>CM060341.1:20207729-20230229 GCA_030674155.1 Stramonita haemastoma | reverse complement strand
AAACACATACACACACACACACACACACACACACACACACACACACACACACACACACACACACACACACACAACACACACACACACACACACACACACACACACACACACACACACACACACACACACACACACACACACACAACACCACACACACACCACACACACACAACACTCACACACACACACACACAAACGCACACACATTTTCCTTGTAAATCCATTTTTACTACACAGGATAAGAACAAAACTTTACCATCATGCAGGTGTGGTGTGGGCGAATGAAGATCTAATGCCAAGAGGCCGTTGTGTGAGTCATAGCCCTAGGGTGACTCTGAGTTCATCTTGTGATTGATGCACAACATGGCAGAGATAGCAAGCTTTTTGCTTCAACTTTGTTGATTTTGAAAAGGCTTTTGACAACAAAAAAATGTTGCAGAAAAAATGCATAATGTATTCTATGTACATATGAAATTCCAGTGTGAATTCCCCTTCTTATCTACGTGGGTTTTATGTATTCAAATTTAATATACAAAACAGAAAACAGCGATATTCTTTTTAAGGTGTGATAGGTGTTAGACAAGGAGAGGTTATGTTGGGTTTTTTCTTTTAAATATGGCTTTACATTGCTCAGTGCCCTGATCCACTAAAGACCAAGCAAGAAGTACTAGGACGTTTTTAATCATTGGAAAAACCATCACTTTGCAGATGATCTAGTACTGCTCTCACACAGTGATTGCATTGGCTGTGTAGCAGTAATACATCTTTTTTAAAAACGTAAGAAGTCGCATGATCCATTCCTGTTTAGAACTGGACAACACCTCCATTCAATAGCTTATGAGTGGTAGTTTTGAGTGTTAGTCTATTTGGGTAAATGAAATATGGAAGTTTTGTATGCAACATACATGTAGTGCACGTTAAAGACTTTATGACAACAGAAGAGTTAACCACCATTGCAAAACTCTGAAGACAAAACGCCGCTCTTACGCGAATACAAAAAGACTTACAGGAAGAAAAGATCAGATAAGCTATTGACAAGGGACAGTGCATTAATAGCGATATACTCTTCTTGCCAGATTTTATGCAAAGAAATCAGCCATGTTTATAGATGGTATTTAATACACAAAGCATCCCACCTCAGCATATCTGGACAACTAGACTTATAACTCGGCCAAAACACAATCACTTTGGCTATTGGTGTACACAATTCCTGTTCAATTGAAGCACAGAAAACGCATAACTACCAGTCACTGAAAATAGGCATGTTAGTCAGTAATGGCAGGTGTGAATGAAGAGAAGGCATTAGAATTAACTCACTCGGGACGGCCAGTTCTCTCCCTTGCTTTTCTCCACAGACGGCCCATTTGTAATGGTTAGTAAAAAAAAAAAACCACACACACACACATACACACACGTACACACAAAATACAAAACACATAGCAAGAAAATGAAATGAAATTTTCTGAACCTATGAATAACATGCTGGGTTAGTACCTATTAAGCTTTGACTAGCATGAAGAAAATACTCTGAATTTTGTACTCCCTGAAGCTACTCCACTGGACGCTGGAAGATCTGGATTTTGCCGATGATATTGCCCTGCTGTCACACCGACACCAAGACATGCAGGAAAAGACAGATGTCATGGCAAGAACTGCTGGAAGCCTTGGCTTGAAAATCAGCACCAAGAAGACAAAGAACATGAGAAAGAATGCCAGAATCCAAGAGAACATCAGACTGAATGGGGATCAGATTGAGGAAGTAAATGACTTCACCTATCTTGGATCCACAATGTCAAACACAGGAGATGGGGAGGTGGAGATCCGGGCTCGACTTGTAAAAGCCAGCCAGGCCTTCGCCTCACTCAGGAGCACATGGAAGGCAGGGAACATACGCCTGAAGACCAAATTAAGAATTTTCAAATCAAACGTGATTAGCACCCTCCTTTATGGATCAGAGTCATGGAAGATGACCAAAACCATCAGCAACAAACTTGATGTCTTCCAAAACAGATGCCTCAGATGCATTCTACGCATCTTTTGGCTGAATACCATCACCAATGAAGAACTCCACCGAAGAACAGAAACTGAACCCATCTCCATGTAAGTCAAACGGAGGTGTTGGCAATGGATAGGACATGTGCTCTGCCAGCAGACTACAGCCATATCCAGAATCGCCCTACGATGGACTCCAGACGGTCGAAGAAAGAGAGGCCGCCCCAAGGAAACTTGGAGGAGAACAGTAGAGAGGGAGATGAAGGAAAAGGGTTGGACATGGGGCCGTCTGGAGCGTATTTCAGCCGACCGACATCAGTGGCGGGCTCTAGTTGAGGCCTTATGTGCTACCTGAGCACAAAGAGGACTAGATACAGATAGTAGCTACTCCATGTTGGCTACTCTGCAACTCTGAACAAAGAGTTTGGAACACACAGAATCACCCAACAACGCTCTGCATTTTTTTCTTTTGCTGCAATATTTTTTCTTTTGCTGCCTTGTCTTCTGTGACCTCCTCGCACTGCTGTTCCCACGCCGCTCATTTCAATCTTCCCGCCACGGCCATACCTGATTTATTGTGTCTCATCCTCAGGATCAGCAGTCCACAGGGAGCCCATCAATATTAGGCTGCTGTGGGACCACCAGCCAGAGGGGCCCTGCACTTCTGCTGGGTCACTTTGGTGGTGTTCAGTGGTGCCTGTTCTGAGCTAACATGAGAAATGGGGAGAAAGTTCTGGGCACACACGGGAATCAAACCAACACACATTTCGAACCCATGCTTCTGGCTTTCCAAGCAGGTGTGGGTTACCTCTAGACCACAGATCCACCACACAAACCTCTCCAATACAGTAATCTTACCTAAAGTACTTTTCTCTGCACCCAGACCAGAAAAACACGCCAACTAAATAAAGGCAGCTCTAAAAACAGCATCCTGGCGGGATAGAGTTAAGGGAGAGTTCATTCATTCCTTCATTCCTTCATTCCCCCTGAAGCATACCTTGGCCAGTTTCTCTAGCTCTAGGGCATGGCCCCAAAAAATACCAGAGGAGAGCTGTATCACTGCCTTGGTGATCACTGGGCAGTGAGTGATTCAGTTTTCTTGGTTTGCTTCGTTGTTGTTGTTTTTTTTAAATATTGGCTCTCCTTGTAATGACATGCAGATCACGCGCGAAGCGGTATAATTTATTATGTTCGTTTTATTTTTCTTTTGATGTAATTTGGTAGTTGATAACAATGTATACTTTTTTCTATTTGCGTTAGAATTCAACTCTTACTAGCCCACCCCATTTTACCCATCCCCCAAGAAATGAGTAAAGAAAAGGGGGAAAAAAACACTCTGTATGTGTGTTTATTGATCTGTCTGTCTGTCTCTAATCTCTGTCTCTCTCCCCTCTCTGTCTGTCTGTCTCTCTCTAATTTCTGTCTCTGTCCCCTCCCTGTCTGTCTGTCTGTCTGTCTGTCTGTTTGTATCTCTCTCTCTAATCTCTGTTTTACTCCCCTCTCTGTTTGTCTGTCTGTCTGTCTGTTTGTCTGTCTGTCTGTCTGTCTGTCTGTCTGTATCTCTCTCTCTCTCTCTCTCTCTCTCTCTCTCTCTCTCTCTCTCTCTCTCTCTCTCTCTCTCTTCTCTCTCTCTCTCTCTCTCTCTCTCTCTCTCTAGCATACATTTTCTCTTGTAATTCATTAATTTCCTTTTATTCGTTTAAAACATGTCCACACATGCCTAGCTGTACTTACTGGCACACACACACGCGCGCGCACGCACACACGCACACACACACACACACACATTCACACACACACACAATGACCCTGCGCTTTGCTGTGGTGCATCATATTGCTGTATATTGTCATTATTAATGTGCGCACTGCTTGGTTTTTGTTGCGTACACTGTAGCAGATCCTTGCGACAAACTAGCCTTCTCAGCTCTTGGGGGCTGCGTTTTTGCAGGGGGTTGGGTTAGGTATGCGTGCGCGCACGCTCGCGTGCGCTGG
The DNA here is from genome assembly GCA_030674155.1 of Stramonita haemastoma. NCBI lineage: Eukaryota > Metazoa > Mollusca > Gastropoda > Neogastropoda > Muricidae > Stramonita > Stramonita haemastoma. The sequence continues at coordinate 20,226,245 of CM060341.1, read as the reverse complement.
TGTTTGTCAGTGTGTTTGCTTGTGTGCTCGCATGTGGCGTGGACACTGCACTTTGCTGTGGTGCATCATATTGCTGTATATTGTCATTATTTTTGTGCGCACTGCTTGGTTTTTGTTACGTACACTGTAGCAGACTTCCTTGCTACAAACTAGCTTTCTCAGCTCTTGGGGGCTGCGGTGTCGCCACAAGTCCGGCGCCACGCACATGGAAGTCGGTAGGAGAGGGTGTATGCATACAGTGAGTGCCATGTTGTCTTGGTGCCTTGGGGTCTGTAACGGTGCAAATGTCGGGGTAGGACGGGCCTGAAAACGGCTCTTTGGGTCCCGTCTTTGCCCAATACCGCACCTTTTTGGCAGGAGGTTGGGTATGTGTGCGCGCAACTCAGCAACAACAAAAGCAGTCAGAGTACATGATCACTATAATAATTATATTATACAGTAATCATGATACAGAAGCAGAAGAAATAAGTACGAGATCTGAGGTCATGAAATACAGTCTGTCGATCTGTTTTTTATTGTATTTACCAGGTGATTTCTTGTAGAATGTGATGCTAACAGTTGCCCCAATTTTAACATGTATAATAATGATATAGTTTAGGAGTATGTTTGACGCATTTTTTTGAAACAAGAAAAATTTATAAGTACGCTTAAAAGATGCTACACTACTTTTATCTTTAATGTTTTTTGGTAAAGAATTTCAAACAGTTCCTCCAGAGTAACGAAGACTTGTTTTGTAAAGATCGATCCTTGGTTTAGGAATTATTATGTTATTGGTGTATCTTGACTGATTAATTGGGAACCTAGTAGTCAGGGTACATGGAGCAAAACCGTTCATTATACGAAACATTATGATCACTTTATTATATTCCAGATGGTAAGTTAGAGGGAGAATATCCAATTTAATCGAGTCTCGGGGTGTCAAGGTGGAAGGCTTTATAAGTATTGCTTTAATAGCTCGTTTATGGATTCTTAAAAGGGGTTTTAAGCTAATGGCACTACATCCATCATATGATGTTGAGACGTAATCAATAAATGATTGAATATACGTATAATAAAACTGTCTACGAGAATTTAGGTCCAGAAAGTGTTTAATTTTAGAGAGCTGAAACATCTTTTGAGAGATTCGTTTGTATAGAAAGTCAATATGGCGTGACCAGGAAAGATCATTATCAATAGTAACTCCTAGGAGTCTATGGGTGTCTACTTCTTTAATAACATTATTATCAATATAAATTGGTGGCAGAACAAAGGTTATATTTTGTCAAGGTAATTATCATTTATTTTGTTTTTTGATGATTTAGGGACATATCATAAAGTTAAGTCCATTCCAGCACTTGATTGGCATTTTCTTGCATATAATGAGATAGTTGTTTCAAGTCGGAATGAGAAAAAAAGATAGAGGTGTGATCAGCAAAAAGTTCACTTACACCTGGCTACATTCTCCTCCTCCCTTCTCCTCTCGCTACATTCTCCTCCTCCCTTCTCCTCTCGCTTTATTCTCCTCCTCCCTTCTCCTCTCGCTACATTCTCCTCCTCCCTTCTCGCTACATTCTCCTCCTCCCTTCTACTCTCGCTTTATTTCTCCTCCTCCCTTCTCGCTACATTCTCCTCCTCCCTTCTCCTCTCGCTTTATTTCTCCTCCTCCCTTCTCCTCTCGCTTTATTTCTCCTCCTCCCTTCTCCTCTCGCTTTATTTCTCCTCCTCCCTTCTCCTCTCGCTTTATTTCTCCTCCTCCCTTCTCCTCTCGCTGTATTCTCCTCCTCCTTTCTCCTCTCGCTTGAATTTCTCCTCCTCCCTTCTCCTCTCGCTACATTCTCCTCCTCCCTTCTCCTCTCGCTTTATTCTCCTCCTCCCTTCTCCTCTCGCTTTATTCTCCTCCTCCCTTCTCCTCTCGCTACATTCTCCTCCTCCCTTCTCCTCCTCCCTTCTCCTCTCGCTACTTTCTCCTCCTCCCTTCTCCTCCTCCCTTCTCCTCTCGCTACATTCTCCTCCTCCCTTCTCCTCCTCCCTACATTTTCCTCCTCCCTTCTCCTCTCGCTACATTCTCCTCCTCCCTTCTCGCTACATTCTCCTCCTCCCTTCTCCTCTCGCTTTATTTCTCCTCCTCCCTTCTCCTCCTCCTCCCTTCTCCTCTCGCTTTATTTCTCCTCCTCCCTTCTCCTCCTCCTCCCTTCTCCTCTCGCTTTATTTCTCCTCCTCCCTTCTCCTCTCGCTTTATTTCTCCTCCTCCCTTCTCCTCCTCCTCCCTTCTCGCTACATTCTCCTCCTCCTTTCTCCTCTCGCTTGAATTTCTCCTCCTCCCTTCTCCTCTCGCTGTATTCTCCTCCTCCCTTCTCCTCTCGCTGTATTCTCCTCCTCCCTTCTCCTCTCGCTTTATTCTCCTCCTCCCTTCTCCTCTCGTTACATTCTCCTCCTCCCTTCTCCTCTCGTTACATTCTCCTCCTCCCTTCTCCTCTCGCTTTATTCTCCTCCTCCCTTCTCGCTACATTCTCCTCCTCCCTTCTCCTCTTGCTTTATTCTCCTCCTCCCTTCTCCTCTCGCTTTATTCTCCTCCTCCCTTCTCCTCTCGCTACATTCTCCTCCTCCTCTCACCGCTCACTTCTCTGACTGACGAGCATCATTCACCTTTTGCAGGTAACCAGTAAGGCCTGGAGATGATTTTTTTCAAGGTAAACCCCCAGTGCCCAGCTTAGGACAGGCTGCCCAGGGAGATGAGTCTTTCCCACTATCAGGAGCACGCCCTCATCATGTCTGCCCCCATCATACTCCCCCAAATTTTCCTCCAGCCTCCATGTACTTTTATATATATATATATATATATTTTTTTTTTTTTTTTTTTTTTTTTTTTTATTAAAGGGCATAGTTTTGACAACTACAAGGGGAGACATTAAAACTCCCACTGAAATTCGAACCCATGACACACCGGGACATACAGACCACAAGCCCGTTCGTCTTATCCAACAGGCTACAGTGCCTGTCTCTGACCTAACTGAAACTGGGAAATATATATCTGAATTCAGGCTGAGAGGTCTGTAGGATATAGAACATTGGTATTGTACTGCATTGTGTTACATTTTACCGTAATGATCCTAAAATGTTTTTCTTCATATGTTTATTCTTTTTTATCTTTTTTTTTTATTGTGTTTCCGGCAATATCCACACTTTCGTAGATTTCTATAAATAAACTGGAAAACCCAAGACCTATGAACTCTGCATTAATTTTTTTATGTGAGTAGTCGTCAGTGGGGAGTGGAGGAAGCTGTTGCCAAATCTTCAGTTTATTTTATTTTCATTTCATTTCATTTTATTGTATACCCCTTTATGTCACAGCAGATTTCTCTGCATGAAATTCGGGCTGCTCTCCCCGGGGAGAGCGCGTCGCCACAAGTGCAGCGCCTACCCATTATTTTTTTTTCCTTCAGGGATGTTGTCTAAACATGATACCTGTCAGACAGTGTGCATGCTGGGGTATTTTTTAATATAATTTTGTCGTCCGCTCCTACTGGCACACGATGGCCTGCTCTTCCGAAAAGCGGAACGGGGTTTTAACGTGTGCGCAAGATGTTCTGCATGCGTTCGCGCGCGAGGCCTCGGTTTATAGTCTCATCCGAATGACTTTGACATTCAGTTCGATTTTTTCGTCAAACTGGGAAGAAAGGGCGAGGCTGGGTACGAACCCAGAACTTCACTTGTTGGCAGGCGAACGTCTTAACCATCCTGAAACCTTCCTTCCAGTTGTGCCCCCACGGTCCGCTCTTGGGGGCTACGGTGTCGCCACAAGTCCGGCGCCACACACATGGAAGTTGGTAGGAGAGGGTGTATGTATACAGTGCCATGTTGTCTTGGTGCCTTGGGGTCTGTAACCGTGTAAAAGTCGGGTAGGTTGGGCCTGAAAACGGCTCTTTGGGTCCCGTCTTTGCCCCAAACCGCACCTTTTTTGCAGTGGGTTGGGTATGCGTGCGCGCACGCACGCTCGCGCTGGTATTTGTCAGTGTGTTTGTTTGTGTGCGCGCATGTGGCGGGGACCCTGCACCTTACTGTGGTGCATCATCTTGTTGTATGCTGTCATTATTCTTCCGCACACTGTTTTTTTTTGTCGGGTACTCTTACCAGCTTTCCTTTCGACAAACTAGCTTTCTCAGCTCTTGGGGGCTGTGGCGTCGCCACAAATCCGGCGCCACGCATATCCGAGAAGGTAGGAGAGAGTGTATGCATAGAGTGCGATATTGTTTTGGTGCCGTGGGATCTTTTACCGTGCAAAAGTGGGGGTTGGACGGGGCTGAAAACGGCTCTTTCGGTCACATCTTTGCGCAAAACGGCACCTTTTTTTGGAAGGGGGTGGGTATGCATGTGCGAACGGGTGCGCGCGCTGGTGTTTGTCAGTGTGTTTGTTTGTATGCTGGCATGTGGCAGGGACCCTGCAGTTTGCTGTGGTGCATCATATTGCTGTATACTGTCCTTATTCTTGCGCGCACTGCTTGTTTTTTGTCGCGTACTCTTACCAGCTTTCCTTCCGACAAACTGGCTTTGGGGGCTGTGGCGTCGCCACAAATCCGGCGCCACGCATATCCAAGGTGGTAACAGAGAGTGTATGCCTACAGTGAGATATTGTCTTGGTGCCATGGGATCTTTTACCGTGCAAAAGTGGGGGATGGACGGGGCTGAAAACATCTTTTTCGGTCGCATCTTTGCGCAAAACGGCACCTTTCTCTAGAGGGGGTTGGGTGTGCATGCGCGCACGAGCGCGCGCACGCGCGCGCGCACGCTGGCGTTTGTCAGTATGTTTGTTTGTGTACGAGCATGTGGCGGTGACCCTGCACTTTGCTGTGGTGCATCATATTGCTGTATAATTATATATATATATATGTATATGTATATATATATATATATTATATATATATATATATATATATATATATATATATATATATATATATATATATATATATATATACATTATATATATATATATATATCTCTCTCTCTCTCTCTTTCTCTCTCTCTCTCTCTCTCTCTCTCTCTCTCTCTCTCTCTCTCTCTCTCTCTCTCTCTCTCTCTCTCTCTCAAAACTGCCCGTCACATAAGCAGATCTGGTAAAGGAGATTGTTCGCTTTAGGGAAAAACAGAGCTGAGTGCCAGAAAGTTTGGAAGTAAAAAAAAAACCCACAAACAAACAAAAGCAAAAACAAAACAAAAACTGAACAACAACAACAACAAAACTCCCCATAAAAAATGTACACCAGCATCCTTAGCATACAAAAAACAAACAAAACACGAAAAAACTAAAAAACAAAAACAAAACAACCAACCCAACCACCTAATATAAAGTTTTCCAAGCACTGATGTAAATAATAGGATGCCGTTCTTATTCCTCCTCTAAAAAGAAACAAAACTCAAAGGAAAACAAACGGTTAGTTAAAGACATCTCCTCCTGCACACGCATGTGTACCGTCACGCAAGTGTATAAAAGCCCGCATGACATGCAAAAGCACAGTGTGTACGTATGGCACAGGCACATGTGTGTGTGTGTGTGGGGAGGGGGGGGGGTGGTAGTGTGTGTGTGTGTGTGTGTGTGTGTGTGTGTGTGTGTGTGTGTGTGTGTGTGTGTGTGTGTGTGTGTGTGTGTGTGTGTATGTGTGTGTGTGTGTATGTGTAGTGTGTAGTGTGTAGTGTGTAGTGTGTGTGTGTGTGTGTGTGTGTGTGTGTGTGTGTGTGTGTTGTGTGTGTGTGTGTATGTGTGTGTGTGTGTGTGTGTGTGTGTGTGTGTGTGTGTGTGTGTTGTATTCTTTTTATTGTTAATTGTTGTACTCTTTTATATTGAGGATATTGGAATGAGCAATCATGCGCTTTTTTACATCCAGTCCCCGTGTGTATGCAGTTTTTATAAATTGTGTCACCTGTTCCCACCGGCACACGATGGCCTACTCTTACGAAAAGCGGAACAGGATTTAACGTGTGCGCAAGATGTTCTGCGTGCGTTCGCACCGGGGCCTCGGTTTACAGTCTCATCCGAAGGACTTTCGGGGAGAGTGGAGTCAGCAATGATGTTATCTCCAGGAGGAAAATCCCCTCGACCGGAATCGAACCCGGGTCGTGAAATTGCGAGCGCAATGTTCTGACCACTAGGTTATCCGTCCCCCAAGTGTGTGTGTGTGTGTGTGTGTGTGTGTGTGTGTGTGTGTGTGTGTGTGTGTGTGTGTGCGCGCGTGCGTGCGTGCGTGCGTGCGTGCGTGCGTGCGTGTAGGTGCGTGCGTGCGTGCGTGGTGTGTGTGTGTGTGTCGTTTTAAGGAGGGGGAGAGGGGCTTGTGTGTGTGGGGGGGGGGGGGGGGGTATACATAAAAGTAGTATACAATACAATGATTCACCATAATCTGCTGACGTTAAAAAACACAGGACTTCATGAACCCACGAGATTGAAAATCGAACTGTCTTAACCACTCAGCTAAACTTTCCGTAGGAAGAGATTTTTTTTGATTTTTTTCTGTTTTGGTGTCTTTTTTCCCCCCTGATTGTCTTCAGTCTCATTACACGCCTAGGAGCTTAGCGCTAAACGCCGGGTAAGGCAGCTCAACGTAATGACACTAACCTTGGCTTCCCTTCCTCCCCTCCCCCCCCCCCCCCGCTATCTTCTCTCGCCACCCATTACCACCTTTCTCCTCTCGCCACCTAATACCTCGACCTCCTCCCTCCTCCTCCTCTCCTCCTTCTCCTCCTCCTCCAAGCTATTTCTGATTCAGTCACCTGTCCTGATCCTCATGCCTTGGCTCCGAGGATCTGGGTTTTTTTTGTTTTTTTATTTTCCCCAATTTTCCTTACGTAGGTTGTTTCTTTCTGCCTGTCTTTTGTTTTTTTTCTTTTTTTTCTTTGTTTCTTTGTTTGTTTCTTTCTTTCTTCCTTTCTTTTTTTTCTATTCTTTCTTTCTTTCTTTTTTCTTTTCTTCAATTCTTTTCTTTCTAGTTTTCTTTTTTATCTTTTTTTTTATCTTTCTTTCTTTCATTCTTTCTTACATTCTTTCTTTCTTTCTTTCTTTCTTTCTTTCCTTTTTTCTTTCTTTTTCTCTTTCTTTCTTCTTTCTTTTCTTTTCTTTCTTTGTTTTATTTGTTTTCTTTCTGTCTGTCTTTTTTCTTTCTTTCCTTTTTTTTGTTTGTTTGTTTCTTTCTTTTCTCTTGTTTTCTTTTATTACACACACACACACACACACACACACACACACACACACACACACACACACACACACACACACACACACACACACAAGATATATATATATATATATATATATATATATATATATATATATATATATATATATATATATATATATATATATATATATATATATATATATAATTGATTCTTTCTATCTATATTTCTGGCTGTCAATCTGTCTTTTGTTTCTTACGTTCATATTTTGTTTGTTTCTTTTCTTTTCTTTCTTTTGTTCGTTTATTTTCTGTCTTTTTTTGACATTCTTTCTTTCTTTCTGTTTTTTTTTCACATTCTTTCTGTTTTTTCTTTTTTGTATTCTTCTTTTTTTGCATTCTTTATTGAATTTTGTTCTTTGTTTTCTTTCTTTCTGCCGCTTTTCTTCGGTTTTTTTTTGGTTTCAAATTTTCTTTTCTTTCTTCCTGTCAAAAAGAGCAAAGTCACATTTCCCCAAGGGGAGACGATCGCCTGGTGGTTGGCGTGATATGCAATGGGCTCGTAATCTGCTGATCACAGTTCGAATCTCGATCAAGAGGATTATTCCTCTGGAGTTATCATCAGTGCAGACTGTGACACGAATTACTGGATCTTTAACGTGTATATTTTGATCATCTGTATGAGTATATATACACGAAAGGAATCAAGGCACTGGTAGGCCTGTACTTGAAGTTGACCTGGAAGATCGTAAATGTCCCCACCCCTAATTCATCAGAAGCAACTGAGTTTCGAACCCACAATTTCATGGTCTCATGGGATTGAAGTCGAACGGTCTTAACCACTCAGCTATAGCGTTCGTTAGAAAACTTCAAAAGATCACCAGGCTTAAGATAAGCTGTGACGTGATGCCTTTGGCCTCCGTTGTGTACTGAACAAACAGTGTTTAAACTGATGCATTGTTGGCTTAAACACACATACGCGCGCGCGCACACACACACGCACACATGCACACACATACACATACACACACACCACAACACAACACACACACACGCGCGGTGCGCGCGCGCATACACACCACACCACACTACACCCCATCAACCCCCCCCCAATCACACACATAAACACATACATACACACCGCAACACACACACACACAAGCACACACACACACACGCACGCACACACACACATACATACACCACACCACATGCACACCACACCACGTCACACACACACACACACACACACCACACCATCACAACCACACCACATCACACCACACCACACCACTTCCCCCCCCCCACACACACCACACCCACCACCCCATCACCAGAACAGAACATCTTGCGCACACGTTAAATCCTGTTCCGCTTTTCGGAAGAGTAGGCCATCGTGTGCCGGTGGGAACAGATGACAATATTTACAAAACTGCATACACACAGGGACTGGGTGTAAAAAAGCACAAGAATGCTTAACCCATTATCTCCGATATAAAAGAATTCTTTTTTAAAATCACCCCATCACTACCCCCACCCCCCACCCCCCCACACCCCCACAATCCAACATCAAGGCAGAGCCACCTTTGGCTGATACGTGGCCTCACAACAAAATAGCTTACCACTGATAGTTCCATGTCCACCGAACGCTGGCTATCAGAGAGGGGGGGGGGGGTGATAAAACAAACCAGGGGGAGGGGGTAGACAAGCTAGGGTGGGAATGAGCGCCGTGGGAACAGCGCCACTGGACTGGACGCGCTATAAAGGGAATACAACAGAGGACAAATCATTATTGCAGGGTGCCAGCCTGGAGTGTATCACGGAGCATAAAACAGGATAGACATTTTTATCCTGTGGAGTTTAGCCTGCATCATCTCTCGCTGCAAACCCAGTGTGTGAATTGACCTACCGATAAAAGAAGTTGTTTTTATTTTTCAAAAAAAGAATCTGTATTTGATATTCTTTGATCGTGTTTTTTAACATTTTGTTAATTTTCTTTTATGATTATACTTAGTATATATTTGTCCCTTTTATCAGGAATTTAGGTTCTGGATTTTATGTTATGTTATAGAAGGTTTGCTTTTTTCCGAAAAAAGAATCTCTATTTGATATTCTTTGATCGTGGGTTTTTATTTCAAACCGTTTGTCTATTTTCTTTAACGATTATATTAATTTTTATATATGTTTGTCCTTTTTATCTGGAAATTAGGTTCTGGATTTTATGTTAGTGCTTAACCACTCAAAAAACGGGATAGCTTAGTGGTCGGAGCATTGCGCTCGCAATGTGACGACCCGGGTTCGATTCCCGTTCGAGGGGATTTTTCCCCTGGAGTTAACATCAGTGCTGACTCCACTCTCCCTACAAGTCCTTCGGATGAGACTATAAACCGAGGCCCCGTGCATGTGCGAACGCGCGCAGAACATCTTGCGCACACGTTAAATCCTGTTCCACTTTTCGTAAGAGTAGACCATTGTGTGCCGGTGGGAACAGATGAGAAGACTTACAAAACTGCATACACACGGGGACTGGATGTAAAAAAAAAGGCACTCGAGTGCTTATTCCATTATCCTCGATATAAAAAATAAATAAATAATAAATAAATAAAAAGGTCAACTCCGTGTAACAAATAACTCTTCTCCTTTTGCATAATATCACTCGTTGCTTGAACCTAACTTCCCCTTGGTATGGGAGGGGGGGGGGGGGTAATGTCGGGGGCCTGTCAGTATAAACAGCATCCCCACTTTCTGGAAATTCTGTGCTTGGAATTACCTTTTTTCTATCCCTCTCTTTGTTTCAGCCTTTTTCTTTCCCTTCCTGTCACCTTCTTTTTGTCTATTTTCTGCTGTTTCAGTAACATTCTTCTGCACTTTTCTTTCCAGAAAGACTTAAACGATATTGATTCTCTTTAATGCTGAAGTCGGATGCGCTGGGCCTGACTTGTCAGGCGCTTAACGGCAGTACAACGCATTTTCGCTCAGATCATATTTATTCTTTTTATTCTTTTAGTCTTCTTTTCTTATTATTCTTTTATATCGAGGATAATGGAATAAGCACTCATGTGCATTTTTACATCCAGTCCCCGTGTGTATGCAGTTTTTTTTTGTAAATCGTGTCATCTGTTCCCACCGGCACACAATGGCCTACTCTTACGAAAAGCGGAACAGGATTTAACGTGTGAGCAAGATGTTCTGAGTGCGTTCACACACGGGGCCTCAGTTTATAGTCTCATCCGAAGGACTTTTGGGGAGAGTGGAGTCAGCACTGATGCTAAGAGATACAACACTAGTTACTGTCTGAGCGTTCAACGGAGAAGAAATGTTATCATCATATTGATATACAGGTGCAGGAGGGAAAAAAACAAAAAAGCAAGGAATAAAGTGAGAAAAACAAACTTCTTACCTGTGTGGCGCTAGGTTTATTTGGAGCAACTTTAAAAGTTTTGTGTAAAAGAGGTCTGATTCATACTTATGTGCTGTAATGTGTTGTGTTGTGTTGTGTTGTGTTGTGTTGTGTTGTATTATACTGTACTATGCTGTATTGTTTTGCATTGTATTGTATTGTATTACATTACACTGTATTGCATGGTATGGCATGTCATTGAATGGCATGGTATGGTATGGTATGGTATGGTATGGTATGGTATGGTATGGTATGGTATGGTATGGTATTGTATTGTATTGTATTGTATACCAGTTTATGTCACAGCAGATTTCTCTGCGCCTCGCCACAAGAGCAGCGCCATCCATTATTCTTTTTCTTTTTCTGTCCGCAACTGTATTTGTTTTCCTATCAGAGTGGCTTTTTTCTACCGAACTTTGCCAGGGACAACTCCCTTGTTGCCATGCGTTCTTTTACGTGTGCTAAATATTTATGTGTAACACACTCGACCTCGGATTATCGTCTCATCCGAAAGACTAACACCCAGACCACCACTCATGGTCTAGTGGATAGGGGAACAGTTACTGGCCCAAACAGGGATCGAACCATCACACTTCCAACCCGGATTTTTCGCTTCCTAAGCGGGTGCGAAACCTGTAGACCCCCGTATAACTAAGTATGTTAGCGCAGCGCACATGCGTTCGTCTTCTTCTTCGAAACACTGAGACAACAACTATTGTTGTCTCTCATATAAGCGAAAACATGCATTCTAATATACACACAAAATGAAACGAAAGAGATAAGAATTGATGCACACGCACACGCACACGCACACACACACACACACACACACACACACACACACACACACACACTTGCGTCAAAACAGGCTGACAATTAAAAAAAAAATCTCCACATTGACACACAAAAACCCCTTTTCTAAGCATTTACACAACAACACAATTCCAGGTTCCAGGTCGCCGGTCTATCGAGTAGAATGAATAAATAAATTTGTTGTGTATTTTTTCCTTTTCCTTCCATTTCCTTACATGTCCCAGATCGTGGAGTTAAATGCCCGGTGAGGCATCTCACGTGTTGACTTTGACCTTGTCCACCCCTCCCCCTATCCCTCTCCCTCCCCCTCCTCCCCCTTCCAACCGCTTTTCCCTCTTCCTCCCTCCCTCTCCCCCCTCACGCCTTTCCCCCCATCATCCCACCAGCTATTTACTGATTCAATCACCTGTCCTTCTCCTCCTGCCTTCATTCTTACCAGTTTTCTTTTTCTTTCTTTGTACATCTTTCTCTCTCTTTTTTTTTATTAGCTTCCTACTTTTGTTTCTTTATTTCTTTTCTTTTCTTTTCTTCCCCTTTTTCCATTTTTTTCTTTCTTTATACATCTTTTTGTTTTGTTTTGCTTCCTTAGTTTCTTTATTTCTTTTTTTTTCTTTTCTGTCCTTTTTCCATTTTTTTCTTTCTTTATACATCTTTTTTAAAATTTGCTTATTTTGTTTCTTTATTTCTTTTCTTTCATTTTTTTCTTTCTTCGTTTTGTTTATCGGTTTCTTTCTTTCTTTCTCTGTTACTTTTAATTTCCTTTTTAGTCTCATTTTCCTTTCTTTTTTTTTCTTTCACCGTTCACACCAGAAAAACTTTATTTGGTTTTCTTTTTTTTTTGTTTCTTTTCTCTTTCTCTTTGTTTTTAATTTAAAAAGAAAATTGGTCCAGGGCAAAAGCTGTGTTACTTATTGATGCCAGGTAATTGCCAAGGCCTGCACTGAAATGTTGTTATGTTGTAAAATGTTGAGATTGCCTTCATCCATGACAAGCTCTTAGCATAACAACCTGCACTCTCCTTTAAAGGACAAAAAATTCTGTGAAGTCGGAGTATGGCTGTCTATATGGCGAGGCACTTGAAAACAGTCATTACACACAAACTTCCCATTAAGCGTGCAATTTCAATCTCACAGTGATTCCCAGGTGGGATGGATGAGTGAGTCAGAGTGCACATGCTGATCAACCCCTAGAGTGTTAAGCTGAAGAACGCACAACAACAACACAAATATCAACAACAACAACAACAACAACAACAACAACAACATCATCATCATCATCACCATCATCATCATCATCATCATCATCATCATCATCATCATCATCATCATCATCATCATCATCATCATCAACAACTACAACAACAACAACAACAACAACAACAACAACAACAACAACAACATCATCATCATCAACAACAACAGCGCATTTATAAAGGAACCACTTTACAGTGATATCAAGACTAGACAGTATCTTTTACCACTGTGGATAAAAAGCAACTCTTTGCTTATTCTAAAACCGGACGCGCTGGTCCTAGCTTGTTAGGAGTTTGACGGCAGCGCAACGCATTTTCGCTCCTATGACACACAACTGTACAGTTGCTGTCTGAGCGTTCGACGACGACGACGATGACGAAGAAGAAACAAATAAACCAACAGTTTGATGAAGTATCTCAGACATTCCTGTAGAGATAACTTTTTTTAAAATCTTGAAATAAACAAACAAAAACAACAACAGCAAAACACCTAAACAAATAATGCAAATCCCTTCTGTCAACCACGATGGCACAGTGGTTAAAGCCTTGGGTTTCTGGCAGGAAGGTCACACGGGTTTGAGTCCCTCTGGGATATTCCTGATTCTGGCAGTCTCCTACCCATTGCAAAGTTTGCTATGGGCCCATTTCGGAGGACTGGGACCACACAGTCGAGCTTCATCCATCCACTTTACAGATGATATTTTGAGAGTGTTTCTAAAATTACTTGACCAACACTGCAAGTGTCTGTATCTCTCGGGCTCGAATGAGGCTGTGGGATATATTTATTATGATAGTAAGCGTAAAGTTCAGTTCTATCAAGTATTCTCAAAGCAGGTGCACTTCTTTAGCAGCACTGTATCCTCCCTATCACCATTGATCATGCCATATACGATAAAAGAGAACCCTCTTATTCGGTGACGGGATAGCCTAGTGGTCAGAACATTGCGCTGGCAATTTGACGACCCGAGTTCGGTTCCCGTTGGAGGGGATTTTTCCCTGGAGTTAACATCAGTGCTGACTCCACTCCCCCCAAAAGTCCTTCGGATGAGACTGTAAAACCGAGGCCCCGTGTTCGAACGCACGCAGAACATCTTGCGCGCACGTTAAATCCTGTTCAGCTTTTCGTAAGAGTAGGCCATTGTGTGCCGGTGGGAACAGATGACAATATTTACACAACTGCATACACACGGGGACTGGATGAAAGAAAAAGCACATGAGTGCTTATCCCAGTATCCTCGATATAAAAGAATTTTTAAAAAAATAAATAAATAAACCCCGCTTGATCTAGTCTTGAGGTGACCTCCGTTTCCGTTTCCCATAAACTTCTGTGAGTGTAGTGAGCCTCCGAGGGTTGGAGGTTCACGGGAGGAAGGTCGTTGAACAGACACTGTGAAAGTCTACACGACACTCTGAATGGATATTTCACACCGTCTGCCTCCGTGAAAACACCGTAAATGTCGTCTGCAGAGAGTTAAGGGGGTGTCTTGTGTAAGGTAAACCAGAACAGACGAAACCAAACACCGCCAAGGTGCAGGGCCCCCTTTGGCTGGTGGCCTTGCGGGGATCTGACATTCATAGGCTCCCTGTGCACTTCTCGACCTTGAGGATGCAGCATAGTGAAACTAGATAGGGATGGGGAAGAGCCATCGAAATGTGACGCTCCATCACATAAGGAGTCGCATTGTACAAGAGGTCAATTTTTTAGTTATTGACATGTTATTAATCTGCAATGAAATGGCTATACAATGCAAAAAAAAACAACAGATTGAAAATCGAACCATTCTATCAAAAGGTATTACGAATTGAAATGATAGACCGCAGTAAATGACAAAATGAGAAAAAAGTTTAGCATCCTACTAATAGGTGGTCAGAATGAGGACTTGGCTATTTTTCAAAACATGTTTAAAGACAAAAGGAAACAAAATTATGTCTTGATATTTCACTACAAGGTAGAATAAGTGCTATAGTTTCATAATCCATCAAAATATCAAAATCCACAACGGACACCCACCTGCTTTTAATGGCTTTTAGTGGAAAAGCGGGTTAGGTGCTAAGCGACTCATTTTGTGGTGGAGCGTCACAAATGAGCGGCGTGGGAACTGCAAGACCGGGATGTCACAGAAAACGAGGCCGGAAGAACATTATTTTTTATATTGTTTGTTTTATACCAATTTTAAGACACAGCAAGATTCCCTGTGTGAAATTCAGGGCAGCTTTACCCGGGAAGAGCGCCTCGCCACAATAGCAGCGCCACCCATTTTTTTCTTCTTTTCCTGTCTGCAACTTTATTTGTTTCCCTATCAGAGTGAGTTTTTCTACAGAATTTTGTCCGTGACAACTCTCTTGTTGCCGTGGGTTCTTTTACGTGCGCTAAATAATTTTATAAAACACACGGGACCTCGGTTTATCGTCTCATCCGAAAGACTAGCACCCACACCACCACTCATGGTCTACTGGATGGGGGAACAGTTCTGGGCCTTAACGGGGTTTGAACCTCCGCACACTTCTGGCCCGGACTTTTTCGCTTTCTAAACAGAAACGTTAATTCTAGACCACCAATCCAAACAACAATATAAAAATAGCAATAAATTAGAACAGGAAGGTAAAGGCAAAGCCTCCCTTGCTTGCTAAACATAAACACCGCAATAAACTACACACAATATTGACAGTAAAAATTCACTTTTCATTTACAAACAGTTTTGGGACACAAGAGATTTTCTTTCTTTACCTCTACATGGAAACTTGCTTTCCGTTATAAAAAAAGGATATTAATTTGTAATCGATTTTCTTTTTTCAAAGTCTGTCTTTATTTTCATTTGTTCATACATCTTAAAGTCATGGCAGATTTCTCTGCGTGAAATTCGGGCTGCTCTTTCCGGAGAGAGCGTGTCGCCACAAGAGCAGGGCCACCATTTGTTTCTTCCTTTTTCTGTCTGCAACTGTACTTCTTTCTCTATCAGAGTGGCTTTTTTTCTACAGAATTTTGCCATGAAGGGCGTATGTTAATACGATTTGTCTTTTTTACTTGTAAGCTTTTTCAAGTTTGGCTCTTTCTGAGATGAGAACTGTGTTGTGAGTGTGTGTGTGTGGTGTGTGTGTGTTGTGTGTGTGTGTGTGTGTGTGTGTGTGTGTGTGTGTGTGTGTGTGTGTGTGTGTGTGTGTGTGTGTGTGTGTGTGTGTGTGTGTGTGTGTGTGTGTGTGTGTGTGTGCGTGAGCGTGCGTGCGTGCGTGTGCGCGAGAGTGTGTGTGTATGTGTGTGTGTGTGTTGATGCACGGGTATGCACGAGATAGATAGATAGATAGATAGATAGATAGATAGATAGATAGATAGATAGATAGATAGATAGATAGATAGATAGATAGATAGATAGATAGATAGATAGATAGATAGATTGTACAGGCATACATACACACATTAAAACATAAGATATATATCTATATATCTATATATAAACAGGTTAAGGACAAACAAACAAAAAAGAGACAGAGAGATAGACAGACACAAAGGCAACGACATTGACAGAGACAAAGAGACAGGGAGACAGACGGCGAGACAAACAGACAGAGAGAAAATGTTAACGCTTAAACGCCCATGCTTGCAGAATTACAGGACTGACCCAGAAAGATGA
This sequence comes from Stramonita haemastoma, assembly GCA_030674155.1. Classification (NCBI taxonomy): domain Eukaryota; kingdom Metazoa; phylum Mollusca; class Gastropoda; order Neogastropoda; family Muricidae; genus Stramonita; species Stramonita haemastoma. Next base: position 20,210,009 of record CM060341.1, on the reverse strand, counting down.
CATTGCTGCTGATGACATAGCAACAACAACCTCACATTTACAGCTGACAGAGAGATAGACAGACACAAAGGCAAAGACATTAACACAGACAGACAGACAGACAGAGAGAATGTTAACGTTTAAAACGCCCATGCCTACAGAATTACAGGACTGACCCAGAAAGATGACATTGCTGCTGCTGATGACATAACAACAACAGCAACCTCACATTCACATCTCCTTGTGGACCAGTACCTCTGTGGCTTTCACCCTCAAATAAAAAAAACAAAACTAGATTCCGTATTTGTGTAATGCCATCAGAATGAGCATCCTGGGAGCACCATGCACAAAGTGTGAAACACAAGAAGAGAAACAGGCAGGAAAACTAGTGCACGTGTCTTTGACATTTTCTCCTTCATTAGCAACTGGGGAATTTCTGCCTCTGTTGTCATCAGCGCTAATAAACAGGGCGGGAATTTGTCTGCTGTCTAATGTTCGGTTTGTTTGGGTTTTTTTTTTCTTTTTTGGGGGGGGTTGTTTGGGGGTTTTGTTGTTGTTTTTTTTACCTCTCAGCATGGATTCTTTATTGAATTTGTCGAGTTGTTCTCTGTTTACTCCGGAACTGTATTTCCATTATACAATGTGAAGAATTTTAGCATTGTACAATCATGTATTTGTTGGTCATTTTAGGATATTTAAATGCTCTGGGACGTTTTCAAAACTGTATCAAAATGATAAATGTTTTGTTTTATGGCGTTTTTTTCGTTGTTTTTCGGTTAGAGTTCTGAGGTTCACCAATGGTGAGATTTTCGTATGCGACCGTTTTTGCCCACCATGAAGGTAGCCACATTCCGACATCGGAAATGTATGTTGGGTATGTCCGTGTGTCTGCAACCCACCTAACGCTGTCTTGAACTACGGGATCTTTAACGTGCGTATTGATCTTCTGTATATGTAAAAACACGAAAGGAATTAAAAGACTGGCAGATTTGCACTTGAAGTTGACCCGAGAGATCGTAAAAATCCCCATCTTTAATTCACCAGATCTTCTTCTTCTTCTCTCGTTCGCTTTACACCGTCAGATGTGTCTGGGAAAAATAACGGCATGTCCTTTCCAGCTCTTCTCGTGGGTTGTACAGCTTGGTCTGTAGGGTTATCTCTGTCGGCCACACTTTCTTCCTCAGGTCGCTGAATACCGTACACCTTTGAAGGATGTGCTCGCCTGTCAGAAGCCGCCGATATTCAAATCCACAACTTCATGACCCACGCTAAAAATCCTGTTCCGCTTTTCATAAGAGTAGGCCATCGTGTGCCGGTGGGAACAGACGACATGATTTACAAACTGCATACACATGGGGACTGGATGTAAAAAAGCACATGAGTGCTTATTCCATTATCATCGATATAAAAGAATAAATAAGATAAAATAAATGAAATGGGAATGAAGTGGAAGGGTCTGAACTACTGTACTCCGTTATAGCGTTCGCCCGATAATTATGGTAAATGAAATAGTGTCCTCCCAAACATAAAAGGTATGTATGCAAGTGCTCGTATCTGTTTCTGTATGAAGCAAAAATTCTCTAAGCTGCTTCAACCAGTGAAGCAGTAGTCTCACCATTATACACATAAGGTTTTGGTCACACAGTAACATTTTTCAGGTTATTGATGTGTTGAATTGAAAGTTTTTCTCTGTGTGTTTTTTTTTTTCCTTTTATTTCAGTTTCGACACATACATACCCTGAGGGGCACTATCAAATGTTGCGTGAGACATTTCTTGTATTGAAACTGACCTCGAACATCCTTAACCCTTTTCCCTTTTCCACAGCCCCTGCCGGCCATGACACGTTCCATTAACCATCACTCTCTTGTTGCTGCTGCCAACATTCTTTTTTTTATCTCCCTTCCTTTCCCTTTCAGCCCACCCCCCTCTTTTATTTTATTCTTTATTTTCTTACTGCTTTTCTTTTTTTCATTTTTTTTTTTTACTGCTTTTCTTTTTTTCAATTTTTTTTTTTTTTACTGCTTTTCTTTCTTTCTTTTTTTTTCTTTTGTTAGCTGACCTTTTAAAAATAATGTTTCTGTTCTTTATTTTGTTGCTTTTTTTTTAATTGCTTCTTTTCCTTTTCAATTTCCTGTCTTTTGCGCGTATTCTTCTTCTCTTTCCTTTTTTTCCTTTGTTCAGTCTTCCTGTCCTCCCTTCTTTGTTTCCGTTTTCTTTGCTTCTTTAAATCATTTTCTTTCTTTGATTTACATCGAGATTTAGTCACATTTTGTATCACAATGAGGGAGGAAACTTTTTTC
>CM060341.1:20190229-20197729 GCA_030674155.1 Stramonita haemastoma | reverse complement strand
TCTTTGTATGATATTTTGAGGAGTCTTCTGTGGCACTTGTTCTCGAATGCTTGAATTCTCCTCTCTAACTCTGCTGTCAGAGTCCATGATTCACGGCCATATAGGAGGATAGATATCACGAGGGATTTGTAGAGGTGGTATTTGGTGCAGAAGCTGATGTTGTTGCTTCTGATGATCTTCTCGAGTCTGACTAGAGCAGATGTTGCTGTTGCAATGCGAGCTTTCACTTCATTGTTTGATGTGCCATCTTTTGTTAGGATGGAGCCTAAGTATTTGAATTGGCTCACCTAGCTCTTCTAGTGTTTCTCCATTCATCTTTATTTCCGTGATGTCATTACTCGCGCTGTTGACCATGATCTTTGATTTCTCTGTACTGACCTCCATGCCGTATGCGCTCGCTCGATCTGTTAAATTGTCTGTGAGGATTTGCAGTTCTTGTTTGCTGCTGCCCATGAGGTCAATGTCATCTGCAAATCTGAGGTTGCAAAGGGGTCTTCCACCAATGGAGATGGAAGTGTGGTGGTTTTGCAGTGTCTCTGTCATGATGTTTTCGAGGAAGAGGTCGAAGAGTACAGGTGAGAGAAGGCAGCCCTGGCGAACCCCAACCGTGGTCTTGAAGAACTCGCCCACGTGATTGTTCATGAAAACTGCACTTTTTGCGTTCTCGTACAGAGCCTTGATGACTTCAATTAGGCAGCTGTCAATGTTGAAGTGCCTGAGTACTTGCCAGAGGCCGTCATGCCATACCCTGTGAAAGGCCTTTTTGAAGTCTATAAAATTGTGGTACAAGTCTTTTTGGTGTTGGAGATGCTTCTCTATCAGAATTCTCAGATTGAAAGATACACATCATAACAAAACCCCTTTTTCATCCTTTTCGAAATATCCAGTTCTACAAATAAACAGAATCACACTCAATATCTTCCAGCTATCATCATCTTCATTGTCATCTTCAACATCTACATAATGAGAGAGAGAGAGAGAGAGAGAGAGAGAGAGAGAGAGAGAGAGAGAGAGAGAGAGAGAGAGGGGGGGGGGAGGTTGAGGGAGACAGACAGAGACATCCAATACACATAGATAGATAGATAGATAGATAGATAGATAAATAGATAGATAGAGGAGAGATAGATAGATAGATAGATAGATAGATAGATAGATAGATAGATAGATAGATAGATAGATAGATAGATAGATAGATAGATAGATAGATAGATAGATAGATAGATAGATAGATAGATAGATAGATAGATAGATAGATAGATAGATAGATAGATAGATAGATAGATAGATAGATAGATAGATAGTCTGCCTCTTGGTTGTTGTTTTTTCTACCTTTTTTGTTTTCATCATTTCCTTTGTTTCTCTCTTTCTTTTTTTTTCTTTCTATCTTTTCATTCTTGCCTAATTTCTTTCTCTTTGTCTGTTTTCTTTCTGTATTTCTCTCTTTCATTCTTTCTTTCTTTCTGTCTGTCTGTCTTTCTGTCTGCCTTTCTTTCTTTCTTTCTTTTCTTTTCTTCTTTTCTAGATTTTCTTTCTTTCCTAATCTCTTTCTATCTTTCTTTCTTTCTTTCTTTCATTTATTCTTTCTTTTTTTCCTTTCTTTCTTTCACTCATTCTCTAGTTCTTTCTTTCTTTTTTTAATTCTCTATTTTCTTTATTGAGGAAAAAGTCGTGAGGAGAGACAAGTGAAGGTACCAACTTCTCAATCATTTTGAAAATGGGTTATCAAAGATTCCACAAAAAAAAAGAAATGAAAATAAATTCTAGGGAATAATGTCTTTCAGAGGCAGCATTGTAGGCATTTCTGAGTAAGAATCATGCCTTTGGCCTGACCTGACTCGAGTTTCGGCTCCTGGATGAGCCCTCATCAGAGGTCCCGGTCTCTATTTTCTTTCTTTTTTTATGTCCTCACTTTCAACCTCCTTTGTTTGTTTCTTTTTTGTTCCCTCTTGTTTTCATTCGTTCTTTTTCAGTCTGTCTGTCTGTTGTTCTCTTCCTATTTTTCCTGCTGTCTGTCTTTCTTTTCTTGTTTCTTTTCTTCCTTTTTTTCCGATCTGTCTCTCTTTCTTTTCTTATTTTTCCCTTCCTGTCTGTCTGTCTTTCTTTCTTTTTCTTCCTCTCTTCTTTTCATCCTATCTGTCTCTTTCTCCGTCTTTCTTTTTTGTTTCTTTTCATTCTTTCTTTCGTTTGTCCTTTTTCTTCTTTTTTATTGTTTGTTCTTTTATCTGTCTCTCTATTTTCTTATTTCTTTTCTTCCTCTCTGTCTTTATTTCTTTTTTGTTGTTATTTCTTTTCGTCTGTTTATTTTTCGTGTGTCCTTTTCCTTCTTTTGTTTGTTTGTTTGTTCTTTTCTGTCTCTATTGTCTTTTTCTTCCTCCCTCCCTTTCTTTCTTTCTTTCTTTCTTATTTTTCCTTCTTTTCCTTTTATGTTTCTTTTCGTCCTTGTACTTTTCGACCAATTTTCTTTATCTTTTCTTTTGTTTTTCCTTTTTTCTGTTTCTCTTCATTTTCTTTCTTTCTTTATTCTTATCTTCCTTTCTGTCTTTCTTTCCTTATCTTTTTAGGGTTCCTTTTTTTTTACTTTTCAGTCTCCTCGTTATTTTCTCTTTTCTTTTGTTTTGTCGGTTTCTTTTTTCTTTCTTTCTTTCTTGTCTTTCTACCTAGACTAACTTTTCTGCTGATACTGCATGCTTTACCTCCTCCTCCCTGCCCCTTCCCTTCCCCCTCCCCCTCCCTCTTCTGTTACTCACCTCTATCTTCCCCTATCTGCTGTCTCTCTCTGTAGCCTGCTCACCGATTGATCAGTGCTGTATTGCTAGAATTTGCAACTAGAAAGTGGGTATTATGCAGTGAGACATTGGACAGTAGGAGAGTGAATTGGGGGAGAGTAGGAGAGGGAGTGAGTAAGAGAGATGAGAGCAGAGAGAAGAGAGAGAGAGAGAGGAGAGAGAGAGAGAGGGGAGAGAGAGGAGAGAGGAGAAGAGAGAGAGAGGGGAGAGAGAGGAGAGAGAGGAGAGAGAGAGAGAAGAAGAGACAGAAGAGAGACAGACGAGACAGACAGACAGACAGAAGAGAGACAGCAGACAGACAGACAGAGGCAGGAGCAGGCAGACAGTAGAAAGACAGACGGCAGAGAGACGAGACAGAGAGACAGAGAGAGAGAAGAGAGAGAGAGAGAGAGAGAGAGAGAGAGAGAGAGAGGGGGGGAGGAGATGAGGAGAGAGGAGAGAGAAGAGAGAGAGAATGGAAGAGAAGAGAGAGATGGGGGGAGATACGAATACAAACAGACAGAAAGACAACCAGCCAGCAGACAGACATAGACACCAAGAATGAGACAAAGCAAATAGATAGAATAGATAGATAGATAGATAGATAGAATAGATAGATAGTGATAGATAGATAGATGATAGATAGTAGATAGATAGATAGAGTGTAGATAGATAGATAGATAGATAGATAGAAGGATGGATGGATGGTGGATGATAGATAGATACAACACACACACAACACACACACACACACTACACACACCAACAACACACACACACACGAACAGCACGCACGCACGCACGACAACACATATTTTAGTCTAAAATCACTTGTTTAGATAGAGATAGAAAGAAAACAACAAGACACACCACACACACACACACACACAACACACACACACACACACACACACACACACACACACACACACACCACACACACACAGCAGAGGGTCAGTCAGACAGACAGACAAGTGAACAGACACACAAACAGACACACAAAAAGGAACACAGACTGAGAGACAGATATGAACAAACATATCATTGACATAAAATGACACGGGAAAATTGATCCATCTCAATATTTTTTTTAAACTCCCGGTTTGTTTTGTATGTATGAAAATAGAACGTTTACTTTTTTTTTATTCGTTCCAATTTTTTCTTATGATTCCGCCCACTCAAGTATATTAAATGACAAGGGTTTTTTTTTCTCTCCTCTGTACGTGTTTTTTTTTTTTTAATCTGCATGTATCCTTTAAGGTGAATAAGTTCGCTCTAATACTTTATCATATATCATGGGGAAAGAAAGCAGTGTATCTGTTTATCTATCTATCTGTGTATTAGTTATTTGCAAAGTCTATTTGCTTTTCTATTTCTCCATTTGTCCTAATTCTGTTTAGATACTGGCACACACACACACCACACACACACACACACACACACACACACACACACACACACACACACACACACACACACACACACACACACACACACACACAGTATAATATATTATATATATATAATATATGTTTTTATATATATTTATGTATATGTATTTATCAGTAAATTGTGTCATCCGTTCCCATCAGCACACAGTGGCCTACTCCTCTGAAAAGTGCAATAATTGGTTTTAACGTATGCTCAAGAGCCTAGCTTGCATGTCTTTTATATGTCAGGGATATTCTCGACTGCTCTATTCATCATGATTTGGTTGTGCTGTGTTTATTATTTACTTTTTTGTATTCTTTTATTTCGAGGATAATGGAATAAGCACTCATGTACTTTTTCACCTCCATTCCCGTGTGTATGCAGTTTTGTTCAATTTTGTCATCCGTTCCCACGAGCACAAAATGACCTACTCTTCCGAAAAGCGGGTTTTAAAATGTGCACAAGAGCTCTACGTGTGTTTTCCACACGGGACTCGGTTTACAGTCTCATCCGAAAAACTTTTTAGAGAGAGTGGAGTCAGCACTAGATGTTAACTCCAGAGGGAAAATCTCTTGAACAAGACTTGAACCCGGGTCAGCAGATCACGAGCGCATCACTCTGACCAGCAGGCTATCCCGTCCCGTATCAAGATTCTAGATATTCCCTGGAGTTTCTTGAGTATCAGGTGTGTCTTGATTTTCTTTTTTTTTACTTTTTTTTCACCCGGTGGCTAGAAGTCATCAAAAGCTAATTAATGAAGAAGAACTGACACAGCCTCAGAAGAGGAGGAATGAAGAATATTTATTGATTTATTTTTTTATTTTTATGAGAGGATAATGGAATAAGCACTCTATGCTTTTCTTCATCCAGTCCCCATGTGTATAAAGTTTTGTAAATATTGTCATCTGTTCCCAAATACGAGGTGTTGGCGATGGTCAGGAATGTGCTCGCAGCAGACTACAGCCATATCAGATCGCCCTCGATGGATCAGACGGTCGAAGAAGAGCCGCCCAAGGAAAACTTGGAGAACTAGAGGGAGATGAAGGAAAGGTTGGACTGGCCGTCATGGAGCGTGTTCACGACGAATCATGCGGCTCTAGTCGAGGCCTTATGTGAATGAGCACAAAGATAGAATGAGAAGTGATCATAACCTTAGTATGGCACCTAGCAGATCTCTGACCTGCTAGAACAAATCCCAAGAACTATTAGGTATGAACGCGGAAGAGCAGCAGAAAAAGTATAACGAGGAGAGAGAGAGAAAGAAAGAAGAGAGAGAGAGAGAGAGAGAGAGAGAGAGAGAGAGAGAGAGAGAGAGAGAGAGAGGAGAGAGAGAGAGAGAGAGAGAGAGAGAGAGAGAGAGAGAGAGAGAGAGAGAGAGAGAGAAATTGTGTGTAGAGAAGAGAGAGATTGTGTGTGAGTGTGTGCGTATGTAGTAGATGTGTGGGTGATGTGTGTGATGAGTGTGTGTTGTTGAGTGTGTGAGTAGTGAGATGTGAAGTGAGGAGAGAGAAGAGAAGATGTGTGTGTGTGGTGTGTGTGTGTGTGTGTGTGGTGAGTGTGGTGTGTGTGGTGAGAGAGAAGAGAGAGATCGTGAGAGAGAGAGAGAGACAGACAGACAAACAGAACAAACAAACAGAGAGACAACAGAGAGTGGGGGGGCTCAATTGTGATGCAGAATGATCATTTGCAGAGATATGGAATAAGGCTCATATGGCTGACATCGATATCACAATCCAATAAGCAGTCCGTTAGAGGCGGGCTCTGTTGCCCACCCTCAGGGACTTCAGGGAGAAATGGGGGCATTTGAAAAAGTGGCATTATTTTAAAAAGAAGAATTTCAATGAAAAGATTTTGAAAAAGAAAAAAATTAAGAAGCTTTATTTGAAAAAAAATTGAAGAATATATTTTCGAAGAAGAATTTGAAGAAGAGGAAGAATTTGATTAAAAAATAAAAAAAAAGATGCGAAGAAGACGAAGAACATTTAGAAGAAAAAGAAGAAGAAAGAAAAAAAGAGAATGCTAAGGGGAAAAAAGGAATTTGAAGAAGAATATGCAAGAAAAAGAATAAAAGGAAGAGTAAGAAAATGAAAGAAAAAAGAAAGAATGGAAGAAAATGGAAGAAAAAAAAAGAAAAGTAAAATAATTTGAAGAAAAAGAACTAAAACAACTACAATATCAACAACAGCAAAAGCAATAACTAAAAGAATCTTAAAGCGAAAAAGAAGAAAAGAAGAGAAGAAAAAAAGAAAAGACGAGGCAAAGGAGGAAAAAAGAAACAAAAAGCAGTAGAAAGACAAGAGCTTCATATGATTGTTGTTATTATCATCAGCAACATCAGCAGCAGAAGCATCATCATCAACAACAAAAGCGTTATAGCTTACTTTCATCCAACCTGTAGTTTTTGATTAAAACAAATACAGCATTGTTTTTCTCGCCTGGTTATACTTGTGATTAAGTTTGGTCTGTTTGTGTTGTATGTTTACTTGTGAAGGGAGAGGTAATTATAGCTGTAAAAGGCTTTTTGAACCAAAAATACCCCCAAATATGTGAAAACTGCTTTTTTTTTTTTGCAGTGAAGGAAAAAATTGTTGTTTATTTATTTAGTCATTTATTTGATTTATTTATTCATTTACTTATTTCAAGTCGAGTAAAGTCAAATCAAAACATTTTAATCATCCCATGAAAGACAATTACAATTTCAATACTGACAGGCAAATTGATACAAATCATAATCTCAAAAGACAGTCATGATTGCTACATTTCATATTGGTTGAAACTTTCTGAGATAACTTCAAACAAAAATAATTGTCACACTCAAATTTCATTGAATGATTGATTAAATAATTGATTGATGATTATTAAAATAAATTTATTCTTTTATTTCAAGGATAATGAAAAAACACTTATGGGCTTTTTTCGACATCCAGTGTGTCTGCAATTTTTAAATTTTGCCATCCTGTCCCATCAGCACACAATGGCCTACTCTTTCGAAAAAGGGGAAAGGTTTTACCGTGTGTGCAAGATGTTCTGCATGCGTTTGTACACGGGACCTTACTTGGTTTATAGTCTCATCCGAAGAACTTTACAAAGCCAGAAGGACAATACTAAATTTTTGCAAACTGAAGCGAAACGTTTTCAAATTTTGGTTACGAACGATGCGTTTTGGGCAAAGACAATGGTGAATGAGCAATCAGTTTAGTGGTTTAAAGTTTCGTTAACATTTTTTGCTCGACATCTTTTGCAAAACGTTTTTTTTTCTGTGTGAAAAAAGACAGTCCCTTGTTTTGGTTTTGTTGTTAAAGTG
>CM060341.1:20175229-20182729 GCA_030674155.1 Stramonita haemastoma | reverse complement strand
CTGCCCATTCGCTGATGTTGTCCTCCCATCTCTTCCATGGTCTGCCTCTTTTTCTCCTCCTTGGACAGTGCCTTGCAGTATTGTTTTTGCAAGTCCATTAAACCTTGTTACATGCCCGTACCATTTAAGTTTATGCTTCTTTACGATTGATATAATTATGGTTTTCGTAGGGACCAACGGTGTGCTGGATTTTGTTCTGCACTTCTTCGTTGCTTATGCGATCTCTGTAGGACATGCCAAGGAGTCTCCGGAAGCATCTCATCTCTACCGCCTGTACGCTTCTCTCCAATTCAGCAGTCAGGGTCCACAATTCACAGGCATACAGGAATATGGATATAACAAGGGAGCGCATTAGTCTGATCTTGGAGTTGAGTGAAATATTCATATCTTTCCAGGTGGTGTTCAGTTTTGACAGTGCTGTTATTGTCTGTGCAATCCTGGCTTGGACCCCTTGTCTGATACAAACGGCTCCCAAATACTTGAAACTTTGAATCGCATCCAGCTTCTGGTCATTGACCCTGATATCAGTGCTGATGCCCTTGGCGTTAATTGTCATGAGTTTGTCTTCTATGCGCTGATTTCCATGCCGTATGTTTTAGAGGCCTTGTTTAGGTGTTCTGTTAGGCTGGCAAGCTCTTGCTCTGATCCTGCTAGTACTGTCCGTAAATGTCGATTGCGAAGCGGAGGTTTATGATCGTTCTGCCACCAATGTCAAGTAATCAGGGTTCTTATAAATTTAAGTGTAATAATTTTAACATTGTGTGCCGGTGGGAACAGATGACAATATTTACAAAACTGCATACACACGGGGACTGGATGAAAAAGCACATGAGTGCTTATCCCATTATCTCGATATAAAAGAATGATTAAATAAATAAATAAATATTTTAAAAAAGTGCAGTACGCTGCTAAATTTATTTTCCAACCATTTTCCACAGAGAAACAAGTTTCACTAGATCTATCCCGAAAAATGGGCTACGTACATTCTGTGTATCACTTGGGAAAGCTAAGGCAAATTGTTGCTATTTGTGCGTTGCATCGGAGAATGCACTTCTACCCCCATGCTGGTCTGCTAATGTACGTCATTTTGCTTTTGCGCACCGTCTTTTTTCTTTGCTCGACACTAGTCACATTGATTTGGCCTTTTTCTTCCCTTGCGAAAATCACTGTGACGGCATTTATTAGATAAAAAGCTACTTAGGTTTGTGTTCTGTGGTAGTGTGTGTGTGTGTGTGCTATTGTGTGGTGGTGTGTGAGTGTGTGTGTGTGTGGTCTGTGTCTGTGTCTGTGTGTCTTGTGTGTCTGTGTTCTGTGTGTGTGTCATGTGTTTTGTGTGTTGTGTGTGCTGTCTGTGTCTGGATTATGTGTGTGTCTGTGTGTGTGTGTTTATGTGTGTGTGAGTGGATGTCTGCGTGTGTTGTCTGTGTGTAGTGTTGTGTGTGTGTGTGTGTGTGTGTGTATGTGTGTGTGTGTTGTTGTCTGTGTGTTTGTGTGTGTGTGTGTGTGTTTGTGTGTGTGTTTGTTTGTATGTGCGTGTGGGCACGTGCGTGCATGGGCAAGCATGCTTGCGTGTGTGCGCGTCATTGTATGTTGAAATATATATGTGTGAGCGTGCACCCAGCCATGTGCAAGAGGAAAAGTTTTCTTGAGAGAGAGAGAGAGAGAGAGAGGAGAGAGAGAGAGAGAGAGAGAGGAGAGAGAGAGAGAGAGAGGAGAGAGAGAAGAAGACAGACAGACAGACGACGACGACAGACAGACAGACAGACAGACAGACAGACAGACAGACAGACAGACAGACAGACAGAGAGAGACAGAGAGAGACACAGACACAGAGAGACACGACAGACAGAGAGAGAGAGAGAGAGAGAGAGAGAGAGAGAGAGAGAGAGAGAAGAGAGACAGAGACAGAGACAGAGACAGAGAGACAGAGAGACAGAGAGACAGAGAGACAGAGACAGACACAGAGAGAGAGAGAGAGAGAGAGAGAGAGAGAGAGAGAGAGAGAGAGAGAAGAGAGAGAGAGGAGAGGAGAGAGAGAGGAGAGAGAGAGAGAGAGAGGAGAGAGAGAGAGATTGCTGCAGGACAGTACCAGGCGAAGTGCTGCAGATGGCATTAAAGATGCATCATGTCTGACAAGAGGCCCCACGCTCCTAGGAGAATTCCCAACTTTGATTTCACCCCCTCCTCCCCCCCCCTCTCCCTTCCTCCCTCAAACCCCTCCCCCTTTCTCTTACCCCCTTCCCTCATAAATCCCTTTTAACTTGCAAGATCTCAGGGTGATAGAGAAGATTGCGAAAACGCCATCATCACAAATTTGGCAGAGCTATAATGCATTGGATAAACAGTTATTGTTTATGGATCTCTTTCTGTTTATTAAACGATGCCTTGATCTCCTTTAAGATTCTAGGGGTGTTATGACAGTGTTTTTTTTCTGCACTCATGCCTATGTATTTTGGGACGATTTCATTTTTGATTCTGTTTATCTATTACTTATTTTGAATTACATACTTACTTACTTACTCACTTACCTAAGGAATAATGAAAAGCACCCATGGCTGTTTTACACCAAGTCTTCATGTGCTTTCAGTTTTGTAAATTTTGTCCCTTTCCCAGCTGCACACAATGGTCAATTTTTGTAAAAGGTGGAACAGGTTGTAATGTGTGAACAAGATAGTTTGAGGTAAGTTTAAAGACTCTTGATCCAAAGGACTTGAGGGCACTAATGTTCACTCTAAGGGGGTGGAGGGAATCCCTGGGTGGAGGGAATCCCTGGGGTGGGAGGGAATCCTGGGTGGAGGGAATCCCGGGATGGGAGGGAATCCCTGGGGTGGGAGGGAATCCCTGGGGTGGGAGGGAATCCCTGGGGTGGGAGGGAATCCTGGGGTGGGAGGGAATGACTGGGGTGGGAGGGAAACTGGATGGGGTCCCGGTGGGAGGGAATCCCTGGGGTGGGAGGGAATCCCTGGGGTGGGAGGGCATTGCGGTGGGAGGGAATCCTGGGGTGGGAGGGAGCTCTGGGGTGGGAGGGCATCCTGGGGTGGGAGGGCATTCTGGGGTGGGAGGGCAATTCCTGGGTGGGAGGGATTGCTGGGTGGGAGGGATTCCATGGGGTGGGAGGGAATTCCTGGGGTGGGAGGGAATCCCATAAACCTGGCATGAAAATGTTATCTCTTTTCAAATTTGTTTTTTGTGCTTGTTTAGGGTTATTTCAACAGGTTTTTATAGTTGTTTTTTTATATTGTCTGTTTCAATTTGTGCTTAATATTTCTTCAATTTTGTGTAAGGTGTTTTGGGATTTTAGCACTGCGTTATCAGTTATATTTTCAACTGAACACCTAACACCTATGGAGTTTAACCGATAAAGGCACTCTCACCATCTCACCTTAAAATCACAGCATTATGTTAAGTCAGGTTTAAAAATAAGAAGTTCACATGCATGGCTGTTTTCAAAACCCACTCTGATAAGCAGCCATAGTCTGAATTCATAGGCTTTTTCTTTCTTAAATTAGAATCCACGTTTTCTGCTAAGAATTTGCCACAAATGAAAGTAACTCGCACAATGTTTCAGGAGTATACAAATCATTTTATGTAAGCCATGGGCACTTTCATTTCACCACTAACTGACGGTAATTCAACATTAACCCGGTGACTTGGACAGCAGGTGTGTACAATTTTCTTAATTAATAATACACAGACTTTGCCATGAATAAATACAATCTCAGGATAACATTTCAAAGCATTAACAACATTTCAAAACTAGGCCTTGACACTCAAGTCCAAATATCAGAAATCTCCACTGGGATGTAAAATTAATCCACAAAACATTAACAGTCTTGGCACTTTCATTTCACCACTAACTGACTGCTAGATTCCACATTAACCCAGTGACTGGGCACAGCAGGTGTGTACAATGGGGTGTGGGGTGTTTCCCATTTCACAGACTTCCCTGTACTGCTGCTGACAGGATGATTGACCAATCAGGGACCAGGTCACTCCCTGACTGACAGTGGAGGCAATTTTCCTCCACATCAACATGATTGCTGCCTGGCCTGGGAGAGGTGATAGGGAGGATTGCAAGTGGTCCCAATGGGCTCAGATAACCATCCTTTCATCCTCAATTTTTGAATTTTTTTTTTGGGGGGGTTGGTTGTTCCCATTTAAGCAGCACTCTCAAAGTCGCATCTGTAAAGTGGATGAGGCTTGACTGTGTGGTCCCAGTCTTCCCACTAATCCCACAGCAGAGTCAGTCTAGGTAGGAGGGGCCAAAGTTTAAAAAAAACCTCTGTTCGAAACCATGACCTTCCAGTCTGTAATCCTTCAAGGCATTAATCACTACACCATGGCAACTGGTCACACACACTCTTGTTGTTATTGGGTACTCCTCCACCTAACATCCTTTTGCTTAAATCATAACATGCACTTTTACTCATTATACCTAGAAATCACAGTGAGTCTCTTAACTACACGTTGGAGGGAGACATTTACCTGTATACCTCTTTTTCAAATACCTCACCTTTTAGGTAGCCATTCTCTGAAATCAGAGCACTTTTCCCTTTCTGAATTGATAACACACAGAGTTTTGTAATGAATAAATACAATCACATGATAACATTTCAAAGCATTAACAACATTTGAAACTAGGCCTTGGCACTCAAGTCCCAATATCAGAAATCTCCATTGGGGTGTAAATTTCTTCACAAAAAACATGAACAGTCTTGGCACTTTCATTTCACCACTAACTGACTGGTAGATTCCACATTAACCCAGTGACTGGGCACAGCAGGTGTGTACAATGGGGTGTGGGGTGTTTCCCATTTCACAGACTTCCCTGCACTGCTGCTGACAGGATGATTGACCAATCAGGGACCAGGTCACTCCCTGACTGACAGCCGAGGCAATTTCCCTCCACATCAACAGGATTGCTGCCCTGGGAGAGGTGATAGGGAGGATTGCAAGTGGTCCCAATTGGTTCAGATAACTATCACTTTAGCCCACAGTTTTTACAAATTTGTTTGGGGGGTTGTCCCCATTTGAGCAGCACTCTTAAAGTCACATCTATTAAGTGGATAAAGCTCAACTGTGTGGTTCCAGTCTTCCCACTGAGCCCACATCACAATCAGTCTAGGTAGGAGTTGGCCAGTGTTTAAAAAATTCGTAGGGCTTTTATGAAATTCGAACCCATGACCTTCCAGTCTGTAATTCTTCAAGGTACTAATCACTGCACCATGGCAGCTGGTTACACCCACTCTTGTTGTTATTGGGTGCTGGACAGCCTAACATCCTATTGGTTTAACCATAACATGCACTTTTACCCATTATACCTAGAAATAACAGTGAGACTCTTAACTACACACTGGAGGAGACATTTATATGTATGCTTGTTTTTCAAATACCTCACCTATTAGGTAGCCATTCTCTGAAATCAGAGCACTTTTTCCTTTCTGAATTAATGATACAGAGAGTTTTCCATGCATAAATACAATCTCAGGATAATATTTCAAAGCATTAACAACATTTCACTTTTGGCCTTGGCACTCCAGTCCCCATATCAGAAATCTCCACTGGGATGTAAATTTAATCCAAAAACATCAACAGTCTTGGCACTTTCAATTCACCACTAACTGACTGGTAGATTCCACATTAACCCAGTGACTGGGCACAGCAGGTGTGTACAATGGGGTGTGGGGTGTTTCCCATTTCACAGACTTCCCTGTACTGCTGCTGACAGGATGATTGACCAATCAGGGACCAGGTCACTCCCTGACTGACAGCCAAGGCAATTGTCCTCCACATCAACAGGATTGCTGCCCTGGGAGAGGTGATAGGGAGGATTGCAAGTGGTCCCAATGGGCTCAGATAACCATCACTTTAGCCCGCAGTTTTTACAAATTTGTTTGGGGGTTTGTCCCCATTTGAGCAGCACTCTTAAAGTCACATCTATAAAGTGGATAAAGCTCCACTGTGTGGTTCTAGTCTTCCCACTGAGCCCAGAGCACAATCAGTCTAGGTAGGAGTTGGCCAGTGTTTAAAAAATCCATAGGGCTTTTATGAAATTCGAACCCATGAACTTCTAGTCTGTAATTCTTCAAGGTACTAATCACTGCACCATGGCAGCTGGTCACAAGCACAATTGTTGTTATTGCTGCTGGACCACATAACACCATGTTGGTTTAAGGGTAACATGCAATTTTACTCATTATCCCTAGAAATCACAGTAAGACTGTTAGCTACACACTGGAGGAGACATTTACATGTGTTCCTCTTTTTCAAATACCTCACCTATTAGGTAGCCATTCTCTGAAATCAGAGCACTTCTTACTATCTTAATTAATAATATGCAGAGTTTGCTATGCATAAATACAATCTCAGGGTAACATTTCAAAGCATTAACAATATTTCAATGTAGGCTTTGGCACTCCAGTCCCAATATCAGAAATCTTCACTGGGATGTAAGCTTAATCACAAAAACATTAACAGTCTTGGCACTTTCATTTCACCACTAACTGACTGGTAGATTCCACATTAACCCAGTGACTGGGCACAGCAGGTGTGTACAATGGGGTGTGGGGTGTTTCCCATTCCACAGACTTCCCTGTACTGCTGCTGACAGGATGATTGACCAATCAGGGACCAGGTCACTCCCTGTCTGACAGCGGAGGCAATTTTCCTCCACATCAACATGACTGCTGCCCTGGGAGAGGTGATAGGGGGGATTGCAAGTGGTCCCAATTGGCTCAGATAACCATCACTTTAGCCCGCAGTTTTTACAACTTTGTTTGGGAGGTTTGTCCCCATTTGAGCAGCACTTTTAAAGCCACATTTGTAAAGTGGATGAAGCTGGATTGTGTGGTCCCTGTCTTCCTACTGAGCCCACAGCAGAATCAGTCTAGGCAGGAGGAGCCAAACTTAAAAAAACAACAACTCCATAGGGTTTTTATGAAATTCGAACCCATGACCTTCCAGTCTGTAATCCAAGGAACTAATCACTGCACCATGGCAGCTGGTCACACATACTCTAGTTGTTATTGGGTGCTCGTCCACCTATCATTATGTAGGCTTAACCATAACCTGTACTTTTACTAATTATACCTAGAAATCACAGTAAGACTAACTACACACTGGATGAGACATTTACCTGTATGCCTCTTTTTCAAGTATCTTACCTTTTAGGAAGCCATTCTCTGAAATCAGAGCACTTTTTCCCTTTCTTAATTAATAACACACACAGTTTGCCATGCATAAATACAATCTCAGGATAACATTTCAATGACTTAAAAACATTTCAAAGGAAGCCCTGGCGCACTCCAGCCCCAAAATCAGAAATCTCTACTTGGATGTAAAATTTAATCACAAAAACATGAACAGTCTTGGCACTTTCATTTCACCAATAACTGACAGGCAGATTCCACATGAACCCAGTGACTGGGCACAGCAGGTGTGTACAATGGGGTGTGGGGTGTTTCCCATTCCACAGACTTCCCTGCACTGCTGCTGACAGGA
>CM060341.1:20165229-20167729 GCA_030674155.1 Stramonita haemastoma | reverse complement strand
AATCATTGTACAGAAACTGGATGGTACCTACACACGAGCACGAAAGATATCATTATGTTAAAGGACAAAATTATTCTGGAATTATTATTCATATAACAGAAAGACAGAGACACACACACAAAATAGACAGACTCTCAACCAAAATCGTGTATACATTTTGTTTTTTGTACAACTGTGCAACATTAGATTTTTTTTAAAGAGACAATACGTGTGTGCGCGCACGTACATGTGTGCATGTGTATGTGCATGCACACACATGTGTGTGTGTGTGTACGGCACCTTAGCGAATCATGTGTATGTGTGTTTGAGCACGCACTGTGTATGTGTGTGTGTGTGCGCGTGTGAGCATGTCTACTCATGCACAGGCCTGTGTAAGTAGCCTACACATCTACACGTATCTTGCAACATAAACCTGATTCTCTGAGGGTTAAAAAGGCTTACACAAAAAGTGGAAGTGCGAAAGATTATCATGTGAACAGAGGACAATGCATCAATAATTCACCACAGCTATCTGGGGATTTTCACATCCACTGCAAAGTTTCAACTCTGGTTTGAGACACCAATCCCCTCCCCCTCCCACTTCTCTTCTTCCCCTCCCCCCTCCTCCCCTCCACATTCCTTGGATACAAAGGAGCTTATGGGAGTGATGGGGGGGGGGGGAGGGGACAGAGGGGAGTGAATTTGTCAAGGGGATAACTTTGCAGGATAAAATTTTGCAGAATTTAATATTTTTTCTACAATAGGATTATTGTTTAAATAGTTACTGCTGCTTTGGTTTTTTGTTATTGTGCTAAGCTTATGAGACTCCTGGGGATTTCTGATTAAAAAAAAAAAAAAAAAAAGAAGAAAAAAAATTGTGCCTTTAAAAAAAAAAGCATTAAGAGGAGTTTGGAGTTTATTTCTGTTTTCATGTGTGTGTGTGTGTGTGTGTGTGTGTGTTGTGTGTGTGTGTGTGTGTGTGTGTGTGTGTGTGTGTGTGTGTGTCTGTCTGTCTGTCTGTCTGTCTGTCTGTCTGTCTGTCTGTCTGTCTGTCTGTGTGCATGCATGTGCCCATGGGGGCACATGTGTGTGTGGTGTTGTTGTGGTGGGTGTGGGTATGTCTGCGTGTGCACATGCGCGCGCACGCGTGCGTGTGTGTGTGTGTGTGTGTGTGTGTGTGTTTTGTGTGTGTGTGTGTGTGTGTGTGTGTGTGTGTGTGTGTGTGTGTGAGCCTGTGCTGTGCCTGTGTGCATATTCATTTATTGATTCTTTTGTTTCAAAGAGAACGGAGTAAACACTCCGGTGCTTTTTTTATATATCCAGTCCCTGGGTGTATGCAGTTTTGTAAATTTGTCATCTGTTCTCACCGGCACACAATAGCCTACTCTTCCAAAAACAGAATAGGTTTGAACTTGTGTGTGCGCGCAAGATGTTCTGCATGCGTTCACACACGGGACCTCAATTTCTAGTCTCATCCGAAGGAGTTTTGTGTATGTGTGTGCCATGCGTGGGTTAGTGCGCCAGAATGTTTGTATGTGTGCATGCATATGTATGTGCACATCTAAGCATAAAAATCTTACAGCATAAAATTGATTCTCTGGGGGTAAAAACACAAAGAGTTAGGTGCCGAAGTTTATCAAGTGAACACAGGACAGTGCAATCAAAACACACTACTGCTGTCTAGGGACCTTCACACACATCCACTGCAAAATTTCATCTCTGGTTTGAGAGGCCACTAGCCACACTGCCCACCCCCCCCCCCTCCCCCCCAAAAAACAACAACAAAACAAACCCAACCCAAACCCAAATACAAAAAAAGAACAGAAAGGACAAAACAGAAAAGATAACATGTACCGGTTTTTTTTTTTCAATTCAAACTTGTTATCCTTGATTACACACACAGGCAGACAGACAGGCAGACAGAGACAGACAGACAGAGAGACAGACAGAGACAAAAAGAGACACAGAGAGACAGAGACAAAAACACAAAGACACAGACACACAGAATGAGAAACCGACAGAGAGACAAGAAGACAGACAAAGACAGACACACATAGACACACATAGACACACACACACACACACACACACACACACACACACAACACACACACACCACACAACACTCACACACCACACACACACACACACACACACACACACACACACACACACACACACACACACACACACACACACACACACACAGACAGGTTTCTCCTAATAATTATACCTCACATTTTCTGTAAGCACTTCCAGAATCACTAACTAATCCTAACACCCACTCCCATCCCACCCCACACCCCTTCCTTACCTTCCCCCCCAAAAAAAAAGCTCTTCTGCTAAGCTCTACTACACAAAGACACCCAATTTTGTGACAGGGTTCCAGATATATCTCATTTCACCCCAGACTTTCTCAGATCAATCCCCGCCCATCTGTTTCCAATTGTCATTCCCAGCTTATCCCTGAAGTCGGAATGCAGCTACCTGAATGATGGAGGAACGTGGGGGGGGAGAGAGA
>CM060341.1:20157729-20160229 GCA_030674155.1 Stramonita haemastoma | reverse complement strand
CGATGGAAAGACGACATCAGAGAGTAGTGGACTCGCCTTGGGTGGAACGATCTACTACGGAGGGCGGAGGACCGTGAGGAGTGGAGGAAGCTGGTTGCAAAATCTTCAGTGGTGCCCCCACGGTCCGTGGGACTAAGATGAAGGTGTGTCAATTTAAACATGACTTTAAAACACATCTGTATATGAGGAAAGACACTTGCAGAAGCTACGCTGATTGTGAGGCTTATCATAGGCACACAGTACAGTACAGCCCATTTATTTATTTATTACTACTTTATGTTACAGCAGATTTTTTAAGCGTGAAATTCGGGCTGGTCTCACCCGGGGAGAGCACGTTGCCACAAGTGCAGTGCCACCCATTTCTTTTTCTTTTTCCTGTCGGCAACTGTATTTGTCTCTCTATCAGAGTGGCTTTTTTCTACAGAATTTTGCCAGGGACAACGCTCTTGTTGCCGTGGGTTCTTTTACATGCGCTAAATAATGATGTGTAACACACGGGACCTCGGTATATCGTCTCATCCGACAGACTAGCGGCTGGACCACCACTCATGGTCTAATGGATGGGGGACAAGTTTCGGGCCCTAACGGGACTCGAACCACCGCACACTCCGACCCGGGCTTATCGCTTTTTTAGATAGGCGCGTTACCTCTAGACCACCGATTGCATCAATCATGCACCACTGCTGGTCACGTCAGGACCCTTCAAGCCTTCTGCAAAATGTCAATTCTTGTTTCACACACTATCCCCCTTCTTTCTGTCTCCGCTTCTATCTTTCTCCATTTTACACACACGTGAAAACCTGTTCTGCTTTTTTTTTAATATGTGTGTGTGCGTGTGTATGTGTGTGTGTGCGTGTGTGTGCGTGTGTGTGTGTGTGTGTGTGTGTGTGTGTGTGTGTGTGTGTGTGTGTGTGTGTACACTTGTGCATGCGTGTTTGTGTTATTTGCATACACATAACTGCACAAACATACACAAACACACACACACACACACACATACACACCCCCGCACCCACCCACACTCACCCACACTACACACACACACTCCCGCTCACCCACCCACCCACACCCACACCCCCACATCCACACATGCTCATGCACATGCACGGTTAAAGTCTATACCTGACACATCAGTTTTCTCAAGGGGAAAAAAGGCCAGTTACAGAAACGTAACGTGATGGAGGCAGCATGGCTAGAAGACCAGAAGAGCAGAAGAGCATGCAGCACACAGCACACACAGCCCTTCAATAATGCACACCTGCCACACACCACTCTTCCACACCACTAGGGAATCTCAAATCTGATTTCTCCCCACCTCCTCCTTCTTCTCTAACTGCCCCCCTCTCTCCCTCCCTCCCACCCACCTCTTCCTCCCCCTCCCCACATCTACCAACTCTCCTCCTCCCAACCTCCACCCCCTCCCCTCCCTCTACCCCCGTCACCTGCCTCCCACGAGATACAGGCGCTTGTGAATGGTCAGTGGAAAGTAGAGGTATTGTTGGGTATTGGGAAGTTCGATTGTATTTGCAGAAACTTCAGGAGGGATTTTGAGCTGCAGTAGGGTAATGTTGATAGTTATTATTGCATGTAGTAGTTTTTGAGTGTGGTCAAGCCGTTGTCTTTCTACTGTCTCTCTGTCTCTGTCATCGTCTCTCTGTCTCTGTCTCTGTCTCGTCTCTCGCTCGTCTCTGTCTCTGTCTCTCTGTCTCTGTCTCTGTCTTCTGTCTGTGTCTGTCTGTCTCTGTCTGTCCTGTCTGTCTGTCTGTCTGTTCTGTCCTGTCTGTCTCTCTCTCTCTCTCTCTCTCTTCTCGTCTGTCGTCTGTCTGTCTGTCTCTCTCTTCTCTCTCTCTCTCTCTTCCTCTCTCTCTCTCTCTCCTCTCTCTCTCTCCTCTCTCTTTTCTTCTTCCTCCTACCTCTCCCCTTCTCACCCCCTCAAAGAATTCATAAGGTGTTTTTAACAATTCTACAGCATAGATTTAATATTCAGGAGACTAAACTACAGTAATGGTGAAGAAGAAAATAACGTGGTTTCTTCATTTAAGATTGTTTGCCTTTGTTTCCCTCACGTATTAAAGCTATCACGGTAAACTGGACATTCTAGTATGTTCTCAACAGTATATCTGGCTCAAAATCCACAAACAAGATGGCTGACCCTGTGCATGAGTCCTAACCCTCATAGTCTTCCATCTTCCTCTGTACATGACTGGCGTTTCATCTCATCCATGTCGTTTTATCCGTCGTGTTCAATGATGACCTCCACAACAGCAGAGGAGGCAGCTGCTATTTTAAAAATTGGCCAGAAATTTGATTATAGTGGAGGTGCCTTGCCCACAGTACATCCCCACTCTCTCGGCCAAGTGGGCATATGGACAGTCAGTGCTGGAGATGTTCTCCAAAGGCCAACTAGCCCCCAGGGCTGCAGCACATAAGGACTGTGCAAGTCAAGCCTCCTCATCAGAGAGTCATAGTCGATCACTAAAGACTAAGTTGTAAATTGAAA
>CM060341.1:20147729-20150229 GCA_030674155.1 Stramonita haemastoma | reverse complement strand
AATTTGACAACCCGAGTTCGATTCCAGTTGGAGGGGATTTTTCCCCTGGAGTTAACATCAGTGCTGACTCCACTCTCCCCAAATGTCTTTCGGATTAGACTGTAAACCAAGGCCCCGTGTGCGAACGCACGCAGAACATCTTGCGCACACGTTAAATCCTGTTCCGCTTTTCGTAAGAGTAGGCCATTGTGTGCTGGTGGCAACAGATGACAATATTTACACAACGGCATGCACACGGGGAGTGGATGAAAAAAAGCACGTGAGTGCTTATCCCATTATCCGCGATATAAAAGAATAAAAAAAAAGCCCACTTCGAAATAAAAGAATAAAATAAAAAAATAATGAAAAAAATAATAATAAGACTCTCAGCAATGTGACGAACAAAATTAATTTATAGTTTACCATATATATATATATATATATATATATACATATATATATATAATATATATATATATATATATATATATATATATATATATATATATATATATATATAGGGCGGTGCATACATAATGCACCAGTGCACCAGGAGCCAACTAGACCCCTTCTGGAGAATTTCAAATCTAATTTGGCTCACGTGTTCTTTCTCTAACACCACCACCCCCCGCCCCTCTCCCCTTTCATCCTTACTATTCACCCCTTCCCATGATAAACAGACCCCATGTGATGTTTTTTTTTCTCCAGAAAAGTGGAGAGAGAGAGAGAGAGAGAGAGATAGAGAGAGAGAGAGAGAGAGAGAGAGAGAGAGAGAGAGAGAGAGAGAGAGAGAGAGAGAGAGAGAGAGAGAGAGAGAGAGAGAGAGAGAATGAATGATTGAATAAATGAATGAATGAATGAATGAATGAATGAATGAATGAATGAATGAATGAATGATCTTTATTTTTCAAGGGTAACAGAGTAAGCATTACATACTTTTTCTCATCCGGCCCTTAAAGAGAGAGAGAGAGAGAGAGAGAGAGAGAGAGAGAGAGAGAGAGAGAGAGAGAGAGAGAGAGAGAGAGAGAGAGAGAGAGAGAGAGAGAGAGAGAGAGACAGACAGACAGACAGACAGACAGAAACAGACAGACAGACAGACAGACAGACAGACAGACAGACAGACAGGGACGGAGAGGGACAGAGAGGGACAGAGAGAGACAGAGAGAGACAAAGAGAGAGAGAAAGAGACAGAGACACAGACAGAGACACAAACAGAGACACAGACAGAGACAGAGAGAGAGAAGGCAAGGCAGGGCAAGGCAATGCAAGGCAAGCAAGGCAAATTCTTTTATCCGATGATGATTAAGCACTCGTGTGCTTTTTTACATCCAGTCCCCGCCCTTATCGGGGATAGTTTCAAAAGAAAAGAGAGAGAGACAGAGACAGACAGAGAGAGAGAGAGACAGAGAGACAGATAGAGACAGAGAGACAGAGACAGAGACAGAGAGAGAGAGCGTTGATAAGTAAGTTAATTTTGCCAGGAGAAAGCTGCTGGGAATTCCTCAACAATAGGCTAAAACTTAAAGCTTTCGGTGTGTTGTTGCAACATGTGTGTGTGTGTATTTTGTATTTTGTATTTTGTACCACTTTATGTCACGCAGATTTCTCTGCGTGAAATTCGGGCTGCTCTCCCCGGGGAGAGCGCGTCGCCACATGTGCAGCGCCTACCCATTTTTTTTTTCTTTTTCCTGCATGCAAGTGTATTTGTTTCCCTATCAGAGTGGCTTCTTTCTACAGAATTTTGCCAGGGACAACCCCCTTGTTGCCGTGGGTTCTTTTACGTGCGCTAAATAGTGATGTGTAACACCACGGGACCTCGGTTTATCGTCTCATCCGAAAGACTAGCGCCCAGACCACCACTCAGGGTCTAATGGATGGGGAAAAAGTTTTGGGTCCAAAAAAGTTGTGTGTGTGTGTGTGTGTGTGTGTGTGTGTGTGTGTGTGTGTGTGTGTGTGTGTGTGTGTGTGTGTGTGTGTGTGTGTGTGTGTGTGTGTGGTGTGTGTGGTGGCACCAAACACTATTCCCTTCAGGGACTCCAAAGCTGCTGAAACAATGAAGTGACACAGTTTTTAGCCTTGTGGGGAAAAAAAAACACTCCAAAAAACCCCCAAACAACAGAACATGTGTTAATTGATTCAGTTTTGCTTTTGTTATAGTATTTGTGTGTGTATTTATTTACTTATTATTCTTATATTTTCTAGGGTAACGGAATAAGCATGCATATGCTTTTTTCTTTTTACATCTAGTCCCCGTGTGTTTCCAATTTGGGTAATTTTGTTATCTGTTCCCACCGGTATACACTGGCCTACACTTCCGAAAAGCGGAACAGGATTTAACGTGTGCGCAAGATGTTCTGTGTGCGTTCGCACACGGGACCTCGGTTAACAGTCTAATCCGGAGGACTTTTGGGGGTGGTGGTGTGGAGTCGGCACTAATGTTAACTCCAGAGGAAAAGTCCTGTTGAACGAGATTCGAACCTGGGTCAGCAGATCACAAGCGCATCACTCTGACCACAAGGCT
>CM060341.1:20125229-20135229 GCA_030674155.1 Stramonita haemastoma | reverse complement strand
TGTTGCATTAGTAATGCACTATCCTAGATAACTGATGGCCACTGTGTTGCATTAGTAATGCACTGTCCTGTATGACAGATGGCCACTGTGTTGCATCATTAATGCACTATCCTTCGGATGAGACTATAAACCGAGGCCCCGTGTGCGAACACACGCAGAACATCTTGCGCACACGTTAAATCCTGTTCCGCTTTTCGAAAGAATAGGCCAATGTGTGCCAATGGGAACAGATGACAAGATTTACGTAACTGCATACGCACGGGGACTGGATGTAAAAACAAAAGCACATGAGTGCGTATTCCATTATTCTTGATATAAACGAATAAATAATAATATAAAAAATAACAGAATTTAGAAATGCACATCGCACACTTTGTGAGCTTCATTCCCCCCAAAATCATTTCCACAGGGAAGTCTGTTCCTGTCACAAATGTTGCTGGTAGACACAGACACATACAGACAGACAGACAGACAGACAGACACACACACACACACACACACACACACACACACACACACACACACACACACACAACACACACACACACACACACGCGCGCGCGCGCGCATACACACACGAACACGTACATACACAAACACATTGACACACACACGCACGCACACACACACATACCCACGCACACACACACACACACACGCACGCGCACGCGCACAAATACACAAACACACATACACACCCGCGTGAGTGCGCACTTACTGGGTTCGTACACATGTTTGTTGCACAGATTCATATTTTTTGCCTTGCAAATGAAACAGTGTAAAAAATAATTAATACATTACAATGTTTAAACGGAATTTTTAAAAAATGAATTGAGAAAATTGACTGAGTAACTTTTGCAAGCTGCATTATTCTTGCTACATTCTCTGTTTTAATTATCTATTTTAATCTTTTTTTAAATTTTTATCTCTTATAGTTATGACTTTTCCATAATAATCGTTTTTTGCCTGTGAAATAAACATTTGTTTATACAAAAATTACACAACCTATTGAATGAATGCTTGAGAAAGAAATCAAAGAACAATCTGTTTTAGTTAAAGCACCAATGCAATATTAAAGTATGCAAAAAAGTCACTATTAAAACGTTACAGTATTAAAGACTTGAGCTTCATGTACACAAAGCGTGCGCGTGCACACACACACACACACACACACACACACACACACACACACACACACACACACACACACACATACACACACACAAACACACAAACACACAACAACAACACAAACACACACACACACACACACACACACACACACACACACACACACACACACACACACACACACACACACACACACAGTGGATTAGTAGTCTAGAGGTGATGCACAGGTCTACCAATAAAGCAAGAGGCACAGGTTCAATTCCCGTGTATGCCCAACATTTTTACATTTACTACACCTCAAGTGAGGGTCTTGGTGCTAGTCTTTCGTATAAGGCATCCACAACACAGATTCAGTACACATGAAAGAACCCACGGCAGCAAGAAAGTTGTCTCTGGAAAAAATTGTTGAAAAAGAAGGCAACCTGATAGAGAAACAAATAAGACAGGAAAATAAAATAAAATAAAATAAAATAAAAAATGGGGTGGCACTGCTCATAGGGCGACACACTCTCCTTTGAGAGAACAGCCCGAATTTCATACAAAGATATGTTGTGATTTAAAGTGGTATACAGATAGACAGACAAATCCAATAGAAAGTCATTATAAGTAAAGGTAAAAGGTAAAGGTGTCCCACCCCCTAGGCGGTCGTAGGGGAGCGAGGCATCAGAGACTTCAACTTCTCTAGGGGCCAGCTATATTAAGGGCGGCTCCCATCTCCTCTCCCTCACTGCTTTACCTTCCCTGACCCTAAAGGGGGCAGGTACCCACTTACAGCTGGGTGAACTGGGGGGGACTGTACTGAAGCCAAGGCGCGCAAACGGTCACCCATCCAATCGGTAACCATGCTCGACGCTGCTTAACTTGACTTGTGGGGAAAGCGAGTGTTCTGACCACTGAGCTATCCCGCCATTTATTTATTTATTTATTTATTTATTTATTTATTTATTTATTTATCTATTTATTTATCTATTTATTTATTTATTTTTCTATTTATTTATTTATTTATTTATTTATTTTTCTATTTATTTATTTTTCTATTTATTTATTTATTCTTCTATATCGAGGATAATGGAATAATCACTCAATTGCTTTCTTCATCCAGTCCCCGTGTCTATGCAGTTTTGTAAATCATGTCATCTGTTCCCACCGGCACACGATAGCCTACTCTTACGAATAGCGGAACAAGATTGAACGTGTGCGCAAGACGTTCTGCGTGCGTTCGCACACGGGGCCTCGGTTTAAAGTCTCATCCGAAAGACTTTTGGGGGAAGTGGAATCAGCATTGAAGTTAACACCAAGGGAAAAATCCCCTCGAACGGGAATAGAACCCGGGTCGTCAAATTGCGAGCGCAATGTTCTGACCACTAGGCTATCCCGTCCCCTCACATTAAAGCCATTAAAGTGGAAGAACAGAAAACAATACTGAAAAAGCCAAACAAATCAAAGCAAAAAGCCCTCCATTCATTGAGGCTATAATTATCAGCAATCTTTGATCTGCGGATTGAATGGGCAAAACACACGCGTCTCTTAAAAAAAGAAAAAAAAGCAAATCTATTTACACTAAGAAACCAACTGGTTCAGAAACTGATGGGAAAAGAGATGTTGCTCTGAAAGCAGAATGATAAGATGGAAACAAAGAGAGAGAGAGAGAGAGAGAGAGAGAGAGAGAGAGAGAGAGAGACAGACAGACAGACAGACAGACAGACAGACAGACAGACAGACAGACAGACAGACAGACAGACAGACAGACAGACAGAGAGAGAGAGAGAGACAGACAGACAGACAGACAGACAGACAGACAGACAGACAGACAGACAGACAGACAGACAGACAGACAGACAGACAGACAGACAGACACACAGAGACACACAAAGAGACACAGAGAGAGACATAGAGAGAGAGACAGAGAGAAAGAGACAGAGAAAGAGAGAGTGAGAGATAGAGAGAGAGAGTTATGGAGAGAGATGGATGGAGTGAGGGAGGGAGGGAGGGACGGAAGTAAAGAGAGAGAGAGAGAGAGAGAGAGAGAGGGAGGGAGGGATGGAGGGAGAGAGGGAGGGAGTGAGGGAGAGAGAGAGAGAGAGAGAATACACAACACATTAGTTCCTCCAACCTAACCATGAACTAGGTCAGTCCTCTGGCTATTTTGGCTTTTTTGGTAAGCAGTTCGGGAAAGTTTTGTGTGAAGTAAAAACAAAACACAAGATAAAATGATGAAAACAAGAACAAGGGAAAAAAGACAAAAAAGCGAAGCAGCTAGCAGTCTACAGCAAAGAGAGGAGGGTTACACTCTGCCCGGATCCTGTCTGTCTGTCTGTCTGTCTATTTATCTGTCTGTCTATCTATCTGTCTGTCTATCTGTCTGTCACTCTGTCTTAGTGTCTGTCTCTGTCTCTCTGTCCATCTGTCTGTTTGTCTGTCTGTCTGTCTGTCTGTCATTCTCTGCCCCCCCCAACCCCCCACCCCACCCCCACCCCCACACACCCCCCCTCTCTCTCTCTCCCTCTCTCTATCTCTCTCCCCCCCCCCCTCTCTCTCTCTCTCTCTCTTTTCTGTTTCTCTGTCTCTGTCTGTCTGTCTGTCTGTATGTCGGTCTGTCTGTGGTAAAAATGGCGTAAAATGTAAATTTGTTTTTTTTTAAGAAAAGTAAAACAAAATATAGAACAAGCATACAACAAACTTTAAAACAAAAGAAATCAAAGAACATTTTCCTTCACACAAGCACATACATAATTATGCGCTGCATGCATATAATTCAAAGTATTTATCTGTTACAGTATCATATCCCCTCAATTCATAATATGTAAACAACATTCCAAATAGACAAAAAAAAGAAAAGGCATTAAAAAGGGATTAAAGCAGTCACTGACTTTTTTATCTCTTGACCCCCTCTCCCCTTTCTCTCCACTCTAAACCCCTTCCCCTTAGGAAAAAAAAAAAGCTAAAACAAATAATATACAACTCCAAAACAAACAAAGAAAAAAGACCACTGACTTCATCTGTATCAACCATCTTTGATCTCTTGTGTGATGATCCAGAACACAGGCGCAGGAAAATGTGCTTTTAGAGATACTAAGAACCCAAGAGGGAAAGACATTAAAGGCAAAAAAAAAAGAGATGCTGATCTGGGGGAAGAATGAAGATGATGATGAGACAGACAAAGAGAAAGAGGAGAGAGAGAGAGAGAGAGAGAGAGAGAGAGAGAGAGAGAGAGAGAGAGAGAGAGAGAGAGAGAGAGAGAGAGAGACAGACAGACAGACAGACAGACAGACAGACAGACAGACAGACAGACAGACAGACAGAGAATGAATGAATGAATGAATGAATGAATGAATGAATGAATGAATAATCATTATTTTTTAAGAATGGCAGAGTAAGTATTACATACTTTTTTTCATCCAGAGACGAGAGAGAGAGAGAGACAGAGAGAGAGAGAGAGAGAGAGAGAGACAGAGAGAGAGAGAGAGAGAGAGAGAGAGAGAGAGAGAGAGATAGAGAGTGAGAGAGAGAGAGAGAGAGAGAGAGAGAGAGAGAGAGAGAGAGAGAGAGAGAGAGGGGACAGACAGACAGACAGACAGACAGACAGACAGACAGACAGACAGACAGACAGACAGATAGAGACAGACAGACAGACAGACAGACAGACAGAGGGAGAGAGAGGGAGAGAACTCTGAACTCTGAACTGAACTCTGAAATTTAATGTACTTCGGCCTTGGGCCACAATACATGGTTGGCGTAGGAGAGATTGACAATACCACAGCGTGGGCAAAAATCCAAAGAAAATAATACAACTAAGCTCAGTTTATATGCAAGGAATAATGAAGACAATATACAAATACATAATAAGACAAGTGAATCAAACAAAATTAACAAGTGTACCTTCCTTATGAGTAAAAAATCATACGTATAGCTGCTCAAAATCATATCATAACAATAACCCTTGTCATCGTTTGTAACGTAACATTCTAATACAACAATTTTTTCCTCTTATTGATTGCGTGAAAGATATATCTAGAGAGACAGTAATTTTTGTCTCTGTTTTCAGCTTTAAGCAGATCATGTAACGGTCTATCAACACAATCACTTAAAAATTTAATTCTTAAATCATTATACATGAAACACTCATAAAGGAAATGCTTTTCGTCTTCAACTTTAAGTTTACAAAATGGACATTCTTTCTTTTGATTTTGTTCACTATCTCGATGTACATTGTTGTTCAGTGGCAAAACATTACATCTCACCTGTGACACAGCTACTCTAAAGCACTCACTCACTCACTCAGTCCCATGTCCCAAAGGACGTAGGGGGGACATGAGAGAAGACGCAACAGAGATCTTTTTCCATGCTTCACGATCCTGTGTGGCTAGTAGGAGGTGTTGTAGGGGTTGGGCGGTCCAGTCTTTGATGTTGTCAACCCATGATTTCTTTTGGCGGCCTCTTCTTCTCTTGCCCTCGACTGTTCCTTGCAGGATGGTTTTTGCTAGGGTGTTGTGTCTTGTGGTGTGACCAAACCACATCAGCTTTCTCCTCTTTATGGTGGAGAGCAAAGGCTCTTGGGGGCCCACACGCTTTTTGATTTCTTCTTTCACATAGTTATTGGTCTTGTGTTCTTTGTATGATATTTTGAGAAGTCTTCTGTGGCACTTGTTCTCGAATGCTTGGATTCTCCTCTCTAACTCTGCTGTCAGAGTCCATGATTCACAGCCATATAGGAGGATAGATATCACGAGGGATTTGTAAAGGTGGTATTTGGTGCCGAAGCTGATGTTGTTGCTTCTGATGATCTTCTCGAGTCTGACTAGAGCAGATGTTGCTGTTGCAATGCGAGCTTTCACTTCATTGTTTGATGTGCCATCTTTTGTTAGGATGGAGCCTAAGTATTTGAATTGGCTCACCTCTTCTAGTGTTTCTCCATTCATCTTTATTTCCGTGATGTCATTACTTGCGCTGTTGACCATGATCTTTGATTTCTCTGTACTGACCTCCATGCCGTATGCGCTCGCTCGATCTGTTAAATTGTCTGTGAGGATTTGCAGTTCTTGTTTGCTGCTGCCCATGAGGTCAATGTCATCTGCAAATCTGAGGTTGCAAAGGGGTCTTCCACCAATGGAGATGGAAGTGTGGTGGTTTTGCAGTGTCTCTGTCATGATGTTTTCAAGGAAGAGGTTGAAGAGTACAGGTGAGAGAAGGCAGCCCTGGCGAACCCCAACCGTGGTCTTGAAGAACTCGCCCACGTGGTTGTTCATGAAAACTGCACTTTTTGCGTTCTCGTACTGAGCCTTGATGACTTCAATTAGGCAGCTGTCAATGTTGAAGTGCCTGAGTACTTGCCAGAGGCCGTCATGCCATACCCTATCAAAGGCCTTTTTGAAGTCTATGAAATTGTGGTACAAGTCTTTTTGGTGTTGGAGATGCTTCTCTATCAGAATTCTCAGATTGAAAATTTGTTCCATTGTGCTGCGTTTTGGTCTAAAGCCCGCTTGTTCTTCTGCCAGGAGTTTTTCTGCTTGGTTTTTCAGTCTGTTGAGGACTACCTGCAGCATGATCTTGCTAGGATGACTTATGAGACTGATGGTTCTGTAGTTCTGGCATTTCTTGAGGTTTCCTTTCTTTGGCAGGGGTATTACAAGAGACTGTGTCCATTCTTTTGGCCATTCTTTGGTGTCGTGGATCTTCTGACAAAGTTCTGTGAATCGCCTTGCTGTTTCATTCCCTCCATTTTTTATGAGTTCAGCTGGGATGTTATCAATTCCAGGGGCCTCCCACTTCTTCAATTGTTTAATAGCTGCATCTACTTCACACCTTAGTATTGGTGGGTCTTTATCTTGGTGTTCAGGGGGTTTGTCAGAAACTATGTTGGTATCTGGGCGTAGTGGGTAGTTGTACAATCCCTCACAGTATTCTGTCCAGCGTTGGAGGATGGCATTGTTTTCCGTTAAAATATTTCCTTCTTTGTCTTCAATAACAGAGGCTTTAGGCTGTGTGGTTTTCGTTAGTGCTTTCAAAGTGTCGTAAGCTGTTTTGCTGTTTCCCTTGGTCATTCCAGCTTCGATGTTGTTGCATTGTTCTTCTATCCACCCTTCTTTGGCTTCTCTCATCTTTTTCCTCACTTCTCTGTGGCTATCCATGTACTTCTTGTAAGCTTCTTGACTTGTGAACTTTTGTTTCTTAAGTTCTCTTCTTTTGTCGCAGAGGTCAAGAACCTCATTTGTCACCCAGGGTTGTTTCTTTGTTCTGCTTCTTCCTAATGTTTCTTCTGCTGCTGTCGTTAGCACTTCTTTGATGTTGTTGGCCAATGTGTCCACATCATTGTCGATGGCTGTGAGTGCGGCGAACTTTCCTCCTATGTTGGCTTGGAAGATCTCAACCACTGTTGGGTCTTTGAGTTTTTCCAGGTCGAATCTTATGCGTGGGCTTTTTGGCTGTTGTTTTGCTTTCAGTTTCAGTCTGATGGTGGTAAGTACAAGGTCGTGGTCACTGCCGATGTCAGCTCCTGGGAATGTTCTTGTGTTTGCCTTGTTTATGCTGGATTTGAATCTTTGGGGTGACAGAATGTAATCAATTTGATTATGAATCAGACCATTTGGTGAGTGCCAGGTTGATGTTCTGGATGGCTTGTGAGGGTGGAGTGTGTTAGCCAAAGTAAGTTTGGTGTAAGTAGGGGTGTATGGGGTGCTTAAGGAGAGGTGGTACCTTTGTAAACCTGGCAGTAGCATCCCTCGGGATGGACGGGAGCACTGGTCCTCACTTGGCACTCAACTCTCACTTCTGGGTCCGGGTCCTTAACCCACCCACACCCCGGTAACCGCTTCTACTGGCGGGCGAAACGTTGTGAGGGGCTGGTGCATCCTTATCCACCAGTAGGAGTCTTGGAGAGGAGATGGGCGCCACCAAGCTTCCTCAAGCCCACTGCAAGGACATGATGAGAAAAACAAAACAGAAAGACATGCCGGATCGGTCGAGGCCCGGATCAACAACGACCGCGCTACCCACTGCAAGCCTCCAGGGTGAGAGCGACAAGTGTGCTACTGGGGCAGAACCAAGTCTAAAGCTTCCAGCTAAAGGGGCAACCATTGGTACATGGAATGTAAGGACTCTGTACCAAACAGGAAGAGTACAGGAACTTACACATGAATTACAGAGGTATAAATGGGACATCATAGGGCTTGCGGAAGTCAGATGGATTGGCTTCGGAGAAACAACCACGCAAGACGGCCACAAAATATGGTACAGCGGAGAACAGAAACTACATCAACATGGAGTAGGCTTTATTGTCAGGAAAGAGATTGTGTCAAGCATCATCAGCTGCACACCAGTATCCAGCAGACTCATCTCAATCAGAGTTTCTGCAAAACCCCAGAATCTCACCATCATCCAAGTGTATGCTCCAACATCTGACTACGATGATGATCAGATAGAAGAATTCTATGAAGAACTTGAAAACGTCATCTCCAAAACGCCCCAAAAAGACATCCTTATTGTGGAAGGCGACTGGAATGCTAAGGTGGGACCTGATGCCTATGACACCTGGGCAGGAACCACAGGACGATTTGGACTGGGAGAAACAAATGACAGAGGACAACGGCTGCTGGAATTCGCAAAGAAGCACAAACTTACTTTGGCTAACTTACTTTGGCTAACACTCTAAAGCAGTATGTATCTAATTGTAGAATATATTCTTCTTTAGTAAATATTGTTTTGAAGCTCCTATAGTTGCCGTACCTGTCTCGATCTCTAATTGTACTGTACCATTCCTGAATAAACATATCAATTAGACATTGCTTAAACATACGTAAAAATGTTTTAACGTCACCAACTCCCTGTTGAAGCCACACAAAACTGAATCCTGTATCACATAGAATTTGTCTAATCTTAGAAACCCAACAGTTCTTTCCAGATATGTCCATGTCAAGCAACATTTGATAAGCATTATATGGCAGTCTGTTAGGATTCATTTGTAATAACTTAAACCAATATCTAAGAGCATTTGCATGTGAGTTAATGTATAGTGGGTATCTTCCGAGTTCACCATATATCATTTTGTTTGTTTTCAGTGGTACACCCAAAAATCTTTTGCATGCAATCATGTGTACTTTCTCTGTATGCTCTAATTTATGT
The DNA here is from genome assembly GCA_030674155.1 of Stramonita haemastoma. Taxonomy (NCBI): domain Eukaryota; kingdom Metazoa; phylum Mollusca; class Gastropoda; order Neogastropoda; family Muricidae; genus Stramonita; species Stramonita haemastoma. The sequence goes on along the minus strand of CM060341.1, from coordinate 20,125,980 downwards.
AACCCCCATACCTCTGATGAGTATAGTAAAATTGGCTGTAGTTTAACATCAAATATCTTAAAAAATACTTTAGCACTAATTTCTTTGTATCTATGAAAAACCTTATTTAATTGTACTACAGCTTTTTTTCCTTTGGTCACAAGGTGATCTGTGCCCAGCTTAGCACTAAGTTTTGTTGTAAAATTAAACCCCAAATAGCAATATTTATTTACCACTTCTAGCTTGAAATTGTCATAAAACCACTGTTCTTTTTTCCCCAGAAAACCTCCTTTTCTAAAAACCATTACTTTACTCTTATTAGAATTAACAGTTAATTGCAAATCATCACAACAAGATTTCAATACATTCAGTTGGTTTTGTAAACCTCCAGGAGTTGTTGAGATGAGAACCACATCATCTGCAAAAAGCAAAATAAAGATTTCCATAATATCTGGTACCAACTGTATTCCATGTTTACCTTTTTTACCCATGGTTTCAGATAAATGGTTGATAAATAAAGAAAACAGAGTAGGGCTTAACACACAACCTTGTCTCACACCAATTGGGCATTCAAAAAATTCAGACAATTCACAGTTTGCACGTATACATGAAGATAGTGTTTGATACATAGCTGACATTGCTGCAAGAAACTTTCCCTTTACTCCCTGATCTTTAATGCACTCTATAAGTAAATCATGTCTGACAGAATCAAATGCTTTTTTGAAGTCTATAAATGCAACATATAACTTTCGACCTTTCTTGTTCATGTACT
>CM060341.1:20107729-20120229 GCA_030674155.1 Stramonita haemastoma | reverse complement strand
ATGAGCATGGTGCACTATGTGACCCGAATCCCCAAGTAATTACTCTCTTAGGGAGCGAAGTCTTGTTTCTCTTAATTAACCAGACTTGAAGAGGTACTGCCATGCTGTGTAAATTGCAAATGCAATTCTTTCTCTGTCTCTGTCTTTGTCTGTCTCTCTGTCTCTCTGTCTCTGTATGTCTGTTTGAATCTCTGTGTCTCTCTGTCTCTCTCTGTGTCTCTCTGTCTCTCTCTGTCTGCCTCTCTGTCTGTCTGTCTGTCTGTCTGCTCCTGTCTGTCTCCTCTCTCTCCTCTCTCTCTCTCTCTCTCTCTCTCTCTCTCTCTCCTCTCTCTCTCTCTCTCTCTCTCACACACACATATATATATATATATATATATATATATATATATATATATATATATATATATATATATATATATATATGTGTATATATTTATATATTTATATATTTATATATCAAAGTCCAACAATCGTAGAAAAAGCAAAACAAAAATACCCACATCACAACATCACTGTTTTATTCATTGGTGATCTTTGATCTTCAGTTTGCTGACTCAGAAGGCAAAAAAATACCTTGCCGTAAAACTGCAACAAACAAAGAAACAAACAAAAACAAAAGAGCATACTTTCTTAATACCCCCCACCAAAAAACAACAACAACAACAACAACAACAAAAACAAAACCAACCTCCCTCCTCCCTCCCTACATCCCCCCCACCCTCCACACACACTCCTCTTGTTCAGAAACCAGCTTTAAAAACCGTACTAAGAAGGCAAAACAAGTTGTTGGGTGTAAAAACAAACAAACAAACAAACAAGAAAACAGCAAAAAGAAAGCAAAAAAGCACCCCCCCCCCCCCCCCCTCTAAATAAAATCCCACAGAACAAAAACAGCAACCAACACCTATTGCTAGAAGTACAACTGTTTAAAAAAAGCACTCTCATACAAAGAGGATAAGATCATCAAAGAAAGAGAGAGAAGGCTGCACGCTGGTTCATTAGAGTGGTAAAAAAAAAGAGGAAAATCCATAATAACACAATGATTCAAAGAGCAAGAGTCAGTCCTCTCGTTCTTTGTGTCTATGCTAGTTGACCTTTTAAGAGTGGCCTCGGAAAGAAAAAAAAAAGAAAGAAAGAAAGACATAAAAGAAAGAAAGACAGAAAGGAAGGAAGGAAGGAAGGAAGGAAGGAAAGAAGAAAGGAAGGTAGGAAGGAATAAAGAAAGAAAGAAAGAAATACAAAAAGACAGAAAGACAAAAAGACAGAAATATAAAGAAAGAAAGAAAAAAGAAAGAAAGAAAGGAAGGAAGGAAGGAAGGAAGGAAGGAAGGAAAAAAGAAAAGAAAGAAAGAAAGAAAGAAAGAAAGAAAGAAAAAGAAAGAAGAAAAAGAAAAAGAAAAGAAAGAAAGACAGAAGAAAGAAGAAGAAAAGAAAGAAAGAAACAGAAAGAAGAAAGAACAGAAAGAAAGAAAGAAAAAAAGAAGAAAAGAAAGAAAGAAAAAGAAAAAGAAAGAAAGAAAGAAAGAAAGAAGAAACGAAAAAAAGGAAAGAAAGAAGAAAGAAAGAAGAAGGAAAAGAAAGAAAGAAAGAAAGAAAGAAAAGAAGAAAGAAAGAAAGAAAAGAAAGAAAGAAAAGAAAAGAGAAAGAAAGAAAAACAGACAGACAGAAAGAAAAGACAAAAATAAAAAAGAAAGAAAAATAAAAAGAAAGAAAGAGAAAGAAAGAAGAAAAGAAGAAAAAGAAAGAAAGAAAGAAAGAAAAAAGAAGAAAAGAAAAAAGAGAAAGAAAGAAAGAAAGAAAAGAAAAGGAAAGAAAGAAAGAAAAAAGACAGAAAAGAAAGAAAAAAAAGAAGAAAAAAGAAAAAAAGAAAGAAAAAAAGAAAGAAAAGAAAAGAAAGAAAGAAAGAAAAGAAAGAAAGAAAAGAAAGAAAAAAGAAAGAAGAAGAAGAAAGCTAATAGAAAAAAAGAAAAAGAAAAAAGACAGAGAGAAAGAAACAGAAAAAAAAAAAGAAAGAAAAAGAAGAAGTAGAATGGAAGTAAAGAAAGAAGAAAGAAAATAGAGAAGACTAAAAAAGTAAACAAGAAAGAAAATGAAAGAAAAGAAGAAGAAAAAAGAAAAAAGAAAAAAGAAAAAGAAATTAAATTATGGGAAACAGAAAAATGACAGGTACAACTTAACATTGCACTTGTGGGTTTAACGAGAACTGCAGTTTCTACTTATCATCTGTCTCTGTCTTCTGTTTGTCTCGCTTAATCTCTGTCTTGTTTTGTTCTTGTCTCGCTTTTTCTCTTTTTGTTGTTCTTTGTCTGTTTCCCTTTCCTGTCTGTCTGTCTGTCTGTTGTCTTGTCTCCTCTGTCTTGTGTCTGTCTGTCTGTGTGTCGTCTGCCTCGTGTGCTGTGTGTCTGTCTTTATGTCTGTCTGTGTGTGTGTGTCTGTGTGTGTGTCTGTGTGTGTGTCTGTGTGTGTGTCTGTGTGTGTGTCTGTGTGTGTGTCTGTGTGTGTGTCTGTGTGTCTGTCTGTCTGTCTGTCTGTCTGTCTCACTCTTCTCTCTCTCTCTCTCTCTCTCTCTCTCTCTCTCTCTCTCTCTCTTCTCTCTCTCTCTCTCTCTCTCTCTCTTCTGTGTATATGTATATATATATAATATAATTTTTTTATATATATATATATATATATATATATATATATATATATATATATATATATATATATACTATATATTTATATATATATATATATATATATATATATATTTATATCACTCTCTCTGACATGTTAATAATGGGTGTTTGCGTGCATGGGTGCGTCCTTGCAGTGCACGTGTGTGCGTGTGCGTGTATGTGTGTGTGTGTGTGTTGCGCGCGTGCATGCATGCGTGTATGTATGTGTGTGTGATTCCGGTTTGAATCAAACAGGAAAGAAACGTGATAAAGCGAGGCCAATGAAACCATAACTGAAATTCTCAATGGACTTGTATGTCGCCCTTTGGCAAAAACAATGCTGCAATATTAATGCGGTATCCTGCCTAAACATCACACACAGTGTAAGCTTAATCGCTAAGTAATTATACCGTGAGGAATTTCTTTTACACATGCCTGAATGCGCAAACATGCGCTCGTATGCATGCATGCTTACACCCTGCAATGATAGTGACATCAATAGAAGGGTACCCTTGATCCATTTGACTGGGAATAAAAGTATTGTATAACATGTTATAATCATTTTTTTGTTCATCGGTGTGTGTGTTTCTGTGTGTGTGTGTGTGTGTGTGTGTGTGTGTGTGTGTGTGTGTGTGTGTGTGTGTGTGTGTGTGTGTGTATGTGTGTGTGTGTGTGTGTGTGTGTGTGTGTGTGTGTGTGTGTGTGTGTGTGTGTGTAGATTCAAACCCACGACTTCATGGACCCACAAGATTGAAGTCGAGCTTTCTTAACCACTCGACTAAAGCGCAAATCATTCACAGAGACAAATATAGGCAAAATCATAACGGAAATACATAAAAAAAAACACACATGGTCCATAAACAATCTACAGAAATGGCAAAGCAAGCAAAAAAAAAAAAGAAGAAGAAAAGAATGTAACAAGAAATGAAAACAGCAATAAAGAATATAAGATGAGGCAAAAGAAACTTCTCAGAATAACTCTACTGTTTTTGGCTGCAAAATGACACACACAAACCCTTTCGCAATCCTAGCAACACAAACTTGGGGGAAAGTCATCTCAGCTCGGCAATTGTCGCCAACATCCAGTTATAAATCAACAATAATTCCAGTGCAGCTGAATTCTGTCTAGTTTTTGATATAGACAAGTTTGTTGGCCCTTACACTACTTTCCTATGGACAAGTTAAAGAGTGGTGTGGGTAGGAAAGTGAGGGGAGTGAGGGTGGGGTGGGGGGGGTAGAGGAGCAAAGAGGAGGAAGGTGGACGAAGCAAGAGGTGATACTTTATTTATGTATGTATGTATGTATGTATGTATGTATGTGTGTATGTGTGTATGTGTGTGTGTGTGTATGTATGTATGTATTTATCTATTTATTTATTTATTTATTTATTTATTTATGTATTAAGGCTTTGTGGGGGGTGCCGGCCAGAAAATGTAATGATGCATCCTTGAATACAATTCTGTCTTCTTATTTATTCGTTTATTTCGAGGAGAGTGAAATGAGCGCTTCTGAGCGCTTTTAAAAAAAAATATTTTACATTACAGTTCCTGTGTGCATGAGATTTTGTAAAATATTATTATCCGTTTTCCTATCAGCACAGATGGCCTACTCTTCCAAAAGGCGGAGCAGGTTGTCACGCGTGTGCGCAAGATGTTCTGTAACAATATGCTTGGTTTCATGAGCTCTATCTTCCAACTGTTCTTTCCAGAACGGTTCGTATTTTTCTTCTGTGTGCATCAACACAAGCACACATATACATGTCTGATGATCGTAAACATGATTATAGATGTGTAGATTGCATACAAATTAAGCTTTCCTTTTAAAATTTCTTTTTTTTCATAGCTCCATTTCTCTCTTTGACAGCATACTCTCTAGCCCTTACTACACAAGGAGTTTTGAATAAAAATGAATAAACACAAAGCTCTAACAGATAGAAAAAGTAAAACAAAAATGATCAAACTAATATAAAAAAAATATTTCAAAATGAAACAGCGTACTGACTTTGGATAGCGTATCCAGTGGAAAGACAGAAACAAAGATTGATAGAAAAGATGGAAATTTCTAGCACAGAATTTCCAGAAAATGAGGATTCTATTTTTTTTTTACTGAACAAGCCAGTGCAAAAAAGTTAGGCCAAAGGAAAAAAAAAACTAACCATAGAACAACAAAAAGTAAATTATTAGCAAAGAAAAAAAAAAACCCGCTGTTATCCAGAAGCCAAAAAAACCCATTGCTTAGCTGTAAAAAATACACAGACACCCAAACAATCCCTGCCGCCAACTTGCCAGCTTCGCCTACAATAAACACAGACATGTATCACGAACTCAGCAACAATTTCGCTGCAGCTGAACTGCAAAGTTTGCCTGTAATAACAGTAGTTATCCCCTGCTCCACTCCCTTTCCCATTGTCCGTGTGGAGATAAAGAGTGGTGTGGGACCAGGCAGAAGAAAGAAGAAAAGAACAGTTTAAGCAGCATGCACACAAGTGTCATGTTTAGTCACCATCCCTGATGAAAAGAAAATAATGGGTAGGCCCTGCACTTGTGGCTAGCATGCGCTCTCCCCAGGGAGGGAGAGCAGCCCGAATTTCATGCAGAGAAATCTGCTGTGACATAAAGTGGTATAAAATAAATATAAAATAAAAAAAGCAGGCGACACACTGTTCTTTTCAACCTTGCGCACTACCCTGTCAGGATGCCAGAAGCTTGTCAGTATAAAATAGCATTCCCACCTTCTGGAAATTCTGTGCTACAAATTTTAATTTTCTCTTGTCTATCCCTCTCCTTCTTTCTGCCTTGTTCCTTTTTTTCCTGTAATCCATTTCTTGTCTATTTTATGCTTTCTTTGTCCATCCTTCTTTCGTTTTTTTCCAGAAAGACTTAAAAGATAGCAGTTCTCTCCCCTGCAGATGTTGGTTGCTGTGGGTTTGAATTGTCAGACACTAAAGCTAAACCACAGGGCAACACAATTTTGCTCATGTAACAGACACCAATAGTTGCTGTCTGAGTGTTTGACAAAGAAGAAGAACTTTGGGCAGGTACTGAGTGAAAACTACAAACTGAAACGAAACCTTTGAAACATTTTAAAAAATATACAAAATGCAAAGGCCCTTAAGTGCCCACGAGGCTTCAACCTCATTCACAACACAAACACACACACACACACACACAAACACACACACACACACACACACACACACACACACACACACACACACACACACACACACACACACACACAGAATTTCCAGAAATTGGGGATTTTTATTTTATACTGAACTGAGCCCTGGACATCCCCACAGAACAAAAAGTTATGCTATAGGAGGGGAAAAAAACCCTAACCGCAAAACAACAACAAAAAGTAAATTGTTAGCAAAGAAAAAAAACAAAACCCTCTGTTATCCAGAAGCAAAAAAAAACGATTGCTTAGCTGTAAAAAATACACAGACACCTAAACAATCCCTGCCGCCAACTTGCCAGCTTCACCTACAATAAACACGGACATGTATCACGAACTCAGCAACAATTTCCCTGCAGCTGAACTGAACTGTGCAAAGTTTGTCTGTAATAACAGTGGTTATCCCCTGCTCCACTCCCTTTCCCTATTTCTCTGTGTGGAGATAAAGAGTAGTGTGGGACCAGGCAGAAGAAAGAAGAAAAGAACATGATTAAGCAGCATGCACACAAGTGTCGTGTGTGTTTAGACACCATCCCTGATGAAAAAAAAAATAATGGGTAGGCGCTGCACTTGTGCAAGTGCAGATGCACGGGCTCTCCCCGGGGAGGGAGAGCAGCCCGAATTTCATGCAGAGAAATCTGCTGTGACATAAAGTGGTATAGAATAAAATAAAAAAGAAAAGCAGGCGACACACTGTTCTTTTCAACTTTGCGCGCTCCCCCTGTGGGGATGCCAGGAGCTTGTCAGTATAAATAACATTTCCACCTTCAGGAAATTCTGTGCTACAAATGTCCTCTTGTCTATCCCTCTCCTTCTTTCTGCCTTGTTCCTTTTTTGACCTGTCACCCCTTGCTTGTCTATTTTGTGCTTTTCTTGGTCCATCCTTCTGTCTTTTTTTCGCGAAAGACTTAAAAATAACAGTTCTCTCCCCTGCAGATGTAGGATGCACTGGGTTTGAATTGTCAGGCCCTAAAACTAAAGCACAGGGCAACACAATTATTTTGCTCATAATTATAACAGACAGCAATAGTTGCTGTCTGAGTGTATGACAAAGACGAAGAACTTTGCCAGGTGCTGAGTGAAAACTACAAACTGAAGCAAAACCTTTGAAACATTTTTAAAATATACAAAATACAAAGGCCCTGGTGTGCCCCTGAGGCTTCAATCTCATTCACAACACACACACACACACACACACACACACACACACACACACACACACACACAGAATTTCCAGAAATTGGGGATTTTTATTTTATACTAAAAGAGCCCTGGACATCCCCAAAGGGCAAAAAGTTATGCTATGGGGGGGGGGGGGAAATAACCACAGAACAACAACAAAAAAATTGTTAGAAAGAGAAAAAAAACACCTCTGTTATCCAGAAGCAAAAACAACCATTGCTTAGCTGTAAAAAATACACAGACACCCAAACAATCCCTGCCGCCAACTTACCAGCTTCACCTACAATAAACACAGACATGTATCACGAACTCAGCAACAATTTCGCTGCAGCCGAACTGAACTGTGCAAAGTTTGCATGTAATAACAGTGGTTATCCCTGCTCCACTCCCTTCTTTCCCCATTGTCCGTGTGAAGATAAAGAGTGGTGCATGGAGGTACAGGCAGAAAGAAAGAAGAAAAGAACATGTTTAAGCAGCATGCACACAGGTGTCGTGTTTAGACACCATCCCTGATGAAAAAAATAAAATAAAATGTAGGTGCTGCACTTGTGGCAACGCATGCGCTCTCCCCAGGGAGAGAGAGCAGCCCGAATTTCACACAGAGAGAAATCTACTGTGACATAAAGTGGTATAGAATAAAATAAAAAAGAAAAGCAGGTGACACACTGTTCTTTCCAACCTTGTGCGCTCCCCCTGTGGGGATGCCGGAAGCTTGTCAGTATAAATAACATTTCCACCTTCTGGAAATTCTGTGCTAGGAATTCTCTCTTTTCTATCCCATCCCTCTTTCTGCCTCATTCCTTTTTTCCTGTTACCCCTTATTTGTCTATTTTCTGCTTTCTTGTTCCATCCTTCTGTCTTTTATCCAGAAAGACTTAGAAGATAAGTTCTCTCCCACCTGCTGATGTTGGATGCACTGGGTTTGAATTGTCAGGCGCTAAAACTAAACCACAAGGCAACACAATTATTTTGCTCACATAACAGACACCAATAGTTGCTGTCTGAGTGTTTTGACAAAGAACTTTGCGCAGGTGCTGAGTAAAAACTACAAACTGCAATGAAACCTTATAAACATTTTAAAAATACACAAAATACAAAGGCCGTTGTGTGAGCCCCAGGCTTCAATCTCATTCACAACACACACACACACACACACACACACACACACACACACACACACACACACACACACACACACACACACACACACACACACATCATTCGGATGAGACTATAAACCGAGGTCCCGTGTGCGAACACACGCAGAACATCTTGCCCACACGTTTAAATCCTGTTCCGCTTTTCGTAAGAGTAGGCCAATGTGTGGTGGTAGGAACAGATGACAAGATTTACCAAACTGCATACACATGGGAACTGGATGAAAAAGGCACATGGGCGCTTATCCCATAATCCTCGATATAAAAGAATAAGATTAAAATTAAAATTAAATAAATAAAAACCAAAAAAATAAAAAAAAAAAAATGAAACTATGAATTGAATCGAAACCTTTGAAAAAATTTTAAATGCACAAAATACAAAGGCCCCAGTGTGCCCACGAGGCTTCAACCTCATTCACAACACAAAGGGACCTGTAACTTTGAACTGAGCACTGATTGGCTGGAGGCTGCGAGCTGGCCGTTTTAAACCCAATCAAAACAGAACATGCTCTATCTTGGACTGTTGTGTTAGAACCTGACACAACAAGCCGCTGGAGAAATAGGTTTACAGCGACAGACATCCCTTTGGAAACTGTTTTGGCCTAACCATCCCTATCTAACGGTTCAGGACCCTAGGTCTTCTTTTACGTGGAAGGCTCAGACAGCAAGTATTGTTGGTTGTCATATGATCGAAAATGTGTTGCGCTGCCGTTAAGCACCTGACAAGTCAGGCCCAGCGCATCCGACTTGGGTGTGAAGAAGTTAGTGTGTTGGTTGCTTTAGGTTGTGATTCCCTGTAGATCTTAAAAGTTTTCAGCCAGGAAGGATGCATTTTGAATGGATTAAGAGGTGTGAACATTGTTGGATAATCACTGTAAGCTCAATCTGTTTAAGATGCCTGTATAGTTTATCGTAGTAGATTGATCGTGTCCTTTTTTCTTATTCTGTCCTCTATGGGTTAGATTGAAACGGGGTGTGTGTGTGTGTGTGTGTGTGTGTGTGTGTGTGCGTGTGCGGGCGCGCGCGCGCGTGTGTGTGGCTGTATGTATGTGTCTGTCTGTCTGCCTCTGTCTCTGTCTCCGTCTGTCTGTCTCTGTCTCTGTTCTCTGTCTGTATGTCTGTCTGTCTGTCTGTCTCTCTGTCTCTGTCTCTGTCTGTCTGTCTGTCTGTCTGTCTGTCTCTCCTCTCTCTCTCTCTCTCTCTCTCTCTCTCTCGCTCTCTCTCTCTCTCTCTCTCTCTCTGCGCATGCGTGCATGCGTGTACTCACGCATGCGTATGTGTTGTGTGTGTGGGTGGGTGTGTGTATCTACGTGTGTGTGTGTGTGTGGATATGTGTGTGTATCTGTGTGTCTGTGTGATTGTGTGTGCATCTGTGTGTGTATCAGTGTGTATCTGTGTCTGTGATGAAGTGAAAACAGGCAGAGAGCAGAGCGAGAGAAGCAAAAAAGAAAGAGAGAGCTGAAATACCCAATGGACATGCAATGTCCACTCTGAACACACAAGGATGCATTGTCAAAAGCCATTGTGTGTGAACAATGTGTACTTAATGTGCCTAATGCCAGCTAATCATTCCTTCCGGGCACATCTCTTTGTGGTGGACCTCTTGGTATTTCTGCTTCTTCCCTGCATCAGTGGATCAGTGGTCTAGAGGTAACGCGCCTGCCTAGAAAGCGAAAAGTCCGGGTTGGAGTGTGCGGTGGTTCAAATCCTGTTTGGGCCCAAAACTTTTCCCCCATCCATTAGACCATGAATGGTAGTCTGGGCGCTAGATTTCAGGTGAGACGATAAATCGAGGTCCCGTGTGGTATACATCATTATTTGGCGCACGTAAAAGAAACCCACAGCAACAAGGGGATTGTCCCTGGCCAAATTGTGTGGAAAAAAGTCACTCTGATAGGGAAACAAATACAAACTGCAGACAGGGAAAAAAATACTGGGTGGCGCTGCACTTGTGGCAACGCGCTCTTCCCAGGGAAAGAGAGCAGCCCGAATTTCACGCAGCGAAATCTGCTGTGACATAAAGTGGTATAGAATAAAAATATAAATATAAATATAAATATAAGCATGCCCTCAGCTTGACAGACACCATAGCTGAGTGGTTAAGACCATTCACCTTCAATCCCATGCATGGGTCCATGAAGTCGTGGGTTCAAATCTAGGCGTTGGTATCTGGTGAATTAAGGGTGGGGACTTTTGTGATCTCCCGGGTCAACTTTAAGTGCAGACCTGCCAGTGCCTATATTCCTTTCGTGTGTTTTTTTTTTTACTTATGTAGAATATCAAATATGCACGTTAAAGATCCCGTAGTTCATGTCAGTGTTCAACAGGTTACGGAAACACGAAAATACCCAGCAGCGGTTACCGAGGAACGAAAATAAACCGCTACCTCCTCCCAAATGCTATGTAATTTCCCTCTGTCTATCTCCTTCTCTACATGTTTCTTCTCTCATTCTTGCTTCCCTGCTCAACCACACTACTGGTCCATAAAGACAAAAAAATATGGAAAACAATCCTGCAAGAAATGGAAAATTAGCCAAATAAGAAAAGTTTACAAATAGCATTTCTGACCCTGCCCCTTTCCTGTTTTCAGGGACTGAAGTAATCATCATACGAAAGAAGGAAGGAAGAGAATGATGATGAAGATAAGTGAAGTAATAGAAAGAAGAAAAAACAAACAAAAATAAACCCCAGTCACCTCTATGGGTTCCTTGTAAGAACTGTATACTGCCTGAACTTCGTAACCTTTGCGAGGTAAATCTTCTTCAGACTTGTGCAAAGTTTGTGATAGCAGTTTCTTCTTCTTTTTGTTCTTCTTGTTCTTCTTGTTCTTGTTCTTGTTCTTCTTCTTCTTCTGATTTCTCTTCTTTTACTTCTTCTTCTTCTTCTACTTCTTCTTCTTCTTCTTCTTCTACTTCTTCTTCTTCTTCTTCTTCTTCTTCTTCTTCTTCTTCTTCTTCTTCTTCTTTTTCTTCCTCTTCTTCTTCGCAATTCTTCACAAGTCTTTGCAATTTTTTCGCAGTTCTTCGCAATTCTTTGCATTTTTCTTCTTCTTCTTCTTTGCATTCTTCTTCTTCCTCTCCTTTATCTTTTCATCTTCTTCTTCTTTTTGCAGTCTTTTTTTTGCAGTCTTCTTCTCCTTCTCCTTCTTCTTCTCCTTCTCCTCCTTCTCCTTCTCCTTGTTCTTCTTCTTCTTCTTCTTCTTCTTCTTCTTCTTCTTCTTCTTCTTCTTCTTCTTCTTCTCCGAACGTTCAGACAGTAACTATTGTTGTCTGTCATATGAGAGAAAATGTGTGACACTGCCGTTAAGCGCCTGACAAGTCAGGCCCAGAGCATTCGATTTCGGCGTGTGATTGCAGATTTACCATATCCTCTCCAATTGTGCATCTGTGACTGGTAAAATAGTAATGCCCTCTTGTGTGTGTGTGTGTGTGTGTGTGGTGTGTGTGTGTGTGTGCGTGTGCGTGTGCATGCACGATCGATTTTTTTTCTATTTTTTGTTTTTTGCGCATGTAAACGTTTGCCCGTCTTCGGGCCTCCTCTAACATATAATTATGTATCAAACATCAGAGGACAGATCAAAGTCCTTCGGATGAGACTACAAATAGAGGCCCCGTGTGAACAGAACATCTTGCGAACACGTGAAAACCCGTTCCGCCTCTCAAAAGAGCAAGCCATTGTATGCCAGTAGGAGCGGATGACAACAAAATGAAAAAAGCAATATGTACACAGATGTCGTGTTTAGACACCATCCTTGAAAAACAATCGGTGAGTTGGAGTCCCAGGGCGGTTCGGGGCTGTATATGGCAACGTTCTGGCGGCTCCTGCGACGGCACTGGAACAAGTCGTATTCGGCGATTGCCTTTCCAATGGACCATTCCAGCGATATGCGGAGAGGGAGGGGGGGGTTCTGCTGCATGGGTAACAGCTTGCCCTCCATACTTACTTACCCAGGCCTCGTGCTCTAGAGTCTAGAATGCAACTCTAGCATAGTCTTCTGAGACTGATGGATGCCTACAGATGTAAAAATTAAGAAAAAGGAGCTGATAATAGACAATATAGATGTAAATAAATAAGGCCACAAAGCAGAAATATTAACCTTGCCTCCACAACCATCATCACCCCTTTTAGAAAACAATACGAATACAAACTTTTGAATATCTCCAAAGGACGAGAACTTCATGTGGGTTGCAAACAAGCAGAAAAGCGAGCAACAAGTAAATATAGCCATAAACAGAATCGTTTTACCGCCCCAGGCAACCGTTTCCTACGCCTTAAAATATTTTCATATGCAAAATATGGCCACTCATGCAGAAAAACACGCAAGTAT
>CM060341.1:20082729-20085229 GCA_030674155.1 Stramonita haemastoma | reverse complement strand
TGGAGTGTTGTCATATGAAGTATGCTGCATACACGCCACCGACATGACCGTATCTTGCGCACACGTTAAATCCTGTTCCGCTTTTCGTAAGAGTAGGCCACCGTGTGCCGGTGGGAACAGATGACAACATTTGCTTAACTGCATACTCACGGGAACTGGATGTAAAAAAAAAGTACATGAATGCTTATCCCATTATCCTCGATATTAAAAAAATAGATAAATAAATAAAAAATAAAGTATCTCTATACCCAGAACAGGCACTGTAGCATGTATGATATCTTCTTTGTCGTTCTCGAACGCTCAGACATCAACTCATTGTTTGTCCGCCATAATCATGAGGGAAGATGCATTACACGATATGTGGCTACTGTCTAGCGCCTGACAAGTCTGGTCCAGCGCATCACACTTCGGCGTGGTTTTAGACCAGAGTGGTTGTCCTCTGACCCTGACAGTGTTGAATGGTTCAATTTTACTGAGCTTCAGAGGCAAATCTATCCGCGAGGCCACATCTTTCTCTGCCTTTACAGCCGTTGGGAGACGGGATATATAGCCTAGTGGTCAGAACATTGCGCTCGCAATTTGATGACCCGGGTTCGATTCCCGGTCGAGGCGATTTTTTCCTCTAGAGTTAACATCAGTGCTAACTCCACTCTCCCCCCAAAAGTCTTTCGGATGAGACTTATCAACCGAGGCCCCGCGTGTGCGAACGCACGCAGAACATCTTGCGCACATGTTGAATCCTTTTCCGCTTTTCGTCAGAGTAGGCCATCGTGTGCCGGTGGGAACAGATGACATTTACAAAACAGTATACACAAGGGAACTGTATGTAAAAAAAAAAAAAAAAGCATATGAATGCTTATTCCATTATCCTCGAAGTAAAAGAATAAAAAAAATAAAAAATAATTAATTATATGAAATAATAGATAAAAAAAAAACTAATAATAATTTGGGAGACAGGTTCTCCTCTTCTGCCTGTTCCGCCATTGGCGTGTCCTCTAGGTATTTTACCCATACCTGGTGTCTGGTTCTTGGGCATCAGAGCGTATCCACACACCGGTGGGTCTGCATGCCTCGTGTTAAGGGGCACCAAGTCTCTTCCCTTGGAGATCTGTTTCAAGACTCTCTGAAAAAAGGCAGGAGAAAAGGCCAAGAAGGTAAAAAAAAAAGTAGACAAGAAGGTGGTGACACGAAGAAAAAGAACAAGGCAGAGACAGAGAGAGAAGGATAGAAAAGAGGGAAGTCCTGGGACAAAATTTCCAGAAGTTGGGGATGCTACTTGTACTAAAAAGTCCCCAGGCATCCCCATGGGGGGAATTTTTGTTTTGAAATTCAGGCCTGACAGTATGACAATGTCCCGTGCGTAGCAAACAGCGTTATGGCTTGGACTCAGTACTGACACGGATCATTCTGATAGTGTTGAGTGACAACACACGTTACAGTATCTTGTTGTGTACAGTCATCTGCTCTGACAGTTATACTAATAATAATCATGCAGATACCATTATCCATAATAATATGCATATATCATTATCTGGTTCTGTCCATCAGATCTAACATTCCTTACTGATAACATCAACATCAGTGTCTTGTTTATAGTCTACTCTGACAATGTTAACTAATAACACATATATAAGATTTTTTTTGTTTATATCTAATAATGATATGACAATGTTCACTAATAACACACATATCAATATCTTCTTGTTTGCATCTTGTCATATGACAATAATGAATGATAACACACATAATACTTGTTGTTTATATCTAATAATGATAGCAATGTTCACTAATAACACATTTTTATCAGTATATCATTGTTTTTTTATATGATAATCAAGACAATACATCATCATCATCATCATCATCATCATCATCATCATCATCATCATCATCATCATCATATTCACGCGTATCAGTGTCTTGTCTACATATGATAACGCTTACAACTTTCACCAATAACACACATATAAAAAATCGTGACAATAATCTTAGACATATCACTTTCTTATTGCTTACAACTAATCTAACAATATTAACAGATGACACACGTACCTGAAGCTTACCTACGTTAACATTGTTGAGATCAGGTGCGCCTGTTATCAAGTGTTATGTAGGCGATCATATAGAACAGTACACATCACATAATAGCCAGGTGTCCAGTGTATCACCTATCCTGGCCTGCTGGCCTTGTTCTAGAGGCCCTGAAGCTCACATGACCTGCATGCAGAGGACGGCTACCTTTATTGCACAATCTGAGCTGTGCGTATAATAAACTAAACGCAAAGAAAAAGCACGCCAGAGAGAGAGAGAGAGAGAGAGAGAGAGAGAGAGAGAGAGAGAGGGAGAGGGAGAGGGAGAGAAAGAGGGAGAGATTGACAGACAGACAAGAGACAGACAGACAGAAGAAGAGACAGACAGACAGACAGTCGCACACAAACGCACACATACACAAACACACAAATACACACACACGCACGCACGCACGCACGTATACACACAC
>CM060341.1:20075229-20077729 GCA_030674155.1 Stramonita haemastoma | reverse complement strand
GAGACAGACAGACAGACAAGAGACAGACAGACAGACAGGGACAGTGACACAGCCAGACAGAGACAGAGACATTGAGACAGAGAGGGAAGGAGACACAGAGACACAGAAACAGAACAAATAAAACTAGAGTGAAGAAAACAGTCAACAAAGTAGCCATTGTGTAAGGGAAAAAGAGTTGAGAGGCCTGGTGAAAGAGATTAGAGATAATGCAGCATCCCCAATAACCAACAGAAACACACAGAATTACGTTCACAAAGAACAAGAAAATCAGACAGGCCTCATTGAAAAACAGGCTTACCTGCTTACAACCTCTCCCCACCCACCCCTACACACACACATACACTCTGTTTCAATGACCCATCAAAACCACAGAAAAAACGGAATCAAATCTGAAAGGTTTTCGCATGTGCACAGCCACCAAGGGGTCATTAACTCCTTTGCAGCACGTGCAGAACAATTAACGACTGTCCTTATGGCAGCAGTCTATGAAATCTTTATAGCCCCATAACTGCCTTGGCGTCTGTCATTTTTCTAATCTCATTTATCACAGATGGCTTGCCGTTCTTGCCGGTTTATTTTTTCTTTCTTTTTTAGATGATGGTTATATCTTTTGTAATATTTTTGCTTCATTTTTTGTTAGGTTTCTCCCATTCAACTTCCTTTTCAACAGATAACAGTATACTATACATGTCTATTTGGCCTCCATTTCAGTTTTGTCTGGTTAATGCTTTCTGCTTTGTTGCTGTTTTTTCTGCTCCAAGCTGACTTTATTAAGATCATTGTCTGTCTGTCTGTCTCTGTCTGTCTGTGTGTCTGTCTGTCTGTGTGTCTGTCTGTCTGTGTGTCTATCTGTTGTCTGTCTCTGTCTGTCTGTCTGTCTGTCTGTCTCTCTGTCTCTGTCTCTGTCTCTCTCTGTCTCTCTCTCTCTCTCAGCAGTTAACATTATTTTAATTGTGAGTAAAAATGGTTGCCTATGCAAAATATCTCTATTAGTAAACCTTGGAGATCTAGCTGAGGAACAAAACACATAAAAGCAAGGGAAGATGGTGGCAACACAAAGAAAAGCTCTTGTCCCTTTTCTTGGAAAAAAGACAAATGCTCTTCCTCTCTACCCTTTGACTCTTTTCCAGACAATTCTTTATTTCAGCACTACGGTCGTGTGTATGGAAGTGGCTGTTTTTATGCATTTAAAAAAATGAAACGTTCACTCATTCATTTTTCATTTCTATCTTCACACTTGTTCTAGTGTGTGCTGTCAGGGATGGACAAAGATGCAGACACAGGGACAGAGGATGTGGAAGTAAGAAAACGAGTCAACAATGTAGTCATTGTGTAAGGGAAAAGAGTGAGAGGCTTGGTGAAAGAGATTGCAGATAGTGCAGCATCCCCAGCCACCAACAAAAACACACAGAATCAAGTTCACAAAGAACAGGGAATTCAGACATGCCTCATTGAAAATAGTTTACCAGCTTGCATCCATTTCCCCCAACCCCAACTCCCATACACACCCACCCACACACCCATGCACACCCACACACACACACACTCTTGCTTCAATGTCCCGCCACAAATGAACCAAAAAAATAATGCTGAGTCAAATCTAAAAGGTTTTCATGTGCATAGCAATTATGGGTCAAGGAAACTCCTTTGCAGCACGTGCAGAACAATTAATGTCCTTATGGCAGCAGTCTGTGGAATCTTTATAGCCCCATAACTGCCTTGGCGTCTGTCATTTTTCTTATCTCATTTATCACAGATGGCTTGCTGTTCTTGCCCGTTTCTTTGTTTTTGATCTCTTTCAGATGATTTTTTTTTATCTATTGTACTATTTTTGCTTAAATGTTTGGGGGTATCTACCATCCTACTTCCTTTTCAATAGATATCAGTATGCTGTACATGTCTTTTGGGCCTCCATTTCAGTTTATCTTAATGCTGGGTAATGCTTTCTGCTTTGTTCTTGCTATTTCATCTCTTCCAAGCTGACTTTATAAAGATCTCTCTCTCTCCCTCTCTCTCTCTCTCTCTCTCTCTCTCTCTCTCTCTCTCTCTCTCTCTCTCTCTCTCTCTCTCTCTCTCTTTTTTACCGGGAGGGGAGGGGAGGGGTGTGCAATGATTGAGGGTCTGCAGTCTGGAGGTAACATGTCTGCCTAGAAAGTGAAAAGTCTCGGTTTGAAGTGTGTTGTGGTTTGATTTCCACTGGTGCCCGTAATTTTTCCCCTATCCACTAGACCTTGAGTGGTGGTCAGGGTGCAAGTCTTTTGGATGAGATGATAAACCAAGGTCCCATCTGTAAAACACATTTAGCACACATAAAATAGAAAACAAACAAGCAAATGAATGAATGGTTACCTCATTATCTGATCAATCCATTCATCCATTCATTCGTTCATTCATGTGATCATTCATTTAATTGTTCCTTCATTCATTCATTCATTTGTTTATTGCTGTTCCGTTCCTACAGGATTTTTTTCCATACCTTTGTTATGTACAACAGTCAGGT
>CM060341.1:20040229-20055229 GCA_030674155.1 Stramonita haemastoma | reverse complement strand
TTTGCCTCTTTGTTTCAGTGACGTGGGTCTGTTACGCTGCGAAAGGTGTTTGACCTCCAGGAGAAAAACCTGACATAAAGATATTCTGTAATCTAACAGTTCCTTACAAAGCAGTGATGCATGCACTTTTGATCTGATGATGACAACACAATCAAGGAAGAAATTCTGTCACATACTGATATAGATACCGCTCATATAGGCAGAAATTCACACATCTTCAGACAGATAGTGAAATTGAAAACACAAACACACCGCGCGTGAGCACACACGCACGCACGCACGCACACACACACACACACACACACACACACACACGCACGCACACACACACACACACACACACAAACCCCCCACACCCCACCCACCCTCACACACACACGCGCGCGCGAGCGCGCGCACGCGCGTGCAAGTTTGACCTGTTCCACAAAGGAAAATGACGGCACAGTCCTCTTCAGTGAAAACAGAATAGCTGCCATTGTAAGACAAAACCATGACAAAACCAAAACTTCCTGTGCTATATTTTCCTGTTCTATGAACAAAAGTAACAAAGAAAACTGTTGTCACTTTCAAGCTTTCTTCTGTCTCTTGCATTACAAAGAAAATGTTATTGATTTTTGCACTGTGTCTCCTTCTGTAGATGTGTAGTTGTTTTTACATGTTTGTTAAAAATTAGGAAAGGGATAGCTCAGTGGTCAGAGCACTCGTTTTCCCCAAACTACGGTTAAGCAGCATTGAGCATGGTTACCTCTTGGATGGGTGACCGTTTGCGCGCCTTGATTTCAGTACAGTCCACCAGCTCATCCAACTGTCAATGGGTACCTGCCTTCTGTAGAGTCAGGGAAGGTAAAGCAGCGAGGGAGAGGAGATGGGCGCCGCCCTCAACATGCTAGGCCCTTAGAGAAGCTGAGGTCTCTGATGCCTCGCGCGCTCCTCTACGACCACATAGGTAATGGGACACCTTTACCTTTTGTTTTACATTTTTATTGTTGAAGACTGGAATGCTAAACAGCAAAATCAAAAGATAATAACAAAGTAAAATTGTTAATAGCCGTTTGTTTGGGGTTTTGTTGTTGTTGTTGTTGTTGTTTGGTTTTTTTTGGGGAGGTTGCTACCATTTGCATATTAACATTCATTGTCAACAGAATGGTGGTGGTGGTGGAGGGGAAAGGAATCTTACACAGCAGGCTATGCTCGAGTGCCAAAACCTGTAGAAAGCATCTCTTGCTACGTTTTTTTTTCTCATGTACAGTAAACAAGGAAAAATCTGTGAATGAAATGTTATCAGCCTCAGAACTAAACAATCAACCGTGTATTAAGCAAGCAGGGCACACACACAACGTCATGGTGTCTGGGGGAGGGGCTGTAGAACCTATACAAGTTCGTGGCATCAGACACCATCCCAGCCTTATATTAGTCTGTGACTGTCTGAGCACAGCACCACACTCTGTTCTGCACTGCTTCCTGTTTAGTCTGTATAGACAGTTCTCTGTTGTGGTGACAACGACGATGATGATGATGAATGGGGGTGGTGGTTGTGGTTTCACTTCCTATGTCCTCTCTCTATAATCTTTTCTGTGTGTGTGTGTGTGTGTGTGTGTGTGTGTGTGTGTGTGTGTGTGTGTGTGTGTGTGTGTAGTGTAGTGTAGTGTAGTGTAGTGTAGTGTAGTGTAGTGTAGTGTAGTGTAGTGTAGTGTAGTGCAGTGTAGTGTAGTGTAGTGTAGTGTAGTGTAGTGTAGTGTAGTGTAGTGTAGTGTAGTGTAGTGTAGTGTAGTGTAGTGTAGTGTAGTGTAGTGTGTGTGCTTGTGTGTGTAGTGTGTGTGTTGTGTGTGTGTGTGTGTGTGTGTGTATGTGTGTGTGTGTGTGTGTGTGTAGTGTGTGTGTGTGTGTGTGTGTGTGTGTGTGTGTTGTGTGTGTGTGTGTGTGTGTGTGTGTGTGTGTAGTGTGTGTGTGTGTAGTATGCGTGCGTGTGTATGTGTATATGTAGTGTGCGTGCGCGTGTGTGTGTAGTGTGTGTGTGTAGTGTGTGTGTGTAGTGTAGTGTGTGTTTTGTGTGCGTGCGTGAGTGCGCCCGTGTGTGCATGCGTGCGTGCGTGTGTGTGTATGTTTGTGTGTAGTGTGAGTGTGTGTGTGTGCGTGCGTGCGTGCGTGCGCGCGCGCGCGCGCGTGCGCGCGCGCGTGTGTGTGTGTTGTAACATATCCTACATTGTCAGCAGTGTTTGTTTTTAGAGATAACGTCACCTCATGACCGGGGTGATGCTGTAATGGTTTCTGTTTAGTCTCTGTGTGGACTTCCTGACTCCCATTTCCTATTGCATTTTCATCACTTTTGGTTTGTTTGGTTTTTACAGTTCTGTGCTTTGTTTCACTGCTGGAGTTAAATGACTGGCAAGAGAAAAAGAACTTGACATTATGAGGATTTGTTTGTAGTCTGCAGGCTGGTTGTTACATTGGTTTGATTGAAACTGGTTCGTTATAAACTGAAAAAAAATGATATACTTTTTTGTAGTATAGAAGCTACTGGCATGAGTAGTAAAGCGTGTGTCTGTAGTTTACAGAAGAAAAAGATAAAAACAGTCTCTCTTTGTCTTTGTCTGTCTGTCTGTCAGACTCTCTCTTTCTTTCTTTCTTTCTTTTCTCTCTCTCTCTCTCTCTCTCTCTCTCTCTCTCTCTCTCTCTCTCTCTCTCTTCTCTCTCTCTCTCTCTCTCTCTCTCTCTCTCTCTCTCTCCTCTCTCTCTCTCTCTCACGCACACACACACACACATTCACACACAAACACCCACACTCGGACCAAAAAGGCAGAAAATAGACAAGAATGAGGTGACAGGAAGACAAAATAAACAAACAAGACAGAAACAAAAAGAGTGATAGAAAGGAGGAAATTTCTAGCAGCAAATTTCCAGAGTGTGGGGATGCTATTTATACTGACAGACCACCGGCATCCCCACAGGGAAAACGCAGTTTCCTATTCTATCTATAAAAAAAAAGAAAGAAAAGAAGAAAGAGAAAGAAAGAAAGAAAGAAAGAAGAAAGAAAGAAAGAAAGAAAGAAAAAAGAAAGAAAGAAAAAAAAGAAAGAAAGAAAGAAAAGAAAGAGAAAGAAAGAAAGAAAGAAAGAAAGAAAGAAAAAAAAAAAGAAAGAAAGAAAAAGAAAGAAAGAAAGAAAGAAAGAAAGAAAGAAAAAGAAAAAGAAAGAAAGAAAACAACAATACAGCAGACTGTCACTTTGGGGCAGAACCATCTGTCTTGTCATTATTAAAGGAAAACATTATTTAATTAAGTGGCTGTCGAATGTCTGTTTTCTGCAGATGTGCTTTTACAAGAAGTTTTTCTTCGTGTGCTGAGTTGTCATTGCATCGCAGGAGGTAGTGAGACATAGATTATGAACCCGAAAAGGATGCTACTATAGTCGAGTGGTTAA
This sequence comes from Stramonita haemastoma, assembly GCA_030674155.1. Classification (NCBI taxonomy): domain Eukaryota; kingdom Metazoa; phylum Mollusca; class Gastropoda; order Neogastropoda; family Muricidae; genus Stramonita; species Stramonita haemastoma. Next base: position 20,051,811 of record CM060341.1, on the reverse strand, counting down.
GACCGTGTGACTTCAATCTCATGGGTCTATGAAGTTATAGGTTCCAATCTCGGCGTTGTCTGGTTAATTAATGGTGAGGATTTTTTTTTTTTACGATCTTCCAAGTCAACTCTAAATGCAGTCCTGCCCGTGCATTGTATTCCCTCCATGCACACATGCAAACAGAAGATCAGATATACACATTAAAGATCACCTTATTTATGTCAATGTTCGGTGGATTACGGAAACAGGAACGTACCCAGCATATACATCCCCGAAGGTGAAATGCGGCTACCTTCATTGTAGGCAAAAGCGGCGGTTGCATCATTATACAAAATTTCACAGCGCCCACAGCATCCCTCAAGGTCAAGGGGATAGGGTCAAGGCTTGGAGCTCGAACAGGGGATCGAACCTTGCACTCCTCGCTTTCTAGGCAAGATGGGCTACCTCTAGACCACAGATCCACCATTGTAAAAATGGAGATTAGCTATTTATTTATTTATTTATTTATTTATTTATTTATTTATTTATTTTATTCTTTACATCAAGGATAATGGAATAAGCACTCATGTGCTTTTTTCATCCAGTCCCCGTGTGTATGCAGTTGTGTAAATATTGTCATCTGTTCCCACCGGCACACAATGGCCTACTCTTACGAAAAGCGGAACAGGATTTAACGTGTGCGCAAGATATTCTGCATGCGTTCGCAAACGGGGCCTCGGTTTATAGTCTCATCCGAACGACCTTTGGGGGCAGTGGAGTCAGCACTGATGTTAACTCCAGAAGAAAAATCCCCTCGAACGGGAATCGAAGCCGGGTCGTCAAATTGCAAGCGCTATGTTCTGACCACTAGGCCATCCCGTCCCCCTATCCCGCTATGGTGAGGGACACAGCTGCCACACAGCAGACAATACTTGGGTATCTTCAACTGCGCAAAGAAAGTAGATTTGAAGATTTTCATGAAGAAGAAAAAGAGGGGGGAAGAGAGCGAGAGATGGTGGGAGGGAGGGAGAGAGGGAGGGGGGAGGGAGGGGAGAGAGAGAGAAAGAGAGAGAGAGGGGGGGGGGAGAGAGAGAGAGAGAGAAGAGAGAGGAGAGAGAGAGAGAGAGGAGGGGGGGGGAGGGGAGAGAGAGAGAGGAGAGAGAGAGACGAGAGAGACAGAGACAGAGACGAGCACAGAGAGAGAGCGAGTGAGTGAGTGAGTGAGAGAATCTGAATGAGTTTTACCTGCTGGAAAAGCAGGAGTGAAGTGTCTGTTTACCGGCACATGATACATAATGATGTCATTATGACTGCACGTTGTGAAAGCTTTCAAAATACTCGGCAGCAGGCAGCAAAGACTTTATTCTTCTTCGACTGAATGCAGCTGTCTTTTTTTTTTCTTCATTTTAACCTTTTATTTCCAGGATAATGGAATAAGCACTCATGTGCTGCTTTTTCTTTTTTTACATCCAGTTCACCGCGTGAATGCAGCTTTGTCCATTTTGTCATCCGTTCCTACCACCACACTATGGCCTACTCTTCCGAAAAGCGGAACGGGTTTTAACGTGTGCGTGCGCCAGATGTTCTGCGTGTGTTTCTACGCGTGATCCCAGTTTATACATACATACATGAGAGTATGTTTATCCATCCATCCATCCATCCATCCATCCATCCATCCATCCATCCATCCATCCATCCATCCACATACATACATACATACATACATACATACATACATACATACATACATACATACATACATACATACATACATACTTACATACATACATAATTATATACATGCATACATGTGATACGAAACCAAGCTACAGACCTCCTGAAGACTGTCTTTCAAAAACAAGACCATGGCAAAAGAAACAAAGACAGACCACCAGCTTCTCTCATTGGCAACATCACCGAATCTTGTGGCATGAGAATCCTTTTATTATTATTATTATTCTTTTATATCGAGGATAATCGGATAAGCACTCTTGTGATTTTTTTACATCCAGTCCCAGTGTGTATGCAGTTTTGTAAATGTCATCTGTTCCCACCGGCACACGATGGCCTACTCTTACGAAAAGCGGAACAGGATTTAACGTGTGCGCAAGAGGTTCTGCGTGCGTTCACACACGGGGCCTCGGTTTAAAGTCTCATCCGAATGACTTGTGGGGAGAGTGGAGTCAGCACTGATGTTAACTCCAGGAGAAAAATCTCCTCGACCGAAATCGAACCCGGGTTGTCAAATTGCCAGCTCAATGTTCTGACCACTAGGCTATCCGTCCCCGGAGCAAATGGAGAAGGAGGATCATGTTGATGTCATTGGGTGCTATGGCTAACACTGTACAGGTGATGCTGACAGGTGAGACAGGTGATTCTCCTGGAATCTCTAAAGTATCACCCAGACATCAGAGATTGCGTCTGAAACAATCTATTTGTCATAAATGAGCTAAGCACTTTTGAAATCTTTTGTCTACACCTGTAATGTGCCTTTCTTATTAAGTTTTCTTCTCGTCGCCAAGTTTAAAGTTCCTCCTCATTTTAAAGAGCCCATTTTTCTTTATTGTCGATGTCTAGCTCTGATAGACTAATGACATTTTTTTTTTAATACAGGTAATTCCATTTTGAGACTCTCTCTCCTTTTTTTTCTCTCTTATCACAGATGTCTAATTTTCTTGATAAACTGAAATGGAGTCATAACAATAACAGAGGAGACATGATAGGCAGAGACAATGTGAGCAGTGTTGTAGACTTTCTTTTCAGAGAGAAGAAGAGAATGAGGAAAAAGCTTCATTTTTTTCTTTTTGGCTTGCACTATACAGGTGTGCCCTGTATTCCATGCAAAAGAGCAGTTTCTAGAACCATAAAAAGTAATTGCATGCACTGCTGTAATTTTATACACAGATACGTTCTGATAGATGTAAATTGAATGCAGGTGTAAAAACCTTTACAAAAATAATGTATGCGTGAGTGAGTGGGTGAATGTGTGTGTGTGTGTGTGTGTGTGTGTGTGTGTGTGTGTGTGTGTGTGTGTGTGTGTGTGTGTGTGTGTGTGTGTTAGTGTGTGTGTGTCTGTGTGTCTGTGTGTATGTTTGTGTGTGTGTTTTGTGTGTGTGTGTGTGTGCGTGTGCGTGCGTGCGTGCGTGCGTGTGTGTATGTGTGTGTGCGTGCGTGCGTGCGTGGGTGCGTGCGTGAGTGTGTGTGTGTGTCTGTGTATGTGTGTCTGTGTGTCTGTGTGTTGATTTTTTTTTTTCATATCTTGGAAAGCTTAAGAACAGAATAAAACGTTTCTTTCTCATCTCTTTCTTAAGATGATGATTCCTATCAATCATATACCTGTCAGTGCTGTAATTGCCCTTCAGGGAATGATTAATAAGCATCTTTAACTCGACCCTCACAGACGGTCAGAGTTTTTTTGCTTATGTGGCCGTTTTTTCTCCTACCATTAAGGTAGCCGCATTCCGACCAGAGGATAACAAAATATCTCAATTCATACCGATTCCTATTTGATCTTCGCAGCAACAGCACGTGCAAGCATAATGACATAGTTATGGCCGCAAACTCGTTGGCTAGAAAAGATAGAGGGAGGAGATTGCTTTCTATCTAGAATGGCTTCTTGCATTATTGCTGCTGCTTTTCTGGTCTCTTTTCTACTTACAAGTAGGGGCTCTGTCTCTGTCTTTGACTCTGTCTGTCTGTCTTTGTCTCTGTCTCTCTGTCTTTGTGTGTTTCTGTCTCTCTCTGTCTCTATGTCTCCCTGTTTCTGTCTCTCTCTGTGTCTCTTTCTCTGTCTGTCTGTCTCTCTCTCTGTCTCTGTCTGTCTGTCTGTCTGTCTCTCTGTCTCTCTGTCTCTGTCTGTCTCTGTCTGTCTCTGTCTGTCCCTCTGTCTCTCTGTCTCTGTCTATCTATCTGTCTGTCTGTCTGTCTGTCTGTCTGTCTGTCTGTCTGTCTGTCTGTCTCTCTGTCTCTGTCTCTGTCTCTGTCTCTCTCTCTCTCTCTCTCTCCTCTCTCTCTCTCTCTCTCTCTCTCTCTCTCTCTCTCTCTCTCTCTTTCTCTGCCTCAAACATGTTTTGTATAGTGGCCTAAGGCCGATGTACAATAAAACTTTTCAGTGTTCAGTGTTCAGTGTTCAGTGTTCTCTCTCTCTCTCCCTCTCTCTCTCTCTCTCTCTCTCTCTCTCTCTCTCTCTCTCTCTCTCTCTCTCTCTCTCTCTCTCTCTCTCTCTCTCTGTCTGTCTCTCTTCTTCTCCTCTCCTCTCCCTCCCTCTCTCTCTCTCTCTCTCTCTCTCTCTCTCTCTCTCTCTCTCTCTCTCTCTCTCTCTCTCTCTCTCTCTCTCTCTCTCTCTCTCTCTCTTCTCTCTCTCTCTCTCTCTCTCCCCTCTCTCTCTGTCTGTCTGTCTGTCTTTGATTGTTTTCCTATGTTCTCATTTCTTTCCTTTTTTTTCCTTACAAGACTTCCATTTTGACATGCATTTCTATTGATGTTACTACAATTTGTTGGGGTTTTTCTCAAAAAATTGCTTTGTTAATTAATTTTCATTGTTATTATTTTCTTTGAATGAGTGTTGAATGTAAAAACGCCATCATATATGCTTATTCTCTTTCTTTAATAAAAGTTTCAAAGTTTCAAGTTTCTCTCTCCCTCCCTCCCTCCCTCTCTCTCTCTGTCTCTCTGTCTCTGTCTCTGTCTCTGTCTGTCTGTCTGTCTGTCTGTCTGTCTGTCTGTCTGTCTGTCCTCTCTCTCTCTCTCTCTCTCTCTCTCTCTCTCTCTCTCTCTCTCTCTCTCTCTCTCTCTCTCTCTCTCTCTCTCTCTCTCTCTCTCTGGGGACTGGATGTAAAAAAGCACGCAAGTGCTTATTCATTATCCTCGAAATAAAAGAATTTGCCTTGCCAATTTGCAAATGCAAAACATACAGCAGCAATTCTCAGAGCAAACTAGTGTCATCAAAATGATTTAGGTGAAATAAAGAATGAACTTCAACAAGTGAAACAACAGTGTCAGGAAATAAATCTAAGATGTGACAGACTAGAAAGAGAACAAAAAGAGCTGACAGGGACAGTCACAGACATTACAAATGATATTCACCAGCTGTTTGAGGAAAGACAAGAAGACAGAGAAAATATGCAACAAATGAACGATACCATCAGAGATCTGAGGTCAGAAATTGAACAGTTAAAATCAGACACGGACAGACTAGAAGATTTTTCAAGGAGAGACAACTTGCGATTGTTTGGCATACCACAACAAAATGCCAGAGAGTCCCATGACTCATGCGCTCAATCAGTCATCGATGTGCTGAACAGTGTGGATGAGCACAAGACTTGGACTGTGGATGACATAGCTAGAGCACATCGAACAGGACAGGCACGTGATGGACAAGCCAGGCCTATGATCGCCAAGTTTAGTAAATGGAATGACAAAATGAACATTCTCACCGGCAAAGTCCTGAGGCAAAAACTGCAAAATGAAGGTGTGAGGGTGGCCAACGACCTGACCAGAGCCCAGGCGCAGATGGTGGCTGCAGCACGCAGGGAGGGGAAGAGAGCCTATTTCCACAGGGGGAAGATGGTGATCGGGCCCAGCCTTCCAGATCCCCGGTCCTATGCAGAGGTGGTGGAGAGTGGGGGTGCACAGCAGTCTTCCACCCCTGTCCCCTCCTCACAGCCCAGTCAACGTGGGGATTCCCCTTTCCTCACCGGCAGAGGGGCTGTGACGTCAGAGGGACGCACCACGCCTGGCAGCCGACAGACCACCACGTGCGGCAGGCCCCCTTCTCCTTCCTCCTCTCCCTCTGTGGCACGTGCAACGCGGGACCAACGCAGGAGTGACGACATCGGAGGCAGTGCAGGCGGACGTTACCATGGCAACCACGGGGCGACTCCGCGGGATGAGCGTCACAGCTCGGCGACGGTTAGCGGGGGTTCCCCTCGCGGTGACGTGGCGTATTCTACAACTAGTGACGAGCGTGCTGCACGTGACGGGCCGATGTCCTACCAGCAGACGGGTATGCGGGATTTCCTGCGTAACCCACAGCGCAAGTCGTCTGCTCGCGGCAAAGCATCCGGTGACAGCAAGAACAGTCGCAGGAGTCAGCGTCCTAGCAGCTTAAGAAAGAGCTAGGACAGGCCCGACCATCCAAGACAATGGACATTCTTAAATTATAATATCGAAAACCTGTACAGTAAATTAAATGATGTGTCTTTTATAAATTATGTCAATAAGTTCGATTTTGTTTGCCTAACAGAGACTTTTCTTGATTGTAATTTTGATTACAGTGGTGTTTTTCTTGATTTTATGAAGTTTCATGTTCCTGCTCAAAAACTCTCACATCATGGTAGAAATTCTGGAGGAGTGCTTTTATTAGTAAGAAAGACTTTAGAAAATTTTGAAGAAGAAATTAAAATAGAGTGTGACAATACTATTGCTATAAGAATCAACAAATGTATTTTCAATTTAGATAAAGATATTATTTTGATAGCATGCTATGTCGTGCCAGAAGGTGGTCCTATTTACAATGAAAAGCTAATTAAAGATGGTGTTTTATTATTAGAGGAAGCCTTACTGCAATATTTTCAAAAAGATGATTTTCATTTCATGATTATAGGAGACTTGAATGCCAGGACAGGTCAAGAACAAGCCGACCTTGAAGTTATGTCAAATTATTTGGATGACATTGAATATGATAGTGTGAATGATGAACTTTGTGTGCGTGCCTCTAAGGATGAAACAATGAACAATTTTGGCAGGTCCTTGTTAGATTTATGCTTTTTGTTTGATATGGGGATTCTGAATGGTTGTTGTGAGGGGGATAAGGAGGGGGAGTATACCTTCGTGTCTCCTAATGGATGCAGTGTTATTGATTATTTTCTTGTTCCTTGTCAAATATTATCATGTTTTGATTTATGTATTGGGGAGTGTGTTTATTCATGGCACCTCCCAGTTGAAACAACGTGGAAAGTGGATGATGAAGTTACTAACAGTGAGAGTAGAGAACAAGAGAGTGTGAAAAAAATAATATGGTCAGAAGATTATGCAGATGTATATAAACATGAGCTTGATAGTGCAGAGTTTCAAGAAAGCATACAAACAGCTTCCCAACTATTGAACACAGACATGAATGACAGCTTAGATCAGTTTGTTAAAGCATTATGTGGGGCTGCTGCATGCATGGTTAGAACAGTTAGAAAAGGTAGAAAAAATGTAACGATTGGTTTGATGCTGAATGTGAGCAAAAGAAACAAGAAGTTAAGAGATTATTAAAAAGATTCCAACGTTGTAAAACAAATGAGGATAAAACAGAAAAAAGACACATGTATACCACCGCACGAAAAGAATACATTAATTTAAGAAAAACAAAAGAAAGAGACTTTAACGAAAAGAGACTAGATAAACTTAAAGAATCTTCTAAGGATTCCAAAACATTCTGGTCTGTTATCAGATCTGTCAATCGTAAGTCATTAGTTTATAACAATATAACTATTCAACAATGGTATGATCATTTTTTGAAGGTTTTTAATGACTTTAATTATGCAGAAACACAAGAGAATGTAGATGTGCTACAAGAAGATGAAATGTTTGAACCTTTGTTTAACAATCCTATAACTTAGAATGAGATTTTTGATGCCATTAAACATTTAAAAACAGGAAAAAGTGCTGGTCCTGACAAAATAATTGGAGAAATGCTCAAATACTCAAATTCCACTGTAATTACTTTTCTTGTTCAGTTGTTTAACCATCTGTTTGAAAGTGGTGCTTTCCCTTTAGAATGGGCCAAGTCAGTAATAATTCCAATTTTTAAAAAAGGTGATATAAATAATGCTGATAACTATCGCGGAGTAGCACTAACCAGTATATTAAGTAAACTTTATACTCACATTCTAAATAAAAGATTAACTCAATGGGCAGATAATGAAGAAAAATTAATTGAAGAGCAAGCGGGCTTTAGAGCAAAGTACAGCACTGTAGATCATATATTTACTCTTTATTCTCTTGTTCAAAAACATTTACTTTCCAGTAAAAAAATATATGTTGCTTTTGTGGACTTTAGAAAGGCATTTGATTCGGTAAATAGAAATATATTGTGGCATGTACTACGAAAAAACGGGGTAAATGGTAAACTATATACGGCCCTTAGAGCTATTTATAGCTCTGTTTTAGCCTGTGTGCGTGCAGGTAATGAATATTCTGATTTCTTTGAATGCCCCAAGGGAGTGAAGCAGGGTTGTATTTTAAGTCCACAAATGTTTTTGTTCTTTATAAATGAACTAGCCATTGAGCTTTCAAAAAAAGGAAAACACGGCATTCAAATAATTCCGGGAGCAGTTGAAGTGTTTTTATTACTTTTTGCTGATGATATTATCCTTTTGTCTGAGACTGTTATCGGTTTACAACATCAGTTAAATATCTTAAAACAGGAAGCTGATCGTTTTGATTTAACAGTGAATATGGATAAAACAAACATTATTGTTTTTTGAATGGGTGGACATTTATCAGTACGCGAAAAATGGTTTTACGGAAATGTTGAAGTCAAAATAGTTAATATGTATAAATATTTAGGAATGATGTTTTCAACAAGGCTAAGTCTAAATTGTGCATGGCGGGAATCTTGCAGGAAGGGGAAAAAAGGTGTAATAGAAATTCTAAAAACATTACGAAGGCTGAAATCGATAGACTGTTCCCTATTTTGGAAATTATTTGACACACAGATTGAACCTTTGCTTACATACGCTGCAGAAATATGGGGATTATATGTAAATACACACATGGAAAAAGTTCATACATTCGCCATGAAACGCTTTTTAAATGTGCCAATACATTCATCAATTACTGTACTCTATGGAGAGACAGGAAGATATCCCTTATATATAAGAACGTTTGTGAAATGTATTAAGTATTGGTTAAAGTTGTTGAAACTTCCACAAACAAGATTATGCAGACAGTCGTATGAAATGTTGATTATACAGATGGAGTTGGGTAAAGAGAACTGGGCTTATCAAGTTAAAAGAGTTTTGTCGGAACATGGCTTTGGGATTGTGTGGATGTCTCAGGAAGTAGGTAATGAGCGTCAGTTTCTTTCGGAATTTAAAGATAGGCTTATTTGCTCTTTTAAACAAAACTGGCACTCAGATATGGAAAGTAAAAATAAATATAGCTGGTTCTTTTCCTTTAAAACTGTCTTTCAAACGGAAAAAATATCTGAAAATAATTTCTGATAAATGGCATAGGATTAATTATGCTCGATTCCGGTTAAGAACATTGGGTTTCAATGCTAACAAAAGATGGTTCCAGACTGAGACATCCATGCAGTTACCATGCCCATTATGTGGTCATAATGTTGATGATGGGGGTGTATGGAGTGCTTAAGGAGAGGTGGTACCTTTGTAAACCTGGCAGTAGCATCCTTCGGGATGGACGGGAGCACTGGTCCTCACTTGGCACTCAACTCTCACTTCTGGGTCCGGGTCCTTAACCCACCCACACCCCGGTAACCGCTTCTACTGGCGGGCGAAACGTTGTGAGGGGCTGGTGCATTCTTACCCACCAGTAGGAGTCTTGGAGAGGAGATGGGCGCCACCAAGCTTCCTCAAGCCCACTGCAAGGACATGATGAGTAAAACAAAACAGAAAGACATGCCGGATCGGTCGAGGCCCGGATCAACAACGACCGCGCTACCCACTGCAAGTCTCCAGGGTGGGAGTGACAAGTGTGCTACTGGGGCAGAACAAACCCTAAAGCTTCCAGATAAAGGGACAACCATTGGTACATGGAATGTAAGAACTCTGTACCAAACAGGAAGAGTACAGGAACTTACACATGAATTACAGAGGTATAAATGGGACATAGTAGGGCTTGCGGAAGTCAGATGGATTGGCTTTGGAGAAACAACCACGCAAGACGGCCACAAAATATGGTACAGCGGAGAAGAAAAACTACATCATCATGGAGTAGGCTTTATTGTCAGGAAAGAGATTGTGTCAAGCATCATCAGCTGCACACCAGTATCCAGCAGACTCATCTCAATCAGAGTTTCTGCAAAACCCCAGAATCTCACCATCATCCAAGTGTATGCTCCAACATCTGACTACGATGACGATCAGATAGAACAATTCTATGAAGAACTTGAAAACGTCATCTCCAAAACGCCCAAAAAAGACATCCTTATTGTGGAAGGCGACTGGAATGCTAAGGTGGGACCTGATGCCTATGACACCTGGGCAGGAACCACAGGACGATTTGGACTGGGAGAAACAAATGACAGAGGACAGCGGCTGCTGGAATTCGCAAAGAAGCACAAACTGACTTTGGCTAACACACTCCACCCTCACAAGCCATCCAGAACATCAACCTGGCACTCACCAAATGGTCTGATACATAATCAAATTGATTACATTCTGTCACCCCAAAGATTCAAATCCAGCATAAACAAGGCAAACACAAGAACATTCCCAGGAGCTGACATTGGCAGTGACCACGACCTTGTACTTACCACCATCAGGCTGAAACTGAAAGCAAAACAACAGCCAAAAAGCCCACGCATAAGATTCGACCTGGAAAAACTCAAAGACCCAACAGTGGTTGAGATCTTCCAAGCCAACATTGGAGGAAAGTTCGCCGCACTCACAGCCATCGACAATGATGTGGACACATTGGCCAACAACATCAAAGAAGTGCTAACATTAGGAAGAAGCAGAACAAAGAAACATTAGGAAGAAGCAGAACAAAGAAACAACCTTGGGTGACAAATGAGGTTCTTGACCTCTGCGACAAAAGAAGAGAACTTAAAAAACAAAAGTTCACAAGTCAAGAAGCTTACAAGAAGTACATGGATAGCCACAGAGAAGTGAGGAAAAAGATGAGAGAAGCCAAAGAAGCGTGGATAGAAGAACAATGCAACAACATCGAAGCTGGAATGACCAAGGGAAACAGCAAAACAGCTTACGACACTTTGAAAGCACTAACGAAAACCACACAGCCTAAAGCCTCTGTTATTGAAGACAAAGAAGGAAATCTTTTAACGGAAAACAATGCCATCCTCCAACGCTGGACAGAATACTGTGAGGGATTGTACAACTACCCACTACGCCCAGATACCAACATAGTTTCTGACAAACCCCCTGAACACCAAGATAAAGACCCACCAATACTAAGGTGTGAAGTAGATGCAGCTATTAGACAATTGAAGAAGGGGAAGTCCCCTGGAATTGATAACATCCCAGCTGAACTCATAAAAAATGGAGGGAATGAAACAGCAAGGCGATTCACAGAACTTTGTCAGAAGATCCACGACACCAAAGAATGGCCAAAAGAATGGACACAGTCTCTTGTAATACCCCTGCCAAAGAAAGGAAACCTCAAACAATGCCAGAACTACAGAACCATCAGTCTCATAAGTCATCCTAGCAAGATCATGCTGCAGGTAGTCCTCAACAGACTGAAAAACCAAGCGGAAAAACTCCTGGCAGAAGAACAAGCGGGCTTTAGACCAAAACGCAGCACAATGGAACAAATTTTCAATCTGAGAATTCTGATAGAGAAGCATCTCCAACACCAAAAAGACTTGTACCACAATTTCATTGACTTTAAAAAGGCCTTTGACAGGGTATGGCATGACGGCCTCTGGC
>CM060341.1:20025229-20032729 GCA_030674155.1 Stramonita haemastoma | reverse complement strand
TTTTAGTCCATGTGAAAGAGCCCAAGGGAGGTAGCAGGATGGTTAAGACTGCCTGAAAGTGCTCTATGTCCTCAATTCCCCCAAAATAAGCACACATTGTATTTTTTATACTTTCTCAAAAACAATCTGTGAAAATGATACCAGTAATTTCTGACAAGCACTCTATAGAAAGAATACACTACTTCACCTGGATGCTAACGGTGGAGTATAACCAAACTAGCTCTTTATTACTTTCCTTACCTCTCTTTCACACACACAAGAGTCGTGTAAGGGAAATCAGGTTAATTAAAACAGAGAAGGAGAGAGAGAGAGAGAGAGAGAGAGAGAGAGAGAGAGAGAGAGAGAGAGAGAGAGAGAGAGAGAGAGAGAGAGAGAGATCAAATCAAATCAAATCAAATCAAATCAAATCAAATCAAATCAAATCAAATCAAATTCTTTATTTCGAGGAAAATGAATAAGCACTCGCGTGCTTCTTTACATCCAGTCCCCAAGAGAGAGAGAGAGAGAGAGAGAGAGAGAGAGAGAGAGAGAGAGAGAGAGAGAGAGAGAGAGAGAGAGAGAGAGAGAGAGAGAGCAGAAAAAAGGAGAGTGTTTTTTGCAGCCATCTGATGGTTTTTCAAAGCAGTACTTCGGCGCTTGAAACACGAAACCTGTTTGTTTTCTTGGGTTTTCCGAGGGCTATACCCCCCCTTCTCCATCAATCTATTCTCTTTTCCTCCTCCTCCTCCTCCTCCTCCTCTTCCTCCTCCTCCTCCTTCTCCTCCTTCTCCTCCTCCTCCTTCTTCTCCTCTTCCTTCTTCTTTTCCTCCTTCTCTTCTTCTTCTTCTTCTTCTTCTTCTTCTTCTTCTTCTTCTTCTTCTTCTTCTGCTTCTTCTCCTCCTCTTCCTCCTTCTCCTCCTTCTCCTCTACCTCCTTCTCCTCTTCCTCCTTCTTCTCCTCTTTCTCCTCCTCCTTCTTCTCCTCCTTCTCCTCCTTCTCCTCTCCCTCCTTCTCCTCTACCTCCTTCTCCTTTTCCTCGACCTTCTCCTTCTCTTCCTTCTCTTCCTCCTTCTCCTTTTCCTCCTTCTCCTCCTTATTCTCCTCCTCCTTCTCCTCCTCCTTCTTCTTCTCCTCCTCTTTCTCCTCCATCTCCTGCAACTCTTTCTTCTTTTCTTTCTCTTGGTCTTTCTTCATCTCATTTTTTGTTCTCATGTTCCTTTTTCTCTACCGCCTCCTTCTCTTTCCCCTCTCTGTCTCTCTCTCTCGCTGTTTCGTTATTAGTCTCTGTCTCTCTATATCCATAACTGTGTGTCTCTGTCTCGTGTATTAGTTAGTATCTGTCTATTTGCCTGTTTGTCTGTCTGTGTGTCTGTCTCTGACTATGTCTGTCTGTCTGTCTGTCTGTCTGTCTGTCTGTCTGTCTGTCTGTCTGTCTGTCTGTCTGTCTGTCTGTCTGTCTCTCTCTCTCTCTCTCTCTCTCTCTCTCTCTCTCTCTCTCTCTCTCTCTCTCTCTCTCATTCATCAGTTATCTACGCCATCCCATAATGATCGCACCTAGGGAACCTCCCATTATCTATTTATCTCCCTTTATTTTCAATTTTTCACATTCATATCCTGCTATACTCACCTTCTTCTTTTTTTTTTATATCTCCTCCACTCTACTATCAACGCCCACCATCCTGTCTCTATCATGAAGATATCGTTATTTACCCACGAAAATTACTGATAACAGAAAACTGAATGGATGTTTGTTCTGGCTTAACTCTCAAACTTATTTTTAAAGAGTATTTTTTTGGGAAGCTAGGGGTTGCTTTTCTATGATTAAATGGTTTGGGATTTTTTTTGCCCTTGTTTGTCTTATGCTTGTGTGTTTATTTGTTTGGGTTTTTATTCTACAGAAACCTTTTCCCTATTTCTTTGATGATACACAGTTTAATAAAGCATAGAGAAAGGTTATTTTTAACTCCTTGGTATTTCGAACACAGATTCCATAGCTAACAAGGAAGTGAAAACCAAAATGAAAATTTCGAAAACGCCATGGGGCTGTATATAGAGCTCCTGATTTAAGTGAAAAACCGCAAACTAAAGTGGTACAGGCACGTCACACGAACATCTAGACTGGCCAAGACTGTCCTACAGGGAACAGTACAGGGAGGGAGATGAAGAGGCAGACAGAGGAAACGATGGGAAGACAACATCAGAGAGTGGACTCGCCTTGAGTAGAACGACTTGCTACGGAAAGTTGAAAACCGCGAGGAGTGAAGGAAGCGGGTTTTTTAACGTGGGAGCAAGATGTTCTGCGTGCGTTTGCACACAGGACCTCGATTTATAGTTTTATCCGAAGGACTGAGGGGAGGGGGAGGGGGAAGTACAGTCGGCACTGATGTTAACTCCAGAGGAAAAATCCTCTTGAATGAGATTTGCACACGGGTCAGCAGATCACGAGCGCATCACTCTAACCATCAGACTATTTCATTCCCGTTCGTTTGTTTGTCTAACAAGTCAAAGATAAACAAACTTATTCATTTGTAAAAAAAAAAAAAAAAAAAAAAAAAAAAAAAATCCACAAGCTATAGAAAATTTACAAAAATGCTCGAATTTGAGACTGTTAGTACAATCCACACGCGAAACTGAAAGCAGAATAACAAACAACAAACAACAAACGACAGAACAAAAAAACAGAGTCTGAAGCCCCGAAGTTATCTTGGAGTGCTTAAACAGGTATGAAATGGAGCTTTCTTGTGTCTTTTCCAGATGATGATTCCCATCAAGTATAAGCTGTCAGTGTTGTAAATGCCCTTCATGGGATGATTTATGTATTCTTGACTCGTCTGATACGAGTGAAAGTGGTATAGTTTGCCGCTATGAACAATGTCGTTTTAAGGTATCTGGTTTGGGTTTTATCTCTTTTTATTTTTGGATTGATGTGGTTTTTCCCCACAACGCGATGCCCGTCCTGGGTTGACCCTTATCGTTGTCCAGGCGTCGATATGCAAGGAAGGACTGTAGAGTTGGTTTTATACCCTGCATTATTCTGTGTGTAGTTGCACAGTTTTATTCTGAGATTTAAAATTTGACGAGTTGGCAGCTCTGATGTGGCCTTTGTGGTCGGCGGGGCCATTAAGAACAAGATTATGACTGGATTGGAAGTATTCTTGACTTGACCTCACGACTTGATTTGACCTGACTTGACCTTAGTTGACTTGACCTCAGTTGACTTGACCTCAATTGACCTGATTTGACTTGACTTGACCTGTGATGACTTGACCTGATTTGACTTGACTTGACCTGATCTGACGACCTGATCTGGCTTGACTTGACCTGAGTTAGTTTGACCTGAGTTGATTTGACCTAAGTTGACCTGACCTGAGTTGATTTGACCTTGAGTTGACTTTGCCTTGGTTTGACTTGTTTCAAGTAACACTGCGGCCTCTATTTACAAGCTAATCGTCTGTCAACTTTGTTTTTCTCGCGCCCCCACACGTATCAGAAATCTATCACCAAAATAAAGCAGCTTGTTTATCCTGCAGTCCCAGGCTCGCACAAGCAGAATCAGGTAAAAGTTGGAGGTATAAACAAAAATACCCCGCTGTGGGAAGTAGGCTACTGTGATGTATCTTTTTTTCTTGTTGTTTCTCAGCTAGAGCTCCGTGGTTCACCACTGTATTTTTTTTGTACCACTTTATGTCACAGCAGATTTCTCTGCGTGAAATTCGGGCTGCTGTCCCCGGGGAGAGCGCGTACCCATTTTCTCTTTCTTTTTGCTGCATGCAACTGTATTTGTTTCCCTATCAGAGTGGCTTTTTTCTACAGAATTTTGCCAGGGACAACCCCCTAGTGAGATTTTTCGTATGCAACCGCTTTACCTTAACATGAAGATAGCCAGCTGCATTTCGACTACGGGAATGTTTGCTGGGTGTGGTTGTATTTCCATAATCCGAACATGCATAGTTGATCTTCTGCATGTGTATCGTATACATGAAGGAAATTAAGTTACTAGCAGGCCTGAACTTAAAAGTTGACCTGGGATATCGTAAAAATCCCATGAATGAAATTAAGTTACTAGCAGGCCTGAACTTGAAAGTTGACCTGGGATATCGTACAAATCCCCAAACCCTTAATTCACCAGACGCTACCGAAATTCGAACTCACGACTTCATGGATCCATGGGATTGAAGTCGAACGGTCTTAACCACTGGGCTACACCGTCTGTTGCCAAGATAAAGGAGCTTGTTTTATCGTGCAGACTGAAATGACACAAGCAGGTATTAGGGGAAAGTGTGGAGGTATAAAGATATATCTCTGTGGGAAGAGAACTGCTGTGATGTAAGGCTGCACATAAGGGTAAGATTCTGGCAGTTTTCCTTCTATTTTCATATATCATCCCTCTTGTATTAGTACTGCATGTATCTACTGCATCCACAGAAATAAACCCCACTTTTTTCAGAGAGGCTAGCCCCTGACTCAAAACTCAGGACAAATACGAACAAATTTGGTAGGTTTGTACATTTTTTTAAAAAATATTTCAGCAAACACTGTACCCCCCCCCCCCACCCCCCTCAGTCCTTTGTTGTCTGCCAGCTGCTTCACCACAATATGTATGCGTGGGGGTAAACACTGTAGGAACACAAGCAATCCTCATTTGATGATCATTTTCCCAACTTTCTTATCACTTACCTGGTGTTAATCTATGTCCTCAACCCCCCAATAAGTACACAGTGCATTTTTTCATACTTTAAAAAAAATCTGTGAAAACCAGCCGACCTGTTTCTGACTGGTACTCTATAGAAAGTACTACTTGATTTCAGGAGGCTCACCCTTACGTGTAACCAAAGTGGAGGGGAGCTGAGGTTTATCTGAGGGCGGGTACACACACACATCAGTCTGGTCCCTGTCTGCCCACCCCTCCTCCTTTCTCCTCTCCTCTCCTCCTCTCCTCTCCTCTTCACTCCTTACCAGGCAGAAAGATAGCAGAGAGAGGAGGGACAGCCTGAGTGGTTAGACAGTCCTGCTCCTGATCCGACACACGGGATTTGAACCACCGCACACTCCGACCCGGATTTTTCGCTTTCTAGGCAGGCGCGTTACCACCTAGACCTTCGATCCACATTAACTTACCCTGGAGTTAACATCAGTACTGACTCCACTCCCCCTAAAGTCCTTCGAATGAGACTGTGTCACTGACAGGGTCATCCTCATCCCTTTGTTCTGATTTTCACTTGCCTTGATGACTTCATGGACAGGATAGCTTGGTGGTTAAAGCGTTCAGTGTTGCGCTCGTGATTTGATGGTCCAGGTTCGAACCTAGGTTCTAGCCACCACTGAGATTTTTCCCCAGGAGTTAACATCAGTGCCGACTTCACTCCTCCGAAAGTTCTTCGGATGAGGCTATAAACCGAGCTCCCGTGTGCAAACGCGCGCAGAACATCTTGCACACACTTGTTCCGCCTTTTGGAAGAGTGCTGGTGGGGACAGGTGATAATATTTACAAAACTTTATGCACAGTGGGACTGGATGTAAAAAAAAAGTACGTTAGTTTTTTTTTCCATCATCCTCAAAATAAGAAAAATAAAAGAATAAACAAATAAAAAAGGATTCTCATACCCATCGCTTCGACATACATTATGTCATAATTCCAAAGTAAACATTTTTCTCCAACCTTGATTGCAAAAATATTTTTGTCCCTGACAAAAATTTCTGTCGAGGCCCAAAGAAAAGATTGTTATCAGCATGCACACGCACGTGCACTCAAAGCCAACACCCAGAAATAAGAGAAAGATGAAGTTTGTGGAAACTTTGCTGTTTATTATAGGAAGAACGTTATCCTGTTGTACAAAGTGATGCTTTGTGAGCGAGCTGTTTATTGGAACAAAGTTATCTCTCTGTACAAAGCAATGCTTTGTCTTCTCTTCTGCGTCTTGCTGCGTGTCAGGGACCCACAGCCCAAAAGAAACGAGCTTGTTTATCTGACAGTTTGGGTCGCAGACAGGATCAGGTGAAAGTATGGAGGTAGGTATAACAAAAATAACCACCTTGGAATCAAGGAGTGGGGAAAGTAAAATGAAAAGCTTTATGCAAGAGGTGAGGGAGCCTGTAACTGAGTGGTTAAGACCATCCGACTTTAATTAATCCCACGGGTCCATGAAGTCGTGGGTTCGAATCTCGGCGGTGTCTTGTGAATTAAGGGAGGAGAATTTTACGATATCACAGGTCAAGTTCAAGTACAGATTTACCTGTGCCCTAATTCCCTTTGTGTATTTTTAGATGCAGAAGATCAAATTAATGTGATGGCTCTGTAAGTAGATTACCTCCCATGCGATCAGAGCCCTGTCCCAGTGCTGTGTTACTAAATTAAGACACACCTGCGAATTGTGCTGTGCTCTGTTTCCTTGGGTGGTGGTCAAAACATCTCTGCAACATGCACTTCGCCTTCACGGTAAAAATGATGAAATCATGCAGCCTCATTTTGGAGACCACATCCTTCCTAATTACGCCCACCTGAGGTACTGTGGAGACCATGAGACATTAGAATTGTTCATTATATTCCATAAATGTGCATGTTTAAGATTTCATGATACATGTCAGAGTTTGGTGGGTTACGGAAACACGAACATACCCAGCGTGCATTCCCGAAATCGGCATGCAGCTACCTTCAAGTTGTGCAAAAACTGTCGCATAAAGAAAATCTCGCCATTG
The DNA here is from genome assembly GCA_030674155.1 of Stramonita haemastoma. Taxonomy (NCBI): domain Eukaryota; kingdom Metazoa; phylum Mollusca; class Gastropoda; order Neogastropoda; family Muricidae; genus Stramonita; species Stramonita haemastoma. The sequence continues at coordinate 20,026,054 of CM060341.1, read as the reverse complement.
GTGAATCTGGCAGCTTTTAAGGAACAATGAGAAATATGAGTCTAACAGAAAAGTATAGATAGATGGACAGACTGTCGTATAATTTACGGCAAGCTTTGCGAGACAGAAACAAGCACAGACAATATGAGAAAGAGCAAGAGAAGTACTCCAACTGTGACAAAGATGTACAGATTGGAAGTTGCATTAAAAGAAAAAAAGACAGGCACATGGCTATGTAGGTCCATTGCACCCAATGACACCGACATGATGACATTTTGTTTACGCAACCATTGATTTGATTTGATTCCTTTCTCTACCGCCTTCAACATTAGCAAGATTCTGTAGACTTCAAGGTTTTATCATGCTTGGTATGTTCGTGTTTCCGTAACCCACCGAATGCTGATCTTAAACGTGCATATTTGATCTTCAGCAAGTGTATAAATATACACAAAGGGAATGAAGGCACTGGCACGTCTCCACTTGAAATTGGCATGGAGATTGTAAAAATCCCCACCCTAAATTCACCAGACGCCCCCGCTCATATTCGAGCCCACAACTTGCAGTCAAATGGTCTTAACCACTCGGATATTGCCATTTTTACCCACCATCAGAGTAGCCGCATTCCAACTTCAGGGATGGTGTCTAAACGTGACACCTATGTGTATGCATACTTTTTTTTTTTTAATTGTCATCTGTTCCTACCAGTACTAAATGGCCTACTCTTGTGAAAGGCGGAACGGGTTTTTAACGTGTGCTCAAACTGTTCTGCGTGTGTTCGTAGACTGTAAATAGTTTTACCTGAAGGACTTTTAAGGGAGTAAAATCAGTATTGATGTTAACTCCAGG
>CM060341.1:20010229-20012729 GCA_030674155.1 Stramonita haemastoma | reverse complement strand
CAAACACACAAACACACACTGGAACAGGAACAAAAATGAAATTTGGGAACTAAGAGACAGAAAGTGTGGAAGAGTGGAGGTAGATAGTTATTTGAATGTTTGCATGCATACAACTGTTTGACTGTTTGTCTGTGTGTTCGTTTGTCTGTGTGTTTGTAAGTGTGTTTTGTCTTATTCTGTCTGTGTATGTGTCTGTCTCTATGTCTTCCTGTCTATCTGTCCGTATGTCTTTCTCTCTCTCTTCTCTCTCTCTCTCTCTCTCTCTCTCTCTCTCTCTCTCTCTCTCTCTCTCTCTCTCTCTCTCTCTCTCTCTCTCTCTCTCTCTCTCTCTCTCCCTCTCCTCCCTCCCTCCCTCCCTCCCTCCCCCCTCTGTAAAAAAAAACATGCACGTGCAACTTTATGAACACTGGCTGTCACATTTCTGACGCAGCAGGTCTCAGGAAGAATCACAGAGCCCAGCAAATTAGATAAATGAATAAGCTGCCTGCGTCCAATTTCCAACAGAACCTCCCCCTTACTCCCACTCCTATTGCAAATTACATTTTTTTTTTTCAAATTAAATGAACAGGTTTACTGCTTTAAATTTTATCAGAATACCCCCCACTCCCACCCTTCATTCCCACCCACCATTGCAAATGTCTTTTCTTATGCAGAGAAATAGTCAACTCGCTTACTAGACTTCCAGCGCACCCATATCAAATTACCTCCACTATGTTATACTAGGTCTGAAACAGAATTTCAAGTGACTCCATATGCAAACGTTTTACATAGATATTAGTTAATAGCGACATTATTGTGCGTGCAAACACTGTGTACGTGTGTGTGTGTATGTGAGTGTGTACGTGCGTGCGTGCGTGCGTGCGTGCGTGTGTGTGCATGTGTGTGTGCGTGCGTGTGTGTGTGTGTGAGTGTGTGTGTGTGTGTGTGTGTGTGTGTGTGTGTGTGTGTGTGTGTGTGTGTGTGTGTGTGTGTGTGTGTGAGCCTATGCGTGTATGAATGTGTACGACGCACATGCACGCGTACTTGCGCGCTCATGCACGTGCGCACGCGCATGCGTGTGTATGTGAACGTGTGTGTGCGTATGTGAGTGTGAAATGTGCGTATGTATTTGTATGTGCTTGTATCGGAATGTCTGTGTGTAGGTGTGTGTGCGTGTTTATGTGTGTGTTTGTATGCATGCATACATGCATGCGTGCATGTATTTGCCTAATGCGTGCATGCGGGGGAGCATACGTGAGTGTGTCTGTGTGTGTGTATGTATGTGCGCACGCGTGTGTCTGTGTGTGTATCTGTGTATGCGTGCATTCATGCACCAGCATGCATGCCACCATCGCACCGATGTGCTTAAACACTTCGTTCCTGCATGTTTCAAGTTACACCTTCAAAATAATTGCTGTTTCCTCTCCGGTTACAACACCACGCTTGCTCCAGATCCTCTTACCGTTTCTCTGTCCTTCTCCGAGGAGCAGGTTTTCAGCATCAACACCATCTGGCGAGGTTTTACACTGCTGTGAGCCAAGCGTCACTTATTAGTATAAGGGGAAAAGACAGGGAGAGAGAGGAAAATGGAAAGAGAGAGGGAGAGAGGGGGGGGGGGTAGGTAGAGAGAGAGAGAGAGGGAGGGAGGGGGAGGGGGAGAGGGGGAGAGAGAGAGAGAAGATTATTGAGTGATTCTCTCAGTTAATCTCTCTCTCTCTCTCTCTCTCTCTCTCTCTCTCTCTCTCTCTCTCTCTCTCTCTCTCTCTCTCTCTCTCTCTCTCTCTCTCTCTCTCTCTCTCTCTCTCTCTCTCTCTCACACACACACACACACACACACACACACACACACACACACACACACACACACACACATACACAACACACACAACACACGCAAAACATCATGACTGGCTGTCACCAAAAGTTGCGAACAAGAAATCTTGACAAGGGGCAGAGAAAGCAGCAATCTGTAGGTCTGGCTCACATCTGGCATGCGAGTACCATGACAGACAGCCACAAAAGATTCCTGACTGTGTCCGTGAAAGAACCAACTTTTAATCCACCTCTACCATACAGCAGTACTGCTAGTAGCCGAAAAGAAGCACCGTGAAGAAATCTTGACTGCACGACTTTTAAAAGGCAATGTTAAGAACACAAGAATTTATTTCTAATTCTATAAGAACAAGACGCCCACTGGGTTACATACAGATCTTCTGACACATTTACTACCCATTCCCTCATTATCAAAATTAAAGCTTGTGTACTTACAAAAAATACATATAACATGGAGAACTTTCAACCTAATTTGCTTTTATCAAATGTCCGTTTATTTATGTTAATGTATACATCTAAATATTATGTTTGGCTTTTTTATCATATAATATTATCTTTGCAATTCACTTGGATCATATTTTAACATAGTGTAACATAGTGTAACATAGTGTCGCTCTAATCTTTACAACAACATCCTAATTACAATTATAACAGTGAAACACGTGTTTTCCGCTAAGATCATTATTTT
>CM060341.1:20006589-20010129 GCA_030674155.1 Stramonita haemastoma | reverse complement strand
CACACACACAACACACACACACACACACACACACACACACACACACACTGTGGAGGAAAAGTGTGGAAAGCCTAAGCAGTGTGAAGTGTGGGCATAAAAAAAATGATGTCTGTGTGACCCAGACAGTGAATTAGTCCTTAAGAGATAAAGGGAGGAACTAATGGTGATGTTTTATTTTTTAGTTTATGTTTATTTCAGTGCACCAAGGTGAGGGCAGCACTGAACCAAGGTCTGCAACTCCACTCCCTGTTTACTGTCTAATTTTTTTTTTAGTTGAGGCTGCAATGTTGAATTATCTCTCTTTGTCTCTCTGTGTCTGTCTCTGTCTGTCGATATGTCTGTCTGTCTGTCTGTCAGTTTGTCTGTCTGTCTGTCAGTTTGTCTGTCTGTCTGTCTCTGTCTGTCTCTCTGTCTCTCTGTCTCTGTCTCTGTCTCTCTGTCTCTCTCTCTCTCTGTCTGTCTGTCTCTCTCTCTCTCTCTCTCTCTCTCTCTCTCTCTCTCTCTCTCTCTCTCTCTCCGGGGACCGGATAAAAAAAGCACATGTTGCTTATTCTGTTATCCTTGATATAAAAGAATAAATAAATTAATTAATAAAATCTCTCTCTCTCTCTCTCTCTCTCTCTCTCTCTCTCTCTCTCTCTCTCTCTCTCTCTCTCTCTCTCTCTCTCTCTCCAAAAAACTGCAGGGAACAGCACATAATTTCCCCCTGACAGTCCTACTTTGGCAAATCTCTGGAAGAAGCAGGACAGTTGCTGCTACATTGAATTACTAGGCCACAATGCTGTTCTGACCCCCCCCCCCCCATGTCCTAGGAGTCTCAGACTCTAACATCATTCTTCCTTTGTCCCCTTCCCACTTCTATTTTTGCTCATTCATGCAGCAGCAGGGAATGGAGAGGTAACACCATCACAGGCTCTAGATAGGAAAGCTTGTTTACTTTTTCCTAAGCACCAACACTCCATGCTGCATATCAATTCGTCATCATTCTGTCAGTCTGTCTCTCTGAAGGGGGTTAAAGCAGCATCATCTGGCTTGTAAGGCTTCATCATGTCAGCTAACTGTCAGTTTTATTGCTCCACAAAAGTATACACAAGAAATAGAGTGACACCAGAAAACCTATTTACCTTTACCTCAGCAATGATGTTTTCTGCTACACTTAAGGTTGTCATTGCTCCCTCATCATTCTGTGTCTCTGGTGGAATTTAAAACATCATTATTTGGTAATGTTTGTACATATATTCAACTAATGTTTTGTTATTGTTGCAACACAAACACAGTAATACTTTGTCACCTTCTAGTTTTCATTGGCCAAATTTCGTTGGGTCTTTTTTGTTTGATTAAAAGGATTTGTTTGTTTTGTCACTGAGCAATGTTTATGTTGGTGTTTTATTTGGCGTGATTATTTGACATCTAACTCATAATGTATTTCATTCATTTGTTTGTGTATCTGTATCCTCATTTCCTGGTTATTAATTATGCCACTCTGGTTGTGATAATATCGATTACTAATCATATTTGTGTGCCCCTTCTAGATCTGTTCCCAGTAAAATGTCACATTTTACTAGCTTCTGTCACTGTGTTCGCTTGTTAAAAAAAGTTTTCATTAGACTGAGCATGATATAGCTCTAAACTTGTTGCTCATATCATGTAATGTATGATTCTGCTACGATGCTTTTCAAATCAAACGTGTCTCAGTAAATCTATTGACATTATGACAGTGCAAATCACGTACAACTTTTCAAAATAAGCGGCAATGCAGGACAGCCATAAAATCCTGTCTTTTCATTTCTCCCTGCATAATCAGTCATCTATGATATGCCTTCAAGGATTGCCTGCCCCTGCCCCCCATCCCCACCCCACAATGCTAGAGTAGAACTGAGTTGTGGATACAAAGCAGATAGCTGCACTTGAGGGAACAGAAAGTACAACACTGAATAGGTGGAGGGGAGTGGATGAAGAAAGGTGGGGGGGGGGGTATGCAGAATGGATAGGGAAGACAGGAACACACACATACATATACACACACACACTGTCACACACCACACACACACACACACACACACACACACACACACACACACACACACACACACACACACACACACACACACTGTCTCACACACACCACACATATACACACACACACTGTCACACACACACGCACAACACCACACACCACACACACACACACACACCACACACACACACACTGTCACACACACACACACCACAACACACACACAACACACACACACACACACACACACACACACACACACACACACACTGGGAAAAAAGTGTGGAAAGCCTAAGCAGTGTGAAGTGTGCACATAAAAAGGACTGATATCTGTGTGACCCAGACAGTGAATTAGTCCTTAAGATATAAAGGGAGGAACTAATGGTGATGCTTTATTTTTTAGTTTATGTTTATTTCAGTGCACCAAGGTGAGGGCAGCACTGAACCAAGGTCTGCAACTCCACGCCCTGTTTACTGTCTAATTTTTTTTATAGTTGAGGCTGCAATGTTGAATTATCTCTCTTTGTCTCTCTGTGTCTGTCTCTGTCTGTCGATATGTCTGTCTGTCTGTCAGTTTGTCTGTCTGTCAGTTTGTCTGTCTGTCTGTCTGTCTGTCTGTCTGTCTCTGTCTCTGTCTCTGTCTCTCTCTCTGTCTCTGTCTCTCTCTCTCTCTCTCTCTCTCTCTCTCTCTCTCTCTCTCTCTCTCTCTCTCTCTCTCTCTCTCTCTCTCTCTCTCTCTCTCTCTCTCTCTCCCGGGGACCAGATGAAAAAAAGCACATGTTGCTTATTCTGTTATCCTCGATATAAAAGAATAAATAAATGAATAAATAAAATCTCTCTCTCTCTCTCTCTCTCTCTCTCTCTCTCTCTCTCTCTCTCTCTCTCTCTCCTCTCTCTCTCTCTCTCTCTCTCTCTCTCTCTCCTCTCTCTCTCCAAAAAACTGCAGGAACAGCACATAATTTCCCCCTGACAGTCCTACTTTGGCAAATCTCTGGAAGAAGCAGGACAGTGCTGCACATTAAATTACTAGGCCACAATGCAGTTCTCCCCCTCCCCCTTCCCCATGTCCTAGGAGTCTCAGACTCTAACATCATTATTCCTTTCCCCCTTTCCTCTTCTAGTTTTGCTCATACAGGCAGCAGCAGGGAATGGAGAGGTAACACCATCACAGGCTCTAGATGAGAAAGCTTGTTTACTTTTTCCTAAGCACCAACACTCCATGCTGCATAACAAATCGTCATCATTCTGTCATTCTGTCTCTCTGAAGGGGTTTAAAGTGTCATCATCTGGCTTGCAACGCTTCATCATGTCAGCTAACTGTCAGTTTTATTGCTCCACAAAAGCATACACAAGAAATAGAGCAATCTCAGGAAACCTATTTACCTTTACCTCAGCAATGATGTTTTCTGCTACACTTCAGGTCGTCATTACTCCCTCATCATTCCGTGTCTCTGGTGGAATTTCGAACGTCATTATTTGGGAATGTTTATTCATATATTCAACTAATGTTTTTTGTTATTGTT
>CM060341.1:19964089-19989089 GCA_030674155.1 Stramonita haemastoma | reverse complement strand
TTTGTTAAACTGCGATGAACACTTCTGATATATTCTATTTTTTTCCACGTACTAGCAAACTGCATACCTTTGCAAATCCACATTCATTTTTTTTTCTTAGATTATCATATTAATGAAAATCAATAACGCACATTTTTATTCTATTTTTCAAATGATAGCGAATTGCAAACATTCACGAATCAACATTCATTTTGTACATTGTTATAATGTGGGACAGCTGTGGACGCTTCCGTCATTCTATTTTCCGCTGCAGAACCATTGTCCCTGATGCGTTGGCCGAATGCTGCGGTCACCCTGCCCAATATACTGCAGCGTAAATGATGTGTGTACATGAAATAGATTGATGCACCCCAGGCGACAGAAAGAAAGCACTGTGCAGAGTAGGGACTAGAATATGAGACAGACAGACAGACAGACAGACAGACAGACAGAGAAATAAACAGACAGACAGACAGACAGTCAAACAGACAGACTGACAGACAGACAGACAGACAAACAGACAGACAGACAGACAAACAGATAAACATACAGACAAACAGACAGATAGACAGACAAACAGGCAAACAGACAGACAGACAGACAAACAGGCAGAGAGAGTGACGAAGCTATTTATTCTTTTATTTTGAGAATGATGGAGTCAGCACTCGGTTGCTTCCATTTACATCCAGTCCCATGTATATGCAGTGTTGTAAACTGTTGTCCTTCGTTCCTACCAATACAAAAATGGTCCATATGTGTTTTATGTCTTTTCCAGAGCTATAATGAAGACAGTTCTACGCTGCGTCGATTATACGCAGTGTGCCGGTGGGAACGGATGACAAAATTGACAAAACTGCATACACACGAGAAATGGATTTTTTTTTAAAGCGCATAAGTACTTATTCCATTATTTTGAAATAAAAGAATACAATAAAGATAAAATAAAAATAAGAAAGTAAAATACTCTGCTCACCAAGAATGATAAGTCACACGCTTTCATTTGTGGCAAATGTTTGAAGACACTTTTTGATTTTCTGCTCAAAGACATGGATCTTTTACGCGCCCAAATCTTAATGATACAACGACTGTGTCTGTGTGCTTGTTGCCGTTACATGAAGATAATATTCCAGTTGATAGATGATTCAAATCATACATATTTGTAAAAGTTCCATCCCTCTCTGATTATAAAACATACATGTCTGATTGTAAAACCCACATCTCTCTCTGAGTGTAAAACACACATCTCTGATTGTAAAACCCACATCTCTCTCTGATTGTAAAACCCACATGTCTGATTGTAAAACCCACATGTCTCTCTGATTGTAAAACCCACATGTCTCTCTGATTGTAAAACCCACATCTCTGATTGTAAAACCCACATCTCTCTCTGATTGTAAAACCTACATCTCTGATTGTAAAACCCACATCTCTGATTGTAAAACCCACATGTCTCTCTGATTGTAAAACCCACATGTCTCTCTGATTGTAAAACCCACATGTCTCTCTGATTGTAAAACCCACATGTCTCTCTGATTGTAAAACCCACATGTCTCTCTGATTGTAAAACCCACATCTCTGATTGTAAAACCCACATGTCTCTCTGATTGTAAAACCCACATCTCTGATTGTAAAACCTACATCTCTGATTGTAAAACCCACATCTCTCTTTCATTGTAAAACCCACATCTCTCTCTGATTGTAAAACCCACATCTCTCTTTCATTGTTATTATTATTATTACATGGAATTTGTATAGCGCTATCTCTTGTAAAGACAAATCAAAGCGCTTGCATTTGACCTACAGAGCAACAGATCATGCTGCCACCAGGCGCAAAGATCAACGACGAACAACGATGATCAACTGTTGTTGTCTTGTTGCTGCTGTACACTTTAGAGCGCAAAGCCTGGGCAAGTATGTATGGAGGGCAAGCTGTTACTCATGCAGCAGACCCCCCTTCTCCACGGCACTGGAATGATCCATTGGAAGGGCATTGACCGATACGAATGGTTCCAGTACCGTTGCCATATACCTACAGCCCCGAGCCGCTCTGGGACTCCAACTCCCCGATTTTTCCTCAGGGATGGTGTCTAAACACGACACCTGTGTGCATGCTGGTTTGTTATAATTTTGTCATCCGCTCCTACCGGCACACGATGGCCTACTCTTCCGAAAGGTGGAACGGGGTTTTAACGTGTGCGCAAGATGTTCTGCGTGCATTCGCACACGGGGCCTCGGTTTCGAGTCTCATCCGAATGACTTTGACATTCAGTTCGATTTTTTCGTCAAACTGGGAAGAAAGGGCGAGGCTGGGTTCGAACCCAGAAACTCACGATTTACATATTGGCAGGCGAACGTCTTAACCATTCTGCCACCGTCCTTCCTCATTGTAAAACCCACATCTCTCTCTGATTGTAAAACCCACATCTCTGATTGTAAAACCCACATCTCTGATTGTAAAACCCACATCTCTGATTGTAAAACCCACATGTCTCTCTGATTGTAAAACCCACATGTCTCTCTGATTGTAAAACCTATATGTCTCTCTGATTGTAAAACCCACATCTCTGATTGTAAAACCCACATCCCTCTCTGATTGTAAAACCCACATCTCTCTCTGATTGTAAAACCCACATCTCTGATAGCAAAACCTACATCTCTGATTGTACAACCCACATCTCTGATTGCAAAACCCACATCTCTCTGATTGTAAAACCCACATCTCTTATTGTACAACCCACATCTCTGATTGTAAAACCCACATCTCTCTCTGATTGTAAAACCCACATCTCTGATTGTAAAATCCACATATCTAATTGTAAAACCCACATTTATAATTATAAAAACACATTTCCCTCTCTGATTGTAAAACCCACATCTTTGATCGTAAAAGCCACATCTCAGATTGCAAAACCCACATCTATCTCTGATTGTAAAACTCACATCCCTCTCTCAGAAAGTGACGGTGCCAGACGTAATCCAATAAATGATATTATCGTCAGGGTATTTTCCACTGCATTGCAGGCTATATATCGCTGCTATGCCTGACAGTTCTACTGTTACCGTGTCACACAAACTGGAGCGTAAATGATTTGTGTTAGCGAAATAGATTGGTGTTGGTGATGGGGAGGGGGAGGGGAGGGAAATGAGGGGATAGGGGGTGGGGTGGGGGAATAGGGAAGCAGAGAGCAGACTCCTCAGATCAGGTGAGAAAGAGAGGGAGGGAGGAGGGAGAGAGGGAGATAGGGAGGAAGATAGAAAGAGAGGTAGAGGGAGGGAGGGAGGGATAGAGGGAGAAAGAAAGAGGGAGAGAGAGAGGGGGGGAGGGAGGAAGAGAGAGAGAGAGAGAGGGAGGGGAGACAGAGAGAGACAGAGAGAGAAAGAAAGAGACAGAGACAGAGACAGAGAGAGACACAGAGAGAGACACACACACAGAGAGATTCAGAGAGAGACAGAGAGGGAGAGAGATGTCCTTCGATGTTCTGCATCATCCACTTCTTCCTCTGTCTGCCCCTGTGTCTTCCTCCCTCCAGTGTTCCCTGCAGGACAGTCTTGCCAAGAGAGTTGTGACGTCAGGTGACGTGACCAAACCACGCCAGCTTCCTCCTCTTTACAACAGCCAGAAGGGGTTTGCTCCTGTGGCCCAGCTTTCAGGATCCCCTCTTGCCACACTGACTGTTGTTCCTGTGGCCCAGCTTTCGTGACACACTTTTCGCTACATGCCTCTGACTCGTTGGTTCTGTGGTGACATTAGTACACTGACTGAATCACCAATAAAAGAAGAAACAAATCTGAGAGAACTGATCATATCCCACAGCTGACGTTACCAGCATTGTTTGTTTGTCCGCCGTGTTCGACAATGACCTCCAAAACAGCAGAGGAGGCAGCTGTTTCGGAAATGGGGCAGAAATTTGATTATAGTGGAGATGCCTTGCCCACAGCACACCCCACTCTCTCGGCCAAGAGGGCATAAGGACAGTCAGCGTTGGAGATGTTCTCCAAAGGCCAACTAGCCCCCAGGGCTGCAGCACATAAGGACTGTGACCCCACCACTAAATTCCATAGTGGACCAACAGCCTGGAGGGAAAGGCATATCATTTGTTATCCGGAAAACTAGAACCCATGCTTTTCCCTCCATCCTATTTAACCCCTAGAAGTGGTCTGGGTCCTAGTCTTTCCGATAAAATGACAAACTTATGTTGCTTGTGCAACACAGGTTTAGTGGGTGTAAAAGAATAACAACCAACCCTGGCAACAGTTTAAAAGAAAACAGGTGACAGCATCAACGTGAACAATACCAACGTGAAGATCACGAACGTGAACAACATCATGAACATATGAACAATATCAAGGACATATGAACAACATCAACAACTCAACATCAACGACTCATGCTCTAACCCAGCCATTGCCTTTATTGTATTGTATATTGTTTTGTGTTACATATTGTGTATTGTATTGTATTGTATTGTGCATTGTATTGCATTATATAGTGTACATTGTATTGCATTGTATATTGTACTGTGTCTGTATTGCATTATATATTTATATTGTATTGTATTGTATTGTATATAGTATTGTATATAGTATTATATTATATATTGTATTCTATATTGTATTGCATTGTACACTTTATTGTACTGTATATTGTATTGTAGCCGCCGCTGTAGTCTAGTGGTTAGGGCGTTGGACTCGTAATCTTAAGGTTGCGGGTTCGATCCCAGCTTTCAGCTATGGCGTTGTGCCCTTGGAAAAGGCACTTTACGGCTATTTTCTCACCCCACCCAGGTGTAAAAGGGGTACCAACCTTGTGTTGGGGGTTAACCCTGCGATAGACTGGCGTCCTATCCAGGGGGGAGTCTATGACTCTCAGTCGCTTAACGCCACAGAAACCGGGATGAGCACCAGCCTGATGAGCCTTAGGCTTGGGACAGACTTTAACTTTTTTAATATTGTATTGTATTGTATGGTATGGCATTGTATTCCCCTTTGTGTCACATCAGATTTCTCTGTGGGAAATTCGGGCTGCTCTTCCCAGGGAGAGCGCGTCGCCACAAGAGCAGCGCTACCCATTTTCCCCTGCACTCCATTTTACCTTAACTCCGTTTCTGTGACTCGTTCACCATTTTTCCTGCAAAGGCCATGACCTTCACGTCATCTGTGATGATGAGGAGGAGGACGACGACGACGACGATGACAATGACGATGACGACGACGACGACGACGACGATGGTGATGGTGATGATGATGATGATGATGATGATGATGATGATGATGATGATGATGATGATGATGATGATGATGATGACGACGACGACGACGATGACGATGATGATGACGATGATGTTGTGTGTTCTCAATACATGTCCTTATACTTCATTTTCAAAGCAGTACAACCCATAACCACAATGACATACATCTACATCCTACACACCAATAGGCCTGCACGTTATTTTTCCAGATGATGACATAAATCCATAGTCATAAATGTATCCGTCATTATGGCTTCCGTGGCACGGCGAGATATTCTTGATTTGTCTGCCGAAATTTGCCGTCCCCTTTTGGACACCAGTACTGGGCTATATAACTGATTTTTGCAGAGGAATTAGATTGCTGCATTGCACTGCACTGGAGGAAACTGGGAGGTGGGGGGAAAGGGGGGGGAGGGGGCAGAGTGGAAGTTTGGAGCTTGATGCCTGTGAGGGAGGGAGGGAGGGAGGGGATGGGGAAAACACGGTCAGGTTATTTTTTAGGGGAAATGGGCTGTGTGTGAACTGAGGCATAGAGAAACACAGCCTCAAACATTCAAACAGGGCCAGGGGCGGGAAAAGTCTAATGGCTAGAGTATTGCTCTCACGACCTGAGGGCTCCTAGGTCGAGCCAACACAGAGGCGCCCGCCCGTTTTGGGGGAATTTTCCCCTCGAGTTAACATCAGTAATGATGACTCCACTCCCCTCCCCTCCCTTAAAGTTCTTAGGATGAGGCTGTAAAGTGAGGCTCTCCGTGTGCAAACTTACGCAGAACATCTTACGTAAACACATGTTTGAAGTTTACCAATGGTGGAATTTTCCGTATCTGACTGTTTTCACCCAGTTTTCAGAACTGGCAAACTTGATGAGTGTTTTACTTAGTCACAACTTTCTTTATCACTTTAAGAACTGAAAAAAACTCATAATTTTATCAATTTTCTTGGTGTGTATTTTCAAGCTCAATAGTCACTCTATAGGGGCGGGATAGCTAACTAGTCCGAGCACTCGCTTTCCCCCAGTCAAGTTAAGCAGCGTCGAGCGTGGTTACCAGTTTGATGGGTGACCGTTTGCGCGCCTTGGCTTCAGTACAGTCCCCCCAGTTCACCCAGCTTTTAATGGGCATCTGCCTTCTTTTGGGTCAGGGAAGGTAAAGCAGCGAGGGAGAGGAGATGGGCGCCGCCCTCAATATGCTGGCCCCTAGAGAAGCTGAGGTCTCTGATGCCTCGCTCCCCTACGACCACGCAGGTTATGGGACACCTTTACCTTTACCTTTTATAGCCACTCGCATCCCAGTGTCAAGAGAGTGCACAGCACAAGTGTAATAATACTGATCCACGAATATTTTCAGACAACTCATTTTGGGGAAGGGGGGTGGGGGGGTAGGGAACAGCTATGATTGCATCTGTACCAGTGTCAGATGTCCAGGATATTAGGCACAAGCATTTTACTGCAGACTCCCTAAAGATCCTTTTTTTCGGGATGTTCCACCGGACACCATTTTAACTTCTTGAGAGAATCTGGATTTTTCCGTCTGATATGAGTGAAAGTGGTATGGTCGGTCACTATGAACAAGGCTGTTTTAAGGAATCTGGTTTGGGTTTTATCTCATTTTATGTGTGATCGATGTGGGTTTTCCCACAACGCGGTAGCCATCCTGGGCTGACTCTTATGGTTGACTAGGGCGTTGATACAAGGAAGGACTGTAGAGTTGGTTTTATACCCTGTTTTAATCTGTATAATTATAGTTGCACAGTTTTATTCTGAGATTTAAAATGTGACAGGCTGACAGACCTGATATGGCCTGTATGTTTGGCGGGGCTGTAAACAGGATTGTTTTGGATCTACACTGCATGTTCCACCTCAATATACCCCTGATATCCCTAACAACAGTTTGCGAATCCCCCCCCCCCCCCCCACACACACACACACACACACATTCCACTAGACCGTGACTGGTGGTCTGGGTCCTAGTCTTTCAGATGAAACAATAAACCAAGGTCCTGTGTGTAACACACATTTAGCACGCGTTTAAAACAACCCAGGGCAAAAAGAGAGTTGCTCCTGGCAAAATTCTGTAGAAAAAAGACGACTGAGATGGAAACAAAATACAGGGCAGACAGGAAAAGAAAAAAAAATAGTGGCACTGCTCTTGTGGCGACGCGCTCTCCCCAGGAAGAGCAGCCCGAATTACATGCAAGATGAATATGCTGTGACTTACTGTGTGGTAATTAAACTTGAATACATATATTTCCTATGATAGCGTTGTTCGTTAGCAACAAATGCATAATATTTTTTTTTTTTTGTTTATTAATTTTCATATTATTTATTATGTTCGGGTTTTTTTTAATGTTCTCTCTTTTGTTTTATTTTCCTCTGAACTGTCACATAATTATGTCAGATATTGCTTGCTAAGATGACACCCCTCACTAGCGATACAACTGGAGTGTAACTGATTGATGGAAATGAAATAGACTGGTGCACAGATAATAAATAGCATGAGAAAAACAGCAGGGAGTGGAGTGGGGTAGGGAGAGAGGATTGTGCTGAAGGTGATGGGATGTGTGTGTGTGGGGGGGGGGGGTGGAGAGATGTGGAAAGATTTAGGGGAGAGAAAGGGATACATAAAGTGTGTGTGTGTGTATGTGTGTGTGTGTAGGTGTGTAGGTGTATAGGTGTGGGGGAGGGGGGGTGAGAGAGAGAGAGAGTGTGTGAGAGAGAGAGACAAAGAGAAAGAGAGAGAAAGTGAAAGTGAAAGAGAGAGAGAGAGAGAGAGAGAGAGGAGAGAGAGAGAGAGAGAGAGAGAAAGTGTGTGGTGTGTGTGCGTGTGTGCGTGCGCGCGTGCGTGTATATGTGTGTGTGTGTGTGTGCGCGCGCGCGCGCGCACGCACGCACACCCGTGTATGTCGGGGATAGGGGGGGGGAAGAAGATAAAACATCAAGGAAATATTCTCCACGCATGGGAATGTGCACATTGAGTCAGAACTAAGGGAGAAAAGCCAGCAGAAGGACTACATTGTTGACATTGCCAGGCGACAGAGACAGCATTCATAGAGAGACTTGCCTGTCTTGGTAAGTATTGTGTTTCATACTGTCTTCATAAATCTCGTTTAGTAGGGCGATATAAATTCTTTCCCTTGCTTTTGTATCTCTGGCTGTGTATGTCATTATGTCTGTCTTTGTCTCCGTCTCTGTCTCTCTTTGACTGTCTGTCTGTCTGTCTGCCTATCTGTCTCTGTCTGTCTGTCTGTCGTTGTCTGTCGGTCTGTCTGTCGGTCTGTCTGTCTGTCTGTCTGTCTGTCTGTCTGTCTGTCTGTCTGTCTGTCTGTCTGTCTGTCTGTCTCTCTCTCTTCTCTCTCTCTCTCTCTCTCTCTCTCTCTCTCTCTCTCTCTCTCTCTCTCTTTCTTTCTCTCTCTCTCTCTTTCTCTCTCTCTCTCTCTCTCTCTCTCTCTCTCTCTCTCTCTCTCTCTCTCTCTCTCTCTCTCTCTCTCTCTCTCTCTCTCTCTTGCCTCTGCCTCTGTCTCTGTTCTCTGTCTTTGCGTTGTCTTTGTTTCTTCTGTAAGTAACATTTTCAAGTATAGGCACTGTCTTTTTCTTGTTGGTAAAAAGTGACGTACCTTAAACCACCTGACGGACGCTATGGCGCACACGTTAAATCCTGTTCCGCTTTTCGTAAGAGTAGGCCATCGTGTGCCGGTGGGAACAGATGACAATATTTACAAAAACTGCATACACACGGGGACCGGATGAAAAAAAGCACATGACTGCTTATTCTGTTATCCTCGATATAAAAGAATAAATAAATAAATAAATAAATAAAATAAATAAATAAATATGGCCGACTGGTTAAGATCCTTTGACCTCAATTCCATATTCATCAAGTCCTGGGTTCGAATCTCAGCCGTGTCTGGTGAATTAAGGGTGTGCGGATTTTTCTGATCTCCCAGGTCACAGACCTGCCAGTGCCTAAATTTCTTTCGTGTTCATACACATGCAGAAGATCAAACAATTATGCACGTTAAAGATCCCGTCAGTCATGTCAGCGTTCTGTGGGTTACGGGAACAAGAACATAGCCAGCATTCACCCTGAAGTCTACAGAATCTTCACAATGTTGAAGGCGGTAGAGAATGGAAAGAGGAAGAAGAAGAAAACGTGTCAAAGTAGTTTGTGTTTGAAGGTTTCTTTTTCTATTAAATTCAAAATTTGTTGTTCTGTCGAAATGTGAGCTCTTTTAGTTTAAAATCACCTATCTCTGCAGATAAAAGGAGCCATTTCTGTGTTAAGGCTAAGGAAATAATTATACGATTCAGATAAATAAGGGAAAAAACTATCAGTTTCAAAATTTGTATGTGTAATTGAAAGTCTTTTATTTTCTAAAGATTTCTATTCATTATCTTCTGAACTCCTAGAACATAGGCTGATTCGTGAGGGTAGGCTTGCAAGTGTGTGTACAAGCTTGTGTGGGCCTACTCTGTTTGTAGCCTATGTGAGAGAGAATAACATTGAATTAAATTGAATAAATGTGATTTAAAAGGGTCATGGCATAAGCAAACATGCTTTTTGAGAACCAGCCCTTTGGACATAAAAGAACACAAATAACCAACAACAAAAAACCCCTCTCAACCAAACAACAAACTTTTTTTTTCAAAGAAAAAGAAAAGAAATCAAACAATGTCAGATGTAAAGCAAATAATTATTATAGGAATACAAGAGAGAGAGAGAGAGACAGAACTGAACACTGAACTGAACAGGTTTAATCTGTACATTGGCCTTAGGCCACAATACATGGAGTGGGGGGAGGGAGGAAACAAAATACTGATATTGTGATAATTCATACAACAAAAAGCCAATTCCTTGTGAGGAATGATCGCAATAGCCCTATCTTGAACGAGCTTGGAACTTGAAAAACACATTATACTGCGTCAATAATGATAACACACCTCTAGATCGCACTGTCAAAATGCAATACCTCATTGCAGAAAGACAGCAACAGTATTTGAAACACAGCTTATTATGCACATCACTACCTTAAATAATATTTTGATATAACAAATTCTTCCTTCTATTAATGGAGTGAAAAATGTATCTGGATAAATAGTGAGTGTGTTCTTTGCTTGATGCTTTGATTAAATCTGGTAGTGACATATTGATACACTCAGATAAAAACTTTTCTCTTAAATCAGAGTACATTGAGCATTCTAGCAAAAAATGGGCTTCATTTTCGAGTTTAGTCGCACAAAACGGACACAGCTTTTCGTGTTCATTTATACTATATCTAAAAACATTGTTATTTAGAGGCAAAACATTTAACCTAACTTGTGTAATAGCAACTCGGAAACAGTATGTATCAATAAAGTTGATGTATTTTTCTTTTTCAAAGATACTTTTGAATGATCTATAGTTTTCATATCTCTCCTTATCTGTTATGGTTCCATGCCACTCTTGGATGAACATATCAACTAATCTCTGCTTGAATACACGTAAAAAAGCTTTTACATCACCAACGCCTTGTTGCATCCATACAATATTAAATCCAGTGTAGCACAGAATTTCTCGTATCTTTGAAGCCCAACAATCTTTTCCATTCCTATCTAGTTCTACTAACATTTGGTAGGCATAATAAGGTAACCTGTTTTGACTCAGTTGCAATAATTTAAACCAGTATCTAAGAGCTTTTGTGTAAGAATTGATATAAAGCGGATATCTACCCAATTCACTATATACCATTTTATTTGGTGTTCTTGTTGGTACTCCTAGAAATCTCTTACATGCAGTCAGGTGAACTTTTTCAATGTGGTCCATTCTACCCAGGCCCCATATTTCTGAAGCATATAACAAAATTGGCTGAACTTTGACATCAAATACCTTAAAAAATGTGTTTGCATTCATCTCTTTATATCTATTGAAAGCTTTGTTTAACTGAATTACTGCTTTTTTCCCTTTTAGAACTAGGTTCTCAGTGCCCAACTTTGTACTAATCTTTGTTGTAAAAGTAAAACCTAAATAACAATACTGATTAACTACTTCTAACTTAACGCCATTATAGGACCACTGTTCATGTTTTGCAAGAAACCCACCTTTTCTAAAAACCATTACTTTAGTTTTATCAATATTTACATTTAGCTGCATATCATCACAGAAAGTTTGCAAAATGTTCAGCTGTTGTTGCAACCCAAATGGCGTAACTGAGAGTAAAGCCACATCATCGGCAAACAGCAAAATGAATAATTCAAAAACATCCGGTAACATCTGGATCCCATGTCTGCCATTTTCATTCATGTAATTAGCTAACTGATTAATGAACATTGTAAATAATGTAGGGCTTAATACACATCCTTGTCTAACACCTAATGGACACTCAAAAAACTCTGATAGTTTATCATTAACTCTAACACAAGAAAGCAACGATGTATACATAGCTGATAATGAAGCAAAAAATCTACCCCTTACTCCTTGGGTTTTGATGCATTCAAAAAGTTTTTCATGTCTTACTGAGTCGAAAGCTTTCTTGAAGTCAACGAAAGCTACGTATAATTTTTTACCTTTTTTAGACATGTACTTTTGAACTATTCCATACAGGTTAAATATCTGATCAACGGTAGAATATTTTTTCCTAAATCCTGCTTGGTTCTCACAAATAAGAGAGTTTTTCTCTAGCCAGGCATAAAGTCTTAAGTTTAGTATTGATGTATAACATTTTGATAAGATACTTAGCAAAGAAACACCCCTGTAATTATCTACATTGTTTGGATTTCCTTTCTTATAAATTGGTATTATAATAGCCTTTGACCAAGCATGTGGGTACATACCTTCGCTGAATATGGTATTAAAAAGCTTGATAAGGAAACGTTTTACCTCTCTGCTACCATTTTTCAACATCTCAGCAGTAATACCATCAATTCCGCTGGCTTTTCCACTCTTTAAACTGTGTATAGCTCTCCTTATTTCTTCCTCAGATATTTCCTTGTTTAATTCATGCTCACTTTCTTCAGACAAGTTGACATCCATATGTGCATGCTGATTAAGAGAAGATTCATTGTTTTGAAACAAATTTTTAAAATGATTCACCCAGTCTGTAGTCTTTATGTCGTTTTTTAGTCTGTCTTTATTATTACATCCCATACTTCTAAGTTCTTTCCAGAAAAGTGTTGAATTGGAGATATTTGCTGTGAGAGACTCTACCTTTTGCTTTCTGAATGCTTGCCGTTTTGATTTTAATAACTTTTTGTACTTTTTTCTTGCTGTGACATAAACAATCCTATCATTTTCCTTTCTTGTTCTTCTAAAAGCATTCAAGGCTGATCTAGTCTCTTTCTTAATTTGGCTACACTCAGCATCAAACCATTCTGACTGCTTTTTCTTTCTCTTAACATTTTTAATAAACATGCATTTACTTGATTCCTTTAAACACTGTACAAACAAATCTAAACCATTGTCAACATCACTGTCAAGTAAATCTATAGCCATTTTAATGTTGTTCTGAACCGTGTTGCTATTTAGTGCTGTAATAAAGTCTTCTTTCTTATGGTCTTTCCAGACTATTTTTCCTGTTTCCATATTTGGCTCTTCACCCTGTTCTTCATCCCTGACTTCAGACATATCAGTTTTCCAGTTAATTGTCAAAACGACTGGCAGATGATCAGACTCTGACACACTTTTGATATCCACAGCAACAATATTTACATCTACAAACAGATTACAGGATATAACAAAATAATCAACAGTGCTGGCTCCTGAGGGTGAGATGTATGTACAGCCACTATCAAAATTAGATTGACACAGTCCATTCAGTATCATACAATCAAACATATTACAGATTTGAAGGAGTTGCCTGCCAAAGATGTTTGTGTTTTTATCCTGGGAATTTCTTGAAAAATCATCAACAACAGGGTCTTTTACACCCTCAAAATCAAAATCATCATAAAAAAATGAATAATTAGCATTCCCGGTTCTAGCATTAAAATCTCCGGTCAACATAAGGTAAAAATCATCATTGGAATTCTGCAGATCTAGGATACACTGTTCCAGCATTTCAAGTCCATATCCATTTTGCTGGAGTGTCCAGAATATAGAATCATAGGGTGGTATATATGTACATACTAACATTATATCTTTGTCAGTTGAGAAAAGGTCCTTATGAATTTTAACCACAATTGTATTGTCATATTCGATATCAATCTTTTCAACCCAAACCGCAATTTTCTTCCTGATCATGACAATCACCCCTCCAGAATATCTTCCATGGTGGGACAATTTTTTGGCTTTTGAAGTAAACATAACAAAATCAGTGAAAAGTGATGAATCAAAATTTTCTCTTACAAAAGTTTCTGTCAAGCAAATAAAGTCATACATCAAAAGAAAATTTATGAAATCATTATTGTCTAGTTTTTGAAGTAAGCCATTAACATTGTAATTGAGAAAATGAAGATGTGAGTTATTTACAGTATATACAACAGCACTAGTGTCCTGGTTGTCATCCCCCTCTTTGGACACAAGAGTCTTGTCTTGAGGTGGACTTTCAGTACCTCCTGTTGTGACTCCACCCATTGTGACCCGGCCAATGTGCTATTTGCTAGAGCCAGAGGCTCCCTTGGAGTGAGACTTCTGTTTTTCACAGATCCCTTCCCTTTCTTTGGAGTGGTCATCAACTGGCACCCTTTTGATAGAGTCCAGGATGCTAGACTGACTCACTGATCTGCGTGTCACTGCATGTGTGGTTTTTTCTGATTCTGTTTGCTTCTGGGAAGCAGCACGCCTAGTTGGCCTAGCTTGCCTTCCCGATGTTGACAAACGGGCACCTCGAAATTTACCCTGCTTTGCCTCCCTTGAATCAGTTTCTATGATCCTCTTTTGTGTTTTGAGGACTTGTCTGCTGTCATTTGTGTCAGACTGACCAGCTACTGAGTCATTCCCTGGTGCATCGCCTTCCTTTACCCCTGATTCCTTTAACTCCCCAGCAGTAATTGTACGAACCTCAGAAACATTTACACAATCAGTCAGTATGTCTGAGTCAGTAATGGTCCCTTCTGGTATTTCGTTATTTTTTGTTTGTCTTTGTCCCAAGTCAGAATTGTCCGATACATAACCGTGAGCATCACCCCTATTGTCTGCCATTTCAAGGTCAGATCTGGCATTTCCACCTTCACCAGTGTCACTGATTTCTTCTTCGCTATCATTTTCACAGGTACTGTCTTTGTATTGGTCAGTTTTTTCCTCTTCTAATGTGTCCTTTGTATCAGAATCACTGTTTCTAATCTTGTTGTCCCTGGCAATGTCCTGCACAGGAGAAGAACTTGATTCTTGAATCACCCTGGCCTGGCGTTGGTCCCCATGGATGGACAGTTCACTTTGTCTTCTTTCTCTGCTCCTGGTCCTTTTGTCTTTGACAAACACCAGCCTCCTGCTGTCTGGTACTGCTGCTTTTTGTGTCACCTCACTGTACGTGTAGTTACCTGGGGCAACTGGCTTCATGTTGGAGTCTTGGCTTGGGTTCTTTTGCCTTCCCAGGCTGTCAGAGTCTCTGGTGAATCTGGCTGAAGACACGTTCCTGTTCTGGCTTCTTGAGTTCTTTTGCCCATAGTTCTGCAGACTGGTATCATCACTGTACGGCCTTCTATTCATACTATTTGATGTTGGAATGTCATAGTTTGGTTGGCCAAAGGTCCTTGAAAAATATCTATTTGACTGACCTCTGTTTTCCCTGGGAGGTCTGTTGTACTGGCCTGTTTCTTGTCTGCCATGTCTGCTGTGATGAAGATTTGGCCAGTCTTCAGTATCCTGCGTAGATTCCCCAGCCTCATTCCTTCTACTGCGTTGATCAGGAAGCCACATATGTGGTGCTTGTTTTTCTTTTACCTGTAACTTTCCATTGAAAATATACGCTATTTTCCCCTGACTGCGGTAAAAGTCAATCATTTCCTTTTGGCGTGATGTCAAGTCAGAGGCAACACTTATCCCTTTCCATCTAAGATAGTCTCTGAGTTGGGGATCCCCCAGGACTGCCATTTTGTAGGACCAGCGGCTGAACTGGACCAGGACTGGCCTAGGGCTGTTTCCATGTGCCGGAGGTTTCCCCAGCCGTAAGGCCCTGACTATGTCTTCCTGGTGCCAGTTGGCTGCAGGATCAAAGGAATTTAAGAGGCCTATAATGACCTGCGTGCTTGATTCCCTGTTTTCATGGTAGTTTTCTTCAACATTGAAAAATACTACATTGCAGGCTTTCATATCTTGCTCAAGCCAATCAAACTTTTTTTCAAGTTGGTCAAGTCTGTCACACATCGATTTCCTATCCTCCTTTAGATCATCAATGTCTTCTCTGTTCTCTTCTACAGCGTATTTTAGTTCCCTCATCTCATTCAATACTCCAGCCATGTTGTCATCTAACTTTTTGAATTTTTCGTCAATGGCAGTTTTGATGCTGGTAGACTGAAGCTGAAGCTCTTGCTGAATTTGAGCAAAACGCCAGTCAAGGAATTGCATGAAGTGGAATTGAGGATGGGGCATATCCTGTTGTGACATTTTCAACGTGTGTGCTTATATTTTTGTTTAAGGGTAATCACTCTTCCTGGCAACCCACTATCAATGAATTATCTGCTCTCACTGAGTTCTGTCCCTTGGGGACCTGATTCAACGTGTACATGCACCGAATTTCTGTTTACATCTGGTCTTAGCCCAGTCTTGCGTGTCTCTACATTACAGCACGTGCAACACACGCTGTATAAAGTTCGAGGGAGGGAGGAGAGTGAATCATGGTTACAAATCACAACAACAGTTTGTTTCTATATTTTATCAGTAATAATTCACACCGCTAATTACTAACCGTGTACTCATTACTATGTTGATTTGTTGACATACACAGGTGGAGACGTTGATAACCTACTGTCACACCAAAATTTGTCATCTGACTTGCACTGTATCCATGACAATTCAAGATAAACAGCAGAGCTGTAGCATCACACGTCCTTCTCGATAGCTCACACGGCCTCCCTCCGAGAGAGAGACAGAGAGACAGAGAGACAGACAGACAGACAGACAGACAGACAGACAGAGACAGAGACAGAGAGACAGAGAGAGAGATTGCGTGTGACCATCAAAGGGAAATCACCCCTTTTTTGCTCCAAAGCTCACACAATTCATGAAATTGCTTCCCTTTTACCTTAGAGCAGTTCTGAAAGAAAGTGTATTATTTTATCATTGCTCTTCTACTTTCGTGTTTTTGAATGGCTGTGTTAGAGAATTTCACCCTGGAAATAACATTTGTATTGACTCTACTCCCCCTAAAAGTCTTCTTACGTTCTCACGTTAAGAAGTTGGAATGTGTGTGTGTGTGTGTGTGTGTGTGTGTGTGTGTGTGTGTGTGTGTGTGTGTGTGTGTGTGTGTGTGTGGGGTGTGTGTGATTCAGATTCAGATTCAGATTCAGATTCAGAATACTCAATTGCCATTTAAGTCATGTAAACTGATTTGACACAACAAAACAAACATCAGTTTTATTTATCTTTCTGCCCAAAAGCAATTCCACTAAAAATATGTTGCATCTTACTTCTCTTTTAAAAAAAAATTCATTCACATATCTAATGATATCTGCTTAACTATGATTATGTCGCTTTATCTATCTTAAAAAATTGTTACGGTCTTTTCTTTCGTTTTAACTTTTGATAACAAATTGTTTCTGAGTTCATCATATAAGACACATTCATCGAATAAAATGAAATTCATCTTCTAGTTTGTTACAGTTTTTACATTTTCTGTCCTCTCTGGGCATATTTTGGTCCCTCCCTTTCTCTATCATTAAATCGTGACAGCTTATGCAAAATTTACACACAAAAAAAGTATTTTATGGGTTTTGGTTTTGTAGTTTTTTTTTAGATATCGTTCCAGCCTGGTAGCAAAATTATTATATAAAAAATTAGCTTTGCACACTGTTTCTCCTGGTAGATCCAGACTGTTTTATACATGGGCTCTAGCTTTCTTTGAACAGCATAGCTTAACCCATGTACTTCAAGAGTACTTTGGTTTTCCCATACGTTTAAATCCAATAGCTTAAAGAATACTTTTTTTACTGTATTGATCCATCAGTTATTACATGTATTCGTCTGATACAAATAATTGAATACTATTCTAATCAAAGAGTTTAGTTTTACTAGTATATGATTTTAAGGGTCGGTGAAAATCCTCCTAATTCACTCAAAGTGGGTAGTACCAATGCTTTTTATGAACTGCCAGTATTTGTTTACAAAATTTTATATGAAAATTTTCATACATAAACTATTTATTAGGCATGTCTTGAACAATTCATCAAAAATAGATTCTGTCTCCTCTTGAAAACAAAAAGGAAACCAAACTTCTGCTCCATAAGTTAAAACAGATGTTATTCATGAGTCAAATAAACGCATTATTACAGTAGTATTTAAAATTGTGCTCCTGAATTTCTCTTTTAAAGGCGTACAATGCTTTGGTGCTTTGTTTTACTAAATGTTCTTGTGTTGCTTTGAAATTTAACGTTCTGATGAAAAATGACACCAAGATGTTTGTAAGTTTCTACTGTTTCAATTACATGTTCTCCACATTTAAAATGAATTGGAATTTTAGAAAATGATCTCGTAAAGGCTACAACCACTATATTGATTTTGATTAGTTTATCTTTAAACCCCAGTTTGAGCCGTACTCTTGCAGTTTATTCCGTTTAGTTTGAAGACCTGCTTTGGTTGTTGATAGTAATGCTAGGTCATCAGCATAGAGTAAACGAGGAATTCTATCTCTTACAGTTATATATGGAGAATCTTTCTTGTCAATATGTTAAACTAAATCATTGTCATATACATTGAATAATGTAAGACTTGATGTATTTCCCTGATGCACCCCTCTTTTCACTCTGATTTCACCAGTGTGTTTTCCTTGCAATTTTATAAATACTGTTGCATTCCAATACATGTTTTTAATAACATTATAGGTTTGACCTGTTATCCCTATTTCGTTCAGCTTTATAAGAAAACCCTCGTGCCACACATTATGGAAAGCTTTCTGAAAGTCTATAAAGCAGCAATAGTCTTTTAGTTTTTTACTTTTAGTACTTTATTAATTTGTTAAGTAGAAAGATATGGTCTGTTGTTCTGCATGTTTTCCTGAATCCAGCTTGTTCTCTGACAATACTATTGTTATTTTCTAAGTATTCAGATATTCTTTGATTTAGTATTTGACCAAACAAGTTTTCCAATAGTGTTTGTTAACGTAATTCCTCTGTAGTTTTTTCTGAGTTACATGTGCATCCACTTTTATAGATCGGAACATTCACTCCCAGTTTCCAGTCCCAGGGAATATTGTGTACCCGCTTTTAACACTAAATTATATGTATTATATCACATGATCTATGTAATTGCATTGATGGTAGTAGAAGTGCCTTTTAAAATTGTTCTTTGGAATTTTTCATCCCATGCAAAACGTATTTATTGCGGTAGTTCTTTAGTAATATATTCTGCCTGTATATCTCTCGTTATTTTGACGAACTTCTGCTGACGTGTTTTGTCTATACTTTGTATATCTATTTCTAATCAAGTGGATAATGATCAAAATATTCCATTAAATCTTTAACTTTCATAATGTATGTTTTACCTGTTGTTTCATATATGACTTTGAACAAATGAAATAGTCCACAATACTATAGCCTTGAGGTTGAAAGCATGTAAACTTACCTTTGTAGATCTCCTGATATTCGCCCATTCAATGCATACAATGTGTTGTGTGTGTGTGTGTGTGTGTGTGTGTGTGTGTGTGTGTGTGTGTGTGTGTGTGTGTGTGTGTGTGTGTGTGTGTGTGTGTGTGTGTGTGTGTGCCTTTCTATGTGTGTGTGTGTGTGTGCCTTTCTGCGTGTGTGTGTGTGTGTGTGTGTGTGTGTTGTTCTTCAATTTAACGTCTATTCACAATAAGTGATATTAGACAAAAAAAGGCAAACAATTCAGAAAAAAGGAACTGTCTAACAACTATAACCATAATACAATGAAGTAATTGAATTCACACGTTAAGTAACTGTATAACTAATGTAACTACAACATATCAAAAAGGCATATATATATATATATATATATATATATATATATATATATATATATATATATATATATATATACATATATATATAATACATTCTATGTGAAAAGAACAGGGGAGAAAAATAATGTCGAGAAATATACCATGGTGGGCAAAATGCCTTTGCTTAAAATCAATAAATGACATATTTACTTGCACTATAACAAATTACTGACACAACTCTCTTTCAATAGCATAGCAATTTCACATAGCAATTTACAATTATTCAACACTTTCTGCAAAGATCTCTCACGTATGGTGGGAAGGTACATTTTTAACACTTGACATTCCAAAAGAATATTGCGGTAGTGTGTGTGTGTGTGTGTGTGTGTGTGTGTGTGTGTGTGTGTGTGTGTGTGTGTGTGTGTGTGTGTGTGTGTGTGTGTGTGTGTGTGTGCCTTTCTCTCTTCGCGTGTGTGTGTTTGTGTGTGTGTGTGTGTTTATTTATTTATTTATTTATTTATTCTTTTATATTTATTTATTCTTTTATATCGAGGATAACAGAATAAGCAATCATGTGCTTTTTTTATCCGGTCCCCGTGTGTATGCAGTTTTGTAAATATTGTCATCTGTCATCTGTGTGTGTGTGTGTGTGTGTGTGTGTGTGTGTGTGTGTGTGCGCGCGCGCGCGCGCATGCGCCTTTTTTGTCAATGTCTGTCATCCTATCTGTCTAACTTTCAATCATACAAAAACTTGACTTTTGACTCTACTTCCAGCCGTAGTTTTCACATATTATAACAATCCGTTCAGTCTTTCGACACCCACTAACCTTGAACTAAATAACTAGTGTCAAACCAGTATATCAGTCTCGGGTGAGATATACAGCAGCAGATATTACAGCGTGTCCAAAATTGGTGTCTTCTTCTTCTCCCTAAAGTTTTCACACAGAAAGCTTCGATTTTCTAAAGCTGTTCGTCTTTATTTCGCGTTTTTCATTAAAAACCGAGCTCCGAAGACACTTGCTTTGAAGGTATGTATCAAGGTTTTTTTTATCATTGTTTTTGAAATTTTGTTTTGAAGAATTTTTTTTCCCTTTGTCTTAAAGTTAAGTTTGAAGAGAGGGGGAAGAGGGAGAGAAATTGTCTTTCCTTTGATTTTGCTTGTTTCCTTGATTTTGTGATGGAGAGTGGGGATGTTGGTAGGCAACGCCAACTTGCGCGCGCGTGCGCGCACACACACACACACACACACACACACACACACACACACACACACACACACACACACACACACAGCGCACACGCAACGTTCGCTGTATGTACAAACACACGAGCGCGGCACACACTGAACCACTGTGACATACAGACTAAACGCACGCCCAAGCGACTCATGTACACTGGGCGAGATGTCTGTCTGTCTGTGTGTCTGTCTGTGTGTCTTTCTGACTGACTCTCCCTGTCTCCCTGTCTCCCCCCCCCCCCCCCCCCCCCTCTCTCTCTCTCTCTCTCTCTCTCTCTCTCTCTGTGAATCATTCTCTCTCTTCACATTTTGCTCATGTACTTTTCCCTATCATAATATTATCTTCTACCCACTGTCCATCAGGTGAAGTGCCACTCAGTGTTCATGTCAGGTGGGGTCCAGCAGCTGTTGTTAACCACTGCATCCAGTTCGTGACATCATCCTGCACCATGGCTTTAAGAGGTAGGTCTGCGCTAGAAATTCCCTCTTTTCTATCCCTCTCTGTGTTTTCTGCCTTGATTCTTTTTCTTTCCTGTCACCTCCTTTTTGGGGTCTATTTTCTGCCTGCTTGGTTCATTCTCCTGCCTTTTTTTTCTCCTCAGGAAAAGACTTCAAAAGATAACAATTCTCTCCCACTCTGAAGTTGGATGTGCTGGGTCTGACTTGTCAGGCGTTTAAACGGCAGTGCAACGTATTTTCACTTATATCGCAGACAACTTCATTTGCTGCCTAAGCGTTGTCAACGAAGAACAGAGAGAGAGGGGGGGGGGGAGAGAGAGAGAGAGAGAGAGAGAGAGAGAGAGAGAGAGAGAGAGAGAGACAGACAGACAGACAGACAGACAGACAGACAGACAGACAGACAGACAGACAGACAGACACAGACACAGACAGACAGACAGACAGACAGACAGACAGACAGACGCACGCACGCACGCACGCACGCACGCACGCACGCACACACACACACACACACACACACACACACACACACACACACACACACACACACACACACACAGGGGATGGGATAGCCTAGTGGTCAGAACATTGCACTGGCAATTTGACGACCCTCGTTCGATTCCCGTTCGAGGAGATTTTCCCCATGGATTGAACATCAGTGCCAACTCCACTCTCTCTGCAAAAGTCCTTCGGATGAGACTGTAAACCGAGGGCCCGTGTGCGAACGCATGCAGAACACCTTGCGCACACGTTAAATCCTGTTCCACTTTTCGTAAGAGTAGGCCATCGTGTGCCGGTGGGAACAGATGACAAAATTTACAAAACTGCATACACACGGGGACTGGATGTAAAAAAGCACATGAGTGCTTATTCCATTATACACGATATTATGAAAGAATAAATAAATAAAACAGACAGACAGACAGAGAGAAACAGAGAGAGACACAGAGAGAAAAAACATATAGAGACACAGAGAGAGAGAGACAGAGACCGAAACAGAGACAGAGGCAGAGAAAGACAGGCAGGCAGGCAGACAAACAGACAGACAGACAGACAGATAGAATGACAGACAGACAGACAGACAGACAGACAGACAGACGGATAGACAAAGATAGAGCTCTGGGCTGAAAAGTCTTTGAGATGGTTAGTAGTCATATTAATGTGATAAAATTTAATAGGGAAAAATCAGAGTGGTGTGCAGACCTTTACCTGTCCTGTCCAATGCTCCATTCATTTTATTTTCAGAATACCGACGCACTGCAGAAGACTTGGAGGTGACTGAAGCCATGATTGAGGACTTTAAAGATGCTGGATACATTGTGGTCAGGTCTGTCTGTCTGTCTGTCTGTCTGTCTGTCGGTCTGTCAGTCTGACTTTCTGTCTGTCTGTCTGTAATAAACCTATCTACCTATATGTATAAACAAAAATAATGGTTCTCAATTTGTTATGATTGTAAGTAGCCATATTTCTATTGATTTTTCCCAGCCATATGTAAGGTATATTTAGAATAATATTGTAATTTTGTTTGATACAAATGCCCCTTTATGTGGTATATGTGCTTTGGCTTTATGATTTTTTCAAAGAAATTGAACAAGATTATTATGATGTATTTTCGAGTTTTGCCCATTGTGGGACACTAGTCAACTTTTCCATGCCAACTATATGTCTTGTGGCCCAAGGCCGATGTACATTACATTTCTGAGTTCTGAGTTCTGAGTTCTAAGTTCTGAGTTCTCTCTCTCTCTCTCTCTCTCCCCTCTCTCTCTCTCTCTCTCTCTCTCTCTCTCTCTCTCTCTCTCTCTCTCTCCTCTCTCTCTCTCTCTCTCTCTCTCTCGTATTCGTATTCTCTCTCTCTCTGTTGCCCAACAGTACATAGCTATATCTATCGGTATTACTAAAGAGCAATATGAGTTCACCATATATATATGTGATACGATATGTCATCGGAGTGCCTTTTTAGTCAAAATAATATGATTCATATGTGCGGCTGTTGTTGGTGTGTGTGTGTGTGTGTGTGTGTGTGTGTGTGTGTGTGTGTGTGTGTGTGTGGTCTGTGTCTGTGTCTGTGTCTGTGTCTGTGTGTGTGCGTGTGGTGTGAGTGTGTATCTGTGTGTGTGTGTCTGTGTATGTGTGCATGAGTGTGATGTATGTGTGCATGTGTGTGTGAGTGTCTGTGTGTGTGTGACGTGCGTGTGTCTCTGTGTATCTATGTCTGTGTGTCTGTGTGTATATGTATGTGTGTGATGTGTGTGATGTGTGTGTGTGTTTCAGGAATCTTCTAGATGCAGAAGAAGTGAGCAAGCTAAAGAGACAGTTTGAAGATAACGAGGAGTTTCGGAGCTACATCTTTTCGGTAAGTGCTTGGCTGCTTTCATGCTTTAATGAAAATGCGAAATTTCGCGTACCATACATGCCGCAAAAGTGGATCAATATAAAGTGCTAAAGTGAGCTAATAATGCCTGTTTTTCCATTGACTTTTTTTTTCTTTTTTTCTTTCTTTCTTCTTTCTTTCTTTCTTTCTTTCTTTCTTTCTTTCTTTCTATCTATCTATCTATCTATCTATCTATCTATCTATCTATCTGTCTATCTATCTATCTATCTATCTATCTATCTGTCTGTCTGTCTGTCTGTCTATCCGTTTATCTATCTATCCATATATCTATCTTTCTATCCGTATATCTATCTATCAATCTATAGCTAGCTAGCTATCTCTCGTTCTGTATATTTATATATCTATTTATCGTTGTTCACGACTGTATATTTATCAGTCTTTGTGTATATCAATCTATATATTAATATATATAAACAGACAGACAGAAAAATAGACAGACAGAAAGGTAGATAATAGACAGACAGACAGACAGACAGACAGACAGACAGACAGATAGATAGATAGATAGATAGATAGATAGATAGATAGATAGATAGATAGATAGATAGATAGATAGATAGATAGATAGATAGATAGATAGATAGATAGATAGATAGATAGATAGATATGTATCTTTCTATCTATCTATCTATCTATCTCTCTATCTACCCATGTATATCCTGCCTATTTTCGGTGAGGGCAGCAAACAGACGGGGATCACGCCAAGATGAGGCTGTGCGCCTGGAACTATCCCGGAAATGACGTCAGCGGCATGGTGGTACGGAGTGAAAAATACGCCGGCACTTGTGAGAAGGTAATGACTATATATCACCTTTGCGAAATTAAGTGTAGTTCAGATATCTTGGTGTTTTTCTGTAGTACTTAGTGCAGTGTTCGTTTTCTGATTTTGTTCTCTTTTGTTTGGTTGGTTGTTTTGCTGTTTTGTTGTTGGTTTGTTTTTGTTTTGGGGGGAAAGTTTGTTTTTAGGTTTGTTTGTTTTGTTTTTCTTGCTTTGGTTTTGTTTTTGGTGTGGGGTTTTTTTTGGTTTTGTTTCTTTTCTTTCTTTTTCTTTTGGGGGGAGGGGATGTCACCTTGCCAAGGTTGCGTGACATGTTTTTCGGCTTGTTCTACTTTACTTTCTCTAAATCTTTCGATCAATGTTGTCAATTATTGAATCAATCAGCCACGATATTCATTATCTCGCCAATCACGACTATCAGAGATGTCCTTTTGTTTAGGGTTAAAGCTCAAATTCAATAAAGCTTTAAGCAATTTACAACATTGAAACACCAAGATTACAGACAGTCACCCATTTAATCATTGTCTCCAAACTTTAGCCAACTATGAGTCACACAGTGAGTCGATCATCATCCCCTAATATTACTAAAAAGGCGATAATTTAAAAGGAAATGAAAATGGTAGATGAATCAAAGACTCGGTGAAGCCAGTTACATTTGTGTAATCATATTCGAATTCAAAATATTTATTTCCTGTCATCCCTTTAGGAACATGAAGGATTTTACCTAGTATTAAGGAACGGAATTATAACTGGACAGCCATATATGCACCCTGTAACTGCATGTTGAAACACAAAACCAAAGAACAAAAAATATGTCTGTTTACACATTTCAAACTCTTTGAACATAGTTTACATGTTATTTCCGATAGTATTAATCATTTTAA
>CM060341.1:19941589-19959089 GCA_030674155.1 Stramonita haemastoma | reverse complement strand
GGTCTCTGATGGCTCGCTTCCCTACGACCACACAGGTTATGGGACACCTTTGCCTTTCTTTTATATCTTTTATTTATTTAGTTATTCTTTAATATTGAGGATAATGAGAGAAGCACTCATGTGCGTTTTTACATCCAGTCCCTGTGTGTATGCAGTTTTGTAAATCTTGTCATCTATTTCCCACCAGCACACAATGTCCTGCCTACTCTTACGAAAAGCGGAACAGGATTTAACGTATGCGCAAGATGTTCTGCGTGCGTTCGCACACGGGGCCTCGGTTTACAGTCTCATCCGAAGGACTTTTTGGGGAGAGTGGAGTCGGCACTGATGTTAACTCCAGGAGAAAAATCTCCTCGACCGGGAATCGAACCCGGGTCGTCAAATTACAAGCGCAATGTTCTGACCACTAGGCTATCCCGTCGCTTTCTGGTAAGACGAATTATATCTCATTCACTGATACACCCACTGTACTCCTATAAGAAATAAAAGTTTAAAGTGTCTCATAACCAATGCAGTTGTTGGAGAGCGAGGCATCAGAGACCAGCTTCTCTAGGGGCCAGCATAATTATTGAGGGCGGGGCCCATCTCCTCTCCCTCGCTGCTTTACCTTCCCTGACCCTAAAGAAGAATGCATAATGCTGCTGTGCAGGTTCCCAATGCGGCAATCCGGCAGTGCAGCAACTACACTGACCTGTCCGGCAAAGGCTTTCTGGACAAAAGGAAGGCAGATTGGTATGATGCGGAGGCAGAGAAAGCCGGACAGTGATGATGTGTGTGTTGTGTTGTGTTGTGTGTGTGTGTGGGGGGGGGGGGGGCTGTAGGTGGTGTGTGTTAGTTAGTTAGTTCCTCAGTTTAACGTCCTTCCACTAAATAGTGATATCAGACGGGAAAGTGTGAGTGAGTGTGTGTATTGGGGGGGGGGGGGGAGGGGGCTGGGGGTTGGGATGAGCACATAGCTAAATATCTGCATTAAACAACTATAAGAACCAAAAATTAAAACCATGGAACAAGAATAATGAAAAGAAAGAAATAACAGCTTAAACACTAACTTTGCAATTCATATAACTAGTTTTAAAAAAAAAAATTCATTGAACTATAAGAACCTGATGATAGGACTATGACTTAATGACAATACAATTTCTTTCATTAGCGAAATGTCTTTTAGAATTTGCTCCAAGGAATCGTATGTGAAAACAGGTAAAAAGTTTTTCAAATCTCTGCATTCTAAAAGAATGTGACTTATTGTAATATTTTCGCCACAGATACAAGTTGCTTTTTTTGAAAATTTCGATCTAAAAGCATTTAGCTTGAACCTATAAATAAGAGATACAACATTTCTGTATTCATGAGAGTTATTCATGGTGTGTGTGTGTTGTGTGTGTGTGTGTTGTGTGTGTGTGATCAATTTTTATTTTATTTTATTTTCGTTTTATTCTTTTATATCGAAGAAAAGGAAGTACATGGACAAGAAAGAAGTGTCAGGAAGAAACGAAACAAGGCAGACACAAAGAGAGTGATAGAAAAGAGGAAAATTCTGGCATAGAATTCCCAGAATGTGTGGATGCTATTTATACTGACAGCCCCCCCTGGCAAAGCACACGGGGGAGAAATTGATTATTGACAAGAGTTAACACAATAGATTGGGTTAGTTTGGACATCTGACTGTTACATTTCTCTATTTAGGTGATTTGAATGTAGGTTACTTTTTACCGATCCTTGGTAAGAGTTCCGAGGTTTGCCAGTGGTGAAATTGTGTATGCTTTATCCCAATTAAGGTAGCTGTATTCCGCCTTGGGGAGTGGTGTCTAAACACACCTGTGTGCATGTGTTGTTGTTTTGTTTTTAATTTTGTCATCCGCTCTTAAGGGCATGAAATAGTCTTCCTTTTCGTAAGACAGAACGGGTTTTTAATGTGTACGCAAGATGTTCTACATGTGTTCGTAAACAGGGCCTCGGTGTATAGTGTCATCCGAAGGACTGTGTGGTATTGTGAGCATATGGTCACTGACAAGCGTCTTCAATGATTTAATTATTATTTCATCGCTACCTTAAGGAATAAAATGATTCAGGTATTATGGGGTTGTTGTTGTTTTTTTTTCAGATGGACGGTGCTAGATATTTGAAAGTATTAGGAGGTGTTTGTTTTTAACCTGAAGTTGAAAGTTTCTGGGGCCACTGAAGCTGAATGAGGTGACAGCCCTGATATGGCTTGCGTGTGTCTGTATGGCTATAAACAATATAGTATGGTAGTTCATAACTCTCTTTGTAGTATCATAGAATTGTGTGTGTAACAGGCTATTGGTTTGTGTAATCGTTGAATGATTAAACTTTCGTGTCTTACAACTATGATCGTTGTTGTTTTTGGTATTTCACTGTTCCAGTTTATCTATTGTTATTTTGCATTGCAGTTAAACGTGAGATGTTACATGTAATTGTCATTTCGTAATGATATTTTTTCCTTTAGAGTAATGTTCGCTTTGACACAATACTGTTTTGTTTGTTGTAATTTTTGATGATGTACAATGGATTTCCTTTATTTTAGAAAATAAAGTTGTATTTGTTCGCGAAAAACTTACCCTG
This sequence comes from Stramonita haemastoma, assembly GCA_030674155.1. Lineage (NCBI taxonomy): Eukaryota > Metazoa > Mollusca > Gastropoda > Neogastropoda > Muricidae > Stramonita > Stramonita haemastoma. The sequence continues at coordinate 19,956,509 of CM060341.1, read as the reverse complement.
AATCTGACACTCTGTTGACTCTGAATGATTTGTTTCAGAATTTGAACACACTTGTTTACTGCTGCTTGGAATATATCATCACTTAAAAAAATTAATTCACTTTATCGTTACAAATACATGTAACTACACATGACAAAAATCAACATCAACAATAAACGTTAATCATGTGCATCCATTTTGTGTCACATTTAACACGATGAATTTTTATCACAGCAATTAAACCGTAATCGTTTTACAGCTTGGTTGTAATAGCTTCCCCTTGTAGCATTCATTGCGAGGAGTGCTTTCTGAATATTACCTCCCATGGAAGACGTTTTCTGTGATTTTTTTCCCGATAGTGTGTACCGTTCGCGCGCTCGCTATAGGGTAGGTAATTAAGATAGATAATAATTTTATAATCAAATAGTTAATTAATCGGCAGGGGGAGTTGGGAAGACTAAGAAACAAGGCCTTAATAATTTTTTCCGACTACACAATGATAAACGATTTCAGCACTTGATACCAGTATATAATGTTGCTGAGAGCTCTAACATACAGTATAAACATCTTTCTTTTTAATTTTAGAATTTGCATGAACGATTTGTGTTATTGAGAAGTGAGAAAACATGATTTATTGTCTGACATAATATATATACATGATGGCACTCAAATGTATGCAAGCAGACCTAAAAACTCACACAAACACTCTAGACTCTCTCTCTCTCTCTCTCTCTCTCTCTCTCTCTCTCTCTCTCTCTCTCCATCCAGAGAGATGAAAAGCAGAGACATACAAACAAGCTGCCAAACAAACAAACAGACAAGTAAAAGGACAGAGCAAATTGAAAAAAAAAACTAGAGTAGGAGATAAGTACAAAATACATCAGTCCAGTTTATCAAAGCAGAATTACGGCAGTAGTTATGCGGTGTTTTTTTTTTAAAACACACACACACGCAACACACACACACACACACACGCACGCCGCGCGCGCGCGCACGCACGCACGCACATATCAAGATTATTTTATCAAAACAGAATTATGGCAGTAGATAAGTATGTAAAGTACAAAAACACATCAATACAAGTTGATCAAAACAGAACTATGGCAGTAAATAAGTGTGAAAAGTACCAAACACATCAATGCAAGTTGATAAGTGTAAAAAGTACAAAACACACCAATACAAGTTGAGCACAACAGAACTATGGCAGCAGATACACGTGTAAAGTACAAAACACATCAGGACAATGTTACCCCCTTCAAAGCACAAGATCAACAACACCCTCTGCGGCAATGGCTCTCAGCACCACTCCTAAAAATAACAATACCCCCCCCGCCCCCCTTCAATCCTCTTCCACCCACCCCCCACCCCCATCTTCTTCACGCCCCCTCTATCCCCACCTCCCTCCTTTCCCATTCCCTCAATCCCACCCTTAATGATTTGTCTTTGACTATGTCCTTTTGCACTAGCAAACTAAAGGACTAAGTTCAATCCTTCTGTAGTCAGGTCTGGCATTGAATTTTTTTTTTTTTCGTTCTTGGGCTGGAGCTCTGAGGTTCACAAAATTATAGTGAAGTTTTGTGTATGTGACCGTATTTTACCCACCATTAAAGTGGCAGCATTCCATGTGTTGGTGTTGTTGTTCAGTAATTGTAAAATGGTTGTGTGGTGTGTGTGTGTGTGTGTGTGTGTGTGTGTGTGTGTGTGTGTGTGTGTGTGTGTGTGTGTGTGTGTGTGTGTGTGTGATGCCTGCAAGCACCTAGGGCTTTCAAGAACAGAGATTAGGCCTACAAAATGTCCCTCCTCCCCATAACTTAATTGTTTAAAGTTGGTTACAGCAACAAAGCATCTAGATCTTTCTTTCTTTCTTTCCTTTCTCTACGGCCTTCAAACATTGTGAAGATTCTGTAAACTTGAGGGTGTAGACTGGGTATATTTCATGTTTCCGTAACCCACCGAATGCTAACATGAGAAACAGGATCTTTAACGTGCATGATTTGATTTTCTGCATGCGTATACACACCTGAGAGAAATTATGGCACTGGCAGTTCTTCACTTGAACTTGACTTAGGACATCATAAAAATCTCCACCTTGATTCACCAGAGGCTGCCGAGATTCGAACCCAGGACTTCATGACCCATGAGATTGAAGTCAAACAGTCTTAACCACTGGGCTGTTGCATGTAAACCAACGGTACAACCATAACACTACCGGCAATATTTACTTTGATTAAACAGGAAAAAACATGTATTCTTTTTCCGCTTCCACTGAAAGAAATAGGTTTACATACATCACCTCTACATTATTGTCTGAGTAATGGTTGTAATTCTTTATGTAGACTGGGGAACGAGTTGGTGGTGGCTGGGGAGAGGAAAGGGGGGGGGGGGGGTATGTATGTGATGTCATCGCTACCGGACTTCAGGAGGGTGTGAACGTAAGGGTGGCAATGATCAGGTCCCTGATTGTGGGTGTCCCCTGGGAAAGGTAACACACGGAAACCCTGAGGGAGAAAACAAAGGAACTCGAGTCAACAGGAGAAAGGTCATGTTTTCATTAGTACCTCCCCTGTGGTCTAATCTTGCCAACAGGTTTCTTGAAACACACACACACACAGGTGCACAGGCACGCACACACGCACGCACACACACACACGCACACATGTACACAGGCACACACACACACACATACACACACATGTACACAGGCACGCACGCACTCATACACACACGCGCGCGCGCGAATACACGCATACACACACATACACGCATGCACGCACGCACTCACACCCACACACATTATCATTAACTTGTTACGTTGCTTAGCGTATTCTATTTGTTATAATGGAATAATTTGTTATAATGATGTATTCACATACACACACATGCACACACAGCACGCACGCACGCACACACACACACACACACACACACACACACACACACACACACACACACACACACAACACAACACAACACAACACAACACAATTATCCTCGATATAAATGAATAAATGAATTTTTAAAAATAAACACACACACACACCCTATAGTAAATATAACACAATCTTTCAATCCACCACTTATTGTTTGATTGCCCAATTCTTATTGACCTTTTTGAAAGGAGAGGATTAGATTAGGAGTTCATAACATCAGTTGCTGAGGTTATATATTCTTCCCCAGTAAGATCTCTTCTGTAGTTAGTTCTTAGTTATATATATATATATATATATATATATATATATATATATAACATATATATATATATATATATATATATATATATATATATATATATATGAGAGAGAGAGAGAGAGAGAGAGAGAGAGAGAGAGAGAGAGAGAGAGAGAGAGAGAGAGAGAGAGAGAGAGAGAGAGAGAATGCGGGTGTGTCTATATCACCAAGTAGTGAAGGACATTAAACAAAGCAAAAAACAAAAAATATAACACACACAAACACACACACACATGTACACAGGCACGCACGCACACACACACATACACACACATACAGACACATACACACACTCGCACGCACACACATACACACACACGCACACACACACACACACACACACACACACACACACACACACACACACACACACACACACACACACACACACACACGCGCGCCGCGCGCGCGCGCGCGCGCAGTTGTAGTAGTTATTCTTGTAGGCACCCATCAGTCTCGGAAGTCTATGAAGTTGCGCTTTAGTCTTTAGAGCGCAAAGCCTGGGTAAGTAAGTATGGAGGGCAAGCTGTTACCCATGCAGCAGACCCCCCTCCCCCTCTCCACGCCACTGGAATGATCCATTGGAAAGGCAATGACCGATACGAATGGTTCCAGTACCGTCACAGGAGCCACCAGAACGTTGCCATATACAGCCCCGAGCCGCCCTGGGACTCCAACTCCCCGATTTTTCCTCAGGGATGGTGTCTAAACACGACACCTGTGTGCATGCTGGTTTTTTTTATAATTTTGTCATCCGCTCCTACCGGCAACACACCACAAAACAATACATGAGCAGACCTATCACAAGTATTAATCAACCCTCACACCACTCCACTCTCCTCCACCCACCCACCTCTACTACCTACGACAGAAATAAAAATGTAAAAAGTCAGTGCGGCCCCAAAGTCTACATCTCTCGGCCTTTTAAAAAAAAAAATTTTTTAATTTATTTTATATCGAAGATAATAGAATAAGCACTCATGTGCTTTTTTTCATCCAGTCCCCGTGTGTATGCAGTTGTGTAAATATTGTCATCTGTTCCCACATGGCACACAATGGCCTACTCTTACGAAAAGCGGAACAAGATTTAACGTGTGTGCAATATGTTCTGCATGCGTTCGCACACGGGGGCCTAGGTTTACAGTCTCATCCGAAAGAGTTTTGGGGAGAGTAGAGTCAGCACTGATGTTAGGCTAACTCCAGGAAAAAAAATCCCCTCGACCGGGAATCGAACTCGGATTGTCAAATTGCCAGCGCAATGTTCTTTAGCGGGGACATGGGGATAATCCCCTAAGAGGATTAGCAGAGTAGAGTACAGCAGAGCAGCAGAAGTGGGTGGTCAGTGGTGGTTAATCTGTAACGGGTTAGTTGACCACTGATAGTGGCGAATTTGGTGGAGGAGAATGACGTTTAACCCTGTGGGGCAAGTCACTCGAGTATTTCTTTCTCTTTTTTCTATCTTAGCCGCCGCTGTAGCCTAGTGGTTAGGGTGTTGGACTCGTAATCTAAAGGTTGCGGGTTCGATCCCAGCTTTCGGCTATGGCGTTGCGCCCTTGGAAAAGGCACTTTACGGCTATTTTCTCACCCCACCCAGGTGTAAAAGGGGTACCAACTTTGTGTTGGGGGTTAACCCTGCGATAGACTGGCGTCCTATCCAGGGGGGGGGGGGAGTCTATGACTCTCAGTCGCTTAACGCCACAGAAACCGGGATAAGCACCGGCCTGATGAGCCTTAGGCTCGGGACAGACTTTAACTTTAACTTTTTCTATCTTTCTTTTTTTTTTTTTTCGAGGATAAATGGAATAAGTACAGTACTTATAGGGGCTTTATTTGAATCCAGCCCCTATGTGTGTGTGTGCAGTTTTAGCAATTTTGTCATCCGTTTCCACCGGTACACAATGGCCTACTCTTCCGAAAAGCGGAATGGGTTGTAATGTGTACGCAAGATGTTTTAACATGAGAGGAGAGAGAGAGAGAGAGAGAAGGAGAGAGAGAGAGAGAGAGAGAGAGAGAGAAGAGAAGAGAGAGAGAGAGAGAGAGAGAGAAGAGAGAGAGAGAGAGAGAGAGAGAGAGTGAGAGAGAGAGAGAGAGAGAGAGAGAGAGAGAGAGAGAGAGAGAGAGAGAGAGAGAGAGAGAGAGAGAGAGAACACATAGACAGACATCGATAACCGCAAAAGAATGCTCTCTCTCTCTCTCTCTCTCTCTCTCTCTCTCTCTCTCTCTCTCTCCTCTCTCTCTCTCTCCTCTCTCTCTCTCTCTCTCTCTCTCTCTCTCTCCTCTCTCCTCCCTCCCTCCCTCCCTCCCTCCCTCTCCCTCCTCCACCCCCATGGCAACAAACCACCAAAAACTAACCGAGCATGGATTGATCAATCAATAATACCGTCGACTTCTGCACTTTGGAAAATACGTGACCGAAATGCTGGACACCGGTGAAGCGAAAAAAACCCCAGTGACCGGTTACAAAATCACAGCCTTTGTGTTCCCTCTCAGTCGTGTTGATTCGGGTGCCACGCACAACGGATAATATTATTGCCCTGGGACTAGTTCAGTCATCGTGTTTGTATATCATAATCCACGCAAAAGTCATCGGTATATGATTGACTACGGCATGTTCTACTGCCAGTATCAATATGTTGGAGGAGTGATTTTTTTATCTGTTGAGTCAAAAACGGAAAAGTTTGTTTGATTTTTTTTTATTGTTGGTGGTGGTGGTTCCGGGTTTTCTATGTGTGTGTGGGGTTGTTGTTTTTTTTATTTAAGGGATAGCCTTGCGAAAAAAAAAACAATGGGTTCGTCTGGGATATATCTAATGTGTTTGATCATCTTGTCAGGTAGGTATATATTTTCACAATTAGAGAAGCAGGTGCTTTTTTGTTTTCTTATAATATTTTTTTATTTTATTCTTTTATTTCGTGGATTATGGAGTAAGCACTCATGTGCTTTTTTTTTTTTTTTACATCCATCACCCATGTGTATGCAGTTTTATTTGTTTTTTTTCATCTGTTCCTATCCATCGGCACACAATGGCTTACTCTTCCAAAAAGCGGAATGGGGTTTAATATGTGCGCAAGATGTTCTGCGTGCGTTCGCACGCAGGGCCTCGGTTTATAGTCTCATCCGAAGGACTTTTACAGGGGGAGTGGAGTCGGCACTGATGGTAACTCCAGAGAAAGAATCCCTTTTGAACGAGATTCGAACCCGGTTCAGCATATCAGGAGCGCATCTCTCTTACCACCAGGCTATCCCGTCCCCCGTTCATGCAATTTCCACTGTGTGTGATGGAAGTAAGAGAAAATTAATGTGCTGTAAGCCTGAAACTTTGACGGCGGTCGATGTTAGTGTTTGTTGCTGAAGAAAATTTCATTTCATGTTTTGAGACAACGCTTAGCTTACTGTTAACAGAAACCGCTTGTGGATGAAAGTACCATTTGAAAGTTGGGAAGAAATGGACTCGGGTTTGGGGTTTGTTTTTGTTGTTTGTTTTTCTTGTTTTTGTTGTTTTATTTTGCTTGGTTTTTTTTTGGGGGGTGGGGGTGGATGGGGTCTCTGTTTACAGTCTCATCCTGAGGACATTTTGGGAGAGTGGAGTCCATACTGATGCTAATTCCGGGTTCAAATTTCCTATAAAAAAACAGGCACCTCCGTGGTGGCTCGATCCCGGTCCCTCAGACCAGGACTGCAACGCTCTAACCACTAGGCCATCCTGCCCCTGATGTCTGGTTTGAATCCCTCATCACTCAGGATAGATAGATCCCTCATCAGTATGCTCATAAACACTCTTTCTTTCCTTTATCTTTTAGTCTTTTAGTTCGTGGATAAAAGGAATAAGCACTCGTGTGCTTTTTACATCCAGTCCCCGTGTGTATCCAGTTTTGTCCATTTTGTCATTCGTCCCCAAAGGGGACACAATGACCTACTCTTCAGAAAATCGGAACAGGGTTTAACGTGTGCGCAAGATGGTCTGTGTGCATTCACGCACGGAACATCGGTTTTATAGTCTCATCTCAAGGACTTTCGCGGGGGAGTGGAGTCGGCACTGATGTTAACTCCAGAGGAAAAATCCTCAGTAAACCTACTACTACTACTACTACTACTATACTACTACTACTACTACTACTACTACTACTACTACTACTACTACTACTATTACTACTACTACTACTACTACTACTACTACTACTACTACTACTACTACTACTACTACTATTGCAACTACTATTGCAACTACTATTGCTACTACTACTACTACTACTACTACTACTACTACTACTACTATTGCTACTACTACTACTACACTACTACTACTACTACTACTACTACTACTACTACTACTACTACTATTACTATACTACTACTACTACTACTACTACTACTACTACTACTACTACTATTGCAACTACTATTGCAACTACTATTGCTACTACTACTACTACTACTACTACTACTACTATTGCTACTACTACTACTACTACTACTACTACTACTACTACTACTACTACTACTACTACTACTACTACTACTACTACTACAATTGCTACTACTACTATTGCTACTAATACTACTACTACTACTACTACTACTACTACTACTACTACTATTACTACTACTACTACTACTACTACTACTACTACTACTACTACTACTATTGCTACTACTACTATTGCTACTACTACTACTACTACTACTACTACTACTACTACTACTACTACTACTACTATTGCTACTACTACTACTATTGCTACTACTAGTACTACTACTACTACTACTACTACTACTACTACTACTACTACTACTACTACTACTACTACTACTACTACTACTACTATTGCTGCTGCTGCTGCTGCTGCTGCTGCTGCTGCTGCTACTACTACTACTACTACTACAACTACTACAACTACAACTACAACTAACTACTACTACTACTACTACTACTACTACTACTAATAATAATAATAATAAATAATAATAACAATAACAATAACAACAATAATAATCACCATCATCACTACCCACCCATCTCCATACATATATCACACAACGAATCAGTAACCCCCACCCACCCACCCAAAAAAATTATTTGATCACTAAATTTTCCAACAACAAAACGAGACAGCTAGCTAGAAAGTTAAACTAACCACGTCCCTACCCTCTCTGGCTGCCTGCAGGGGCCCAGACAGCGTGGGCCCAGCATCACGTGAACGAGGGCAATCTGCAGACTGCGCTGCTGGCTTCCTACAAGACGGATGTCCGCCCTGACACCTCTGTCACCGTCACCATCACTCCCGTCCCTTTGTCCCTCAACAGTCTGGTGCGTTCTTCTTGTTGTCCTCTGCTGCTTTTTTGCCTATTTTTTTTCCTGTCATTCCCTGTGTTCCTCAACAGTCTGGTGAGTTCTTCTTGTCTAATTTTTGTTGTTTGACCTGCTATTCTATCACTCCTGTTCCTTTGTAGCTTAACAGTCTGGTGCATTTTTCTTGTCCTCTGTTTTTTTGTCTATTTTTTTCTGTCACTTCCTGTCCCTTTGTCCTTCAACAGTCTGGTGCGTTCTTTTTGTCCTCTACTTTTTTTTGTCTATTTTTTTCTGTTACTCCCTTTGTCGCTCAACAGTATGATGGTTGTTCTTGTTTGTTTTTTTTGTCCTGTTATTCTATCACTCCTGTTTTTTTGCCGCTCAACAGTCTGTTCTTCTTGTCTGATTTTTTGGGTACTTTTTTCTCTCCATCACTCCTGTTCCCTTTGTCCCTCAACAGTCTGGTGCGTTCTTCTTCTTGACTGTGTGCCTTTTTTTGTCTGTTTTTTTCTGTCACTCCTTGTTTTTTTTTTTCCATCAACAGTATGATGGTTGTTCTTGTTTGGTTTTTTTGGTCCTTTTTTTACTCTCCATCACTCCTGTTTGTTTGTCCCTCGACACTCTCGTGCATTGTTGTCGTCTGGTTTTTGTTCTTTGTCCTGTTTTTCTGTCACTCCTGTTTCTTTGTCGCTCAACATGTTTGGTGCATTCTTCTTGTCTGATTTGTTTTCTCTCCATCACTCCTGTCCCTTTGTAGCTCAACAGTCTGGTGCCTTCTTTTTGTCCTCTGCTTTTTATGGTCTATTTATTTCTGTCACTCCCTGTTCTTTTGTCGCTCAATAGCCTGGTGCGTTCTTCTTGTCTAATTTTTGGTCTCTATCCCGTTTTTTCTATCAATCCTGTTCCTTTGTCCCTCTGGTGCGTTCTCCTTGTTGTCTGCTTTTTTGTCCTTTTTTTCTCCTCTCCATCACTCATGCTTCTTTGTCCCTCGACAGTCTGATACCTTGTTTTTGTTGTCTGCTTTTTGTTGTTTGTCCTGTTATTCTATCACTCCTGTTCCTTTGTTGCTCAACAGTTTGTTCTTCTTGTCTGGATTTTTTTTTGGTCCTTTTTTTTCTCCATCACTCCTGTCCCTTTGTCTTTCAACAGTCTAATGCCTTGTCCTTGTTGTCTGTTTTTTTTGTTTTCTGTCCTTTTTGTCTATCACTCCTGTTCCTTTGTTCTTCAATAGTCTGGTGCGTTGGTCTAATTTTTGCTCTTTGTCCTGTTATTCTATCACTCCTGTCCCGTTGTCCCTCAACAGCCTGATGCGCTGTTCTTGTCGTCTGCTTTTTATTTTATGTCCTTTTTTTCTATCACTCCTGTTCCTTTGTTCTTCAGGAGTCTGGTGTGTTGTTGTTGTCTGCTTTTTGTCCTTTTTTCCCATCACTACTGTCCCTTTGTCTCTCAACATTAACAGTCGGGTGTGTTGTCTGCTTTTTATTCCTCGCTCTTTTTCCCATCACTCCCTATGTCCTCCAACAGTCTGGTGTGTTGTTGTCGTCTGCTTTTTGTGGCACTTTTGTTGTTCTTTTTCTTCTTCTTACAATCGGTGTTCTGCATTGAATAGCTTATTTAATGCAGATCAATGATATTGTAACGACTAAAAATTAACCTCCGGTGCAATCAATGCCACTCGTTAAGTGGTGGAGGGAATGTCACGAGTTTGTGTGCCTTTCCTTTTAACCAAGTCCAAGTGCCATAAGTTCCTGCTATAACCAGCACCAACTGGGATGGGGTAAGATGGATAGCAAGCTGAGAGTAGCTGAAATTTGGTTTCCCTATCATAGAGGGGTTTGTGGGTTTTTTTACAGAATTTTGCAAGTGACAACTTCTGGAAATGTTTCGCTAAGAATTCCCTCTTTTCTATCCCCGCCTCTTTGTTTTCCACTTTGTGTTTCTTTTTTTTCTTCTTCCTGTCACTTCCATCTTGTCTGTTTTCTGCCTTCTTGGTTCGTTCACCTGACTTTATTTTCCAGAAAGACTTTTAAAAAAACAAAAACAATTCTCTCCCACTCTGAAGACGGATGCACTGGGCCTGACTTTCCAGGTGCTTAACGGCAGCTCGACTCATTTTCGCTCGTATTACAGACAACATAGCCGCCGCTGTAGTCTAGTGGTTAGGGCGTTGGACTCGTAATCTAAAGGTTGTGGGTTCGATCCCAGCTTTCGGCTATGGCGTTGTGCCCTTGGAAAAGGCACTTTACAACTATTTTCTCACCCCACCCAGGTGTAAAAGGGGTACCAACCTTGTGTTGGGGGTTAACCCTGCGATAGACTGGCGTCCTATCCAGGGGGGTAGTCTATGACTCTCAGTCGCTTAACGCCACAAAAACCGGGATAAGCACCGGCCTGGTGAGCCTTAAGGCTCGGGACAGACTTTAACTTTAACTTTACAGACAACAGTTGCTGTCTGAGCGTTGTTCGACAAAGAAGAAGAATACATAAAAACAAGAGGTGTTTTTTTTCTGTCAATAGCATAGTGTCTTACTGTACCACTCCCTCCCTCCCCCCCCACCGCTGCCCTCTCCCTCCCCCCCCTTCCCCCACCCTCCCTTTTCGGCGCCCCCACTGTTACCACCCTACCCCCTACTTATATGTCGTATGAAGGTTTAGCTCATCACAGTTAAAAAAAAGTTTAAAGTCTCTCCCAAGCCTAAGGCTCATCAGGCCCGTGCTTATCCCGGTTTCTGTGGCGTTAAGCGACTGAGAATCATAGACTCCCCCCCTGGATAGGACGCCAGTCTATCGCAGGGTTAACCCCCAACACAAAGTTGGTACCCCCTTTTACACCTGGGTGGGGTGAGAAAATAGCCGTAAAGTGCCTTTTCCAAGGGCACAACGCCATAGCCGAAAGCTGGGATCGAACCCGCAACCTTTAGATTACGAGTCCAACGCCCTAACCACTAGACTACAGCGGCGGCTTGCTCATCACAGTACCAGGGTTAAATACTAACTAAGGCTAGCACTTCTAATTAAAGGCTCTAGTTTTTCGCTTGTGACATAATTATCTTGTAGTTACCAACATCGCTAAAGGTATTCAGGAACCAGCGTACATACACATGCATGCATGTAAGTAGACTGGCACATAAGCCAGCAAACGCCCGCATGTACACACGACCACAAACTCATAGATGTAGAAGAAAAAAAGATACATTTGAGGATGTGAGCGCACGCGCACACGTAGGCACACACATACACACACGCGCACACACACACGTACACACACACACACACAAACACACAAACAAACAAACACACGCACACACACACACACACACAAACACACACACACAGACACACAGACACAACACACACACACACACACACACACACACACACACACACACACACACACACACACACACACACACACACACACACACACACACACTTCTGCAACAATAATTATCAAAGAATGACTGTCAAACAAAGAACTATCAATGCCAAAGAACTATCAATTACCATGATTATTGCGATTCCAGAGTTGACACATACGGATAAGGCGTAGTGTGTGTGTGTGAGTGTGTGTTGTGTGTGTGTGTGTGTGTGTGTTGTGTGTGTGTGTGTGTGTGTGTGTGTGTTGTGTGTGTGTGTGTGTGTGTGTGTGTGTGTGTGTGTGTGTGTGTGTTTTTCTGCGTAAAAATAGGAAGCATATCGGTAATGAAATTCATTTGCTCTTCGAAAAAAGTATAAGAAATGCGAAAAATTGCAAAGAAGAATTGCGATAAAGAACTGCGAAGGAAAGTTGTGAAAAAGAATTGCGGAGAAAAATTGTAAGAAGAATTGCGAAAAAGAAGTGCGAAAAAAGAAGTGCGAAGAAGAATTCTCATTTTCCCCTAATTTTCTTAGCTCTCTACAAGTGTATTTATCTCCCTGTGAGAAGGACTGTCTCTGGGTTCGTACCCAGCTCGCCCTTTCTTCCCAGTTTGACGAAAAAATCGAACTGAATGTCAAAGTCATTCGGATGAGACTATAAACCGAGGTCCCGTGTGCGAACGCACGCAGAACATCTTGCGCACACGTTAAAATCCCGTTGCGCCTTTCGGAAGAGCAGGCCATCGTGTGCCGGTAGGAGCGGATGACAAAATTATTTTTTAAAAAACAGCATGCACACAGGTGTCGTGTTTAGACACATCCCTGTGGGGGAAAAAAATATTGGGAAATCTGCTGTGACATAAAAGTGGTATAAAATAAAAAATAAAATAAAATAAAAAGTGCGTAAAAATAGAGTTTTTAACTTTGTAAGAAATCATACGTAAAAAGTGACCTTTTCACTTTTTAAGAAAGTATACGTTAGTAAAAAGTATTGAGTTTCTAAATTTCGGGGAGGGGTGAGAGTTTCGTAGAGATTTTCAAAAAAGGTACAGACAAATAACACTGAAATTCAATCAACTTTTTATATCATGTTTATGAGTTAACAATAATAACGAGAAAATGGTAATAATGAAAATAATAATAATAATAATAATAATAATAATAATAATAATAAATAATAATAATAATAATAATAATAATAATAATAATAATATAATAATAATGAGAATCATCATCATCGTCATCATCATCATCATCGACGTCATCGTCGTCGTCATCATCATCATTGTCATCGTCGTCGTCATTGTCGTCGTCGTCGTCGTCATCATCAATATCATCATCATCGTCATCGTCGCCATCATCATCATCAATCATCATCATCATCATCATCATCATCATCATCATCATCATCATCATCATCATCCATCATCATCTCACAGTGTCATTGAGTAAAGCTTACAAAGGTTAACAAAACCAAGCTAGCTGTCCTTCACATGCATAATACACTAAAAAATACAATGAAGTGTCTGCCAATACATTTCGGATAATAAGTCACATAACAGTAAAGTATAGGTACAATACCACGTTGCCGTTTTGAGTGCATGTGATTGTGGGAGATAACAATAATCCTCTCTCTCTCTCTCTCTCTCTCTCTCTCTCTCTCTCTCTCTCTCTCTCTCTCTCCTCTCTCTCTCTCTCTCTCTCTCTCTCTCTCCTCTCTCTCTCTCCTCTCTCTCTGTCTGTCTCTGCTTCTGTCTGTCGTCTCTGTCTGTCTGTCTGTCTGTCCTCGTCTGTCTGTCCTCTGTCTCGTCTCTCTCTCCTGTCTCGTCTCTCCCCTCCTCCTCTCTCTCTCTCTCTCTCTCTCTCTCTCTCTCTCTCTCTCTCTCTCTCTCCTCTCTCTCTCTCTCTTCTCTCTCTCTCTCTCTCTCTCTCTCTCTCTCTCTCTCTCTCTCTCTCTCTTCCTGTCTGTCTTCTGTCTGTCTGTCTGTCTGTCTGTCTGTCTCTGTCTGTCTCTTCTGTCTCTCTCTCTCTCTCTCTTCTCTCTCTCTCTCTCTCTCTCTCTCTCTCTCTCTCTCTCTCTCTCTCTCTTTTCCTCTCTCCTCTTCTCTCTCTCTCTCTCTCTCTCTCTCTCTCACCACAATAAATTTTACAATACAAGCAGTCTGGACCACGCTATACACGCATGGATTATCTGGATGCAATATTATGTCACCTTTCTGTGGCCACGTAACAATTCCAATCATTAAACTATAACCCTGTCAATATCGACGATAAGCTTATGTCATCATTTACATACCCCCCCCCCCCCCCCCACAGCCCCCTTCCCTCCACTCACCCTTATTGATTTTTTACCTGTTCCTCATCCAGAGCTCTAAGGTTCACCAGTGGTGAGATTTTTGCATATGCTACCACACACCTCCAAACACACACACACACACACACACACACACACACACACACACACACACACACACACACACACACATACATACACACACACACACTCACACACACACAAACATGTACACACACACACACAGACACACACACACACACACACACACACACACACATACATACACACACACACACTCACACACACACAAACATGTACACACACACACACACACACACACACACACACACACACACACACACACACACACCACACACACACACACACACACACACACACACACTCGCACACACCTCCCTAACCACTACCACTAAGGTAACAACATTCCGACTTCGGGGATAAAGTTACAAATCAATTAGACCTACCAATTTTGCCAGGACATTCGAGAAGTACCACCCTTCTCTTTCTCCTTCCGATTTTTATCTGTCGCAGGTTCTTTTGACGTGCACAAGTACGTAAACACAATGGGTCCAACTGGTTTAGAGTCTCCTCCAGAGGGACATTGACATTCCGTTCGATTTTTTCTGCTTAAGCTGGGAGAGGGGGGGGGGGTGGTAAGCAAGGTTGGGATTGAACTCAAAACCTCACGGTTTACTTGTTTAGGTAGGTGAACGTCTTAACCGTTCTCCCACCTTCCTTTTTGATTTTCC
>CM060341.1:19931589-19936589 GCA_030674155.1 Stramonita haemastoma | reverse complement strand
TTTTTTTAAAATACCAAAAAAAACCCTGCCCTTTCCCGCTGTGTCAGGGTGACCAACGTGGGGAGGATCGGAGGAGTGACGCAGGACAACACGCCGCTGAGGATTCGTCAGGATGGCAACGTCACGTGGTACCCGCCCCTGGAGACCACCACCTCGTGCGAGATGCGCATCTCCCGGTACCCCTTCGACACCCAGACCTGCTTCCTCACCCTCAGCAGCTGGGGATTCTCCACGGCAGAAACCACCCTGGATTACGCGTGAGTTAGTTGTCTCCCTCTAATGCCGCCATTTTTGTTTTGGTGGGGTTTTTTTTGCTAGCCTCAGAGGCTTACACAGCAGTATTAGCTTGCTGGTTATAATATAGTATTTTCTTTAGAGTGCGAATCGGAAACATTTTTTGGTCGATTGTCACAGTTGGGGTTTTTTTTTAAGTGTGAAAAAATGCATTGCGCATTTGTTTTGGGGGATTGGGGATACAGAGTCATAACAGGCAGTCATGAAAAAGCTGAAAATGAACATCAAAGGTGGATCGGTGGTCTAGGTGATGTAAAAAAACGCACGCCTGTTGCCTAAAACGCAAAGTCCCGAGTCGGAGTGTGCATGGCCACTACCTCTCGTTTGGGCCCAATAACTTTTCCCAACCATAGACCCTGTGGTGTACTGCACTAGTCTTTCGGATGAGATAAAACCCAGGTCCCAGTGGGTTACACATCACTAATTACGCTTAAAAGAACCCACGCAACAAGGGTTGAACCTGCAAAATTCTGTAAAAAAATAATAAATAAAATAAATAAAATAAAAGCCACTCTGGTAGGGAAACAAATACAACTGCATGCAGGAAAAAGAAGAAAAAAAAGGGTACGCGCTGCACATGTGGCGACGCGCTCTCCCCGGGGAGAGCAGCCCGAATTTCACGCAGAGAAATCTGCTGTGACATAAAGTGGTACAAAATACAAAAAAAAATCCACAAAATGCAAACAAGGATTGCTCGTGTTCCTACACAGCGTTTATTCAGCAGAGGTGCAACGATTACGAGATGGGACATACATAACTATGAAGGGGGCTAGAAAGATATAAAGCAATAGAGTTATCAAAGTATCTGAAGCACTATGTGGTAAGTTTGTCTTGAATTTGTTTCTTTACGGGAAGTCAGTGTACATGTGATAGTTCCGCTATCCACTTCTGTGAAGTATCTAGGAGTCGTTGTCGACAACACTCTCTCCATGCAAAAATTCATTACCCAAACCTGTCAGTCATGCTACTATCAACTACGGCGTATTAGCGCAATTCGAAAGTACCTGTCCACTGATGCAACATCCAAACTTGTCACATCTCTTATTCTCTCACATCTGGACTATTGCAATTCTCTTTTAGCTGGTCTGCCAGCATCATCCATCCACTCCCTTCAACGTATACAAAACTCTGCAGCTCGTCTGGTCCTCAGAAAGAAAAAATCTGAGCACATTACCCCTCTCTTGCAATCTCTCCATTGGCTGCCCATACCACAGAGAGTAAACTACAAGATCAATACCCTCTGTTACAAATGTCTCCACAATACTGCACCCTCCTACCTCTGTGAATGTCTTCACTTGTACACACCTTCTCGCTCCCTCCGCTCGTCGGCAGATACTTTGTCCTTAAGAACACCCAGATTCAACCTATCTACCGTTGGCCGCCGCTCTTTCTCTGTTTCTGGTCCATCGATGTGGAACGACCTTCCTCTCTCCCTCCGGCAAAAGCCTACTTATGACACTTTTAAATCCAACCTCTAGACACACTTATTTCAAACCTAAATTTTTCTCCATCCGCTTCCATCTCTTACCTGTCCCTGCCTTCAACATCCACCTGCCAAAGTGCAAAACGTTTGTGTGTGTGTGTGTTGTGTGTGTGTGTGTGTGTGTGTGTGTGTGTGTGTGTGTGTGTGTGTGTGTGTGTGTGTGTGTGTGTGCGCGTGCTGCGTGCGTGAGTGCGTGTGTGTGCATGCGTGCACATTCGAATTTGTCAAAACTATAAATTGTTGCTGTTTGTGTGTTGTGTAGGTTGAATGCAAGCGCTTTGATTTGTTTTTGCAAGATATAGCGCTATACAAATTCCATGTATTATTATTATTATTATTATGTGCGTATTCAGATCCATTCATATTCCTGCAAGCCATTTTGCTTCAGCTAGATAGATAGATAGATAGATAGATAGATAGATAGATAGATAGATAGATAGATAGATAGATAGATAGATAGATAGATAGATAGATAGATAGATAGATAGATAGATAGATAGATAGATAGATAGATAGATAGATAGATAGATAGATAGATAGATAGATAGATAGATAGATCATCGCGGAAATCCAACATTGTTCATGGCAAGATTGCTAACTTTAGCGTGTCCCAAGTTTCCTTTTACCAAGCCCAAGTGTGGTCAGTTCCCACTACAATTAACGTTAGCTGGCGCCAGCCTTTCGCCTTATCCTTCTTGGACATAATTATGCACAATCTGAAAGCAGACCAAAACAGAAGATGACAATGTTCTCGATGTTCTCACGCACACTGACTCGGATGAGATTATAAACCGAGGCCCCGTGTGCGAACACACGCAGAATATCTTGCTCACACGTTAAATTCTGTTCCGCTTTTCGTAAGAGTACGCCCCATTGTGTGCCGGTAGGAACAGATGACAATATTTACAAAACTGCAGACACACGGGGACTGGATGAAAAAAGCACATGAGTGCTTATTCCATGATCCTCGATATAAATGAATGAATAAATAAATAAATGAATAAATAAATAAATAAATAAATAAATAAATAAATAAATAAGTGTCTGTGGTCATTTTTCAGGGCAATGAACTGGACCTATTACTCGGCTAACGGAGAGTGGGACTTGCAAAACCACTGGACCTCCACAGGGGAATTTTCTGACGGCAGCAACTACTTCACCAGACTAAACATCTACTTCACCTTCAGGAGAAAGTGGCAGTTTTACACTCAGAATGTGGTAAGTGGTGAGTGTGCCTCTGTGTGTATGTGTGTGTGTGTGCGTGTGTGTTTGTGTGTGTGCGTGTGTGTGTGTGTGTGGGTGTGTGTGTGTAAGTGTGTGTGAGTGTGTGTGTGTTGTTTTATTTTATTCCCTCGACCGGGAATCGAACCCGGGTCATCAAATTGCGAGCGCAATGTTCTGACCACTAGGCTATCCAGTCCTCTTGTGTGTGCGTGATCATTATTGTAAAGCAGCGTGGGAGAGGAGATGGGCGCCGCCCTCAATATGCTAGCCCTTAGAGAACCTGAGGTCTCTGATGCCTCGTTCCCCTACGATCGTGTGCGCCGGTGGGAACAGATGACATTTACAAAACTGCATATACACGGGGACTGGATGTAAAAAAAACACAAGAGTGCTTATTCCATTATCGTCGATATATAAAAGAATAAATCAAAAATCAAGCAAAACGACCGCTGGGTTATTATGGGACACCTTTAACCTTTCCCTTCCTGTTCCGCTTTTCGTAAGAGTAGGCCATCGTGTGCCGGTGGGAACAGATGACATTTACAAAACTGCATACACACGGGGACTGGACGTAAAAAAGTACAAGAGTGCTTATTCTATTATCCTCGATATAAAAGAATAAATCAAATCAAATCAAGTTTCCTATTTTGTATCCTTGTTTCAGATTCTGCCCATCGTGCTGACGTCAGTGCTGACGTGTGCAATCTTCGTGCTGCCAGTGGACTCTGGAGAGAAGATGGGCTATGCCCTGACCGTGCTTCTGTCCTACGTGGTCTTCCTGACCTGGGTCACTGACACTGTGCCCTCCATCTCCAATGATACCTCAGTGCTACGTGAGTGAGGGAGAGAGGGGGGTGGGGTGGAGGGAGGGGGTAGGGTGGAGGGGAGGGAGGGGGAAGGGGAGGAGGGTGGGGGGAAGGGAGGGGGAAGGGGTTGAGTGAATCAACGTCACTCATTTTCTCTTAGTTTTGGGCTTATTTCGTCATCATAAAATTAACGTCTTGCATACATGTTAAAGCGGGCTTTAGACCAAAACGCAGCACAATGGAACAAATTTTCAATCTGAGAATTCTGATAGAGAAGCATCTCCAACACCAAAAAGACTTGTACCACAATTTCATAGACTTCAAAAAGGCCTTTGACAGGGTATGGCATGACGGCCTCTGGCAAGTACTCAGGCACTTCAACATTGACAGCTGCCTAATTGAAGTCATCAAGGCTCTGTACAAGAACGCAAAAAGTGCAGTTCTCATGAACAATCACGTGGGCGAGTTCTTCAAGACCACGGTTGGGGTTCGCCAGGGCTGCCTTCTCTCACCTGTACTCTTCAACCTCTTCCTCGAAAACATCATGACAGAGACACTGCAAAACCACCACACTTCCATCTCCATTGGTGGAAGACCCCTTTGCAACCTCAGATTTGCAGATGACATTGACCTCATGGGCAGCAGCAAACAAGAACTGCAAATCCTCACAGACAATTTAACAGATCGAGAGAGCGCATACGGCATGGAGGTCAGTACAGAGAAATCAAAGATCATGGTCAACAGCGCCAGTAATGACATCACGGAAATAAAGATGAATGGAGAAATATTAGAAGAGGTGAGCCAATTCAAATACTTAGGCTCCATCCTAACAAAAGATGGCACATCAAACAATGAAGTGAAAGCTCGCATTGCAACAGCAACATCTGCTCTAGTCAGACTCGAGAGGATCATCAGAAGCAACAACATCAGCTTCTGCA
Source organism: Stramonita haemastoma (assembly GCA_030674155.1). Taxonomy (NCBI): domain Eukaryota; kingdom Metazoa; phylum Mollusca; class Gastropoda; order Neogastropoda; family Muricidae; genus Stramonita; species Stramonita haemastoma. Next base: position 19,931,844 of record CM060341.1, on the reverse strand, counting down.
CCAAATACCACCTTTACAAATCCCTCGTGATATCTATTCTCCTATATGGCTGTGAATCATGGACTCTGACAGCAGAGTTAGAGAGGAGAATCCAAGCATTCGAGAACAAGTGCCACAGAAGACTCCTCAAAATATCATACAAAGAACACAAGACCAATAACTATGTGAAAGAAGAAATCAAAAAGCGTGTGGGCCCCCAAGAGCCTTTGCTCTCCACCATAAAGAGGAGAAAGCTGATGTGGTTTGGTCACACCA
>CM060341.1:19914089-19919089 GCA_030674155.1 Stramonita haemastoma | reverse complement strand
TTCTTCTTTACATTCTTCTTCTTTGCATTCTTCTTCTTTACATTCTTCTTTGCATTCCTCTCTTTTGTATTCTTCTTCTTTGCATTCTTCTTCTCTTTGCATTTTTCTTCGCTGTCTTCTTCGCATTCTTTTTCCTTCTTCGCATTTTTCTTCTTTGCACTCTTTTTCTTCGCATTCTTTGCATTCCTCTTTTTCTTTGGTAAAGTATCATTAAATTTGAAGACGGTCATTCATTTTTTCACGTTATATAATTATGTGACCACGAAAAATGTAATATCAAAGGTGTCATGTATTCTATTCAATTTTAGACTCTTAAAACGCTTTTTTTCGGGGGGGGGGGGGGGGGGGAGGGGGGTAATACCATCGGAACATATAAAGAGATCCTGACTTCAGTGAAAAAACACAAACTAAAGAGGTACGGGCACGTCACACGAACATCTGGACTGGCCAAGACTGTCCTACAGGGAACAGTAAGGGGAGGGAGACGAAGAGGCAGACAGAGGAAACGAAAGGAATACAACATCAGAGATTGGACAGGCCTTGAGTGGAGTCATCTGCTACCGAGTGCGGAGAACCGTGGGGAGTAGAGGAAGCTGGTTGCAAACTCTTCAGTTGTGCCCCCACGGTCCGTGGGACTACGGGACAGGGGAAGGTGAAAGTGAATAACATTCACCTCAAGTTCAAAATCAACACTATCTAACTTTTTCAAACATCCAATAGTCAAGATGAGACAAAACAAATAACCATTAACTGAAAAAGTACCTAATTCATTTAGTTCCTTAAGGCTGTGCTTAAGACACCAGCAATTCCACTTATATCATCCACACGATCTAGTTTTTATTTTTTCTTCTTTTATTTATTTTATTTCGAGGATAATGGAATAAGCACTCTTGTGCTCTTTTTTTTTTTACATCCTGTCTCTGTGTGTATGTGGTTTTGTAAATTTTGTCATCCATTCCCACCGGCACACAATGACCTACTTTTTAGAAAGGCGGAACGGGCTTTAGCGTATGCATAAGATGTTCTACGTGTGTTTGTCTCATGGGACCTTGGTTATAGTCTCATCCGAATGACAGGTTACAAATATAAGAGTAGTAAAGGATAAGGAACACGTCTGGATGGATCGGTGCTCTAGAGCTAACGCGCCTGCCTAGAAAACAAAAAGTCAGTAGAAATTTATGGTGGTTCAAACCCCGTTTGAGCCCGAAATTTTTTCCCCCATCCATTGACCATGCGTGGTGGTTTGCATGCTTATCTTTAGGATGAGACGATAAACCGAGGTCCCGTGTCTTACACATAATTATTTAGCGAATGTAAAAGATCCCAGGGCAACAAGAGAGTTGTCCCTTGCAAATTTCTGTAGGAAAAAAACCACTCTGATAAGGAAACAAATACAGTTGCAGACAGGAAAAGAACACAAATATAAAGGTAGCTCTGCTCTTTTGGTGACGCGCTCTCCCCGGGGAGGGCAGCCCAAATTTCACACAGATAAATTTGTCGTGACTTAAAGTGGTGTAAAATCTATAATGTTAAAAAAGAAAACAAGTAAAAATTTCAATGTACAAAAAGATGCATAAGAAAAATGCCACATGGGATATTTAATACCACTGCAGAATGAACGTCCCGTGCCCATCCCAGTGTTTATAAAAATCACTACGTGGTCACCAGAACATCACAATACAGGCAACATGTCATAATTACAATGCCTGAAGAGAAAATATTTGTAAGAATTGCCAGAGAGAAAAATAAGAGAATAAACAGGCCAAAAAGCAGAAAATACGCAAGGAAGGTGAGAATCACAAGAGATTTTTAAAGATAAAGAAAAAGACAAAAACAAAGAGAGTGATAAAAAGGGGAATTTTTTAACACATAATTTCCAGAAGGCTGGCTGCTATTTGTACTTAAAAAGAAAGAGCCCATGGCATCCCTACGGAGGATTGAAAAAAACTTGTAAAGGAACAAAGTCAGAAACCAATGATAAATCCAAGAGAAGCATTGGATATGAATATTTCTGCATACTATTCCTTTCCAAAAGACGGTACATTTTTGCAAGCATGGGAATGCAAGGCAGCCGGAGGGGAGGGGGGGGGTAAATTTTCCTGAGAGGGGGACGACTCGACATGGTGGCACCGAAGATAAACTTTACCGGCAGGAAAACAGTATTTTAATGTTTTCAGCTTGTTTGTAATGGTCACGGTGTGTGGCAAAAAACGGTCACGGTTTATCTCAGTGGTTTTCTGCCCATGGAGATAGATGTACCGTGTGTGTTTGTGACAAACAACAGTATTAACTTTCTTTCATGAATTGTTGTGAAATGTTTTTCCGTATAAAAATCTTCACATTTTGGTGTCTTCGTTTTCTTATTGGCTGAGGATGAGAATTTCACAACTTTGAATGTGAACAGTGGGTGTTTTGTGTGTGTGTGTGTGCTTTCGTGTTTTGTTTGTGCATTGTAACTTGACAGTGACACTTTCTTTTGTGGTATACTTCTTAAGTTTTGTTTTACCAGTTTTGTAGATATGTGTTGTACGAACGTGAGAATGTGAGAGTAAATACGATGATCATCAATTATGTCTGCAGGCTTCAGTTTGGGAAACCAAAAAAATTAATCACGTTTTAAAAATCTGCTTTTCTCACTTTACTTTCTGTAAACCCATTTTTTTATCAAGTTTTGTGTAAAAAATATTGAACTAACTATTTTTTTTTTATATAAAACTATCTTTTACCAGATTATCGAAAGGAAAAAAACAACCTTAAAGTTAATAATATGAAATGCAGAAAACTTGGGGGGGGGGGTTGCCCATTTTTTGCAAACCTAGTAAAAGGTTGTTGTGTAACAATCTAGAACTTTTCTTTTCAGGAAAGGCTAGCTGGTGGTCTTTTTTGTGTTTGTTTTGGTGTTTTTTTTTTTACTCGACCATTAGATTAAAAAAAAAAAAAGGTCAGTGCCTTAGGGAAAAGCTTTCTTTTGTATCTTTTCATATTTCCAGTGTGTGTTGTTTTTAGTTTAGGTTAGGGGCTTTCTTTTTCGTTCCTCGGCTACAGCTCCGAAGTCCACCACTGGTACGATTTTGAGTATGCGACCGTTTTCACCCACCATGAAGGTAGCTGCAATCCGACTTCAGAGATGTCCGTAAGGTTGAACAGTTGTTCTTGATTCCGTTATTGGAGAGAAGATCTGTTTTCTGTGCAATGATCAGTGCAATTCTGTGCAATAAGCTTTGCAATTCTGTGCAATAAGCAGTGCAATTCTGTGCAATAAGCTGTGCAAAACCATGGATGTGCTTAATCTCTGGCTAGGCTTCATACTGCTGTGCTCTGGTAAGTGTTTCTTGTTGGTGTTGTTGTTACTGCTGTTATTGCTGCTGTTGCTGCTGCTGTTGCTGTTATTGCCGCTGCTGCTGTTGCTGCTGCTGATGTTGCTGCTGCTGCTGCTGCTGCTGCTGCTGCTGTTGCTGCTGCTGTTGCTGTTATTGCCGCTGCTGCTGTTGCTGCTGCTGCTGTTGCTGCTGCTGCTGCTGCTGTTGCTGCTGCTGCTGCTGTTGCTGCTGCTGCTGTTGCTGCTGCTGTTGCTGCTGCTGCTGCTGTTGCTGCTGTTGCTGCTGTTGCTGCTGTTGCTGCTGTTGCTGCTGCTGTTGCTGCTGCTGCTGCTGTTGCTGCTGCTGCTGCTGCTGCTGTTGCTGCTGTTGCTGCTGCTGCTGTTACTGCTGCTGCTGCTGCTGATGCTGCTGCTGCTTCAATTTTACGTGTGTTCACTTTAATAAGTGATATTAGACGATAGGAAAGGAAGGGGACAGGGCACTGATGTTAGTTGATGGATCGGGTGGATGTGTTGTCTTGTGGATCAGTGATTTAGACATAGCGCACCTTCCTAGCACTTAAAACCTTCCTGTCACATCTTTGCACCTTCCTAGAAAGCAAAAAATCGTGATTCGAAGTGTGCGGTGGTTTGATCCCTGCTTGTGCCCGAAACTTTTCCCCCATTTATTTTATTAGACTATGCGTTAGGTAAAGAGCCTGTAACACATAATCCATACATATACATACGCACATACGCACATACGCACATACGCACATACATACATACATACATACATACATACATACATACATACATACATACATACATACATACATACATACATACATACATACATACATACATACATACATATATATATATATATAACCTACATAAATACATCCAGACATCCAGACATCCAGATATGCATGCATGCATGCATATATACTTACATGCATACATATTATACAGCAATATGATGCACCACAGCAAAGTGCAGGGTCCCCGCCACATGCTCGTACACAAACAAACATACTGACAAACACCAGCGCGCGCGCGCGTGCGCGCATGCACACCCAACCCCCTCTAGAAAAAGATGTTGTTTTGCGCAAAGATGCGACCGAAAGAGCCGTTTTCAACCCCTTCCAGCCCCCACTTTTGCACGGTAAAAGATCTCACGGCACCAAGACAATATCGCACTGAAGGCATACACTCTCTCTTACCACCTTGGATATGTGTGGCGCCGGATTTGTGGTGACGCCACAGTCCCCAAGAGCTAAGAGAGCTCATTTGTCGAAAGGAAAGCTGGTAAGAGTACGTGACAAAAAAAAGCAGTGTGCGGAAGAATAATGACAACATACAACAATATGATGCACCACAGTAAGGTGCAGGGTCCCCGCCACATGCGCGCACACAAACAAACACACTGACAAATACCAGCGCGCGCGCGTGTGCGCGCATGCATATCCACCCCCCTGCAAAAAAGGTGCGGTTTTGGGCAAGAACGGGACCCATGGAGCCGTTTTCCAGGCCCATCCTACCACGACTTTTGCACGGTTACAGACCCCAAGGCACCAAGGCACCAAGATAACATGGCACTGTATGCAACACACCCTCTCCTACCGACTTCCATGTGTGTGGCGCCGGACTTGTGGCAACACCGCAGCCCCAAAGAGCTGAGAAAGCTGGTTTGTCGCAA
>CM060341.1:19894089-19896589 GCA_030674155.1 Stramonita haemastoma | reverse complement strand
GCCAAGGACAACCAAGCTGTCGACTCGGATGACGAACTTGCACAGGCCCTCGATGTCAGGCACCAGAAGCTCAACCTGCCAAAAGCAAGTGCAACTGATGAGTGGCAGAAACTGGATAGAAAAATTGTCCAAAGACTCGAGACTCTGATAGGGAAAAGCACACTAGAACACAAACTAGCCACATATGGGGACATCATATACGCCACCTGTAGGGATACCTATGGAGTAAAACAGCCAAAAGAGAAAACGCCTCCAAAGAAATCCAGACGCCAAGAAGAGATAGACAGGATCAGGGTCACAAAGAAAAACCTCAGAAAGCAAATGAAAACCGCACTGCCAATTGAGAAACAAGGTTTGCAGAAGCTTTGGAAAGATCTGAAAGCAAGACACAGTGCCCTCAGCAAAGCAGAAGCAGCGAGGAAGAAGAAGAGCAGAAAGAAGAAAACCTACGATCGCTTCTTCAAGGACCCCTTCCAGTTTGCCAGAACACTCTTTGAGCAACCAAAATCGGGAACCCTGAAAGTGGACAAAGATGTTCTTGAGCAGCATCTCAGGAAAACTTACTCTGGCCCACAGAGCAAAGCACCACTCAACATCCAAGGCTTGGTAACGCCAGCCGACCCTGAGAAACCCTTCAACGCCAAGCCACCAACGCTGGAAGAAGTACAAAACGTGGTCAGCAAAGCCAGAGCCAAATCATCACCAGGGCCAAATGGAGTACCATACCGGCTGTACAAGAAATGTCCCAAAGTGCTGCAGTGGCTCCACAAGCTGCTGAGATCAGCATGGAGAAACAAGAAAATCAACAGCGAGTGGATGAAAGCTGATGGGGTGTACATCCCCAAAGAGCAAAACTCAAGTGACATTGGCCAGTTCAGACCAATATCCCTACTGAACGTTGAGGGCAAAATCTTCTTCTCTGTCATGGCAGCAAGGATGACCAAGTACCTCATTGAAAACAAGTACTTGGATGTGTCAGTCCAGAAAGGAGGCATCCCAGGTGTGTCTGGCTGTGTTGAACATGCCACAATGATTTGGGATGCAATCCAAAGAGCAAAAACAGAAAAGAAAGACCTGGATGTAGTGTGGCTTGATCTGGCAAATGCATATGGATCTGTACCCCACGAGATGATACAGCAGGCTCTCAAGATGTACCATGTGCCAGAGAGCATCCGCGACATGCTCAAGGTGTACTTCAACGGCTTCTCAATGCGGTTCTCTACCCAGGATTACACAACAACATGGATCAACCTGGAAGTGGGTATCGCAATGGGCTGTGCAATTTCTCCAATACTGTTTGTGTTGGCAATGGAAGTCATCTTGAAAGCAGCAACCAGGAACACAAGCCAAACGGACCTCGGTGATGGATACAAGATGCCCCCTCTCAAGGCCTTCATGGACGATACAACAGTGGTCTCATCCAAAGAAAGTGATGCACGGCATGTCTTGGAAAGACTGGACGACATTGTCGCCTCAGCAAGGATGAAATTCAAGCCCAAGAAATCACGGAGTCTGTCACTGAGAAAAGGGAAAGTAGCTGAATCCGTGGTCTTCAGTGTCGCCAACCAAGCCATTCCAACAGTCACAGAGAAACCTGTCAAGAGCCTTGGGAGGTGGTATGATGACACCCTGAAGGACACACAAAGAGCCAAAGAAACCAAAAAGATGGCGGAAGAAGGCTTGGAGACCATTGACCAGTGTGGTCTCCCTGGCAAATACAAGGTGTGGTGTCTGCAGTTCATGCTGATCCCAAAACTACTATGGCCGCTAATGATATATGAGATCTGCACCAGCACGGTAGAGGCTATGGAAGCCAAAATCAACAAATTCACGAGGATATGGCTTGGAGTTCCACCCTGTCTCACCGATATAGCGCTGTACTGTCAGCAAGCAAAATTAAAACTGCCACTGAAATCCATCCTAGAAGAATATAAAGCAGGAAAAATCAGACTCCAAAGCATGTTAGAGGACACAGACGACAAGGTGGTAGAAGAAATCAAGCCCCTGCTGAAGACCGGCAAAAAATGGAAAGTCCAGGAGGTGATAAACTCTGCCAAAGAAAGTCTAAAAAGCACAGAGAAAACAGGACACACACAGACCAACAGACAAGGACTAGGGTCAACAAAAACAGAATGGTGGTCAAAGGCAAAAGGAAAAGCCAAACGGGACATGGTCATTCAAGAGATCAGGAAAGAAGAAGACCAAAAGAGACTCCAAAAAGCAGTCCAGCAGAGCTAACAAGGGCAATGGACAACATGGGAGAGTGCGCTCCAAAAAAGTCTCACCTGGAATGACATTTGGCACATGGCCCCTCTCAGGATCAGTTTCATTCTCAGATCCGCGTATGACCTGCTACCATCAAATGCAAACCTGGTGAAGTGGGGAAAAGCAGACGATCCTGCATGCCCCCTCTGCCGTGAAAAACAAACAGTGGAACATGTCCTCAGCTCATGCAAGGTAGCCTTAGCCCAAGGGAGGTACACATGGAGGCACAACCAGG
>CM060341.1:19871589-19889089 GCA_030674155.1 Stramonita haemastoma | reverse complement strand
TAATGGAATAAGCACTCATGTGTTTTTTTTACATCCAGTCCCCGTGTGTATGCACTTTTGTAAATGTCATCTTTTCCCACCGGCACACGATGGCCTACTCTTACGAAAAGCGGAACAGGATTTGACGTGTGCGTAAGATGTTCTGCGTGCGTTCGCACACGGGGCCTCGTTTACAGTCTCATCTGAAGGACTTCAGGGAGAGTGGAGTCAGCACTGATGTTAACTCCAGGAGAAAAATCTCCTCGACCGGGAATCGAACCCGGGTCGTCAAATTGCGAGCGCAATGTTCTGACCACTAGGCTATCCCGTCCCCCCAGAGAGGGACTGACAAGATAACTTTTCTGACACAGAACCTGCAGAAAGTTGGGATACTATTTATACTGAAAAGCCCCTAGTACCACGCCCCCCCCCCCCCCCCCCCCCCCCCCCCCCCCCGCCACACACACACACACACACACACACACACACACACACACACACACTGGATCTTACGCAAACTTTTCGTAAAATAAAGCGAACAAAACCCAAAATAAAACAAGACGAAATCAAGCAAGCATTTGGGGCCGATCTAAATTACCTTGGTTTGAGCGTTAGGCAACTCAAAAGCTGTAGGCTACAGCTTAAAACGCTGCAAGTGCTATCATATCGGGTGTATACCTTGCGGGGACTATAACAGTTTTGATAAAAAAATATAATTTTTATATATATCCATTTTTCATGGAAGAGAGCAATACAACCATACTTAAACTAGAGCTTTTGTTGTGCACAGTCACATGCGTTTGAATGATCTGACTTCCAGCGCTTTGATTTGTTTGCTTTTCATGGTTCTGGGCTTTAAACATTCCGTTATTATCATTATTATTGTCGTTGTTGTTGTTGCCGGAGATACCAGCTACACACCAGTCGGCCTATTGATTTTGACTACTTTTCCTTCTCTTTTCATATATATATATATATATATATATATATATATATATATATATATATATATATATATATATATAACTCTTGCTTTCGCACTGCACGTAGCCTACTAAGGCATCCACAGAAATAAAAACCACTTTTTTTCAGAAAGACTTGCCCCTGACTCAAACTCGTGATTTTGCACAAATTTTGCAGGTTTGAACTTTTAAAAATTTTCAGCAAACACTGTAGCCTACCTCCTCAGTCCTTTGCCGACTGCTAGCTTCCTACCAGCAATGTGCATGGATAGCCTAGTGGTCAGAACATTGCGCTCGTAATTTGACGACCTGGGATCAATTCCCGTTCGAGGGGGGGGGGGGGGGGGGGGGGGGATTTTTCCCCTGGAGTTAACATCTGTGCTGACTCCACTCTCCCCAAAAGTCTTTCGGATGAGACTGTAAACCGAGGCCCGTGTGCGAACAGAACATCTTATGCACACGTTAAATCCTGTTTCGCTTTTCGTAAGAGTAGGCCATTGTGTGCCGGTTGGAACAGATGACAAGAATTACAAAACTGAATACACAAGGGGACTGGATGTAGAAAAGCACATTAGTGCTTATTCCATTATCCTCGATATAAAAGAATAAAAAATTTAAAAAATCAAAATCCACGGGTCAACATTGTTGGAATACAAGCAATCATCATTAGACGATCATTTCCAACTTTCTCCTGACTACCTGTATTGCTCTATGTCCTCATTACCCAAAACAGGTGCACAGTATATTTGTTCATAATTTTAAAAATCTGTGAAAATCGACAAACATTATTTTTTTCTGACCCGCACTCTATACAAATTACTACATAACCCTCAAGCTAATACTAATGTGTAGCCGACCTGGTCTCGGTCTCTCCATAACTGTGTACTAATGACTTCAAAACAGCATGAAAACTGGTCTCGAAACAGTGACGTTTTTAGAGGATATGGCGTAATATCGTAAAGTACACAATTGGCATAAAAAGTGAACAGTTCTACAGTTTTATACACTTCATTAACTGAATATATGATAGAATCTATAATTTAATCTTGATATTTTTATTTAGCTAATTACTGAAAATATTTAATGGGAAGAGTATGCTGTAAAATTCAGACCACTTTCCAGCATGTGGCCATAGAGGAACAGCTAACAAGTCAACTGAATTCAGACGATTTCCAGATTTTGTTTCTAGTTGCCTCGTTTTCTGTGAGGTACGTCTAGAATTACATCGTATAATGTTCTATAGATGTGTTATAGATCCTTTAAAGTTTACACGATTTCAATCTGTTTTGAAACCGACAGAAAATGGCGAAGAATGAAGGAGAAAAAACCTGATCGAAACTCGGCTCTTGCTACATATTTGCGACAAGAATAGATCTTCGAGAATTTCCTTGACACATAATGTCATGTCATGTTAATCTGCAAGATTGAATACATAATCGTTTGCTACAAGCACTAAAGCACAAAATCTGCACGCCTACGTTTTTGACGCAATTGATACGTACATATAGGCCTCCTATAAATTAACTATTTTTCAACGGCGTTTGACAGGACAGATTCTTTAGAAATTAGTTCGAAGGCAGATTAGTTAATTACTGCACTAGTGTAGTGGGGATCTGTGAGATATTCATTTGATTGCCTAGCTACAACATTCTGCATTACACTGACTCTTGAATGCCAAAGACAATCATTGTTAAATCAGGCCTAGTGGTTTTTGTTTGCTTGAAACTTTAAATACTATTAGTATTACTAATAAAATAATCCCATTATTTGCTTGGTAAAATCACACCCTTCAGAAATAACAACAGACTGACATTTGAGAAGGAGATGTTATCAATGGTACTCATACACTGATACAGATTATAAAAACATTGTGAAACAGAAAGAGCTCTGTCATACTCAGAACTTCACATATAAGGTGACCAAATGATACTTCGATAGGGCGGGATAGCCTAGTCACAGCTAGTGGTCAGAACATTGTGCTGGCAGTTTGATGACCCGAGTTTGATTCCTGTTGGAGGGCATTTTTCCCCTGGAGTTAACATCAGTGCTTACTCCACTCTCCCCAAAAGTCTTTTGGATGAGACTGTAAACTGAGGCCCTGTAGTGTATGTGAACGCACGAAGAACGTTATTTAGAAATGAGTTAGAAATAGAAGTGAGAACACTTTGATGGTCTACAGAAGTTCATGAGAATCTCAGAAACTATAAAGTTTATTTTACTTGAAACATGAAAGGCTGGAATTTGTGGAAACTCATAAAATTATAGCATAAGCCATGAAATGTACTGTATTACTTAATAGTTGCATTTTTTATTTATTCTATTCTTTTATTTTGAGGATAATGGAATAAACACTTTTTTTTTTCACCCAGTCCCCATGTGTATGCAGTTTTGTAAAGTTTGCCATCTGTTCCCACCGGCACACAATAGCTTACTCTTAGTCTTAAGAAAAGCGGAACAGGATTTAATGTGTGCGCAAGATATACTGCGTGCGTTCACACACGGGGCCTTGTTTTACAGTCTCATCCGAAGGACTTTTGGGGAGAGTGGAGTCAGCACTGATGACGTGATTTTAACTCTAGGAGAAAAATCCCCTCGAACAGGAATCAAACCCGGGTTGTCAAATTGCGAGCGCAATGTTCTGACCACTAGGCCATCCCGTCTACCGTCTTGTGTCTGTGTGTGAGTGAGTGTGACTGTGTGTGTGTATGTCACTCTGTGTGTGTGTGTGTGTGTGTGTGTGTGTGGTGTGTGTGTGTGTGTGTGTGTGTGTGTGTGTGTGTGACTGTCATTGTGTAACTATGTCTTTTCCATTTCAAATTTTGGATTCAGTGTGTGCATACTATACTTCATTAATCAGTTATAAATATCAGATCTCATGTGTGTCTGTGTTGTGTGTGTGTGTGCAGTGTGTGGAAAAGTACGGTGGAGCCAGCATCTAAGTGACCTTCCCTTTACAAGGTCTGGTCTTTGCCAGATATTTTCATCCTCATAATGGATGTGACGGTGAAGACTCTTGATGGCCAGAACAAAACCTTCAATGTCCCTGAAGAGGTGAGTCTGTCTTGTAGCTCTAGCTCTCTCTATTCTCCAAATCTTGTTGATCATTTGTTGATCAGAGGGTGACCGTTATTACACAGAATTTATTATTACATGGTATGTTGTTTGAACATTCATCCCACCTGCTGACCTAGGGATCAATGCACAGTGTGAGACTGTAAAGTACACACTGTGTGTGAAGAGTGTGTGTGTGCATGTGTGTGTGTGTGTGTGTGTGTGTGTGTGTGTGTGTGACTGTGTGTGTGTGTGTGTGTGCGTGTGCGCGTGCGTGCGTGTTTTTCAATTCACAATCCTTGCAATATGTTATAGAGCTATACATTGCCTCTGGCTTCAGAGAATTTTTTGGTTTTTTTTTTTTATTAGCATTGAGCTAGAGGGTTAAGAGGTTGTTAACTAGTGTTAATTGTTATGCCGAGAGCCTATTGTCGTATTGATGAAGGCAGTCCATATGTATGCATTGCAACATTCCAAAGCATAACATTTTCATTTTTGTGTGAAGGCCTTGGCTCTTTTACCTTGCTGTTGTGGCAGTGACTGACAACACATTTGTCCAAGATGATTTTTTTTAAAAATTATACATTATGTATCACATCCATGTCTCATTCATTGTATAATGTTTCAGAATTTGTCTTTTTTTAGTTTTTATTTATTTATTTATTTATTTGAGCTTTATTTCATGGTATGATTTGAACATTCTCAATAAATTATCAGAAGCACTCATGGAAATTATTCTGTAAATTTCTAAAGTAGACACTTGTGACAATCAATTTTTAAAATAATTTGTATGCTTTTAACATTTTGTGGATTGGTGGTCTAGAGGTAATGCGCCTGCCTAGAAAGCGAAAAGTCCGGGTCGGAGTGTGTGGTGGTTCGAATCCCGTTTAGGCCCGAAACTTTTCCCCCATCCAGTAGTCCATGAGTGGTGGTCTGGGTGCTAGTCTTTCGAATGAGACGATAAGCCAAGGTCCCGTGTGTTACTCATCACTATTTAGCACATGTAAAAGAACCCACGGCAACAAGGGGATTGTCCCTAGCAAAATTCTGTAGAAAAAAGCCACTCTGATACAGTGATAGGGAAACAAATACAGCTGCAGACAGGACAAATAAAAAATTATGGATAGGCGCTGTACTTGTGGCTACGTGCTCTCCCTGGGGAGAGAAGCCCGAATTTCACCCAGAGAAACCTGCTGTGACATAAAGTGGTATAAATAACTAATAATAATATGCTGAATTTTTCATTTCTTTTAAAATGAAACACTTCAGTAGTTTGCCATCTTTTTTGTTTTTGTTTTGTGTTTGTTCTTCTTGCACATGTCATAATTTACACTTCAGTGCTGTGCATGTGTGTGACTATGTGTGAGGATAATGGAATATCCGAATAAACACTTGTATACTGTTTTACATCCAGTGCCCATGTGCATGCAGTTTTTGTCAATTTTGTCATTCATTCCTCTCCCCAGCACAAATGGCCTACTTTTCTGAAAGGTGGAACAGGTTTTAAGGTGTGTGCAAGAAGCCAAGATGTTCAAGTGTGTTCCCTGACTGGACTTCAGTTTTAATTTATTATTTATAGCCTCATCCAAAGGATGTGTATGGCATGTGCATAAATGTGTGCGCACAAGCACGCATGCATACTAATATGCATGCTTATGTGTCCTTAGGTTTTTTTTGGTTGTTCTTGTTTCGTTGTTCAGTTTTTGTGGTGGAGACCAAATCAGATGCTTTGAAAAATATGCCGTTATTAAATGAATCAAATTATATAACAGTTTGTGTTGTTTGTTACAACAGACCACAGTTGCACAGTTCAAGGAGAAAATAGCCAGCTCCATTGTAAGTATCCTACATGTAATGGATTGATTGATTAATTAATCCTAAGTGTTCATTGTTTGTTCGTTTGGGGGGTTGTTTGGGTTATTTTGGTCTTCTCAAGAGAGATTCTTTTCTGTTGGTTTTTTTTGTGTATGTGTTGTTTTTGTTTGTTTTGTTTTGTTTTTCACTTTTGTTTTTAGAGAGTGATCATGCATGAATTTTTTACTTTTTGAGAGAGAGATGTATTTTTTTCTTCAAGAGAGAGAGTTTTTGTTTTTTGTTGTGCTTTCCCCAGCTTAACACTCTAGGGGTCACCCAGAATGTGCAGTCTGACTCACTCATCCCACCTGGGAATCACTGTGAGATAGGAATACAAGCTAAATGAGAAGTTTGCATGTATGACTGTTTTCAAGTACTTTGCCATATAGGCAGCCATACTCTGACTTCAGAAGAGGGAGAGAGAGTGAAGGATGAGTGTATGTGTGTACTCTTAAATCAATGGGGAAAAAACCCCAAAACCTTGAAATGCTATGCATATTGTTATCTAAGAAAGCAGGCATGATATTTTTGTTTTCCCGTCTGAAGAAAACTGAATTTGATCAAACAGCTGTCAGAATGGTCAGAGGCAGCAGCACATCACATTTGATTGAAAATTTGACCTATTTTCTTACATCACTTTTGGAACCACACATATAATATGTTGTGTTTTGGGTTGTTTTTTTTTCAATTGCAAACGAGGTTGAGAAACCAGTCACCCTGTTAGCATTTCTAGTTTTGACCATTCATGAATTACTAGTTTATAAGAGATCAAAGTTCATGTTCACTATAGCCCCCAAAGACTTCCAAGGTCAAATTTGGTTATTATGGGGAACAGGTGACAGAACTTTATAAATTATGCAAAGGACATGTCGAACATGTTACTTCAAAGACTTTTGACAAGAGATAGATCTAAAAAAGTCATGCCTCTAGTGAAGAACATGTGTTAGCACTGCAGTGTGGAGAGAATGGAGTTCAAGGCTAGGAAAAGAATACAAACGAACTATGTGCAATCACCTGCAAAGTGTGTTAGTTACAAGTTCTGCAGACTGGGTTTGAATTGACTTCATTGTGCCACAATCAATCTCTAGTATCTGGGTTTCTCCTCCCTCCCTCCCTCCCTCCCTCCCTCCCTCTCTCTCTCTCTCTCTCTCTCTCTCTCTCTCTCTCTCTCTCTCTCTCTCTCTCTCTCCTCTCTCTCTCTCTCTCTCTCTCTCTGTGTGTGTCTCTCTCTCTCTCTGTGTTTTAAAACGGAGTGATTGATACTACAACTTTTAGACTGTTTAATTCAGCAGCTTTGTGATTTTATTGCAGAATATACCAGGTGACACTCAGCGATTGATATTCCATGGACGTGTTCTGCAAGATGACAAACTTTTGAAAGAATATGGTAAGTGTGTTTGCTAACACCAGCTGATTGTCTGAGGTGTGTGTGTCTGTGTGTGTGTGTGTGTGTGTGTGTGTGTGTGAGTGTGCTTGTGCATTTGTGTGTGTGTGTTTGTGTGTGTGTGTGTTCATGTGATGTGTCTTAGCATGTGTGTGTATGTGTGTCTGCATACATGTGCATTTGTTCGCTTGTTATTAACCCCAAGTCAAACATCTGAGACCAATGACTCGGCGTTTCCCTTAGCTCCTCTAGGAGTGGGAATTCCATCAAGTGCTGCATTTTTGCGGCAGTTTGTCTGTGGCAGAGCCCATTCCTCTCTAGGTTACAGAGGTCATACTGGATGTGATGTGTTGCAGCCTGATGATTAGAGTGTTGTGCATTGCTCCTGTAATGCGCTGACTCCGGTTCAGATCTCATTCAGGGGGATTTTTTTCCCTAGAGTTATTAACATTAGTGTTGACTTCATTCCTCCCCCCCTTAAAGTCTTTTGATTGAGACTTTAAACCAAGGTCCCAGGTGCGAACATGCACAGAACATCTTGTGCGCATGATAAATTCTGTTCTACTTTTTGGAAGACGGCCATTGTGTGCTGGTGGGAACGGATGACAACATTTACAAAACTGCACACACATGGGGACTGGATGTAAAAAAGCACATGAGTGCTTATTCCAATATCCTCAAAATTAAAGAATTAAAAAATAATAATTTAAGTTAATAGTTTATCCATTACATCTCTAGCCATAGCTGTCCTACTCTTTTATGAAAGAGAGATGGGGTAGAGGTGGAGGTTGGGAGGGGAGGGGGACAAAATGAGCAGTATGCCAGATAAGGAGGCGGCAAAACAAAACAGAAAGAAAAGTTATTCTGGGCATTGTGTTGTATACCACTTTGTCACGTAAAATTCAGGTTGCTGTCCCCAGGGAAAGTGCATTGCCACAAGAGCAGCGCCACCCAATTTTTTTTTTCCTGTCTGCAACTGTATTTATATCCCTATCAGGGTGACTTTTTTTCTACAGAATTTTGCCAGGGGCAACTCTCTTGCCATGGATTCTTTACTGTGCACTAAGTAATTATGTGTAACGCACAGGACCTCCATCTCATCCGAAAGACTAGCACCCAGACCACCACTCAGGTTCTAGTGGATGGGGGGAAGGAAGGTTTTTGGCTCAAATGGGGATCGAACCATCATATAACTTCCAACCTGGAATTTTCACTTTCTAGGCTGATTGATACATTACCTCTAGACTACCGATCCAAGATGATGAGATTTTACAAAGAATATGATTGCTATTCTGCCATTATAGTTTATAGAGGAAGGAAGGTGGCAGGATGGTTAAGACGTTCGCCTGCCAACAAGTAAACCGTGAGGTTCTGAGTTTGTACCCAGCCTCGCCCTTTCTTCCCAGTTTGACAAAAAAATTGAACTGAATGTCAGTCATTCGGATGAGACTAGAAACTGAGGCCCCGTGTGCGAATGCACGCAGAACATCTTGCGCACACATTAAAACCCTGTTCCGCCTTTCGGAAGAGCAGGCCATCGTGTGCCGGTAGGAGCAGATGACAAAATTATAAAAAAAAAACACAAAAAAAACCCACCAGCATGCACACAGGTGTCATGTTTAGACACCATCCCTGAGGGGGGGAAAAAAAAAGGGTAGGCGCTGCACTTGTGGCAATGCGCTCTCCCCAGGGAGGGAGAGCAGCCTGAATGTCATGCAGAGAAATCTGCTGTGATGACATAAAGTGGTATAAATAAAGAAAATTTCTTTCATTCGTTCCTTGCTGCTCCTGACAGATGTGGACGGCAAGGTGATCCACGTGGTCCAGCGACCCCCTCCATCCTCCCTCTCCTCCAACGGCCCCGACGACTCCGCCCAAGGTCATGGCCACCACCACCACCACCACCACCACCACATTCCCCCCCAGCTGCCGTCGAACGTGCAGAGTGTGGTGGTGGGGTCCTTCACCATCCCCCCCACCATGCTGAACACTGCCCAGGCCATGCCGGTATGTAGGGAGAGAGAGGGAAAGTGAGAGCAGATTGGATGTGTACATGTATCAGTGTCATACTTACATGTATCATTGACCTAAAGAGATGGTTGAATGGTGGACTGATTGGAAGTGACTTAAAGAGATGGTGGACTGATTGGAAGTGACTTAAAGAGATTGTTGTTGAATGGTGGACTGATTAGAAGTGACCTAAAGAGATGGTGGACTGATTGGAAGTGACTTAAAGAGATGGTGGACTGATTGGAAGTGACTTAAAGAGATTGTTGTTGAATGGTGGACTGATTAGAAGTGACCTAAAGAGATGGTGGACTGATTGGAAGTGACCTAAAGAGGTTGTTGAATGGTGGGCTGATTGGAAGTGACCTAAAGAGATTGTTGTTGAATGGTGGACTGCTTGGAAGTGACCTAAAGAGATTGTTGTTGACTGGTGGACTGATTGGAAGTGACCTAAAGAGGTTGTTGAACGGTGGACTGATTGGAAGTGACCTAAAGAGATGGGGGACTGATTGGAAGTGACCTAAAGAGATGGGGGACTGATTGGAAGTGACCTAAAGAGATTGTTGAATGGTGGACTGATTGGAAGTGACCTGAAGAGATGGTGGACTGATTGGAAGTGACCTAAAGAGATGGTGGACTGATTGGAAGTGACCTAAAGAGATGGTGGACTGATTGGAAGTGACCTAAAGAGATTGTTGAATGATGGACTGATTAGAAGTGACCTGAAGAGATTATTGTTGAATGGTGGACTGATTGGAAATGACCTAAAGAGATTGTTGTTGACTGGTGGACTGATTGGAAATGACCTAAAGAGATTATTGTTGAATGGTGGACTGATTGGAAGTGACCTAAAGAGATTGTTCTTTAATGGTGGACTGATTAGAAGTGACCTAAAGAGATGGTGGACTGATTGGAAGTGACCTAAAGAGATGGTGGACTGATTGGAAGTGACCTAAAGAGATTGTTCTTTAATGGTGGACTGATTAGAAGTGACCTAAAGAGATGGTGGACTGATTGGAAGTGACCTAAACAGATTGTTGTTTAATGGTGGACTGATTGGAAGTGACCTAAAGAGATGGTGGACTGATTGGAAGTGACCTAAAGAGATTGTTGAATGGTGGACTGAGTGGAAGTGACCCTAAAGAGATTGTTGTTGAATGGTGGACTGATTGGAAGTGACCTAAAGAGATTGTTGAATGGTGGACTTTTTTTCATTCTTTTATATCAAGGATAACGGAATAAGCACTCTTGTGCTTTTTTTCATCCAATCCCCGTGTGTATGCAGTTTTGTAAATGTCATCTGTTCCCACCGACACATGATGGCCTACTCTTACAAAAAGCGGAACAGGATTCAACGTGTGCGCAAGGTGTTCAGCGTGCGTTCGCACACGGGGCCTCGGTTTACAGTCTCATCCAAAGGACTTTTGGGGAGAGTGGAGTCAGCACTGATGTTAACTCTGAGATTGTTGAAATGTGGCCTTGCAGATGACAGGCGGGTCGGTCAACCTGCACATCAACCTGTCCCCCTCCGACACGGGCAGCTCTCAGTCCAGCACCACCAACACCAGCGCTGGCTCCCGCCCCGCGGAAGGTTCCAGAAGCTCCAGCCAGACAGCCGCAGAAGGGGGCGCAGGGGGCCGAGCGGTGCCTGTCAGCGTCACTGAAGCGGCTCAGAGGCTGGCCCAGGCCAAGCGAAATTTCGCCCTGGCCGAGAACGCTCTTGGTCGACTGCAGGTGACATCCTCTTTGCTTTTGTGTGTGGGTGTTGTGGTGTGTGTGTGTGTGTGTGTGTGTGTGTGTGTGTGTGTGTGTGTGTGTGTGTGGTGGTGGGGGGTGTTTGGGGTGGGGGGGGGGGGGGGGGGTATTGTGTGTGTGTGTTGTGTTTGTGAGGGGGTGTTTTGTGTGTGTTGTGGTTTGATGTGTGTGTGTGTTGTATTTGTGGGGGGGTGTTTTGTGTGTGTGTGGGTGTGGTGTGATGTGGTGTGTGTGTGTGTGTGTTGTGTTTTGGGGGGTGTGGGAGGGGGAGGGGTTGTGTATGTGTGGGGGGAGTGTTGTGTGTGTGTTGTTGGGGGAGTGTTGTGTGTGTGTTGTTGGGGGAGGGGGGGGGGGGGGGGGGGTTGTGTGTATGTTTGTGTGGGAGAGAGACACAGAGAGAGAGAGGTGTATGTGTGTGCTGTGGTGTGGTGTGTTGTTACTGTGCTGTGTTGTGTTGTGTTATGCTGTGAGTGTGTGTATTTGTGAGAGACAGAGACAGACAGAGTGTGTGTGTGTGGGGGGGGGGGGTGGGTGGGTGGGTGGGTGGGTGGTGTGTTTGTGTGTGTGTGTGTGAGACAGACAGACAGAGACACAGAGAGAGAGAGAGAGAGAGAGAGAGAGAGAGAGAGAGAGAGAGAGAGAGAGAGAGAGAGAGAGAGAGGTGTGTGTGTTTGTGTGTATGTGTGTGTGTGTGTGTGTGTGTGTGTGTGTGAGAGAGAGAGGGAGAGATGTATGCTGTGGTGTGGTGTATTGTACTGGGCTGTGTTGTGTTATGTTGTGAGTGTGTGTCAGGGTTCATGATAACCGGTAATTGTCGGTATTTTACCAATTGTAAACAGGGAATACCGAAAATTTTCGAAGCAGCCGGTACCCGCGTACCGATTCTGTTTGCCTGTGACCAATTAGATTTCCGTCTCAAAAAAAAAAAATCTGAAGTGACATTTTCTGACAGTCTGTCATGCGCCTGTGCTTATGCACCTACCCCTTCCCATCCCTTCCAACGAACTCTTATCTTTAGCGCAAACCTTAGCGCGCAGAACAGCCAGCTTTACTGTGAAAGAATAGAGCTTCGTGCTCTTCTGCTCCTCTCGGCATGACAGTGACTTCCATCCACAATGAGTAAATGGGGTCTAGATTGATTTATTCTTTATTCTTTTATTCTTTTATATCAAGGATAAAGGAATAGCACTCCTGTGCTTTTTTACATCCAGTCCCCTTGTGTAAG
The DNA here is from genome assembly GCA_030674155.1 of Stramonita haemastoma. NCBI lineage: Eukaryota > Metazoa > Mollusca > Gastropoda > Neogastropoda > Muricidae > Stramonita > Stramonita haemastoma. The sequence continues at coordinate 19,876,872 of CM060341.1, read as the reverse complement.
CGGTTTTCTAAATGTCATCTGTCTCCACCGGCACACGATGGCTTCTTACGAAAAGCAAGGGTCTATGACTATGAATTTGCGCGTTGCTTTGAGAGAGAAGAGTCGAAAACTAAATCTAAATTGAACGAAAAATCTAGATGAGCGCTAAGCATAGAAACAAGAAAGAAGAATAGGCTTAGCACAATTTAAGTCACATGAATGATGCCATGCAAAACAACAGACCGACACAGACAGTGACACAGGCGCTAGAAAAAAATCTTATTTCCTGCGTGGCTTCATGCCCAAGAAGCGAGTGGAGCAGCACGGCAGTCAAAGTCTCTGAGAGATTTGCGTTCAATTTAGATTTAGTTTTGCTGCCGAACAATCTCCCCCTCCCCACCCCCTCACTGAATAGTTTCGTTTTGTTCATAGTACGTACCGGATTTTATTTTCTGGGGACCGATTTTGGGGAGTTGGTCAAGATATCTCTGAAATGGCAACTCGCAGTACTGGTTTTAAAAAATCCTAGCGTGAACCCTGGTGTGTGTGTGCATGCATGCATGCATGTACATTATTATATAAAATAATGTACTGTGAGAAACAAGGAATCATGTTTTGATATGTATTATTCGTGAAGTTGATTGTTCCATAAATGGGAAAGCCACTGGTTATACAGCCTCTCACTTTGCTGTTGCCCCCAGCATCAGTGATTTAATCAAGAACTGTGATAAAGCCACTGGTCATACAGCCTCTCACTTTGCTGTTGCCCCCAGCATCAGTGGTTTAATCCAGAACTGTGATAAAGCCACTGGTCATACAGCCTCTCACTTTGCTGTTGCCCCCAGCGTCAGTGGTTTAATCCAGAACTGTGATAAAGCCACTGGTCATACAGCCTCTCACTTTGCTCTTGCCCCCCAGCGTCAGTGGTTTAATCCAGAACTGTGATAAAGCCACTGGTCATACAGCCTCTCACTTTGCTGTTGCCCCCCAGCGTCAGTGGTTTAATCAAGAACTGTGATAAAGCCACTGGTCATACAGCCTCTCACTTTGCTGTTGCCCCCCAGCGTCAATGGTTTAATCAAGAGTTCTGTGCTAAAGCCCAGGCACTGAAGGCTGAAGTGGAATAGTCCTGGTGAAACTGACATTGTATTTTGGGATCAGCTGACTGACTACCATCTTAGAAACCAAAAATGGTTTGGGGATTGATGTAGTACTACTCCTGAAAGTGAAATGGGCATCTTGGTGGTAGCACAAACCTGCACTGCCAGATTGCAAGCTCAGTGCTCTGACAACTTGGCAACCATCAAGTAATGATGATGAAAAAGAACACTGCGAGAGCTAGAAAGATTGTGAATACTATTTTTGCTATCAAAATATTATTTTTGGCCTGTTAAAATATTATTTCTCATTTTCTGGGGTCGGCAGGTCTGCCTGTGCTTAAAACACCCAGCTACAAACAATTCACCATTGACCATCGCTGTATCTCTGTTTCTGGCCCATTTATCGAGAATGACCTTCCTCTCTCCCTTCTTCAGAACCCTACATAATGACACTTTCAAATGCAGCCACAAGACAATTTCCATCCTAAGATCTCCCAGATTTCCCCCTGCTGTTTTATCTCCTGTCTGTCCCCTACCTTTCAACAGCCAGAATCTCCATGACCACACCAGAATGTATTATTTTCATGTGTTGTGTGTGTGTGTGTGTGTGTGTGTGTGTGTGTGTGTGTGTGTGTAAATTATCGAAATTTGTTAAATCTGTTCGTGACTGGTTAGAGATATATCAAGTTGAATGCTATTGTAAATCACTAAATGCTTTGATTTGTTCTCACAAGATATAGCACTGATACAAGTTCCTTGTTGTATTATTATTTAACCATTTTATTTTTAAAGGCTTGACCTTTTCCCTACAGGTAACCCGCTATAGGGCAACCAACTATCTACTTACCCTTCCCTCCATTTGATTCTACCCACTTCTGGGTTACAGTAGCATACAAGTGTGCATAGTGCATGTGTACAGGGGAAGAGGGGTTCTCTTCCTTGACATAGGATTAGTTTCATAAGTCCATAGAAATCACAATGAGGTCCTTTACTTTGAGGTCCAGTGTATGGCATACCTGTTGCAAGGACTCTAAGTCTTTGAACAGTTTAAATTTGCCATATAATGCTATATGTGTAAATGCTGGCAAATGATAGTGACCACAAAAGAAAAAAGTTGGGAACAATGCCATCCATATTCTGCAAAGACTGTCTCAAGACATCACCACAGTCTTATGAGTCAGTGTATATCACAGCAAGTACTCATCCTAATATTATTTTACCCCCCCCCCCCCCCCCCCAAAAAAAAAATCATGCCTATGCTATAAGTAATCGTAATGGTACTGGTAAACAAGAATTGCACTGAAACCTAGAAACTGCTGCTCCTGGTGTTGATGGGGAATTGGTGATGTCTGTAGAATCCCAGTAACTGCTGATGGTGTTGATGGGGAATTGGTGGTGTCTGTAGAATCCCAGTAACTGCTGATGGTGTTGATGGGGAATTGGTGGTGTCTGTAGAATCCCAGTAACTGCTGCTACTGGTGTTGATGGGGAATTGGTGGTGTCTGTAGAATCCCAGTAACTGCTGCTACTGGTGTTGATGGGGAATTGGTGGTGTCTGTAGAATCCCAGTAACTGCTGATGGTGTTGATGGGGAATTGGTGGTGTCTGTAGAATCCCAGTAACTGCTGGTGTTGATGGGGAATTGGTGGTGTCTGTAGAATCCCAGTAACTGCTGCTACTGGTGTTGATGGGGAATTGGTGGTGTCTGTAGAATCCCAGTAACTGCTGATGGTGTTGATGGGGAATTGGTGGTGTCTGTAGAATCCCAGTAACTGCTGCTGCTGGTGTTGATGGGGAATTGGTGGTGTCTGTAGAATCCCAGTAACTGCTGCTCCTGGTGTTGATGGGGAATTGGTGGTGTCTGTAGAATCCCAGTAACTGCTGCTACTGGTGTTGATGGGGAATTGGTGATGTCTGTAGAATCCCAGTAACTGCTGGTGTTGATGGGGAATTGGTGGTGTCTGTAGAATCCCAGTAACTGCTGCTACTGGTGTTGATGGGGAATTGGTGGTGTCTGTAGAATCCCAGTAACTGCTGCTACTGGTGTTGATGGGGAATTGGTGGTGTCTGTAGAATCCCAGTAACTGCTGCTACTGGTGTTGATGGGGAATTGGTGGTGTCTGTAGAATCCCAGTAACTGCTGCTACTGGTGTTGATGGGGAATTGGTGGTGTCTGTAGAATCCCAGTAACTGCTGCTCCTGGTGTTGATGGGGAATTGGTGATGTCTGTAGAATCCCAGTAACTGCTGGTGTTGATGGGGAATTGGTGATGTCTGTAGAATCCCAGTAACTGCTGGTGTTGATGGGGAATTGGTGATGTCTGTAGAATCCCAGTAACTGCTGGTGTTGATGGGGAATTGGTGGTGTCTGTAGAATCCCAGTAACTGCTGGTGTTGATGGGGAATTGGTGGTGTCTTTAGAATCCCAGTAACTGCTGCTGTTCGTGTTGATGGGGAATTGGTAGTGTCTGTAAAAACCCAGTAACTGCTGGTGTTAATGGGGAATTGGTGGTGTCTGTAGAATTCCGGTAACTGCTACTGGTGTTGATGGGAATTGATGGTGTCTGTAGAACCCCAGAAACTGCTACTGGTGTTGATGGGGAATTGGTGGTGTCTGTAAAACCCCAGAAACTGCTACTGGTGTTAATGGGGAATTGGTGGTGTCTGTAGAATTCCGGTAACTGCTACTGGTGTTGATGGGAATTGATGGTGTCTGTAGAACCCCAGAAACTGCTACTGGTGTTGATGGGGAATTGGTGGTGTCTGTAGAATCCCAGAAACCGGGCAGGAGAGACACCGGTGGACTCAGGAGGGTCCCCTGACACGTCTGCTGCTGCTGCCACCAGCTCCTCTTCCACTGGCAATGCTCAGCGTCCTGGCACACAGAACCAGTCCAGTGATGCCAGGTGTGTTTTATTTTATTTTATTTTATTTTATTCTTTTATATCAAGGATAATGGAATAAGCACTCATGTGCCTTTTTTCATCCAGTCCCCGTGTATATGCAGTTTTGTAAATGTCATCTGTTCCCACCGGCACACGATGGCCTACTCTTATGAAAAGCGGAACAGGATTTAACGTGTGTGCAAGATGTTCTGCGTGCGTTCGCACATGGTGCCTCGGTTTACAGTCTCATCTGAAGGACTTTTGGGGAGAGTGGAGTCTGCACTGTATGTGTGTAGTGTGTGTGTGTATGTGTATGTGTGTGTGTGTGTATGTGTGTGTGTGTGTGTGTGTGTGTGTGTGGGTGTTGGAAGGGGGGTGGAGGTTGGTGTTATATTAAAAAAAAACACTCAAAAATGAAACAAAAAACCAGATATAGTAGTCGTAGCTACCCGTTTCTTTAAAAGGGTTTTGTGTAGGAGGAGGTGGGCTTTAAAAATTTTTTTTTTTTTTTAACCTTTTGTGACATAAAAACCCTGCTGGTCGTTCTCTCTCTCTCTCTCTCTGTGTCTCTCTCCGTTCTCTCCGTCTCTCTCTCTCTCTCTCTCTCTCTCTCTCTCTCTCTCTCTCTCTCTCTCTCTCTCTCTCTCTCTCTCTCTCTCTCTCTCTCTCTCTCTCTCTTTTTCTTTGTAAATGTTTTCCAGTTTGTAAGCGTTTTTGACTTGACTTTTTCTCTCCAGTCCCCGAGAGTTGGCCAGTGTGCTGAGACAGGCTCAGAGGCTGCACAACGACCTGAGCCTCCTTTTTTTGTGTTTCCCAGTTTTTAAGTGTTTTTGACTTGACTTTTTATCTCCAGTCCCCGAGAGTTGGCCAGTGTGCTGAGACAGGCTCAGAGGCTGCACAACGACCTGAGCCTCCTTTTTTTGTGTTTCCCAGTTTTTAAGTGTTTTTGACTTGACTTTTTATCTCCAGTCCCCGAGAGTTGGCCAGTGTGCTGAGACAGGCACAGAGGCTGCACAACGACCTGAGCCCCTTCGTCACACAGGTGTGCCAGCTTGCTGAACAGGACCTGCCCATGGAGGAAGAGGTGAGTAACGCCTGTCTCCCTTCTCCCTCAGCACAGCTTTGCCTGAGTGATGGGCACTCTGTGTGTCCTGAATTTGCGGTATGATACGCCATCATGAATTTATAGTATGATATGCCATCTATGTCCTGAATTTATCATATGATAGGCCCTGTGTGTCCTGAATTTACAGTATGCGCGTGCGTGTGTGCGTACATTCAAATTTACAGTGTGTGTCCTGAATTTACAGTGTGCGCGTG
>CM060341.1:19846589-19866589 GCA_030674155.1 Stramonita haemastoma | reverse complement strand
TAATTGATGGACTCACGCCTATTTGTACTTGTGCGCACATGCATATTACGTGCACCTTCACCTGCACACACACACACACACACACAACACAACACAACACAACACAACACAACACAACACAACACACACCACAACAACACAACACAACACACACACACACACACACACCACTCAAACACACACTCAACACAACACAACACACAACGCACACACACACACACATGCAACACAACAACACACACAACGCACAACAACACCACAACCACACACAACACACACAACACACACACACACAACCACAACACCACACCACACACAACCCAACCCAACACACCCACACCCCCACAACACCACACAACACACACACAACACAACACAACACAACACAACCCCCCCCCCCCCCCCCCCCCCCCCCTCACACACACGATGTCTAAGCACGTCTAAGAGACCACCACACCAATGTCCCCAGGTGTTCGTCAAGGTGACCAGGTGCAGGTGAACGTGGTGCCGGTGCAGGTGCCCAGTGGGGGAGGGGGGGCCAGCATGATTGGCGTGCACACCAGTGACACTTTCGTCATGGCCTCCACCAGTGCTGGCCTCACCCCCGCTGCTCCTGCTGCTCCTGCCATGGCCTCTTCCTCTACCACCTCCACTCCTAGCAGGTAGGCTCGCTAGCTCCCCTCTGGTCCTCTTTGCGTTGAATTGAATGGGGCTGGGTGGGTTTTTGGGGTTTTTTTGTGTGTGTGGTCGGTTTGCTTTGTTCTGTCTTTGTTCTATCTATGTATCTGTTTGTCTATGTATATCTCTATCTCTCAAGCTCTATATCTCTCTATCCCTTAGTCTGGCTTCCGTGTAGGCACGCACCCCTGAAGACTTGACAACCAGTTCCCTCCATTCCTCTCTCTGTTTCTGTCTGCCTTTCTCAAAATTTGGTTGAGTTCAAACAGCCCCTGTCTCAACGCTTGTACTGACAAAAATCACATGTTTGTTTTTATTCATGTTTCTTTGTTATTACTGTAGTCATGCCATGCTGTTGTAATGAAAAGTGATAAATATGTAAAGGTTTTAAAAAAATATATAAATAAAGGAGAAAGATTTATATTGTAACCTGTGACAGATACTATAGCTGAGTGGTTAAGAACTTTTGACTTCAATCCCATGGATCTATGAAGTCATGGGTTCAAGTCGTGACGTCTGGTGAATCAAGGGTCAGGATTCTTAGTCTTCCAGTTCTGATTCAAGTGCAGACCTGCCAGTGCCTTAGTTCCCTTCATGCAGAAGATCAAGTATGTACGTTAAAGATCCTATTATTCGTGTCAGCATTCGGTGGATTACAGGAACACGAACCTACCCAGCGTACATCTTTGAAGGTTAGCTACCTTCATGGTGGACAGAAACAATCACGCATACACAATCTCACCATTGGTAAAACCTCAGAGCTATAGCTGAGGAACCCCCCTCCCCCAATTTTTTTAAAGCGTTGATCAACATGTAAACATGATGATTGTCTCTGCACGACAGCGGGAGGGAGCAGAGCAGCAGCAGCGCTGTGGGCGGGGGCACAGGGACCACAGGCAGCTCGGCCCCGGCAGTCAGCACCACGGCCAGGGACAACACTCAGCCCACAGTGACCACGGCTGCCACCTTCACCAGATCCTCGGCCTCCTCCGCCCCTCCCCATCCTCACCCTCCTCCTTCAGGACCCAGGTTTGGGCCACGGGGGCCTGGGGCTAATGGTGAGAGAGAGAGAGAGGGGGGGGGGAGAGAGAGTGAGAGACAGATAGTGTGTGTGTGGTTGTGTTTATTTATTTATTTATTCTTTTATATCAAGGATAGTGGAATAAGCGCTTGTGTGCTTTTTTACATCCAGTCCCTGTGTGTATGCAGTTTTGTAAATCTTGTCATGTGTTCCCACCTGCACCACCTGCACACAATGTGTGTGTGTGTGTGTATCTATGTGTGTGTGTGTGTGTGTGTGTATCTGTGTGTGTGGGAGTGTGTGTGTTGTATGTGCTTGTGTGTGTGGTCTGTGTGTGTGTGCGTGTGTGTCTGTGTATATGGGGTGGGGGGGGACATGTCTGTCTGTGTTTGTGTGTGTTTTGTGTGTGGTTGTTTGTGTGTATTATCTCTGTGTGTATGTGTTATGTGTGTATCTCTGTGTGTGTGTTTGTGTGTGTGTGTGTTGCATTTGCCACTTGCTGTGATCTTTAAGTTCATCATAATTCTGTCAAAGTTTGCACTTTTAAAGCATCTCAGTATAATTTAGTATAAATTTAACGCAGAAAAATCTGCTGCTGCTCTCTCTCTCTCTCTCTCTCTCTCTCTCTCTCTGTCTCTGTCTGTCTGTCTGTCTGTCTGTCTGTCTGTCTGTCTGTCTGTCTGTGTCTCACTCTCTCTCTCTCTCTCTCTCTCTCTCTCTCTCTCTCTCTCTCCTCTCTCCTCTCTCTCTCTCTCTCTCTCTCTCTCTCTCTCTCTCTCTCTCTGTGTCCTGTCCATCTTTCTGTCTCTCTTTATTTGTATTTGGTTCATTTAATTAACATTGATTGTTCCTGCTTCCTTCACTCAAGGAACCTAAAGTGTTCATGCTGTCATTTTTTTTTTTTTTAATGTCAGTTGTGTTTAATTATGTCATGATATATTTTGTTTTCTTTTCTACTTTTCAGCCGCAGGCAATGGAAGCAACATTTTTGCTCGCATTCCCATCTTCCGTCAACGAGCTCCCATGTTCCCACCCCTCAGGGGATACTACCCATGCCCTTGATGCAGCCCACAGACATTTACCTCCCCTGTTTCTCCCATCATTTCATCAGCCAAGCGGTCCGAGAACGCCTGGATCAGAGAATGCAGGTAATGTTGGTCTGCTGTTTGAGATCAATTTCTGGGGGGGGGGGGGGGGGTCTTTTCTTTCTTTTTTTGTCTTTTTTTTTTTTTTTGCTGTCGCTTTTCTTGTGATGTGTCATTGCTTTATTGGGTTAAGGGAGCTGGGATGAGGATATTCTGTTCATTTCATTTTATATCATGTGAAGTCTGGCATAGAGGAGGATATTTAGTTCATTTCATTTTATACCACTTTAAGTCACAGTAGATGTCTCTGCATGAAATTCTGGCTGCTCTCCCCAGGGAGAGCATGTCGCCACAAGAGCAGTGCCACCCATTATTACTTTTTTTTTTCCTTTCTAGAACTGTATTTCTTTCCCTATCAGAATGAATTTTTCTACAGAATTTTGCCAGGGACAGCCCTCTTTCTGTGGGGACTGATATGTGCGCTAAATAACTTTGTGTAACACAGGGGACCTCAGTTTATCGTCTCATCCAAAAGACTAGCACCCAGACCACCATTCATGGTCTAATAGATGAGGGAAAAGTTTCAGGCTCAAACGGGGTTCAAACCACCGCACACTTCTAACTTGGACTTTTCGCTTTCTAGGCAGGCGTGTTACCTCTAGACCACCGATACACCAAAGGTGGGGGCACAGCGCTCAAATCCAGCACCACTCAGTCCAGAATGCTAAATTTAGGGTGCCTTTCCTTTTGCCTACTGCAAGTGTGGTCAGTTCCTGCTATAAATAGCACCAGCTGGCCCCACCTAGGCTGGGATGGGCTGGATTAATTAGCTGCTGAGAGGAGCTGAAAGTGGGGGAAACTGACAACTGTGGGGGGTGGGCTGGTGTGTAAATGATCATTGTCTTATCATGATTGTGTGCAAGTCCAGGGCACTGACAATCAGTAACGAGAATGGATGGATCAGTAGTGCTCCTGTACAGGACTGTTTGATGTGAAGGGTGTTTTGGTTATTGCTGTGGTGTGAAGTGACTTGGCTGGTGTGAGCTGTATCAGCTGATGGGTCAATGGGAATGGTGTTGTGTAATTGGTTGCCGTGGAAAGTGTAAAGTGATTGGTCGTGAGCAGACCTGTGCACCTTCCGTATTTTTCCATATTTGTTCCGGAAAAAGTTGGAAAATACGGAAATATGATTTTATTAATCAAAATCCGATTTTTGTCAAGAAAAAAATCCGGAAATCAAAAATGTTGTCATCTATCGTTCAGCGATTCCGTTCATCTTGCGTTATGTCGTCTGCTAGGAACAATCGTTCAGTGACTTGTCTCCCTTTAGGCCTATGACGCATGTGCAAAGCATTATTTTCAAAACAAAATGGCGGAGTAGTGTAGACTTTCGCGGAAAAAACAGACCAAACTGACACGCTTACAAGCAAAGAAAGACATGGCGTAAACGCAAAATGACGCTAACAGGCCAGGATGGGGCTAGAAGAGGTACAGATGCGGATATTTATTCGCAAACAGCAAAATTGGCTGTTCGTTTTGCCGAGTAATGTTTGAAACTTGCTACGTCTCTCGCATTGGGCTGCTCGCTAGCGAAAGTTGAGCTTTCATTTGCAAGTGGTGTTGGAAATTCGAACACGGTCGGAAAATAACAAACCACGGCACTTAAGCTACGGAAGCGCTGATTTCTTGGCAAATCATGGAACAGTAAACCTGTCGCATCTTCGGGAAATCAGTTGATCACTTGATCGTTAAAATGGCAGAGCGACTTGTTCTGAAGTTACATCGCGTTGAACACGGTCTCGCTCTGCTGCTGTACTGGACAGAAGCATAGCACACACATACTTCGGACTTGTTTTCTGGCCATGCAAACTGTCATGGTGAGTCCACTCCGAAATCAGATGATTTTTTAATCTGCTTTTGTATGGGGGCTTCAGCATGATATTAAAATGAGAAAGGCATAGGATCTTCATCAATCTTCACAAGAGAGCATCTCTCTCTCTCTCTCTCTCTCTCTCTCTCTCTCTCTCTCTCTCTCTCTCTCTCTCTCTCTCTCTCTCTCTCTCTCTCTCTCTCTCGGGGGGGGACGATAAAACATGGCGTCTAGGCGGCCGTACATGTGAGACGCGGCGTAAAACTGTGTGTGCCACAACGTCTCAAAGGATTGTTCGGAACTGTTTCTTGTGCTGCAGTTAGTAAGAAACATCAGTGCCTAAATATACCTCAAAATGGTGGACTTAATGATGTGGAGGGCGGCTATTGGGGTGTTTTCTGCAAAATGTCAGCGTGTGACAGGCGTTTATAAAAAGATGTCCACGACACAGGTGAGCAAAAACACCGACACCGTGACACACCTATCAACAGCTGATGTCGTGGTGGGCTTTGTGTGCTGTGCCATGCTGACTTTTTTGATTAACTGTTTTGTCAGAAATTTAACCAAATTTGTGCCATTTGACTGTGCTTGCCTTGAGTGGCTTACTGCAAATGGAACGGCATGGCAGGAGATGGCAGTTGTGTGTGACAGTGACAGTGGGCCAGCGTGTCAGTCGGAGTTGCACGTGTCTGTGCTTCTCGTGGCCTTTTGCGTGCAGCACGCTGCCTTCTCCCTGCGCAGGCTGTTGCTAAGCGGCGATGTGGAAACAAACCCAGGGCCCAATACGGATGGACAGAAGGACGCAAAAGACAACACAGATACAGCACCGATTACACCAACTGATGTCAGCGATCTGATGAGCACAGTAATGAAGAACATACAGCAGCAGTTTTCAGAGCAAACTAGCGTCATCCGGAATGATTTAGGGGAAATTAAAAACGAACTTCTGCAAGTCAAACAACAATGTGAAGAAATAAATCTAAGATGTGACAGGCTGGAAAGAGATCAGAGAGAGTTGACAGGGACAGTCACAGAAATGACAGAAGACATTCATCAGCTGTTTGAAGAAAGAAATGAAGACAGAGAAGAGGTGCAACAACTAAATGATACCATCAGAGATTTGAAGTCAGAAATCGAACAATTAAAAACTGACACAGACAGACTGGAAGACTTCTCCAGAAGAGATAACTTACGCTTGTTTGGCATTCCTCAACAAAGTGCCAGAGAAACCCATGACTCCTGTGCTCAGTCAATCATCAATGTGCTGAATAGTGTGGATATTAACAAGTCTTGGACACTGGACGACATAGCTCGGGCACATCGTACAGGGCAGGCACGAGATGGACAGCCCAGGCCTATGATTGCCAAGTTCAATAGGTGGAGAGACAAAATGAACATTCTGACTGGCAAAGACCTGAGGCAGAAGCTGCAAGACAAAGGTGTCAGGGTGGCCAACGACCTGACCAGAGCCCAGGCGCAGATGGTGGCTGCGGCACGCAGGGAGGGGAAGAGGGCCTACTTCCACAGGGGGCAGATGGTGATCGGGCCCAGCCTTCCAGACCCCCGATCCTACGCAGAGGTGGTGGAGAGTGGGGGTGCACAACAGTCCTCCATCCCTGTCCCCTCCTCACAGCCCAGTCAACAAGGGGATTCCCCTTTCCTCACCGGCAGAGGGGCTGTGACGTCAGAGGGACGCACCACGCCTGGCAGCCGACAGACGACCACGAGCGGCAGGCCCCCTTCTCCCTTCTCCGCTCCCTCTGTGGCACGTGCACCACGGGAACAGCGCAGGAGTGACGTCACCGGAGGCAATGCAGGCGGGCGGTACCATGGCAACCACGGGGCGACTCCGCGGGATGAACGTCACAGCTCAGCAGTTGGCGGGGGTTCCCCTCGCTATGACGTGGCGGGTTCTTCCGGCGGTGACGAGCGTGCTGCACGTGACGGGCCGCTGTCCTACCAGCAGACGGGTATGCGGGATTTCCTGCGTAACCCGCCGCGCAAGTCGTCTGCTCGTGGCAAAGTGGCCAGTGACAACAAGAACTGTCGCAGGAGTCAGCGTCCTAGCAGCGTAAGAAAGAGCTAGGACAGGCCCGGCCATCCAAGTCAACTATCATTTTTAAACTATAACGTCGAAAATTTGTACAGTAAATTAAAAGATGTATCCTTTATAAACTATGTCAATAAGTTTGATTTTGTTTGTCTCACAGAAACTTTTCTTGATTCTAGTTTTGACTACAGTGGTGTTTTTCTTGATTATATTAAGTTTCATGTACCTGCACAAAAACTTTCACATCATGGAAGGAATTCTGGGGGAGTGCTTTTATTAGTAAGAAAGTCTTTAGAAAATTATGTAGCAGAGATTAAAATAGAGTGTGACAACACTATTGCTATTAGAGTAAACAAATGTATTTTTAATTTAGATAAAGATGTTATTTTGATATCATGCTATATTGTGCCAGAAGGTGGCCCTATTTACAATGAAAAACTAATTAAAGATGGTGTTATATTATTAGAGGAAACCATATTACAGTATTTTCAAAAAGATGATTTTCATTTCATGATTATTGGAGATTTAAATGCCAGGACAGGTCAAGAACAAGCCGACCTTGAGGTTATGTCAAATTATTTGATTGATGTTGAGTATGATGGTATGAATGATGAACCTTGTGTGCGTGCCTCTAAGGATGACACAATTAATAATTTTGGTAGATCCTTGTTAGATCTATGTTTTATGTTTGACATGGGGATTCTGAATGGTTGTTGTGAAGGGGATAGGGAGGGGGAGTATACCTTTGTGTCTCCTAATGGATGCAGTGTTATTGATTATTTTCTTGTTCCTAGTCAAATATTAACATGCTTTGATTTGTGTATTGGGGATTGTGTTTATTCATGGCACCTCCCTGTTGAAATAACATGGAAAATAGATAATGAATGTATTGATAGTGAAAGTAGAGAACAAGAGAGTGTGGAAAAAATCATATGGTCAGAAGATTTTGTTGATATATATAAACATGAGCTTGATAGTTCAGAATTTCAAGAAAGCATTGAAGCAGCTTCCCAACTATTAAACACAAATATAAATGATAGCTTAGATCAGTTTGTTAAAGCCTTATGTGGGGCTGCTGCATGCATGGTTAGAACAGTTAGAAAAGGTAGAAAAAAATGGAATGACTGGTTTGATGCTGAATGTGAACAAAAGAAACAAGAAGTTAAAAGATTATTAAAAAGATTCCAACGTTGTAAAACAAATGAGGATAAATCAGAAAAAAGACAAATGTATACGACTGCGCGAAAAGAATACATTAATTTAAGAAAATCAACAGAAAGAGACTTTGACGAAAAAAGATTAGAGAAACTTAAAAATTCTTCAAAGGACTCCAAAACATTCTGGTCTGTCATCAGATCTGTTAACCGTAAGTCATTAGTATATAACGATATAACTATACAACAATGGTATGATCATTTTTTGAAGGTTTTTAATGACTTTAATTGTGCAGAAACACAAGAGAATGTAGATGTGCAAGAAGAAGATGAAATGTTTGAACCATTGTTTAATAATCCTATAACTCAAAATGAAATTATTGATGCCATTAAACATTTAAAAACAGGAAAAAGTGCTGGTCCCGATAAAATAATTGGAGAAATGCTCAAATATGCAAACTCCACTGTAATTACTTTTCTTGTTCAGTTATTCAACCATTTGTTTGAAAGTGGTGCTTTCCCTTTAGAATGGGCCAAGTCAGTAATAATTCCGATTTTTTAAAAAAGGAGATATTAATAATGCCGATAACTATCGCGGAGTAGCTCTCACTAGTATCTTAAGCAAACTTTATACTTACGTTTTGAATAAGAGATTAACTCAATGGGCAGATAATGAAGAAAAATTAATTGAAGAGCAAGCGGGCTTTAGAGCAAAGTACAGTACTGTAGATCATATATTTACTCTTTATTCTCTTGTTCAAAAACATTTGCTTTCCAATAAAAAATTATACGTAGCTTTTGTGGACTTTAGAAAGGCCTTTGATTCGGTAAATAGAAATATATTGTGGCATGTACTAAGAAAAAACGGTGTGAATGGTAAACTATATACGGCCCTTAGAGCTATTTATAGGTCAGTTTTAGCGTGCGTGCGTGCAAGGAATGAATATTCTGATTTCTTTGAATGCCCCAAGGGAGTGAAACAGGGTTGTATTTTAAGCCCACAAATGTTTTCATTTTTTATAAATGAACTAGCTATTGAGTTATCAAAAAAAGGAAAACACGGCATTCAAATAATTCCGGGAGCAATCGAAGTGTTTTTATTACTTTTGCCGATGACATTATCCTTTTGTCTGAGACTGTTATCGGTTTACAACACCAGTTAAATATCTTAAAAGAAGAGGCAGATCGTTTTGATTTAACAGTGAATATGGACAAAACAAATGTTATTGTTTTTAGAATGGGTGGACATTTAGCAGTAAGTGAAAAATGGTTTTATGGCAATGTTGAAGTCAAAATAGTAAATACGTATAAATATTTAGGAATGATGTTTTCAACAAGGCTTAGTCTAAATTATGCATGGCAAGAATCTTGTAGGAAGGGTAAAAAAGGTGTTATAGAAATCCTAAAAACATTACGGAAGCTGAATTCGATAGACTGTTCCCTATTTTGGAAATTATTTGACACACAGATAGAACCGTTGATTACATATGCCTCAGAAATATGGGGACTATATGTAAATACCCAAATGGAAAAAGTGCACACATTTGCCATAAAACGTTTTTTAAACGTGCCAATACATGCATCTAACACTGTACTTTATGGAGAGACAGGAAGATATCCCTTGTATATAAGAACTTTTGTGAAATGCATCAAATATTGGTTAAAACTGTTGAAACTTCCACAAACACGTTTATGCAGACAGTCATATGAAATGTTGATTATTCAGATGGAACTGGGTAAAGAGAACTGGGCTTATCAAGTTAAAAGAGTTTTGTCGGAACATGGCTTTGGGATTGTGTGGATGTCTCAGGAAGTAGGAAATGAGCGACAGTTTCTTTCGGAATTTAAAGACAGGCTTATTTGCTCTTTTAAACAAAACTGGCACTCAGATATGGAAAGTAAAAGTAAATATAGCTGGTTCTTTTCCTTTAAATCTGTGTTTCAGACAGAAAAATATATAAAAGTAATAACTGATAAATGGCATAGGCTTAATTATGCTCGTTTCAGATTAAGAACATTGGGTTTCAATGCTAATAAAAGATGGTTTCAAACTGAGACATCCATACAGTTACCATGTCCATTATGTGGCCATAATATTGATGATGAAATTCATTTTTTGTTTCAATGTAAGGCATATGAAACTCTACGTAATAAACATAATTTTCTAAGTTTACAATCAACAGAAGTTCAAGATATTGTTTCTATTTTGTCATCTGAAAATGAACATGTAATTAAAGCTGTAGCTAAGTTTATTGCAGAGGCACAGAAATTAAGACAAAGCCACGTCAGCAACAATTGATTTAATATGCAATGGTATAGCCACTTTAAAGAGTAATGTATTTTCAAGTAAGGCAACTTCAGAAAGGTTGATATCATGTGTGATTTGAATGGATGGTCGAATCGAAAATTGTTTTTGCATTTCAGTTTGGTTTTTCCTTTCTTTTCTTTGTATTTACCCGGTGATTGGTAACTGTATATACGCCTATGTTAATGTTAGTTGATTATAAATGAATGGATTTTGGGGGGGAAACTTAATTGTACTGATCACATATTCCACATTTTGTTTACCGTTTCACAAAAAAAAGTATTTGTGTTACCTCCCTTGTCAAAAGGCCCAGTTGGGCAATGACAATAAACTGTTAAAGCGTTAAAGCGTAAAGCGTCTCTCTCTCTCTCTCTCTCTCTCCCTCCCTCCCTCCACAGGCATAGGATCTTCATCAATCTTCACAAGAGAGCATCTCTCTCTCTCTCTCTCTCTCTCTCTCTCTCTCTCTCTCTCTCTCTCTCTCTCTCTCTCTCTCTCCCTCTCCCTCCCTCCCTCCCTCCCTCCCTCCACAGGCATAGGATCTTCATCAATCTTCACAAGAGAGCATTCTCTCTCTCTCTCTCTCTCTCTCTCTCTCTCTCTCTCTCTCTCTCTCTCTCTCTCTCTCTCTCCTCTCTCTCTCTCTCTCTCTCTCTCTCCCTCCCTCCCTCCCTCCACACACACACACACACAACTGTTAATCTCCCTCCCTCCCTCCCTCCCCCTTTCCTCCAGTATTTTTCTGCCTCTCACCTCCTTGTCTCCCTTTTCATTAGTCTTGCCCTACCTACTACCCCCTCCCTTCTCCCTCACACAGTTTCCCCCCCCCCCTCCCCTCTTCACTAGTTTCCCCACCCTATCCCTCCTCTTGTCTTCCCCCCCCCCACTCCCCTCTTCATTAGCATACACATACAAAGATACAAGTGCATACACACACACACAAAAAAAAAAAACCCCACCTATTATGGTATTCTTTTTTTTAATGACAGCTTTAAAAAGAAATGACAATTCTGAACAGTATCCACGACAATTCCATAATATCACATAACGAGTTATCAGACCTGTCCAGATTTGCTAGTTGATAAAAAAAAAACCAAACCCAAACTTAAGAGCTTTTGTACAATGGAAAGAAATTAAAAGGGGGATGAGCAAACAAGAGGGGGCAAAAGAAACCAATAAGAAAATAGAAAATTAAAGACATTTATTTTTCTCGAAATACTGAAAAATACTGAAACTCGGTGAAAAATACTGAAAATTGCCATGAAAATACTGAAATCAGTAGTAAGGGGGTGCTCAGGTCTGGTCGTTAGTATGGAGGAGAGTGTCAGGTAATTGGATTATGTGAATGATGGAAGAAAGTTGGTGGTTGTGCACAGTCTGAACTGATGGGTTGGTGTGGGTGATGTAAAATTTTTTGGTGATGTAAGGTTGTTGTAAATGAACCGTATAAGAGGATGGGTTAGTGTGGACATTGTGAGATGACCTGTCACCACAACGGCTGTTGCAGGATCCCCAGAACCTGGGCAATATGATGGCGGGCATGATGTCCACTCTGTTCGGGCAGCCACGCACCAGAGGTGAGTATGGGGGACTGTGATCAGTGTGGTGTCGTGTTTGTCACAACCACCCACCCACTTCTCCACAGACACACAACCACCCACCCATTTCTCCACAGACACACAACTACCCACCCACTTCCCAACACACTCCCTTCTCCACACACTTCCAACACACACACACACACCACACTTCACCCACACACCCACACTCACCCTTACCAACTCCTTTTCCACACACACACACTAAACACACTACAATGTGCCCTGAATCCCCCCCCCCCCCGCCCCCCTGCGTGCACAGGTTCCCTAGTGTTGGAGCGCAGCCCCCAGCAGCCAGGGGACACCAGCAGCCGCGCCCACACACACACACCCCTACACACACACACACACACACACACACACACACCCCTACACACACACACACACACACACACACACACACACACACACACACACACACACACACACACACACACACTTCCCAACACACTCCCTTTTCCACATACACCCACACCCACACACACACTTCCCAACACACTCCCTTTTTCACACACACACACACACACACACACACACACACACACACACACACACACACACACACACACACACCCTCCAACCCCCCCCCCCAACACACTCACACACACACACACACACTCACACACACACACACACACACACACACACACACACACACACACACACCCTCCAACCCCCCCCCAACACACTCACACACACACACTCCCTTATCCACTAAAACACACCACAATATAACAAATCCCCCCTTGCTGGTGCACTGCAGGTCCCCCAGTGTCAGAGCGCAGCTCCCAGCAGCCCGGAGGCACCCTGCCACACCCACACACACACACACACACACACACACACACAACCACAACAACCCACACTAAAACACCCACACCACAACAATGTGCCCTCAATCCCCCCCTCTTGCACAGGTCCCCAGTGTCAGAGCGCAGCTCCCAGCAGCCCGGAGGCACCCCACCGCGCAGCGCCAGCGACAGCAGCAGCCGCGCCCACACCAGCACCACGGCCACGCAGCAGGGCCCCATCTCCGCCAACCCCTTCGCCACCCTCTTCTCCCAGATCCTGGGTGGGGCGGGACCGCTGGGACACATGGCCTCCGCCGCCTCTGCTGCTGCCGCCGCCGCTGCTGCTGCCGCCAATGCCAACAATGCTGCTCCGTCTTCTGGAGAGGTAGGGGGTTGGGGTGGGGGGCAGGGGGGGGGAGTGAGAGGAGAGGTAGGGAAAAACTTTTTTTGAAAACTTTTTTTATTCAAAGAGGGTAATAGAATAAGCAACAATTGCTTTTTTACATCCAGCCCTCGGAAAAGACCACACCCCCACCCCCACCCTTCAAAAAAAAACAATCAGAACAACAACGCCTGAAACAAAATATAAACAAGCAAACAAAACCCCCACAATATACATGAAAAGTTGCCAAATGTACACAATATGAAAGTAGATAATTAAAATACTTTCTAATGAACAAGCAAATACTAAATACAAAGGGTACAGAAAAAAATCTTATTTCAAGATTCATGAGAGAGGGAGAGAGAGAAGAAGAGGAATGGAAGAGAGAGAGAGAGAGAATGAATGAATTATATTTAAAGACTGTAATGGCATAAGGAAACGTGCCTTTTTACAACCAGCCCTCTAAAAAAAAGGGAAAGAAAAAAGAGGGAGGAGGAAAGAGATGGAGAGAGGGAGGGAAGGAAGGAGGGGGAGACAAAGAGGGAGAGAGGGGATAACAATAGGGAGGAGGGGGGGGAGGGGGGTGGGGGAGAAACAGCTGGAGGGTGTGTGTGTCTTTGTGTAGAGAGAAGGGAGTGAGGTAGCAAAAGAAGAACCAAATCAAACCGATGAATGTATATTGAAAGAGACTTGAAAACCCGGGGAGGGAGAAAAGAGCCACAGCCTACATACAAACTCTCTCTCTCTCTCTCTCTCTCTCTCTCTCTCTCTCTCTCTCTCTCTCTCTCTCTCTCTCTCTCTCTGGTTTTTGCTTTATTTGCTGTTGGTTTGGATTTTTTTGGGGGGGGGGAGGGGGGGCAGGTGTTTGGGGGGGAGGGGGTGCTATTCCCTTACCAGGGCAAGGGCTGGATGAAAAAAAAGTATGTGAATACTCTGTTACCCTTTGAAAATAAAGATTATGCATTCATTCATTCTATCTCTGTGTGTACAGAGCGGGGAGGGCAGTGGGGGTCAGGGGGGCAGCCCCATGTCGGACGCTTTCTTTGCGCGGCTGATCCAGGGCATCCAGGCCCAGACCACACAGGCCATGGCTGGGGGGCAGTCCGGGGGGCAGACTGTGGCCTCCTTCCTCCACACCCTGGGGGACAACCACAGCATCGTGCCCGGGGAAGGTCAGTCACCCACTGACCTACTGACTGATCAACCAACTGAACTACCAACTGACCTACCGACTGTCCAACTGACCTACCAATTGACCAACTGACCTACCAACTGACCTACCAATTGACCAACTGACCTACCAATTGACCAACTGACCTACCAATTGACCAACTGACCTACCAATTGACCAACTGACCTACTAACTGGCAGACCAACTGACCTACCAACTGACTGACCTACCAACTGGCAGACCAACTGACCTACCAATTGACCAACTGACCTACCAACTGGCAGACCAACTGACCTACCAACTGACTGACCTACCAACTGGCAGACCAACTGACTGTCCAATTGACCAACCAACTGACCTACCAACCTACCAACTGACCTACCAACTAACTGACCAACTGACCTATTAACCGACTGACCTTCCAACTGACTGACCAACCAACTGACCAACCGCTGTTTTTTTTGTTGTTGTTTCTCTGCTTCCGAAATCAACAGACCCCTTTGCTTCATTGTTTTTAATCATTTTGTAAATAAATTTTTGTTAGGGTTTTTTTTGTTTTTGTTGGTTTTTTTTTTTAAGAAATCTGTTTTCGCTCTGGAGTTCTAACATCAGTGCTGACTCCACTTTTCTCAAAAAGTGAAAGGAATGAAAAGTCAGTGAAAGGAATGAAAAGTCAAGTGAAAGGAATGAAAAGTCAAGTGAAAAGAATGAAAAGTATTTTGAATTTGAATTTAAAACAGTTTGGAATAAAAGTAGCTCCAGATCCTTACAGATATCTGGAAAGAAAAAAAAACATAAATGGAAAGAGTTTTTTTATATTGTTAAAATCAGGAAAATACCAGCATTCTCAAACAAAAGTAAGAAACAAAGAACACCACCACCCCTTCCCCCAAAAAACCCCAGGGGTTTGACAAACATACATTAGTTCAGAGTAAGAAACATCAAATTTTTCTTTTCCATTGTTGAACACTCAGACAGCAACTATTGTCGTCTGTTAAGTGAGTGAAAATGTGTCGCGCTGCCGTTAAGCGCCTGACAAGTCAGGCCCTGTGCATCCGACTTCGGCGTAAGATAGAATGATCTTTTAAGTCTTTCTGGGGGAAAAGGCGGGAGAGCGGACCAAGAAAGCAGAAAAGAGACAATGAGGTGACAGGAATAAAAAGAACGAGACAGAAACCAGGAGAGTGATAGAATTCCAGATGGTGGGGATGCTGTTTATACTGACAGGCCCCCTGGAGCCCTGGGGGGAAAACATCAAATGATTCTGTTAAAAAAAAAAAATTACAAAGAATTTTGATAATTTGTTGACATTCTTTTAAAAAAAAGAAAATTCCTTGTTTTATATACAGCTGTGAATCATGTGTTTTGGCACATTTTATTTTATTTTATACCACTTTATGTCACAGCAGATTTCTCTGCATGAAATTCGGGCTGCTCTCCCTGGGGAGAGCGCGTTGCCACAAGTGCAGCACCTACCCATTATTTTTTTTTTCCCTCAGGGATGGTGTCTAAACACAACACCTGTGTGCATGCCGGGTTTTTGTTTGTTTTTTTTAAAAAATGATTTTGTCATCCGCTCCTACCGGCACACGATGGCCTGCTCTTCCAAAAGGCGGAACAGGGTTTTAACGTGTGCGCAAGATGTTCTGCATGCATTCACACACGAGGCCTCGGTTTCTAGTCTCATCCGAATGACTTTGACATTCAGTTCAATTTTTTCATCAAACTGGGAAGAAAGGGCGAGCTGGGTACGAACCCAGAAACTCACGGTTTACATGTTGGCAGGCGAACGTCTTAACCATCCTGCCACCTTCCTTCCACATAACTGACCCCCCCACAATGCTGATGTTGTGTGTGTGTTTTTCTGTGCAGGGTTTCTGACGGACGGGTTCCTGTGCATAGCAGAACAGCTGACCTTTGGGGACATGATCAGCATATTCATGGGGCAGCACCAGCCCATGGCGCGGCTGAGGCGGCCCCTGCGGCAGTTTGTCAGTGACCGCGTCCTGGAGGGGTCAGCCAGCACGGACCACAACCTGACCACAGCCACTGGCCGCGTGGTGGAGGAGGTTCTGCCCGATATACTGACCATGGTGGTGAGGAGGGAGGGAGTGTTGGGGGTGGGGGGGAGGGGATTGTGTGGGTGTGTGTGTGGTTTGTGTGTGTGTGTGTGAGTCTCTGTGTGTGTTGTGTGGGGAGGGTGTGTGGGTGTCTGTATGTGGTTGTTTGTGTGTGGTAGGTGTGTGTTTGTGGTGGTGGGGGGGGGTGCTGTGTTGTGTTCGGTGTGTGTTGTTGTGGGGGGTGGTGGTGGGGGTGGGGGGGGTGCATGTGGTGTTGGGGTGTTCTGGTGTGGGGGGGTATGTAGTAGGGGGGTGTTTGTGTGTGTTGAGGGGGGTGTGGTGTGTGGAGGGTGTTGAGTGTGTGGAGGGGTCAGCCAGCATGACCACAGCCACTGGCTGGGGTGGTGGAGGAGGTTCTGCCGATATACTGACATGGTGGTGAGGGGGGGGAATGTGGGGGGGTAGTGTGTGTGTGTGTAGGGGGATGGTGTTTGTGTGTATGGTTTGTGGGGGGTGTGGGGGGGAGAGGGTGTTGAAGGGGTGGGGGGGTTTGAAGTGCAATTGTATTTTGTGGGTGTGGGGGTGTTATGTGTGTGAATGTGTGGTGTGTGTGTGTAGTTTGGGGGTAGGAGTGGTTTGTGGCGGTTTTTAGTGTGTGTGTGTTTGTGTATGCGGCTGTGTGTGTGAATGTGTTTGTATTTTGTGTGTGTGTGGTGTGCATGCATGTGTATTGAGACACCTAGGCAAGGTAAAGAAAGGGCCAGGTGACGCAGCCAGGTGTGTGTGTGTGTTCAGTCAGGAAGCGTGTGAGCGGTGTGAACCTGAATGCACAGCGCAAGTTCTTCACCAGCACCTGCTGGCCCTCTTCAGACTCACCGTCGACTTCAACGGTGAGCACACGCCACTCACTGTGCCGCCTTCTTTTTTTTTTCTTTTTTCTTTTTTCTTTTTTTTTTTCTCTGTGCCTTCTCTTTTCTGCACTGATTTGGAAAAAAAATTTTTTATCTATTCTTTTATATCGAGGATAATTGAAAAAGCACTCGTGTGCTTTTTTTCATCCAGTCCCCGTGTGTATGCAGTTTTTTGTAAATATTGTCATCTGTTCCCACTGGCACGCAATGGCCTACTCTTATGAAAAGCGGAACAGGATTTTTAACATGTGCACAAGACGTTCTGTGTGCGTTCGCACATGGGGCCTCGGTTTACAGTCTCGTCCGAAAAACAGAAAAGGGAGGGGCTGTTGTGTATGTAAAAATAAAGTACTTTACTGTGACACAAGTTAAACAGTGACTGAAGTGTGTGTGTGTGACTGAGGGCTAATCAGCATTGAAAGAAGTGGTGAAATCAGAGCAGACTGTCAGTAGTGGTGGCAGCCTGTTTAAGCGTCACCGCACAGCAAACACCATCACTCCTGTTTCCTACCAGGCAGACTGCAGCCACTGTCTGGTCTCATGCAGGGGGAACACAAACCTTAACTTAAGTAGTACTTACTGCAAGTAGCATGGGTCTAGAGATGTATGTGTGGGTGAGGACTTGGTGTGGGTGGGTGGGTGTGTGTGGGTGGGTTGTGGGGGTGTGGTGTGGTGTGTATGTGTAGGTGTGGTGTGTGTGTGAGAGAGTGTGTGTGTGTGTGTGTGTTTTGTGTGTGTGTGTGTGTGTGTACAGGTGCATTTGCTGTCTGTTATTTTTGGAGGGGTAATTTAAAAAGGTTGTTACTTACTACTTTAGTGCATGCATCAGACAAGGATGTTGTTTATCTAGTTGTACGAGTCCCCTTATGGATAGTACCTCTTAACACTTTCTACCACGGGTACGGATTTATCCGTACCACGCGATCATCTCCCATGGACACACATAATGAGCAGTCATTTACCCATGCAATGCCATAGTTTAATAAGAATTAGACTTCAAACAAAAAAGATATGATGATTTTACTATGATGACCCAGTGCGCACTGCACTCAGCTGCTGCGGGGCTGGTCCACAGAGACTGCAGTGCAGCTGTACCCTTGGGGTACAAAATGTTAATTCATAAGAATATTTCAGTAAATATACAGTAAATATTCCGGTAAATATACACTCAAGTGTGTCAATCAGGCTTTATCTGTTAAATGTGTCGTATGAGGATGTGTGTGTGTGTGTGTGTGTGTGTGTGTGCGTGTGTGTGTGTAAGGGCAAACATGTGAGTGCACTTGTGCCTTTATACATAGATGTGTGTTTATAGAAAGTAAGCAATTTAAACCAAAAAAGTGTATGTGCATTCATTGAAACCTTTTTTTTCCATGATTAATGGAAGTAAAAATTCATCATTGAATCCTGAACTTTTTATTTTTCTGAAGATTAATTGGTTTGGGGTTTTTTTGCTTTTTCATTAAATTTTGTTTCAGTGATCACCTGACGTGTACACAGTGATGTGTCAGCGATCACCTGATGTGTACACTGTGATGTTTGAGTGATCACCTGACGTGTACACAGTGATATGGCAGTGATCACCTGACGTGTACACAGCCATGTGGCAGTGATCACCTGACATGTACACAGTGATCACCTGACGTGTACACAGTGATGTTTGAGCGATCACCTGACATGTCCTCTGTTGTGTTTCAGTGAGTGACGAGCAGTTTGCTCTACGGTTCTACAATGACTTCCGTCGTCTGTTGGGAGAGTTTGTGGTGTTGATGCCCATGTGTCTGCGAGACGGCCAGCCTGCGTTTACTGCCATGATTGAAAGCAGACTGGTATGTCTACATGCCTATTGGCCAGGGGGGGGGAGGTAGTTTGTTGTGAAACAGTGAATGTTATTTTTCTTGGTCGATTTTGAAGGGCTGAGTTCTTGTTCTGTGTGTTTAAAACTGGTTCCTTTTGTTGTGTTTAAAGTCCCATCACAGGCAGGCAGTGTTTTCCGTGTTGAAGGAATCTGAATCTGAAAATGATGTGAAACTGCAGTCTATTTTCTGTGTAAGAGGATTTCTTGTAAGACTCTCAATGGTGTGAAACTGCAGTCTATTTTCTGTGTAAGAGGTTTTCTTGTAAGACTGGCATGATGATGTGAAACTGCAGTCTATTTTCTGTGTAAGAGGTTTTCTTGTAAGACTGGCATGATGATGTGAAACTGCAGTCTATTTTCTGTGTAAGAGGTTTTCTTGTAAGACTGGCATGATGATGTGAAACTGCAGTCTATTTTCTGTGTAAGAGGTTTTCTTGTAAGACTGGCATGATGATGTGAAACTGCAGTCTATTTTCTGTGTAAGAGGTTTTCTTGTAAGACTGGCATGATGATGTGAAACTGCAGTCTATTTTCTGTGTAAGAGGTTTTCTTGTAAGACTGGCATGATGTTAAACTCTAGTCCATTTTCTGTAACGAAGTGGAAGTGTGTGTACAGTCAAGTCAAAACAAATCAAATCTTTTTTTTTTCCAGATGGTACATTGAATAAGCATCGATTTGCTTTTTTTTCATCAAGCCATCTATATAAAGAAAACAAACAAAAGCAAAACAAAAAAAACAAAGCAGAAAATCCCTAACAAACGAACAAAAACAAAAAAAGGGGAAGGGAAAAAAAACAATAAAAAAGAAAACAACAACAACAAACATTTACACCATCAATTACGCTAACACAATTTCAACACCTAAAAAAAAAAGAAACACCATAAATAACACAAACAACAACAACAAAAACAATAACCAAATCTGCTCTACTCTCTCACACACACCTCTGCTTTCCTTCCTACCGTCCAACACCACAGGCCAGCAACGCTGACAAGCCTAGTCCTGCTGCAGCAGTCGTGACCTCCATGACCTCGCACATGGTGCCTTCCACTACCGCGTCCACACCCA
>CM060341.1:19816287-19821287 GCA_030674155.1 Stramonita haemastoma | reverse complement strand
CTCCTTCTCCTCTACCTCCTTCTCCTCTACCTCCTTCTCCTTTTCCTCGTCCTTCTCCTCCTCTTCCTTCTCTTCCTCCTTCTCCTTTTCCTCCTTTCCTCCTCTTTCTCCTCCTCCTTCTCCTCCTCCTTCTCCTCCTCCTTCTTCTCCTCCTCCTCTTTCTCCTTCTCCTCCTCCTCTTTCTCCTCCATCTCCTGCAACTCTTTCTTCTTTTCTTTCTCTTGGTCTTTCTTCATCTCATTTTTTGTTCTCATGTTCCTTTTTCTCTACCGCCTCCTTCTCTTTCCCCTCTCTGTCTCTCTCTCTCGCTGTTTCGTTACTAGTCTCTGTCTCTCTATATCCATAACTGTGTGTCTCTGTCTCGTGTTTTAATTAGTTAGTATCTGTCTATTTGCCTGTTTGTCTGTCTGTGTGTCTGTTTCTGACTATGTCTGTCTGTCTGTCTGTCTGTCTGTCTGTCTGTCTGTCTGTCTGTCTGTCTGTCTGTCTGTCTGTCTGTCTGTCTGTCTGTCTGTCTGTCTGTCCTCTCTCTCTCTCTCTCTCTCTCTCTCTCTCTCTCTCTCTCTCTCTCTCTCTCTCTCATTCATCAGTTATCTACGCCATCCCATAACGATCGCACCTAGGGAACCTCCCATTATCTATTTTTCTCCCTTTATTTTCAATTTTTCACATTCATATCCTGCTATACTCATCTTTTTTTATTTTTTTAATCTCCTCCACTCTACTATCAACGCCCACCATCCTGTCTCTATCATGAAGATATCCTTATTTACCCACGAAAATTACTGATAACAGAAAACTGAATGGATGTTTGTTCTGGCTTAACTCTCAAACTTATTTTTAAAGAGTTTTTTTTTGGAAGCTAGGGGTTGCTTTTCTATGATTTAATGGTTTGGGATTTTTTTTTTGCCCGTGTTTGTCTTATGCTTGTGTGTTTATTTGTTCGGGTTTTTATTCTACAGAAACCGTTTCCCTATTTCTTTGATGATACACAGTTTAATAAAGCATAGAGAAAGGTTATTTTTAACTCCTTGGTATTTCGAACACAGATTCCATAGCTAACAAGGAAGTGAAAACCAAAATGAAAATTTCGAAAACGCCATGGGGCTGTATATAGAGCTCCTGATTTAAGTGAAAAACCGCAAACTAAAGTGGTACAGGCACGTCACACGAACATCTAGACTGGCCAAGACTGTCCTACAGGGAACAGTACAGGGAGGGAGATGAAGAGGCAGACAGAGGAAACGATGGGAAGACAACATCAGAGAGTGGACTCGCCTTGAGTAGAACGACTTGCTACGGAAAGTTGAAAACCGCGAGGAGTGAAGGAAGCGGGTTTTTTAACGTGGGAGCAAGATGTTCTGCGTGCGTTTGCACACAGGACCTCGATTTATAGTTTTATCCGAAGGACTGAGGGGAGGGGGAGGGGGAAGTACAGTCGGCACTGATGTTAACTCCAGAGGAAAAATCCTCTTGAATGAGATTTGCACACGGGTCAGCAGATCACGAGCGCATCACTCTAACCATCAGACTATTTCATTCCCGTTCGTTTGTTTGTCTAACAAGTCAAAGATAAACAAACTTATTCATTTGTAAAAAAAAAAAATTAAAAAAAAAAAAAAAATCCACAAGCTATAGAAAATTTACAAAAATGCTCGAATTTGAGACTGTTAGTACAATCCACACGCGAAACTGAAAGCAGAATAACAAACAACAAACAAGAAACGACAGAACAAAAAAACAGAGTCTGAAGCCCGAAGTTATCTTGGAGTGCTTAAACAGGTATGAAATGGAGCTTTCTTGTGTCTTTTCCAGATGATGATTCCCATCAAGTATAAGCTGTCAGTGTTGTAAATGCCCTTCATGGGATGATTTATGTATTCTTGACTCGTCTGATACGAGTGAAAGTGGTATAGTTTGCCGCTATGAACAATGTCGTTTTAAGGTATCTGGTTTGGGTTTTATCTCTTTTTATTTTTGGATTGATGTGGTTTTTCCCCACAACGCGATGCCCGTCCTGGGTTGACCCTTATCGTTGTCCAGGGCGTCGATATGCAAGGAAGGACTGTAGAGTTGGTTTTATACCCTGCATTATTCTGTGTGTAGTTGCACAGTTTTATTCTGAGATTTAAAATTTGACGAGTTGGCAGCTCTGATGTGGCCTTTGTGGTCGGCGGGGCCATTAAGAACAAGATTATGACTGGATTGGAAGTATTCTTGACTTGACCTCACGACTTGATTTGACCTGACTTGACCTTAGTTGACTTGACCTCAGTTGACTTGACCTCAATTGACCTGATTTGACTTGACTTGACCTGTGATGACTTGACCTGATTTGACTTGACTTGACCTGATCTGACGACCTGATCTGGCTTGACTTGACCTGAGTTGATTTGACCTTGAGTTGACTTTGCCTTGGTTTGACTTGTTTCAAGTAACACTGCGGCCTCTATTTACAAGCTAATCGTCTGTCAACTTTGTTTTTCTCGAGCCCCCACACGTATCAGAAATCTATCACCAAAATAAAGCAGCTTGTTTATCCTGCAGTCCCAGGCTCGCACAAGCAGAATCAGGTAAAAGTTGGAGGTATATTAAAAAAAACCCGCTGTGGGAAGTCGTCTGCTGTGATTTATCATTTATTAATGTTTTTGTTCCTCAGCTAGAGTTCCGTGGTTCACCAATGGTGAGATTTTCGTATGCAACCGCTTAACCTTAACATGAAAGTAGCCGTATTTTGACTACACGAATGTTTGCTGGGTATGTTTGTATTTCCATAACCTGAGCATGCATAGTTGATCTTCTGCATGTGTATCATATACATGATGGAAATTAAGGCACTGGCAGGTCTGCACTTGAAGTTGACCTGGGATATCCTAAAAATTCCCCAACCTTTAATTCACCAGACGCTACCGAGATTTGAACCCGAGACTTCATGGATCCATGGTATTGAAGTCGAACGGTCTTAACCACTGAGCTATAGCGTCTGTTGCCAAGATAAAGGAGCTTGTTTATCGTGCAGTCTGAACCTTATATAAGAAGGTGTATGGGAAAAGTGTGGAAGTATAAAGATATATCTCTGTGGGAAGAGAACTGCTGTGATATAAGGTTGCACATAAGGGTTAGATTCTGGCAGTTTTCCTTCGATTTTCATAGAATTTATCACTCTTGTATTAGTACTGCACGTACTAAAGCATCCACAGAAATAAAACCCACTTTTGTCAGAGAGACTAGCCCCTGACTGAAAACTCAGGAGAATACGAACAAATTTGGTAGGTTTGGACATTTTTGAAAACATTTTCAGCAAACACTGTACCCCCTCAGTCTTTTGTCATCTGCTAGCTGCCTCACCACATTATGTATGCGTGGGGGTCAACACTATTGAAACACAAGAATTCCTCATTTCATGATCATTTCTAACTTTCCCATCCCTATCTGGCGTTGATCTATGTCCTCAACACCAAAAACAAGTACACAAGCGCATTTTTTCATACTTGTAAAAATATGTGAAAACCAGCCGACCTGTTTCTGACTGGCACTCTATAGAAGGTACTACTTGATTTCAGGAGGCTAACCCTTACATGTAACCAAAGTGGAGGGGAGCTGAGGTTTATCTGAGGGCGGGTACACACACACATCAGTCTGGTCCCTGTCTGCCCACCCCTCCTCCCCTCTCCTCTCCTCTCCTCTCTTCTCCTCTCCTCTCCTCTTCACTCCTTACCAGGCAGAAAGATAGCAGAGAGAGGAGGGACAGCCTGAGTGGTTAGACAGTCCTGCTCCTGATCCGACAAACGGGATTTGAACCACCGCACACTCCGAACCGGATTTTTCGCTTTCTAGACAGGTGCGTTACCTATTAGACCAACAATCCACATTAACTTACCCTGGAGTTAACATCAGTACTGACTCCACTCCCCCTAAAGTCCTTCGAATGAGACTGTGACACTGACAGGGTCATCCTCATCCCTTTGTTCTGATTTTCGCTTGCCTTGATGACTTCATGGACAGGATAGCTTGGTGGTTAAAGCGTTCAGTGTTGCGCTCGTGATTTGATGGTCCAGGTTCGAGCCCAGGTTCTAACCACCACTGAGATTTTTCCCCAGGAGTTAACATCAGTGCCGACTTCACTCCTCCGAAAGTTCTTCGGATGAGGCTATAAACCGAGTTCCCGTGTGCAAACGCACGCAGAACATCTTGCACACACTTGTTCCGCCTTTTGGAAGAGTGCTGGTGGGGACAGGTGATAATATTTACAAAACTTTATGCACAGTGGGACTGGATGTAAAAAAAAAGTACGTGACTTTTTTTCCATCATCCTTAAAATAAGAAAAATAAAAGAATAAACACGTCAAAAAGGATTCTCATACCATCGCTTCGACATACATTATGTCATAATTCCAAAGTAAAAATTTTTCTCCAACCTTGATTGCAAAAATATTTTTATCCCTCACAAAAATTTCTGTCGAGGCCCAAAGAAAAGATTGTTATTAGCATGCACACGTGCACTCAAAGCCAACACCCAGAAATAAGAGAAAGATGAAGTTTGTGGAAACTTTGCTGTTTATTATAGGAAGAACGTTATCCTGTTGTACAAAGTGATGCTTTGTGAGCGAGCTGTTTATTGGAACAAAGTTATCTCTCTGTACAAAGCAATGCTCTGTCTTGTCTTCTGCGTCTTGCTGCGTGTCAGGGACCCACAGCCCCAAAGCAACGAGCTTGTTTATCTGACAGTTTGGGTCGCAGACAGGATCAGGTGAAAGTATGGAGGTAGGTATAACAAAAATAACCACCTTGGAATCAAGGAGTGGGGAGAGTAAAATGAAAAGCTTTATGCTAGAGCTGAGGGAGGCTGTAGCTGAGTGGTTAAGACCATCCGACTTTAATCCATGAAATCGTAGGTTCCAATCTCGGAGGTGTCTTATGAATTAAGAGTGTGGAATTTTGCGATCTCCTAGGTCAACTTCCAGTACAGATTTACCGGTGCCTGAATTCCCTTCGTGTAT
>CM060341.1:19792883-19797883 GCA_030674155.1 Stramonita haemastoma | reverse complement strand
CCCTGCCGCCAACTTGCCAGCTTCACCTACAATAAACACAGACATGTATCACGAACTCAGAAACAATTTTGCTGCAGCCGAACCGAACTGTGCAAAGTTTGTCTGTAATAACAGTGGTTATCCCCTACTCCACTCCCTTTCCCCATTGTCAGTGTGGAGATAAAGAGTGGTGCATGGACGTACAGGCAGTAAGAAAGAAGAAAAGAACACGTTTAAGCAGCATGCACACAAGTGTCGTGTTTAGACACCAACCCTGATGAAAAAAAAAATGGGTAGGCGCTGCACTTGTGGCGGTGACATGCTCTCCCCGGGGAGAGCAGCCCGAATTCCACGCAGAGAAATCTGCTGTGACTTATTGTGGTATAAAATAAAATAAAATAAAATAAAGCAGGCGACACACTGTTCTTTTCAACCTTGCGGGCTTCCCTTTGGGGATGCCGGAAGCTTGTCAGTATAAATAATATTTCCACCTTCAGGAAATTCTGTGCAACAAATTTCCTCTTATCTATCCCTCTCCTTCTTTCTGCCTTGTTCCTTTTCTTCCTGTCACCCCTTACTTGTCTATTTTCTGCTTTCTTGGTCCATCCTTCTGTCTTTTTTTTCCAGAAAGACTTAAGAGATAATAGTTCCCTCCCTTGCAGATGTTGGATGCTCTGGGTTTGAATTGACAGATGCTAAAAAGCTAAACCACAGGGCAACACAATTTGATCATATAACAGACAGCAATAGTTGCTATCTGAGTGTTTTGACAAAGAAGAAGAACTTTGCGCAGGTGCTGAGTGAAAACTACAAACGGAAACGAAACCTTTGAAACATTTTAAAAATATACAAAATACAAAGGCCCTGGTGTGCCCCTGAGACTTCAATCTTATTCACAACACACACACACACACACACACACACACACACACACACACACACACACACACACACACACACACACACACACACACACATCATTCGGATGAGACTATAAACCGAGGTCCCATGTGCGAACGCACGCAGAACATCTTGGGCACACGTTAAATCCTGTTCCGCTTTTCGTAAGAGTAGGCCATCGTGTGCCAGTAGGAATAGATGACAAGATTTACAAAACTGCATACACACGGGGACTGCATGTAAAAAAGCACATGGGCGCTTATCCCACTATCGTCGATATAAAATAATGAAATAAAAATTAAAATAAGATCAATAAAAAAATAAAATAAATAAAAATAAAATAAAAACTTCGAACTAAATCGAAACCTTTGAAACATTTTTAAAATATACAAAATACAAAGGCCCCAGTGTGCCCACGAGGCTTCAACCTCATTCACAACACAAAGTGACCTGTGACTTTAAACTGAGTGCTGATTGGCTGGAGGCTACAAGCTGGCCGTTTTTAACCCAATCAAAACAAAATATGCTCTATCTTGATCCGTTGTGTAGAACCTAACACAACAAACCGCTGGCTGGAGAAATAGGTTTACAGTGACAGACATCCCTTTGGGATCTGTTTTGGCCACACCATCCCGATCTAACGGTTCAGGACCCTAGTTCTTCCTTTACGTGGAACACTCAGACTGCAACTATTGTTGGATGTCACATGAACAAAAATGTGTTGCGCTGCCGTTAAGCACCCGACAAGTCAGGCCCAGCGCGTCCGACTTCAGTGTGAGGAAGATAGTGTGTTGGTTGCTTCAGGCTGTGATTCCTTGTAGATCTTCAAAGTTTTCAGCCAGGAAGGATGCATTCTGAATGGAGTAAGTGGCGTTAACATTGTTAGATAATTACTGTAAGCTCAATCTGTTTAAGATGCCTGTATAGTTTATCGTAGTAGATTGATCATGTCCTTTTTTCTTATTCTATCCTCTATGGGTAAGATTGAAACGGTGTGTGTGTGTGTGTGTGTGTGTGTGTGTGTGTGTGTGTGTGTGTGTGTTGTGTGTGTGTGTGTTATGTGTGTGTGTGTCTGTGCGTGTGTGCCTGTGCGCGCGCCTCTCTGTGTTATCTTCCTGTGTCTGTCTGTATCTGTATTTGTGTGTGTGTGTGTTCGTGCGTGCGTGCGTGTGTGTATGGATATGTTTGTGTATCTGTGTGTCTGTGTGATGTGTGTGCATCTGTGTGTGAATATCAGTGTGTATCTGTGTCTGTGGTGTAGTGAAAATAGGCAGAAAACACAGCAAGAGAAGCAAATAAAAACGAGGGCTGAAATACCCAATGGACATGCATGTCCCCTCCTAACACACAAGGATGCATTATCAAAAGCCATTGTGTGTGAACATGGTGTACTTAATTAATGTGCCTAATGCCAGCTAATCATTCCCTCCGGGCACATCTCTTTGTGGTGGACCTCTTGGTATTTCTGTTTCTTCCCTGCATCAGTGGATCGGTGGTCCAGAGGTAAAGTGCCTGCCTAGAAACCGAAAAGTCCGGGTCGGAGTGTGCGGTGGTTCAAATCCTGTTTGGGCCCAAAACTTTTCCCCCATCCATTAGACCATGAATGGTAGTCTGGGCGCTAGATTTCAGGTGAGACGATAAATCGAGGTCCCGTGTGGTATACATCATTATTTGGCGCACGTAAAAGAACCCACAGCAACAAGGGGATTGTCCCTGGCAAAATTGTGTAGAAAAAAGTCACTCTGATAGGGAAACAAATACAAACTGCAGACAGGGAAAAAAATACTGGGTGGTGCTACACTTGTGGCAACGCGCTCTTCCCAGGGAAAGAGAGCAGCCCGAATTTCACGCAGAGAAATCTGCTGTGACATAAAATGGTATAGAATAAAATATATCAGCATGCCCTCAGCTTGACAGACACCATAGCTGAGTGGTTTAAGACCATTCACCTTCAATCCCATGCATGGGTCCATGAAGTCGTGGGTTCAAATCTAGGCGTTGGTATCTGGTGAATTAAGGGTGGGGACTTTTGTGATCTCCCGGGTCAACTTTAAGTGCAGACCTGCCAGTGCCTTTATTTCCTTCGTGTATGTTATACATATGTAGAAGATCAAATATGCACGTTAAAGATCCCGTAGTTCATGTCAGTGTTCAATAAGTTACAGAAACACGAACATACCCAGCAGTGGTTACCGAGGAACTAAAATAAACAGCTACCTCCTCCCAAATGCTATGTAATTTTCCTCTGTCTATCTCCTTCTCTACATGTTTCTTCTCTCATTCTTGCTTCCCTGCTCAACCACACTACTGGTCCATAAAGACAAAAAAATCTGGAAAACAATCATGCAAGAAAGGGGAAATTAGCCAAATAAGAAAAGTTTACAAATAGCATTTCTGACCCTGCCCCTTTCCTGTTTTCAGGGACGTACAAGAAGTAATCATCATACGAAAGAAGGAAGGAAGAGAATGATGAAGATGAGTAAAGCAATAGAAAGAAGGAAAACAAACCCAGTCACCTTTATGGGTTCCTTGTAAGAACTGTATACTGCCTGGACATCGTAACCTTTGCGAGGTAAATCTTCTTTAGACTTGTGCAAAGTTTGTGATAGCAGTTTCTTCTTCTTGTTCTTCTTCTTCTTGTTCTTCTTCTTCTTGTTCTTCTTCTTCTCTTCTTCTTCTTCTTCTTCTTCTTCTTCTTCTTCTTTTTTCTTCTCAATTCTTTGCAATTCTTTGCATTTTTTCTTCTTCATCTTCTT
Organism: Stramonita haemastoma; assembly: GCA_030674155.1. NCBI lineage: Eukaryota > Metazoa > Mollusca > Gastropoda > Neogastropoda > Muricidae > Stramonita > Stramonita haemastoma. Next base: position 19,794,248 of record CM060341.1, on the reverse strand, counting down.
CGCAATTATTCTTCTTCCTTTCCTTTATCTTTTCATTTTCTTCTTCTTCTTTGCAGTCTTTTTCTTTGCAGTCTTCTTCTTCTTCTTCTTCTTCTTCTTCTTCTTCTTCTTCTTCTTCTTCTTCTTTCTTCTTCCTCTCCTTTTTCTTCCTCTTCTCTTCTTCTTCTCCTTTTTCTTCCTCTTCTCCTCCTTCTTCTCCGAACATTCAGACAGTAACTATTGCTGTCTGTCATATGAGCGAAAATGTGTTACGCTACCCTTAAGCGCCTGACAAGTCAGGCCCAGCGCATTCGATTTCGGCGTGTGATCGCACTTTAACCATATCCTCTCCAATTGTACATCTGTGACCAGTTAAATAGTAATGCGCTATTTTTGTGTGTGTGTGTGTGTGTGTGTGTGTGTGTGTGTGTGTGTGTGTGTGTGTGTGTGTGTGTGTGTGTGTGTGTGTGCGCGCGCGTGCGTGCGTGCGTGTGCGAGTGCATGCACGATCGTTTTTTTTTTCCATTTTTTGTTTTTTTGCGCATGTAAACGTTTGCCCGTCTTCGGGCCTCCTCTAATATATAATTATATATCAAACATCAGACGACAGATCAAAGTCCGTCGGATGAAACTACAAACCGAGGCCCCGTGTGAACAGAACATCTTGCGAACACGTGAAAACCCGTTCCGCCTTGCAGGCCATTGTATGCTGGTAGGAGCGGATGATAACAAAATTTAAAAAAAAACAGCATACAGACAGGTGTTATGTTTAGACACCATCCCTGAGGAAAATTCAGGGAGTCGGGGTCCTCAGGGTGGTTCGGGGCTGTTAATGGCAACGTTCTGGCGGCTCCTGCGACGGTACTGGAACCATTTGTTTCGGCGATTGCCTTTCCAATGGACCATTCCAGCGACATAAGTAGGGAGAAGAAGTTGGTTCTGCTGCATGGGTAACAGCTTGCCCTCCATACTTACTTACCCGGGGTTTGTGCTCTAGAACCTAGAACGCAACTCCATCATAGTCTTCTGAGACTGGTGGATGCCGACAGATGTAAAAATTGAAAAAAAGGAGCTGATAATAGACGAGATAAATGTAAATGTAAATAAGGCCACAAAGCAGAAATATTAACCTCGCCGCCACAATCACTATCACCCCTTTTAGAAAACAATACGAATACGAACTCTTGAATATCTCTAAAGGACAAGAACTTTATATGGGGTGCATGCAAGCAGAAAAGCGAGCAATAAGTAAATAGAGCAATAAACAGAGCCGTTTTACCGCCCCAAGCAACCATTCCCTACACCTTAAAATATTTTAATCCGCAAAATATGGCCACTCATGCAGAAAAACACACAAGTATTGGCGCATGCGCATGCGCGTGCACA
>CM060341.1:19755383-19762883 GCA_030674155.1 Stramonita haemastoma | reverse complement strand
AAGAAGGGAGGTAGGTGGTAGGACGGTTTAGACGTTCGCTCACCTGTCTAACAAGTAAGCCGCGAGGTTCTGGGTTCGATTCCCAGCATTGCCCTTTCGTCATCCCGGTTTGACAGGAGGAATCAAACTGAATGTCGAGTTTTTTCCGGGGAAAATACTTAACCAGTCAGACCCCCCGTGTGCTTTATTTTATTTATTATTTATTTTCTTTTATTCTTTTATATCGAGGATAATGGGATAAGCACTCGTGTGCTTTTTTACCTCCTGTCCCTGTGTGTATGCAGTTGTGTAAATGTCATCTGTTCCCACCGGCACAAGATGGCCTACTCTTACGAAAAGCGGAACAGGATTTAACGTGTGTGCTAGATGTTCTGCGTGTGTTCGCACACGGGGCCTCGGTTTATAGTCTCATCCGAAGGACTTTACAGACTTGTGTACGGTAAAAGAACACACGACAGTTAAAAATCGGAAAGAGCAAGGAGATACTTGCCGACTACCCTGACAACACTGGTAGATTCAATTCCCTACTGTATCCTCAAAGTTGGAAAATGGCTGCCTTAAGTGTGGGAGGGTGAAGGTGGGAGGAGGGGGGAGCTGCATATGCAAAACTCTCTCCATTGATAAATCTCGGAGAAAGGGGAAAAAAGAAAAAAAATCTTCAAGTGTAAAGCCTTTTCCTTCTTGCCTAGAAAGCAAAAAGTCCGGGTCGGAGTGTGCGGTGGTCCGTACCCCGTTTGAGCCCTAAAACTTTTCCCCCTATCCATTAGACCTTGAGTGGTGGTCTGAGCGCTAGTCTTTCGGATGAGACGATAAACCGAGGTCCTGTGTGTTACGCATCACTATTTAGCGCACGTAAAAGAACCCACGGCAACAAGGAGGTTGACCCTGGCAAAATTCTGTAGAAAAAAACCACTCTGATACAGGAAACAAATACAGTTTCATGCAGGAAAAGGGGAAAAAAGTAGGTTCTGCACTTGTGGCGACGCGCTCTCCCCGGGGAGAGCAGCCCGTATTTCACGCAGAGAAATCTGCTGGGATGTAAAGTCGCTGCGCCTGACTTGTCAGGTGCTCAACGGCAGTGCAATGCATTTTTGCTCATATTAACAACATTAGTTGCTGTCTGAGTGTTCGATGAAGAAGAAGAAGAAGAAGAAGAAGAAGAAGAAGAAGAAGAAGAAGAAGAAGAAGAAGAAGAAGAAGAAGAAAAAAAGAAGTAGAAGAAGAAGAAGAAGAAGAAGAAGAAGAAGAAGAAGAAGAAGAAGAAGAAGAAGATGATCATCATCATCATCACCCAAAGCCTTTTTATGCCTTCTTGGCATGTAGTGCAGCAACAAAGGTTCTCCAGCCCTGCCTGTCTCGGGCCAGTTTCTGAATGGTTCCCCAGGAGTGTTGGAGGGTCTTCAGCTCTGTTTCTATTGTCCGACGCCAGGTGTTCTTGGGTCGTCCTCGCCTGAAGAAGAAGAAGAAAATTGCGAAGAAGAACTGCGAAGATCAATTGCGAAGAAGAATTGAGAAGAAGAAGAAGAAGAAGGAGAAGGAGAAGGAGAAGAATTGAGAAGACGAAGAAGACGGAGAAGACGAAGAAGAAGAAGAAGAAGAAGAAGAAGAAGAAGAAGAAGAAGAAGAAGAAGAGAAGAAGAAGAAGAAGAAGAAGAAGAGAACAAGAAAGCACCGGGTTTTTTTTTTATTTTGTTTCATTGTTTTCTTTCGTTTTGTTCCCTTGAGAAACAAACTATAAAAACAAAACAACAAAAAACCGACAGCAAAATAATTGTTTTTTTTGTTGTCGGCTCATTTTTTGTTTCATCTATATTCCAGCTGCCTTTTTCCCATGTTGGTTCTGTGTCACTGTTCTTTGTGTGTTATCGATTTGAATACAGCATGTGCTGCATCATTTTTCATTTTTCTCTACAACTTTATCTCCACTGCTGCAAAAAGTTTTTGTTGGCTTTTTTTCTGTGAATCTACACCAGCTAGCCCACTCCTATCCCCACTCTTTAAAAAAAAAAATTGAATCCATTGCTTAGTCGTAGTGCCAGACTGGGTTTTTAGAATATTATTTTTATCTGTTCTCGAGTATTTTTTAAATTCTTTTATTCTTTTATATCGAGGATAATGAAATAAGCAATCATGTGCTTTTTTACATCCAGTCCCCGTGTGCATGCAGTTTTTTGTGTAAATCTTGTCATCTGTTCCCACCCGCACACAATGGCCTATTCTTACGAAAAGTGGAACAGGATTTAACGTGTGCGCAAGATGTTCTGCGTGCGTTCGCACACGGGGCCTCGGTTTAAGGTCTCATCCGAAGGACTTGTGGGGAGAGTGGATTCAGCACTGATGTTAACTCCGGAGAAAAAATCTCCACGATCGGGAATCGAGTATAATGGAATATGCATTCATGTGATTTTTTATACACCCAGTCCCTGTGTATAAAAGGGTAACAGGGTACAGAATAGCTGAGTGGTCAATGCACTCGCTTTCCCCCAGCCAGCGTTAAGCAGCATCAAGCGTGGTTACCTAGTAGATGGGTGACCGTTTGCGGGCGCGCGCGCACGCACGCACACACACACACACACACACAGACACATAGACACACAGACACACGCACGCACGCGTACAGACACACAGACACACGCACGCACGCGTACACACACACAGACACACAGACACACGCACGCACGCACGCGTACACACACACACACACACACACAGAGTTCCACAATGCCAATGAGCAAAATATATACATACATCAGCCAGGAAGAGGAATGAAGGAAACATGACAATATTTACATTTTACCACTTCAACTAAACAACTGACGACTACTCATAAAAAAAGTTGAATGCAGAGTTGATATGTCTCGGCTTATCCCGTTTATTTACGGAAATTTACGAAAAGGTGGATATTGCCAGAAACAACAAAAAAGAAAATGAAATAAAAAATGAATAAGCATAAGGAAAACAAAATTTTTGGATCATTATGGTAGAATAGAACACAATACAACACAATATAAATTGTCGATATCCTACATGCTTCTCAGCCTGAATGCAGATATATATTTCCCCATTTTCAGTTCCCTAACAGACAGGCACTGTGGCCTGTTGGTTAAGACGACGGATTTGTGGTTTGTATGTCCTTGATGTCGTAGGTTCGAATTTCAGTGGGAAATCGACTGTCTTCCTAGTAGTTGTTAAAATGATATCCTTTAAAGAAAGGAGGGGGTGTAGGGGGAGGGGGGTGTAGGGGGAGTAGGGGGAGGGAGGGAAGAGGGGACGGGAGAAAGGAGGGGGTGTAGGGGGAGTAGGGTGAGGGAGGGGAGAGGGGACGGGAGAGGGGACGGGAGAAAGGAGGGGGTGTAGGGGGAGTAGGGGGAGGGAGGGGACGGGAAAAAGGAGGGGGTGTAGGAGGAATAGGGGGAGGGAGAAAGGAGGGGTGTGTAGGGAGAGGGGGGTGTAGGGGGTGTAGGGGGGGGGAGGGAGGGGAGAGGGACGGGAGAAAGGAGGGGGGTGTAGGGAGAGGGGGGTGTAGGGGAGTAGGGTAAGGGAGGGGAAGGGGACGGGAGAAAGGAGGGGGTGTAGGGAGAGGGGGGTGTAGGGGGAGTAGGGTAAGGGAGGGGAGAGGGGACGGGAGAAAGGAGGGGGGTGTAGGAGGAGTAGGGGGAGGGAGAAAGGAGGGGTGTGTAGGGAGAGGGGGGTGTAGGGGGTTAGGGGGAGGGAGGGGAGAGGCGACGGGAGAAAGGAGGGGGGTGTAAGGGGAGGGAGGGGAGAGCGGACGGGAGAAAGGAGAGGGGTGTAGGGGGAGGGAAGGGGGAGGGGAAGAGGGGACGGGAAAGGAGGGGGGCTAGGGGGAGAGAGGGGGGGGAGAGGGGACGGGAGAAAGGAGGGGTGTGTAGGAGAGGGGGGTGTAGGGGGAGGGGAGAAAGGAGGGGGGGGTAGGGGGAGAGAGGGGACTGGAGAAAGGTGGGGGTGTAGGGAGAGTAGGGGGAGGGAGGGAGGGAGGGGAGAGGGGACGACGGGAGAAAGGAGGGGGGTGTAGGGGGTGTAGGGGGAGGGAGGGGACGGGAGAAAGGAGGGGGGGAGGGTAGGGGGAGGGGAGAAAGGAGAGAGAGAGGGGACTGGAGAAAGGTGGGAGGGGGTAGGGGGAGTATGGTGGGGGAGGGGAGAGGGACGGGAGAAAGGAGGGGGTGTAGGGAGAGTAGGGGGAGGGAGGGAGGGAGGGGAGAGGGGACGACGGGAGAAAGGAGGGGGGTGTAGGGGGTGTAGGGGGAGGGAGGGGACGGGAGAAAGGAGGGGGGGAGGGTAGGGGGAGGGGAGAAAGGAGAGAGAGAGGGACGGGAGAAAGGTGGGAGGGGTAGGGGGAGTATGTGTGGGGAGGGGAGAGGGGACGGGAGAGAGTAGGGGGTGTAGGGCGAGTATGGTGGGGGAGGGGACAGGGAAGAGGAGTATGATAGATGGGGGAGATCAAATCCAATTTTTATTTCCATATGGTACATTGAATAAGCATGGTTTTGCTTTTCTTTTCTTTTTTTTTAAAGGGGCGAGTATGATATGACAAGGCACTGTCCAAGGAGGAAGAAAAAGAGGCATATACCAAAGAAGAGATGGAGGACAACATCAGCGAATGGACAGGCCTAGAACTCAACAAAACCCTGAGAAAGGCAGAACAGAGAGAGGAATGGAGGGAACTGGTTGTCAAGTCTTCATGGATGCCCCCACGGTCACCAGACTAAGGGATAGATAGATGATATGTGTAGGGAGGAGGTTTAGGGGGTGTATGGTAGGGGTATTAGTTATTCTTTTATATCGAGGATAATGGAATGAGCACTCTTGTGCTTTTTTACATCTGAAGACAGACAGACACGGACAGACTGACTGACTGACTCACAGACACACGCAGAGAGACACGCAGAGACACACAGCCAGACAGACAGACGGACAGACAGACAGACACAGATAGAGACAGACTTACAGGTAGACAGACAAACTGACTCTCTCTCTCTCTCTCTCTCTCTCTCTCCTCTCTCTCTCTCTCTCTCTCTTCTCTCTCTCTCTCCTCTCTCTCTCTCTCTCTCTCTCTCTCTCTCTCACACACACACACACACACACACACAGACACACACAGACACACACAGACATAGACACAGACACAGACACAGACACACACACACACACACACACACACACACACACACACACACACACACACACACACACACACACAACCGCACACAGATACAGAAAGGTACGAGGGAGGGAGGGAAATCCCAACTAAACAGTGTAGCATTTGTATGGAGGGGATAAGAAAAAAAAACAGAGAGAGGAGCGGCCTAGTGAGAAATCTCCCTGATACTGCACAACGCAACAACAAACACAGCCCAGGGAAAGAGGATCACATGAACGAACAGAGAATTCTAATACACTTCACTTTACCCACAAAGCAGACTTCTACCGCGTAAAAGATACATCACATCATTCCACCTCTACCCAACCCAACCCAACCCAACCTCGATCCCTACCCTCACTCCCCACCCGTTTTTAGTCTACCCTCCCCCCCACCTCCCGACCCTTCCATCACTCTACTAACTCCCTTCACCCACAAAGCAGACTTCTACCGCGTAAAAGATACATCACATCATTCCGCCTCTTACCCAACCCAACCCAACCTCCCCCACGCCCCTAGGGCCCTCTCCACCCGTTTTTATTCTACCCTCCCTACCTCTCTCCCTCAACCTACCTCCCTTCTCTTGTACCTCCTTTTTTGCGCAATTATTGGGTAAAAATGTATCCTAACTAACAATTGTCATAATTATACAACTTCCAGCCAGTTACAAAGATAGAGAGGGGGGGAAAAGAGGGAGAGAGGGGGGTGGGAGAGAGAGAGGGGGGGGGAGACAGAGACAGAGACAGAAACAGACAGACAGAGACAGACAGACAGACAGAAACAGAGACAAAGACAGAGACAAAGAGAGAGACAGAGACAGATACAGAGACAGACAGAGACAGAGATAGAAACAGACAGAGACAGAGATAGCAACAGAGAGACAGAGAGACACAAAAGAAACACAGACACAAGAAGAGAGAGAGAGAGAGAGAGAGAGAGAGAGAGGAGAGAGAGAGAGAGAGAGAGAGAGAGAGAGAGAGAGAGAGAGAGAGAGAGAACTAGCTGTTGTGACCAGTGAGTAGCGCACTGTATCGTACGCTGGAGATTGAGGTTTGACCCTCGTCAGACTCATGGTTTGTTTCACACACACACACACACACACACCACACACACACACACACACACACACAACACACACACACCACAGACACACATACACACACACGCACACACACACACACATACACATACATCTTGCGCACATGTTAAATCCTGTTCCGCTTTTCGTAAGAGTAGCCATTGTGCGCCAGTGGGAACAGATGACAAGATTCACAAAACTCTATACACACGGAGAAAGGAGAGAGAGAGGGGACGGGAGAAAGGTGGAGGGGGTAGGGGGAGTATGGTGGGGGAGGGGAGAGGGACGGGAGAGAGTAGGGGGTGTAGGCGAGTATGGTGGGGGAGGGACAGGGAAGAGGAGTATGATAGATGGGGGAGATCAAATCCAATTTTTATTTCCATATGGTACATTGAATAAGCATGGTTTTGCTTTTCTTTTCTTTTTTTTTTAAAGGGGCGAGTATGATATGACAAGGCACTGTCCAAGGAGGAAGAAAAAGAGGCATATACCAAAGAAGAGATGGGAGGACAACATCAGCGAATGGACAGGCCTAGAACTCAACAAAACCCTGGAAAGGCAGAACAGAGAGAGGAATGGAGGGAACTGGTTGTCAAGTCTTCATGGATGCCCCCACGGTCACCAGACTAAGGGATAGATAGATGATATGTGTAGGGAGGAGGTTTAGGGGGTGTATGGTAGGGGTATTAGTTATTCTTTTATATCGAGGATAATGGAATGAGCACTCTGTGCTTTTTTAATCTGAAGACAGACAGACACGGACAGACTGACTGACTGACTCACAGACACACGCAGAGAGACACGCAGAGAACACGCCAGACAGACAGACGGACAGACAGACAGACACAGATAGAGACAGACTTACAGGTAGACAGACAAAACTGACTCTCTCTCTCTCTCTACTCTCATCATCTCTCTACTCTCATCGTCCTCTCTCACTCCATCATCATCTCTCTCTCTCTCTCTCTCTCTCTCTCTCTCTCTCTCTTCTCTCACACACACACACACACACACACACAGACACACACAGACACACACAGACATAGACACAGACACAGACACAGACAACACCACACACACAACACACCACACACACACACACAACACACACACACAACACACACACACACAAACCGCACACAGATACAGAAAGGTACGAGGGAGGGAGGGAAATCCCAACTAAACAGTGTAGCATTTGTATGGAGGGGATAAGAAAAAAAAACAGAGAGAGGAGCGGCCTAGTGAGAAATCTCCCTGATACTGC
>CM060341.1:19740110-19745110 GCA_030674155.1 Stramonita haemastoma | reverse complement strand
GCTTCCTCCACTCCCAACGGTCCTCCGCCCTCCGTAGTAGGTCATTCCACCCAAGGCCTGTCCGTCCACTCTCTGATGTTGTCTTCCCATCATTTCCTCTGTCTGCCTCTTCGTCTCCCTCCCCTTACTGTTCTCTGTAAAACTGTCTTGGCCAGTCCAAATGATCGTGTGACATGCTTGCGTTTTTAGCTTGCAGTTTTTCAATGTAGTTAGGACCTTCATTTGGACCGATGGCATTCTTTATTCTAGTTTTCATTTCTTCATTAGTGATGTGATCTCTGTATAAAATGTCAAGGAGTTTGCGAGAGCATCTCATCTCCATTGCCAGCATGAACACAAGAGCGATATGTTTATGAAAACAGAAGGAAAAGTGGGAACATTTAAAGGTAGTTTGTGGCCGTAAGGAAGAGGGAACCTCGCACAGTTTTGAAAGAAGCTATTTCCTCTTCCATTACACTGTATCCTCTCCCTGCGCCATATGCGGTGTAGGGTATCTGTATTGTGTGATTCTACACTCCTGATCTCAGGCTAACAACAGCATGTGGTAACCATTAAGGAGGAGCCTAGTGGTTAGAATGTTACACTCCTATTCTGACGGTCCAAATTCGACACCCCCCCCCCCCCCCCCCCCCCGATCGACACAGTTCCGCGCAAGTTACGACGTACTGCGTTGCTGCAACAAACTGTGTCAGAACAGCACGTTTTCAAATATGAGGATTATGTTGTATTTTCCGAATAATAGCGAAATGGGTATATTTACAAATTTAGGTTCATTGTTTGGAGTTACTATATCATTAGACTGCGGTAAGTACTTCTGTTATGTTATATTTTTTCAGATAATAGCAAATTTGCATTCCTTCGCAAATCCACGTTTGTTTGTTTTTTTAATTCTTGTTTGTTAAACTGCGATAAACACTTCTGATATATTCTATTTTTTCCACGTACTAGCAAGCTGCATACCTTTGCAAATCCACATAACAATTTTTTTCCTTAGATTATCATATTAATGAAAAGAAATAGCGCACATTTTTATTTTATTTTTCAAATGATAGCGAATTGCATACATTTGCAAGTCAACATTCATTTTGCACATTGTTATAATGTCGGACAGCTATAGACGCTTCCGTCATTCTATTTTCTGCTGCAATGCCATTGTCCCTGATACGTTGGCCGAATGCTGCAGTCATATACTGCAGCGTAAATGATGTGTGTACATAAAATAGATTGATGCTCTCCAGGCGACAGAAAGAAAGATCAGTGCAGAGTAGGGACTAGAATATGAGACAGACAGACAGACAAACAGATAGACAGACAGACAAACTGACTGACAGACAAAAAGACAGACAAACAGACTGACAAACAAACAGGCAAACAGACAGACAGACAGACAAACAGACAGACAGACAAACAGACTGACAAACAAACAGGCAAACAGACAGACAGACAAACAAACAGACAGACAGTCAAACAGACAGACTGACAGACTGACAGACAGACAGACAGACAGACAGACAGACAGACAGACAGACAGACAGACAGACAAACAAACAAACTGACTGACAGACAGACAGAGAGACTAAGGCAGTGACAAAGCTATCTATTCTTTTGTTTTGAGAATGAAGGAGTCAGCACTCAGTTGCTTCTGTTTATATCCAGTCCCATGTATATGCAGTGTTGTAAACTTTTGTCATTCGTTTCTACCAATACAAAAAATGATCCATGTGTTTTATGTCTTATCCAGAGCTATAACGAAGACAGTTCTATGCTACGTCGATTTTACGCAGTGTGCCGGGGGGAACGGATGACAAAATATACAAAACTTCCTACCACGAGGACTGGATGTAAAAAAAAAAAAAAAAAAAAAAGGATATGAGTGTTTATTCCACTTTTTAAATTAAAGAATAAAATAAAAAAACAAAATACAAATAAGGAAACAAAATACTCTGTTCATTTTTGGCAAAAGTTTGAAAGACACTGTTTGATTTTCTGCTCAAAGTCATGGATCTTTTACGCGCCCAAATCTTAATTATACAAGCACTGTGTTTGTGTGCGTGTTGCCGTTACATAAAGATAATTTTCCAGTTGATAGATGATTCAAATCATACCTATTTGTAAAACATCTCTCTCTCTCTCTCTCTCTCTCTCTCTCTCTCTCTCTCTCTCTCTCTCTCTCTCTCTCTCTCTCTCTCTCTCTCTCTCTCTCTCTCTCTCTCTCCCTCTCTCTCTCTCTCTCTCTCTCTCTCTCCCCCCCTCTCTCTCTCTCTCTCTCTCTCTCTCTCTCTCTCTGAGTGTAAAACCCACATTTCTCTCTAATTGTAAAAACCCACATCTCTGATTGTAAAAGCCACATCTCTGATTGTAAAAGCCACATCTCTGATTGTAAAAAACCCACACATCCCTCTCTGATTGTAAAAACCCACATCCCTCTCTCTCAGAAAGTGACGGTGCCAGACGTAATCCAATAAATGATATTATCGTCAGGGTATTTTCCACTGCATTGCAGGCTATATATCGCTGCTATGCCTGACAGTTCTACTGTTACCGTGTCACCCAAACTGGAGCGTAAATGATTTGTGTTAGTGAAATAGATTGGTGTTGGTGATGGGGAGGGGGAAGGAGAGGGAGATGAGGGGGTAAGGGGGGTGGTGGTGGAATAGGAAAGCAAAGCGCAGATTCCTCAGATCAGGTGAGAGAGAGAGGGAGGAAGGGAGGGGGGAGATAGAGGGGGGAAGGGAGGGAGGGAGAAAGAAAGAGGGAGAGAGAGGGGGAGGAGGGCAGAAATCTGATTATAGTGGAGATGTCTCGCCCAAAGTACATCCCCACTCTCTCGGCCACGAGGGCATAAGGACAGTCAGCGTTAGAGATGTTCCCCCAAAGGCCAACTAGCCCCCAGGGCTGCAGCACATAAGGACTGTGACCCCACCACTAAATTCTACAGTGGACCACCAGCCTAGAGGCAAAGGAATATCATTTCTTATCCGGAAAACTAGAATCCATGTTTTTCCCTCCATCCTATTTAACCCCCGAGAGGTGGTCTGGGTCCTAGTCTTTTGGATGAAATGACAAACTTAGATTGCTAGTGCAACACAGGTTTAGTGGGCGTAAAAGAACAACCAACCCTGGCAACAGTTTAAAAGAAAATAGGTGACAACATCAACCTGAACAATATCAACGTGAAGATCATGAACGTGAACAACATCATGAACATATCAACAACATCATGAACATAATTATGAACAACATCAACAACTCAACATGAACAACTCATGCTCAAGCTCAGCCATCGCCTTTATTGTATTGTATATTGTATTACGTTACATATTGTATATTGTATTGTATTGGGTATTGCATTGCGTTATATATTGTACATTGTTTTGCATTTTATATTTATGTTGTATTGTGTATTGTATTGCTGTATATATTGTATATTTCACTGTATTGTATGGTATGGTATTACATGCCACTTTGTGTTACAGCAGATTTTTCTGCGTGACATTCGGGTTGCTCTTCCCAGGGAGGGCGTGTCGCCACATGAGCAGCGCCACCCATTTCTCCCTGCACTTCATTTTACCTTAACTCCGTTTTTTTGTGACTCGTTCACCATTTTTCCTGCACAGGCCATGACCTTCACGTCATCTGTGATGATGATGATGATGATGATGATGATGATGATGATGATGATGATGATGATGATGATGATGATGATGATGATGATGATGATGATGATGATGATGATGATGACGACGACGACGACGATGACGACGATGGTGATGGTGATGATGATGATGATGATAATGTTGTGTGTTCTCAATACATGTCCCTATACTTCATTTCCAAAGCAGTACAACCTATAACCAAAATGACAAACATCTTACACACCAATAGGCCTGCACGTTATTTTCCCAGATGATGACATAAATCCATAGTCATAAACGTATCTGTCATTTGGCTTCCATGGCATGGCGAGATATTCTTGATTTGTCTGCCGAAATTTGCCGTCCCCTTTTGGACACCAGTACTGGGGTGTAACTGATTTTTGCAGAGGAATTAGATTGCTGCATTGCACTGCACTGGAGGAAACAGGGAGGTGGTGGGAAAGGGGGAGGGGGCAGAATGGAAGTTAGAGGCTTAGGGCCTGTGAGGGAGGGATGGAGGGGGAGAGGGTGGGGAAAACACGGTCAGGTTATTTGAGGGGAAATGGGCTGTGTGTGAACTGAGGCATAGAGAAACACAGCCTCAAACATTCAAACAGGGCCAGGGGTGGGGAAAGTCTAATGGTTACAGCATTGCTCCTACGATCTGACAGTCTCTGGGTCGAGCCAACACAGAGGCTCCCGCCCGTTTTGGGGAATTTTCCCCTCGAGTTAACATCAGTAATGATGACTCCACCCCCCTCCCCTCCCTTAAAGTTCTTAGGATGAGGCTGTAAAGTGAGGCCCCGTGTGCAAACTTACGCAGAACATCTTACGTAAACATATATTTGAAGTTTACCAATGGTGGGGTTTTCCGTATCTGACTGTTTTTACCCAGTTTTCAGAACTGGCAAACTTGATGAGTGTTCTACTTAATAACCACTTTTCTTTATCACTTTAAGAACTGAAAAACTCATATTTTTATCAATTTTCTTGGTGTGTATTTTCAAGCTCAATAGTCACTCTATAGGGGCGGGATAGCTAACTAGTCCGAGCGCTCGCTTTCCCCCAGTCAAGTCAAGCAGCGTCGAGCGTGGTTACCAGTTGGATGGGTGACCGTTTGCGCGCCTTGGCTTCAGTACAGTCCCCCCAGTTCACCCAGCTTTTAATGGGCATCTGCCTTCTTTTGGGTCAGGGAAGGTAAAGCAGCGAGGGAGAGGAGATGGGCGCCGCCCTCAATATGCTGGGCCCCTAGAGAAGCTGAGGTCTCTGATGCCTCGCTCCCCTACGACCACCTAGGTTATGGGACACCTTTACCTTTACCTTTTATAGTCACTCACGGCTCAGTGTCAAGACAGTGCACAGCAA
>CM060341.1:19732610-19735110 GCA_030674155.1 Stramonita haemastoma | reverse complement strand
ATAACATTTGTATTGACTCTACTCCCCCTAAAAGTCTTCTTACGTTCTCACGTTAAGAAGTTGGAATGTGTGTGTGTGTGTGTGTGTGTGTGTGTGTGTGTGTGTGTGTGTGTGTGTGTGTGTGTGTGTGTGTGTGTGTGTGTGTGTGTGTGTGTGATTCAGATTCAGATTCAGATTCAGATTCAGATTCAGATTCAGAATACTCAATTGCCATTTAAGTCATGTAAACTGATTTGACACAACAAAACAAACATCAGTTTTATTTATCTTTCTGCCCAAAAGCAATTCCACTAAAAATATGTTGCATCTTATTACTTCTCTTTTAAAAAAAAATTCATTCACATATCTAATGATATCTGCTTAACTATGATTATGTCGCTTTATCTATCTTAAAAAATTGTTACGGTCTTTTCTTTCGTTTTAACTTTTGATAACAAATTGTTTCTGAGTTCATCATATAAGACACATTCATCGAATAAAATGAAATTCATCTTCTAGTTTGTTACAGTTTTTACATTTTCTGTCCTCTCTGGGCATATTTTGGTCCCTCCCTTTCTCTATCATTAAATCGTGACAGCTTATGCAAAATTTACACACAAAAAAAGTATTTTATGGGTTTTGGTTTTGTAGGGGTTTTTTTAGATATCGTTCCAGCCTGGTAGCAAAATTATTATTAAAAAAATTAGCTTTGCACACTGTTTCTCCTGGTAGATCCAGACTGTTTTATACATGGGCTCTAGCTTTCTTTGAACAGCATAGCTTAACCCATGTACTTCAAGAGTACTTTGGTTTTCCCATACGTTTAAATCCAATAGCTTAAAGAATACTTTTTTTTACTGTATTGATCCATCAGTTATTACATGTATTCGTCTGATACAAATAATTGAATACTATTCTAATAAAAGAGTTTAGTTTTACTAGTATATGATTTTAAGGGTCGGTGGAAATCCTCCTAATTCACTCAAAGTGGGTAGTACCAATGCTTTTTATGAACTGCCAGTATTTGTTTACAAAATTTTATATGAAATTTTTCATACATAAACTATTTATTAGGCATGTCTTGAACAATTCATCAAAAATAGATTCTGTCTCCTCTTGAAAACAAAAAGGAAACCAAACTTCTGCTCCATAAGTTAAAACAGATGTTATTCATGAGTCAAATAAACGCATTATTACAGTAGTATTTAAAATTGTGCTCCTGAATTTCTCTTTTAAAGGCGTACAATGCTTTGGTGCTTTGTTTTACTAAATGTTCTTGTGTTGCTTTGAAATTTAATGTTCTGATGAAAAATGACACCAAGATGTTTGTAAGTTTCTACTGTTTCAATTACATGTTCTCCACATTTAAAATGAATTGGAATTTTAGAAAATGATCTCGTAAAGGCTACAACCACTATATTGATTTTGATTAGTTTATCTTTAAACCCCAGTTTGAGCCGTACTCTTGCAGTTTATTCCGTTTAGTTTGAAGACCTGCTTTGGTTGTTGATAGTAATGCTAGGTCATCAGCATAGAGTAAACGAGGAATTCTATCTCTTACAGTTATATATGGAGAATCTTTCTTGTCAATATGTTAAACTAAATCATTGACATATACATTGAATAATGTAAGACTTGATGTATTTCCCTGATGCACCCCTCTTTTCGCTCTGATTTCACCAGTGTGTTTTCCTTGCAATTTTATAAATACTGTTGCATTCCAATACATGTTTTTAATAACATTATAGGTTTGACCTGTTATCCCTATTTCGTTTAGCTTTATAAGAAAACCCTCGTGCCACACATTATGGAAAGCTTTCTGAAAGTCTATAAAGCAGCAATAGTCTTTTAGTTTTTTACTTTTAGTACTTTATTAATTTGTTAAGTAGAAAGATATGGTCTGTTGTTCTGCATGTTTTCCTGAATCCAGCTTGTTCTCTGACAATACTATTGTTATTTTCTAAGTATTCAGATATTCTTTGATTTAGTATTTGACCAAACAAGTTTTCCAATAGTGTTTGTTAACGTAATTCCTCTGTAGTTTTTCTGAGTTACATGTGCATCCACTTTTATAGATCGGAACATTCACTCCCAGTTTCCAGTCCCAGGGAATATTGTGTACCCGCTTTTAACACTAAATTATATGTATTATATCACATGATCTATGTAATTGCATTCATGGTAGTAGAAGTGCCTTTTAAAATTGTTCTTTGGAATTTTTCATCCCATGCAAAACGTATTTATTGCGGTAGTTCTTTAGTAATATATTCTGCCTGTATATCTCTCGTTATTTTGACGAACTTCTGCTGACGTGTTTTGTCTATACTTTGTATATCTATTTCTAATCAAGTGGATAATGATCAAACTATTCCATTAAATCTTTAACTTTCATAATGTATGTTTTACCTGTTGTTTCATATATGACTTTGAACAAATGAAATAGTCCACAATACTATAGCCTTGAGGTTGAAAGCATGTAAACTTACCTTTGTAGATCTCCTGATATTCGCCCATTCAATGC
>CM060341.1:19707610-19722610 GCA_030674155.1 Stramonita haemastoma | reverse complement strand
CACATTAACGCATACATCACAAGATAGGAACCCAACTCTATACCAGGGTTCTGTGTGTGTGTTTGCGTGCGCGCGCGCGCGCGTGTGTGTTTGTGTGTGTGTGTGTGCGTGCGTGTGTGCGTGCGTGCGCACACATGAAACTGAATTATTTCATCAATTTAGAAGGGTGTTTTTCGAAGGGTTGGTCTATGTTAACTTCAAGTTTCGACTTTTAGATAACCTGAGTTTTTACAAGTGTTTGTAATGAGTGAAAAAGTTTATATAAAAAAAAAGGAAACCGATAAACTAAACAAACTAACAAAAAAGCCAGCTAAAAACTGACTTGGATTAATACAACACAGTATTTGGTTTAAATAGATCTTATTCAGAATTAAGAACAAACATTGAAAACTTTACTATTTAAACCAAATTCTGTAACACGGGGGCAGGATAGCTCAGTGGTCAGAGCGCTCGCTTTCCCCCAGTCAAGGTTAAGCAGCGTCGAGCGTGGTTACCAGTTGGATGGGTGACCGTTAGCGCGCCTTGGCTTCAGTACAGTCCCCCTAATTCACCCAGCTGTAAATGGGTACCTGCCCCTCTTTTGTGGGTCAGGTAAGATAAAGCAGCAAAGGGAGAGGAGATAGGCGCCGCCGCCTTCAACATGCTGACCCTTAGAGAAGCTGAGGTCTCTGACGCCTCGCTCCTCTACGACCACACAGGTTATGTATGGGTACACCTGTACCTTTTTTACCTTACTGTAACGCAGGTGCTGGAGGGCTCCCACAGGTGTGGCCGTATCGACCATCACCAGCACGGGGAACAGCAGGAAGCCTGCACAGAGAGAGTGGAGCAACTGGTGCCTAAGTTGATACTTCACCACGTTGTGATGGAACCGGGTTAGTCGGGTTTGGGTTGGGTTGGGTTGTTGTTGGGTTGGGTTGCGAAGGCTTGGGTGGGTTGGGTAGGGTTGGGTTGTTGTTGTGTTGAGTTGTTTTGTTGTTGGGTTGGGTAGGTTTGGGTTGGGTTGGGTTGAGTTTGGTTGGGTCGGGTTGGGTTGAATTGTTGTTGGGTTGAGTTGGGTTGGGTTGTTGCTGGGTAGCGTTGGATTGGGTTGGGTAGCGTTGCAGTGGGTTGGGTTGGGTAGCGTTGCAGTGGGTTGGGTTGGGTAGCGTTGCAGTGGGTTGGGTAGCGTTGCAGTGGGTTGGGTAGCGTTGCAGTGGGTTGGGTTGGGTAGCGTTGCAGTGGGTTGGGTTGGGTAACGTTGCAGTGGGTTGGGTTGGGTAGCGTTGCAGTGGGTTGGGTTGGGTAGCGTTGCAGTGGGTTGGGTAGCGTTGCAGTGGGTTGGGTTGGGTAGCGTTGCAGTGGGTTGGGTAGCGTTGCAGTGGGTTGGGTTGGGTAGCGTTGCAGTGGGTTGGGTTGGGTTGGGTAGCGTTGCAGTGGGTTGGGTTGGGTTGGGTAGCGTTGCAGTGGGTTGGGTCGGGTTGGGTTGGGTAAGGTTGGGTTGAGTTAGGGTTAGGGTTAGGAAGCCTGAACACAGAGAGTGGAGCAGTTGGTGCCTAAGTTTGATACTTCACCACGTTGTGATGGAACCCGGCTAGTGGGATTATTTTTTTTATACCACTTTATGTTATAGCAGATTTCTCTGCGTGAAATTCGGGCTGCTCTCTCTCCCTGGGGAAAGCGCGTCGCCACAAGTGCAGCGCCTACCCATTATTTTTATCCCCCTCAGGGATGGTGTCTAAACACGATACCCGTGTGCATGCTGGTATTGTAGTGGGTTGGGTTTGCGTTGGGTAGGGTTGGGTTGGATAGGGTTGGGTTGGGCTGGACTGGGCTGGGTTGGGTTGTTTAGGGTTGGGTTGAGTTAGGGTCAGGGTTAGGAAGCCTGCACAGAGAGAGTGGAGCAGCTGAGGCCCAAGTTGATGCTTCACCACGTTGTGATGGAACCCGGTTAGTGGGGTTGGGTTGGGTTGGGGTGGGGTGGGGTGGGTTCTATTGGGTTGGGTAGGGTTGGGTTGGGGTGGGTTGGGGTGGGTTCTATGGGGTGGGGTTGTATTGGGTTGTTGTTGGGGTGGGGTTGGGGTGGGTTGGGGTGGGTTGGGTACGGTTGGGTTGGGTTGGGTTGAGTTAGGGATGGGAATGGGGCTAGGAAGCCTGCACATAGAGAGTGGAGCAGCTGTGGCCCAAGTTAACACTTGCACCACGTTGTGATGGAACCGGGTTAGTGGGGTTGGTGTTGTAGTGGGTTGGGTTGTTATTGGGTTGGGTTGGGTTGTTTGGGGTTGGGTTGGAATTTTTGTGTTGTGTTGTATTGTATTATGATATTGTGTTGTGTCGTGTTGTGTTGGAATGCATTGCAGTTTGTCGTGTCATAATTATTGTAGTGTATTGTTTTATAATTGTGTTGTGTTGTATTGTATGTGTTGTATTGTGTTGCATTGTATTGTGTGGTGCTGTAGTGTGTTGTGTTGTGTTGTAATGCACTGGACTACATTACGTTGAAATGTTTTGAATTTCATTGTATCGAGTCGTGTGGTATAGTATTTCATTGTATTGTATCTACTTATTGTTTTGAATTGTGCTGTGTTGTATTGTAGCGTATTGTATTGTAATATTTTGTACTGTATTGTGTTGTGTTGTAACCCCTTTCAGTCTCAGCAGATTTCTTCGTGCGAAATACGGGCTGTTTGCCTCAAAGAGTGTGTGGTCACAACAGCAGCGCTACCCATTAAAAAAAAAAAACAACTAAATCCTGTCTGTAGATAGCATTTGTCTCCTGAAGAAAGCGTCTTTCCTCTACACCATTTTGCCAGTATAATTAGATTCACAGAGAATTTTGTCAGGATGGTTCAGACGTTCGCCTGCCAACAAGTAAACCTTGATGCTCTGGGTTCGATTCCCAGTTTCGCCCTTTCTTCCAAGTTTACGAAAAGATCGAACTGAATGTTAATGTCCTTCATAGGAGACTAAAAACCGAGGCCCCGTGTCTGAACGCATGCAAAACATCTTGTGCACACACTCAAAATCCGTTCCACCTCGAGGAAGAGTAGGCCATTGTGTGCCGGCAGGAACAGATGACAACAACAATAACAACAACAACAAAAACAGCATGCACACAGGTGTCATGTTGAGACACCATCCCCGAAGTCGAAATGCGGGTACCTAAATTAATGGTAAGGGTGGAGGGGGGATGGCTGCTTAAGCAAAAATTTCACCATTGGTAAACTTCGGAGCTCTAGAGGAACGAGGCAAAAAAAAAAAAAAGCACTCGTATCCCTTTTTTTTTACATCCAGTCCCGGTGTGTATGCAGCTTTGTAAATCTTGTCATCTATTTCCCACCAGCATACAATGGCCTAACTCTTACCAAAAACAGAACAGGATTTAACGTGTGCGCAAGATGTTCTGCATGCGTTCGCATACGGGGCCTCGGTTTTTGGTCTCATCCGAAGGACTTGGGGGGATTTTGATTTGATTTGATTTGATTTATTCTTTTATATCGAGGATAATGGAATAAGCACTCATGTGCTTTTTTTTACATTCAGTCCCCGTGTGTATGCAGTTTTGTCAATCTTGTCATCTATTTCCCACCAGCATACAATGGCCTAACTCTTACCAAAAACAGAACAGGATTTAACGTGTGCGCAAGATGTTCTGCATGCGTTCGCATACAGGGCCTCGGTTTTTGGTCTCATCCGAAAGACTTGGGGGATTTTGATTTGATTTGATTTATTCTTTTATATCGAGGATAATGGAATAAGCACTCATGTGCTTTTTTTTACATTCAGTCCCCGTGTGTATGCAGTTTTGTCAATCTTATCATCTATTTCCCACCAGCACACAATAGCCTGCCTAAACTCTTACTAAAATCAGAACAGGATTTATGAGTATGTACGAACATATCAAGTCTATTATAATTCCGTGTTGCAGGCGACGCCATCTTCTTTCACTGCAACCTGTTGCACCGGAGTGACAGCAACAGCAGCCCTCAGCGGCGCTGGGCCTTTGCCAACGCTTACAACACGGCGCGCAACAGCTCTGTGGTGGAGCACCACCACCCCCAGTACAACAAGCTGCACAAGGTCAGTACAGTGCTGTTGTGCACGTGCACTTGATGCTTACACATGTTTGCATACATGTTCATACACACATCCCAGAAGCTGTTGGAGTGCGGCTACCTTAATGATGAGTTAAAAACGGTTGGATATTGAAAATCTCATCATTGGTGGCCCTCCAGAGTTTAAGCAGAGAAATGTAGAACAAAACATAAAGCACGTTGTACTCGACTACTGTATTGCATACCAAGTTCCGTGATGGGGACGGGATAGCTCGGTGGTCAGAGCACTCACTTTCCCCCAGCCAAGGTTAAGCAGCATCGAGCGTGGTTACCAATTGGATGGGTGACCGTTTACGCGCCTCGGCTTCATTACATTCCCCGAATTCTCCCAGCTTTAAATGGGTACCTGCTCTCTTTAGGGTCAGGGAAGGTAAAGCAGCGATAGAGAGGAGATGGGCGCTGCCCTCAATATGTTGGCCCCTAGAGAAGCTGAGGTCTCTGATGGCTCGCTTCCCTACGACCGCATAGGTTATGGGACACCTTTGCCTTTCTTTTATTTCTTTTATTTATTTATTTATTTATTCTTTTATATTGAGGATAATGATAGAAGCACTCATGTGCGTTTTTTACATCCAGTCCCTGTGTGTATGCAGTTTTGTAAATCTTGTCATCTATTTCCCACCAGCACACAATGTCCTGCCTACTCTTACGAAAAGCGGAACAGGATTTAACGTGTGCGCAAGATGTTCTGCGTGCGTTCGCACACGGGGCCTCGGTTTACAGTCTCATCCGAAGGACTTTTTGGGGAGAGTGGAGTCGGCACTGATGTTAACTCCAGGAGAAAAATCTCCTCGACCGGGAATCAACCCGGGTCGTCAAATTACAAGCGCAATGTTCTAACCACTAGGCTATCCCGTCGCTTTTTGATAAGACGAATTATATCTCATTCACTGATACACCCACTGTACTCCTATAAGAAATAAAAGTTTAAAGTGTCTCATAACCAATGCAGTTGTTGGAGAGCGAGGCATCAGAGACCAGCTTCTCTAGGGGCCAGCATAATTATTGAGGGCGGCGCCCATCTCCTGTCCCTCGCTGCTTTACCTTCCCTGACCCTAAAGAAGAATGCATAATGCTGCTGTGCAGGTTCCCAATGCGGCAATCCGGCAGTGCAGCAACTACACTGACCTGTCCGGCAAAGGCTTTCTGGACAAAAGGAAGGCAGATTGGTATGATGCGGAGGCAGAGAAAGCCGGACAGTGATGATGTGTGTTGTGTTGTGTGTGTGTGTGGGGGGGGGGGTGTAGGTGGTGTTTGTGTGTTAGTTAGTTCCTCAGTTTAACGTCCTTCCACTAAATAGTGATATCAGACGGGAAAGTGTATATGAGTGAGTGAGTGTGTGTATTGGGGAGGGGGGGGGGGGGGGAGGGGGGAGGGGGGGGGTGAGGGGGGGGGGAGGGGGGGAGGGGGCTGAGGGGTTGGGATGAGCACATAGCTAAATATCTGCATTAAACAACTATAAGGACCAAAAATTAAAACCATGGAACAAGAATAATGAAAAGAAAGAAATAACAGCTTAAACTAACTTTGCAATTCATATAACTAGTTTTAAAAAAAAAAATTCATTGAACTATAAGAACCTGATAATAGGACTATGACTTAATGACAATACAATTTCTTTCATTAGCGAAATGTCTTTTAGAATTTGCTCTAAGGAATCGTATGTGAAAACAGGTAAAAAGTTTTTCAAATCTCTGCATTCTAAAAGAATGTGACTTATTGTAATATTTTCGCCACAGATACAAGTTGCTTTTTTTGAAAATTTCGATCTAAAAGCATTTAGCTTGAACCTATAAATAAGAGATACAACATTTCTGTATTCATGAGAGTTATTCATGGTGTGTGTGTATGTGTGTGTGTGTGTGTTGTGTGTGTGTGATCAATTTTTTTATTTTTTTATTTTCATTTTATTCTTTTATATCGAAGAAAAGGAAGTACATGGACTAGAAAGAAGTGTCAGGAAGAAAAGAAACAAGGCAGACACAAAGAGAGTGATAGAAAAGAGGAAAATTCTGGCATAGAATTCCCAGAAATGTGTGGATGCTATTTATACTGACAGCCCCCCCCCCCCCCCCCCTGGCAAAGCACACGGGGGAGAAATTTATTATTGACAAGAGTTAACACAATAGATTGGGTTAGTTTGGACATCTGACTGTTACATTTCTCTATTTAGGTGACTTGAATGTAGGTTACTTTTTACCGATCCTTGGCTAGAGTTCCGAGGTTTGCCAGTGGTGAAATCGTGTATGCTTTATCCGAATTAAGGTAGTAATAATAATAATAATACATGGAATTTGTATAGCGCTATCTCTTGTAAAGACAAATCAAAGCGCTTGCATTTGACCTACAGAGCCACAGATCATGCTGCCACCAGGCGCAAAGATCCCCAACTCCAACTCCCCGATTTTTCTTCAGGGATGGTGTCTAAACACGACACCTGTGTGCATGCTGGTTTGTTATAATTTTGTCATCCGCTCCTACCGGCACACGATGGCCTACTCTTCCGAAAGGTGGAACAGGGTTTTAACGTAGCTGTATTCCGCCTTGGGGAATGGTGTCTAAACACACCTGTGTGCATGTGTTTTTTTTTTTTTAATTTTGTCATCCGCTCTTAAGGGCATGAAATAGTCTTTTTCGTAAGACAGATCGGGTTTTTAATGTGTACGCAAGATGTTCTACATGTGTTCGTAAACAGGGCCTCGGTTTATAGTGTCATCCGAAGGACTGTGTGGTATTGTGAGCATATTATGGTCACTGACAAGCGTCTTCAATGATTTAATTATTATTTCATCGCTACCTCAAGGAATAAAATGATTCAGGTATTATGGGGTTGTTGTTGTTTTTTTTCAGATGGACGGTGCTAGATATTTGAAAGTATTAAGAGGTGTTTGTTTTTAACCTGAAGTTGAAAGTTTCTGGGGCCACTGAAGCTGAATGAGGTGACAGCCCTGATATGGCTTTCGTGGTCTGTATGGCTATAAACAATATGGTATGGTAGTTCATAACTCTGTTTGTAGTATCATTGAATTGTGTGTATAACAGGCTATTGGTTTGTGTAATCGTCGAATGATTAAACTTTCGTGTCTTACAACTATGATCGTTGTTGTTTTTGGTATTTCACTGTTCCACTTTATTTATTGTTATTTTGCATTGCAGTTTAACGTGAGATGTTACATGCAATTGTCATTTCGTAATGATATTTTTTCCTTTAGAGTAATGTTCGCTTTGACACAATACTGTTTTGTTTGTTGTAATTTTTGATAATGTACAATGGATTTCCTTTATTTTAGAAAATAAAGTTGTATTTGTTCGCGAAAAACTTACCCTGAATCTGACACTCTGTTGACTCTGAATGATTTGTTTCAGAATTTGAACACACTTGTTTACTGCTGCTTGGAATATATCATCACTTAAAAAAATTAATTCACTTTATCGTTACAAATACATGTAACTACACATGACAAAAATCAACATCAACAATAAACTTTAATCATGTGCATCCATTTTGTGTCACATTTAACACGATGAATTTTTATCACAGCAATTAAACCGTAATCGTTTTACAGCTTGGTTGTAATAGCTTCCCCTTGTAGCATTCATTGCGAGGAGTGCTTTCTGAATATTACCTCCCATGGAAGACGTTTTCTGTGATTTTTTTCCCGATAGTGTGTACCGTTCGCGCGCTCGCTATAGGGTAGGTAATTAAGATAGATAATAATTTTATAATCAAATAGTTAATTAATCGGCAGGGGGAGTTGGGAAGACTAAGAAACAAGGCCTTAATAATTTTTTCCGACTACAGAATGATAAACGATTTCAGCACTTGATACCAGTATATAATATTGCTGAGAGCTCTAACATACAGTATAAACATCTTTCTTTTTAATTTTAATTTGCATGGATGATTTGTGTTAATGAGAAGTAAGAAAACATGATTTATTGTCTGACATATATATACATGATGGCACTCAAATGTATGCAAGCAGACCTAAAAAGTCACACAAACACTCTAGACTCTCTCTCTCTCTCTGTCTCGTCTCTCTCTCTCTCTCTCTCTCTCTCTCTCTCTCTCTCTCTCTCTCTCTCTCTCCCATCCAGAGAGATCAAAAGCAGAGACATACAAACAAGCTGCCAAACAAACAGACAAGTAAAAGGACAGAGCAAATTGAAAAAAAAACTAGAGTAGGAGATAAGTACAAAATACATCAGTCCAGTTTATCAAAGCAGAATTACGGCAGTAGTTACGCGGTGTTTTTTTTTTAACACACACACACACACACACACACACACACACACACGCACGCACGCACGCGCGCGCGCACGCACGCACACACGCACATATCAAGATTATTTTATCAAAACAGATTTATGGCAGTAGATAAGTATGTAAAGTACAAAAACACATCAATACAAGTTGATCAAAACAGAACTATGGCAGTAAATAAGTGTGAAAAGTACCAAACACATCAATGCAAGTTGATAAGTGTGACAAGTACAAAATACCAATACAAGTTTAGCACAACACAGAACTAAGGTAGTAGATCAACGTGTAAAGTACAAAAAACACATCAGGACAATGTTACCCCTTCAAAGCACAAGATCAACAACACCCTCTGCGGCAATGGCTCTCAGCACCACTCCTAAAAATAACAACACCCCCCCCCCTCCCATCAATCCTCTTCCACCCACCCCCACCCTCATCTTCCTCAACCCCCTCCCTCTACCCCCACCTTTCCCATTCCCTCAATCCCACCCTTAATGATTTGTCTTTGACTATGTCCTCTTGCACTAGCAAACTAAAGGACTAAGTTCAATCCTTCTGTAGTCAGGTCTGGCATTGAATTTTTTTTTTTTTTTCGTTCTTGGGCTGGAGCTCTGAGGTTCACAAAATTATGGTGAAATTTTGTGTAAGTGACCGTATTTTACCCACCAGTAAAGTAGCCACATTCCCTGTGTTGGTGTTGTTGTTCAGTAATTGCATAACGGTGTGTGTGTGTGTGTGTGTGTGTGTGTGTGTGTGTGTGTGTGTGTGTGTGTGTGGGGTGCGTGTGTGTGTGTGTGTGTGTGTGTGTGTGTGTGTGTGTGATGCCTGCAAGCACCTAGGGCTTTCAAGAACAGAGATTAGGCCTACAAAATGTCCCTCCTCCCCATAACTTAATATATTGTTTAAAGTTGGTTACAGCAACAAAGCATCTAGATCTTTCTTTCTTTCTTTCCTTTCTCTACGGCCTTCAAACATTGAGAAGACTCTGTAAACTTGAGGGTGTAGACTGGGTATATTCATGTTTCCGTAACCCACCGAACGCTAACATGAGAAACAGGATCTTTAACGTGCATGATTTGATTTTCTGCATGCGTATACACACCTGAGAGAAATTATGGCACTGGCAGTTCTTCACTTGAACTTGACTTAGGACATCATAAAAATCTCCACCTTGATTCACCAGAGGCTGCCGAGATTCGAACCCAGGACTTCATGACCCATGAGATTGAAGTCAAACAGTCTTAACCACTGGGCTGTTGCATGTAAACCAACGGTACAACCATAACACTACCGGCAATATTTACTTTGATTAAACAGGAAAAACATGTATTCTTTTTCCGCTTCCACTGAAAGAAATAGGTTTACATACATCACCTCTACATTATTGTCTGAGTAATGGTTGTAATTCTTTATGTAGACTGGGGAACGAGTTGGTGGTGGCTGGGGAGAGGAAAGGGGGGGGGGGGTATGTATGTGACGTCATCGCTACCGGACTTCAGGAGGGTGTGAACGTAAGGGTGGCAATGATCAGGTCCCTGATTGTGGGTGTCCCCTGGGAAAGGTAACACACGGAAACCCTGAGGGAGAACACAAAGGAACTCGAGTCAACAGGAGAAAGGTCATGTTTTCATTACTACCTCCTCTGTGGTCTAATCTTCCCCACAGGTTTCTTGAAACACACACACACACACAGGTGCACAGGCACGCACGCACTCATACACACACACGCACGCACGCACGCACGCACGCATGCACACACACACACACATGTACACAGGGACGCACGCACTCATACACACACATATGTACACAGGCACGCACGCACTCATACACACACACATGTATACAGGCACACGCACGCACGCACGCACACACACATGTACACATGTACACAGGCACGCACGCACTCATACACACACACACAGGTACACATGTACACAGGCACGCAAGCACTCATACACATGTGCGCGCGCGCATACTCGCATACACACATACACACATGCACGCACGCACACACCTACACACAATATCATGAACTTGTTACGTTGCTTACTGTATTCTATTTGTTATAATGATGTATTCACACAAACACGTGCGCGCGCGCACACACACACGCACGCACACTCGCACGCACGCACGCACGCACACACGCACGTACACACACCCCCTGTAGTAAATATAACACACACATACATACATACACACACTTGTACACAGGCACCCACCCACCCACCCACCCCACACACACACACACATACACAAACATACACACATACATACAAGATTTAAGAAACTGCATACTCACAGGGACTGGATGTAAAAATGCACATGCCTGCTTATTCCATTATCCTCGATATAAAAGAATAAATAGATAAATAAATAAATAAATAAATAAATAAATAAATAAAGCACAACACAATACAATACAACACAAAACAATACATGAGCGGACCTATCACAAGTACTAATCAACCCTCACATCACTCCACTCTCCTTCACCCACCTACCTTATACTACCTACGACAGAATTTTTTTTTAAAGTCAGTGCGGGGGGCCCCAAAGTCTAGATCTCTCGGCCTTATTTTTCATTTTTATTTATTTTTATTTTATTTTATATCGAAGATAATAGAATAAGCACTCATGTGCTTTTTTTATCCAGTCCCCGTGTGTATGCAGTTGTGTAAATATTGTCATCTGTTCCCACATGGCACACAATGGCCTACTCTTACGAAAAGCGGAACAGGATTTCACGTGTGTGCAATAATTATGTTCTGCATGCGTTCGCACACGGGGCCTCGGTTTACAGTCTCATCCGAAAAGAGTTTTGGGGAGAGTAGAGTCAGCACTGATGTTAGGCTAACTCCAGGAGAAAAATCCCCTCGACCGGGAATCGAACTGGGATTGTCAAATTGCCAGCGCAATGTTCCTTAGCGGGGACATGGGGATAATCCCCTAAGAGGATTAGCGGAGTAGAGTACAGCAGAGCAGCAGAAGTGGGTGGTCAGTGGTGGTTAATCTGTAACGGGTTAGTTGACCACTGATAGTGGCGACTTTGGTCGAGGAGAATGACGTTTAACCCTGTGTGGCAAGTCACTCGAGTATTTCTTTTCTCTTTTTTCTATCTTAGCCGCCGCGGTAGCCTAGTGGTTAGGGCGTTGGACTCGTAATCTTAAGGTAACGGGTTCGATCCCAGCTTTCGGCTATGGCGTTGCGCCCTTGGAAAAGGCACTTTACGGCTATTTTCTCACCCCACCCAGGTGTAAAAGGGGTACCAACCTTGTGTTGGGGGTTAACCCTGCGATAGACTGGTGTCCTATCCAGGGGGGGAGTCTATGACTCTCAGTCGCTTAACGCCACAGAAACCGGGATAAGCACCGGCCTGATGAGCCTTAGGCTCGGGACAGACTTTAACTTTAACTTTTTCTATCTTTCTTTTACTTATTTTTTTTATTTCGAGGATAAATGGAATAAGTACAGTACTTATAGGGGCTTTATTTTAATCCAGTCCCCATATGTGTGTGTGCAGTTTTAGCAATTTTGTCATCGTTTCCACCGGTACACAATGGCCTTCTCTTCCGAAAAGCCGAACGGGTTTTAACGTGTACGCAACATGTCTTACATGAGAGAGAGAGAACACTGAACACTGAAATGGTTTAATGGTACCTTGGTCTTGGACCACAATACACCAGGTGAGGGTGGAAGGTGTGTGAGTGTAATGCAAAATGAAAGCATTGATATCTTTAACTATGGCAATAATAAAGAAAATGAAAGCATGAATAAATTTCACACCTACTATACAATGACAAAATCAGAGCATGGATACACCTCCTACATATCATAGCAATGAAAGATGACGGCAATATCACAGTTCACACTAACCACTGCAATGAAAAATTAAATCATGTATAGATTTCTCACCTACTATAGTAATGAAAAAAATGAAATCCTGGATAAATGTCATATATAATATAGCAATGAAAAATGAAAGCATGGATACATTTCACACCTAATATAGCAATGTAAAATGAAAAGATGGATAACTTCCACACACACTATAGCAATGAGAATGATAGCACCGATAAATTTCACACATACTTTAGCAATAACAAATAAAAGCATTGGTACATTTCAGAGAGAGAGAGAGAGAGAGAGAGAGAGAGAGAGAGAGAGAGAGAGAGAGAGAGAGAGAGAGAGAGAGAGAGAGAGAGAAGAGAGAGAGAGATGCATAGAGGCCGACAAAAACACATACACAGACAGCAATAACCACAGAGAATGCTCTCTCTCTCTCTCTCTCTCTCTCTCTCTCTCTCTCTCTCTCTCTCTCTCTCTCTCTCTCTCTCTCTCTCTCTCTCTCTCTCTCTCTCTCTCTCTCTCTCTTCGGATGAGACCCTAAACCGAGGCCCCGTGTGCAAACGCACGCAGAACATCTTGCGCACACGTTAAATCCTGTTCCGCTTGTCGTAAGAGTATGCCATCGTTTGCCGGTGGGAACAGATGACATTTACAAAACTGCATACACATGGGGACTGGATGTAAAAAAGCACATGAGTGCTTATTCCATTATCCTCGATATAAAAGAAAAAGAATAAAGCAATCTCTCTCTCTCTCCTCTCCTTCTCTCTCTCTCTCTCTCTCCCTCTCTCTCCTCTCTCTCTCTCTCTCTCTTCTTCTCTCTCTCCTCCTCTCTCTCTCTCTCTCCCCTCTCCTCCTCCTCTCCCTCCTCTCCTCCCCTCACAATACCCACTCTCCCTCATCGCTCGTCTCATCCACTCCTCACCTCTCTCTCCCTTCCTCCCTCTCCCCCTCTCCCTCTCCTCCCTCCCTCCCTCCTCTCTCTCTCTCCCCTCCCTCTCCCTCCCCACCATGGCACAAACCACCAAAAACTAGCCGAGCATGGACTGATCAATCAATAATACCGTCGACTTCTGCACTTTGGAAAATACGTGACCGAAATGCTGGACACCAGCGAAGCGAGAAACCCCGGTGACCAGTTACAAAATCACAGCCTTTGTGTTCCCTCTCAGTCGTGTTGATTCGGGTGCCACGCACAACGGATAATTATTATTATTGCCCTGGGACTGTTCAGTCATCGTGTTTGTATATCATAATCCACGCAAAAGTCATCGGTATATGATTGACTACGGCATGTTCTACTGCCAGTATCAATATGTTGGAGGAGTGATTTTTTTTATCTGTTGAGTCAAAAACGGAAAAGTTTGTTTGATTTTTTTTTATTGTTGTTGGTGGTGGTAGTTCGGGGTTTTCTATGCGTGTGTGGGTTTTGTTTTTTTTCTTTAAGGGATAGCCTTGCGAAAAAAAAACAATGGGTTCGTCTGGGATATATCTAATGTGTTTGATCATCTTGTCAGGTAGGTATATATTTTCACAATTAGAGAAGCAGGTGTTTTTTTGTTTTTTTATAATATTTTTTTATTTTATTCTTTTATTTCGAGGATTATGGAGTAAGCGCTCATGTGCTTTTTTTTTTTACATCCATCACCCATGTGTATGCAGTTTTATTCGTTTTTTTCATCTGTTCCCATCCATCGGCACACAATGGCTTATCTTCCAAAAAGCGGAATGGGGTTTAATATGTGCGCAAGATGTTCTGCGTGCGTTCGCACACAGGGCCTCGGTTTATAGTCTCATCCGAAGGACTTTTACAGGGGGAGTGGAGTCGGCACTGATGTTAACTCCAGAGAAAAAATCCCTTTTGAACGAGATTCGAACCCGGTTCAGCAGATCAGGAGCGTATCTCTCTGACCACCAGGCTACCCTGTCCCCCATTCATGCAATTTCAACTGTGTGTGATGGAAGTAAGAGAAAATTAATGTGCTGTAAGCCTGAAACTTTGACGGCGGTCGATGTTAGTGTTTGTTTCTGAAGAAAATTTCATTTCATGTTTTGAGACGGCGCTTAGCTTACTGTTAACAGAAACCGCTTGTGGATGAAAGTACCATTTGATGAAAGGTTGAAAGAATTTGACTCGGGTTTGGGGTTTGTTTTTTGTTGTTTGGTTTTTTGTTGTTGTTGTTTTGTTTTGCTTGGGTTTTTTTGGGGGGTGGGGTTGGTTGGGGTCTCTGTTTACAGTCTCATCCTGAGGACGTTTTGGGAGAGTGGAGTCAATACTGGTGCTAACTCCGGGTTCAAATTTCCTATAAAAAAAAAAACAGGCACCTCCGTGGTGGCTCGATCCCGGTCCCTCAGACCAGGACTGCAACGCTCTAACCACTAGGCCATCATCCTGTCCCTGATGTCTGGTTTGAATCCCTCATCACTCATGATAGATAGATCCCTCGTCAGTATGCTCATAAACACTCTTTCTTTCCTTTATCTTTTAGTCTTTTAGTTCGTGGATAACGGAATAAGCACTCGTGTGCTTTTTACATCCAGTCGCCGTGTGTATCCAGTTTTGTCCATTTTGTCATTCGTCCCCAAAGTGGACACAATGACCTACTCCTCAGAAAATCGGAACAGGGTTTAACGTGTGCGCAAGATGGTCTGTGTGCATTCACGCACGGAACATCGGTTTATAGTCTCATCTGAAGGACTTTCGTGGGGGAGTGGAGTCGGCACTGATGTTAACTCCAGAGGAAAAATCCTCAGTAAACCTACTACTACTACTACTACTACTACTACTAC
>CM060341.1:19692610-19695110 GCA_030674155.1 Stramonita haemastoma | reverse complement strand
GTCTGTGGTCATTTTTCAGGGCAATGAACTGGACCTATTACTCGGCTAACGGAGAGTGGGACTTGCAAAACCACTGGACCTCCACAGGGGAATTTTCTGACGGCAGCAACTACTTCACCAGACTAAACATCTACTTCACCTTCAGGAGAAAGTGGCAGTTTTACACTCAGAATGTGGTAAGTGGTGAGTGTGCCTCTGTGTGTATGTGTGTGTGTGTGCGCGTGTGTGTTTGTGTGTGTGCGTGTGTGTGTGTGTGATGTGTGTGTGTAAGTGTGTGTGAGTGTGTGTATGTGTTGTTTTATTTTATTCCCTCGACCGGGAATCGAACCCGGGTCGTCAAATTGCGAGCGCAATGTTCTGACCACTAGGCTATCCAGTCCTCTTGTGTGTGCGTGATCATTATTGTAAAGCAGCGTGGGAGAGGAGATGGGCGCCGCCCTCAATATGCTAGCCCTTAGAGAACCTGAGGTCTCTGATGCCTCGTTCCCCTACGATCGTGTGCGCCGGTGGGAACAGATGACATTTACAAAACTGCATACACACGGGGACTGGATGTAAAAAAAACCACAAGAGTGCTTATTCCATTATCGTCGATATATAAAAGAATAAATCAAAAATCAAGCAAAACGACCGCTGGGTTATTATGGGACACCTTTAACCTTTCCCTTCCTGTTCCGCTTTTCGTAAGAGTAGGCCATCGTGTGCCGGTGGGAACAGATGACATTTACAAAACTGCATACACACGGGGACTGGACATAAAAAAGTACAAGAGTACTTATTCTATTATCCTCGATATAAAAGAATAAATCAAATCAAATCAAGTTTCCTATTTTGTATCCTTGTTTCAGATTCTGCCCATCGTGCTGACGTCAGTGCTGACGTGTGCAATCTTCGTGCTGCCAGTGGACTCTGGAGAGAAGATGGGCTATGCCCTGACCGTGCTTCTGTCCTACGTGGTCTTCCTGACCTGGGTCACTGACACTGTGCCCTCCATCTCCAATGATACCTCAGTGCTACGTGAGTGAGAGAGAGAGGGGGGTGGGGTGGAGGGAGGGGGTAGGGTGGAGAGGGAGGGAGGGGAGGGAGGGGGAAGGGGAGGAGGGTGGGGGGAAGGGGAGGGGAAGGGGTTGAGTGAATCAACGTCACTCATTTTCTCTTAGCTTTGGGCTTATTTCGTCATCATAAAATTAACGTCTTGCATACATGTTAAAGCGGGCTTTAGACCAAAACGCAGCACAATGGAACAAATTTTCAATCTGAGAATTCTGATAGAGAAACATCTCCAACACCAAAAAGACTTGTACCACAATTTCATAGACTTCAAAAAGGCCTTTGATAGGGTATGGCATGACGGCCTCTGGCAAATACTCAGGCACTTCAACATTGACAGCTGCCTAATTGAAGTCATCAAGGCTCTGTACAAGAACGCAAAAAGTGCAGTTCTCATGAACAATCAGGTGGGCGAGTTCTTCAAGACCACGGTTGGGGTTCGCCAGGGCTGCCTTCTCTCACCTGTACTCTTCAACCTCTTCCTCGAAAACATCATGACAGAGACACTGCAAAACCACCACACTTCCATCTCCATTGGTGGAAGACCCCTTTGCAACCTCAGATTTGCAGATGACATTGACCTCATGGGCAGCAGCAAACAAGAACTGCAAATCCTCACAGACAATTTAACAGATCGAGAGAGCGCATACGGCATGGAGGTCAGTACAGAGAAATCAAAGATCATGGTCAACAGCGCCAGTAATGACATCACGGAAATAAAGATGAATGGAGAAATATTAGAAGAGGTGAGCCAATTCAAATACTTAGGCTCCATCCTAACAAAAGATGGCACATCAAACAATGAAGTGAAAGCTCGCATTGCAACAGCAACATCTGCTCTAGTCAGACTCGAGAGGATCATCAGAAGCAACAACATCAGCTTCTGCACCAAATACCACCTTTACAAATCCCTCGTGATATCTATTCTCCTATATGGCTGTGAATCATGGACTCTGACAGCAGAGTTAGAGAGGAGAATCCAAGCATTCGAGAACAAGTGCCACAGAAGACTCCTCAAAATATCATACAAAGAACACAAGACCAATAACTATGTGAAAGAAGAAATCAAAAAGCGGTTGGGCCCCCAAGAGCCTTTGCTCTCCACCATAAAGAGGAGAAAGCTGATGTGGTTTGGTCACACCACAAGACACAACACCCTAGCAAAAACCATCCTGCAAGGAACAGTCGAGGGCAAGAGAAGAAGAGGCCGCCAAAAGAAATCATGGGTTGACAACA
Source organism: Stramonita haemastoma (assembly GCA_030674155.1). Lineage (NCBI taxonomy): Eukaryota > Metazoa > Mollusca > Gastropoda > Neogastropoda > Muricidae > Stramonita > Stramonita haemastoma. The sequence continues at coordinate 19,692,824 of CM060341.1, read as the reverse complement.
TCAAAGACTGGACCGCCCAACCCCTGCAACACCTCCCACTAGCCACACAGGATCGTGAAGCATGGAAAAAGATCTCTGTTGCGTCTTCTCTCATGTCCCCCCTACGTCCTTTGGGACATGGGACTGAGGGAGGTATACATGTTAAATCCCTGTTCCGGTTTTTGTAAGAGTAGTTCATTGTGTGTCCGTGGGAAGTGGTGGCAAAATTTACAAA
>CM060341.1:19680110-19687610 GCA_030674155.1 Stramonita haemastoma | reverse complement strand
GTTTATGCAGTCTTAGAAATGTTATCATCCTTTCCCACCGGTACACAATGGCCTACTCTTCCGAAAAGTGAAACAGGTTTTAACATGTGCGCAAGATTCTCTGCGTGAGTTCGCCCACGGGACCTCGGTTTACAGTCTCATCTACATGACCTTTTCTTTTTTCTTTTTCTTTTTGGAGGGGGGGGGGGGGGGGGGGGGGGGGGATTGAGTGGAGTTGGCACTGATAATAACTCCAGGGCGGAAAACATCCCATATAACGGGATTCGAACTGGGATCACCAGATCACTAGCGCAATGCGCAGCGCTCTATCAACCAGACTATCCCGTCCAAGGTTAGAACCTTGTGTTCATCTTGCTCACACGTTAAAATCCCGTTCGGCTTTTCGGAAGAGTATGCCATTATGTGCCATTGTGTGCAGGTGGGAACAGTGACAAAATTTACAATACTGGATACACAGGGGGGATAGGATGTAAAAAAAAAAAAAAAGCACACAACGTTATTCCGTTATCCTCGAAATAAAAGATCTCTCTCTCTCTCTCTCTCTCTCTCTCTCTCTCTCTCCTCTCTCTCTCTTCTCTCTCTCTTCTCTCTCTCTCTCTCTCTCTCTCTCTCTCTCTCTCTCTCTCTCTCTCTCTCTCTCTCTCTCTCTCTCTCTCTCTCTGTGCCGGTGGGAACAGGTGACAAAATTTACAATACTGCATACACAGGGGGATAGGATGTAAAAAAAAAAAAAAAAAAGAAAAAAAAAAAGCTTTGGAATTACAGATCTGACTTTGAGCTTTTTGGATGAATAGGTTTTTGATTCAGTGGTTAGTTGGGTGATGGATTGGTAGGCGCATGTGTTATTCCTCTGAAGTTAACATCAGTGCTGACTCCACTCTCCCCAAAAGTCCTTCTGGATGAGACTATGAACCGAGGCCCCGTGTGCGAACGCACGCAGAACATCTTGCTTCCACGTTAAATCCTGTTCCGCTTTTCGTAAGAGTAGGCCATCGTGTGCCAGTGGGAACAGATGACATTTACAAAACTGCATACACACGGGGACTGGATGTAAAAAAAAAAAAAGCACAAGAGTGCTTATTCCATTATCCTCGATATGAAAGAATCAATCAATCAATCAATCAATCAATCAATCAATCTCTCGGACTTTTCACTTTCTAGGCACCTGCGTTGCCTCTAGACCACGGATCCAGCCAATTAATGTACATACACAGTTCATGACAATCCCTAAAGCTCTACTGCTGTGTGCCGCTTGCTAGCAGGTAGACAGGTAGGTAGTAGTTAGGCCTGAGGAGACAAAGGCACGGATCTACTTTCAGGGGCAAAGTGGAGGTAGACCTTTGTTCTTCTGCCTTTGTTCCTTGATCACACAGCCCTGAGGGTTCCAGCCCCCACCAGACTAGATTGGTATCAGAACGGGGAAAAACAGCCACTACAGAGGCTGAAAAATCCTGTGTTTGAAATGTCAATTTGGATAGCTGTGTCGACAAAATTAACGACTTGGGGAGCAGCAGGGGTGGGGAGTAGTTAAAGAAGAGGGGGGGGGTGAGAGAGAGAGAGAGAGAGAGAGAGAGAGAGAGAGAGAGAGAGAGAGAGAGAGAGAGAGAGAGGAGAGAGAGAGGAGAGAGAGGAGAGAGAGGAGGAGAGAGAGAGAGAGGAGAGGGGGGGGGGGGGGGGGGGGGGGGTTTCGCCGAAGTTCTCAAGAGGCACGATCAAAAACTATTGTCGTCTGCCTTTTCTTTATTCCACCAGCTTTGGTACTACAGATCTGACTCTGAGCTTTTTGGATGAATAGGCTTTTTCAGTGGTTAGTTGGGTGATGGATTGGTTGGCACGTGTGTTATTTTATTTATTTTGTTTATTTATTTTTATTCTTTTTTATCGAGGATAATAGAATAAGCACTCATGTGCTTTTTTACATCCAGTCCCCGTGTGTATGCATTTTTGTAAATCTTGTTATCTGTTCCCACCGGCACACAATGGCCTACTCTTACGAAAAGCGGAACAGGATTTAACATTTGCGCAAGATGTTCTGCGTGCGTTCTCACACGGGACCTCGGTTTATAGTTGGTTGGTTAAATGATTGATTGATTGATTGATTGGTCGATTGATCGATTGATTGATTGATTGATTGATTGATTGATTTATCCATGACCCTAAAGAGGCAGGTACCCATTTACAGCTGGCTGAACTGGGGAACTGTACTGAAGCCAAGGCGCGCGAACGATCATCCATCCACGAGGTGACCATGCTCAAACATTAACCCAAAGTCCTTCAGACGAGACTTGAAAAAACCGAGCCCCTGTGTGTGAACACACACAGAACATCTTGCGCACACGTTAAAACCCGTTCCACTTTTCAGAAGAGTTCGCCATTTTGTGCCGATGAGAACAGAAGACAGAGTTTGCAAAATATATGGTATACAGGGACTGGATTTAAACATTAAAAAAGCACATGAGTGTTTATTCCATCATCCTCGAGTTAAAAAAAACAAACAAAACAAAAAAACCACCTCATAAAATGAATTACAATGCGCAACACTGTAGTGTCACTTTGGCTACATTTACAATCGACAAATCCTTTGGCTTGTACCAAAATCATGGTCTCATCCGAAAAACTTGCAACAGAATGGAGTCGGAACTGATGTTAAATAACTCCAGGGGGGAAAATCCCCTCAGTGCCGATTTAAACCCTCGCCCTCAACACACCGGCTCTATGTTTTAATCACTCGGCTATTTCACCCCCACCTTGGTGAAGTTTTTCCCTGTTCGAATCCACCTAGTAATAGGCTAGGCTATAACTAATACTTAAAAGTACTGTCGTCTTTGGGGCGGATTGGCGTATGGTGCTAATGGGATTAGCTTAGCCGCCAGTGAAGGGGGAGGGGTGTTTGTTCACCTGTCACCGCTCACCATTGTTATCTAATAGCTTTCACTGGGCCGTGGTATATGGTCTGTTTTTTGAACTGCTACCATCTGCAGATTTACCCATGGCCTGAAATTTTTTTGTTCTGAGTAGTTAGAATCTTGTTCTTTGCATTCTTCTTCTTTCCATTCTTCTTCTTCTTCTTCTTCTTCTTCTTCTTCTTCTTCTTCTTCTCTTCTTTTCTTCTTCTTTCTTCTTCTTCTTCTTTCTTCTTCGCATTCTTCGCATTCTTCGTTTTCTCTTCGTATTCTTCTTCGCATTATTCTTTGCATTCTTCTTCTCCTTTACAGTCTTCTTCTACTACTTCTTTGCATTCTTCTCCTTCTCCTTCTCCTTCTCCTTCTTCTTCTTCGCATTATTCTTCTTTGCATTCTTCTTCTTCTTCGCATTCTTCTTGCATTCTTCTTCTTCTTTGCATTCTTCTTCTTCTACTTCTTTGCATTCTTCTCCTTCATTTTCTTCTTCTCCTTCTTCTTCTTCTCCTTCTTCTTTGTATTTATCTTCATCATCTTTGCATTCTTCTTCTTTTTTTTCTTTGGTAGAGTATCAGTAAGTTTGAAGACGTTCGTTCTTTTTTTTTTCGGTCATGGTGTCATCCTAATCAAACTCTAATAACGGTTATTTTGTTTGTTTGTTTGACTACCATAGACCATATAAAGAGTTCCTGACTTCAGTGAAAAAAAACACCAACTAAAGTGGTACAGGCACATCACACGAACATCTGGATTACCCAAGACTGTCTTACAGGGAACAGTAAGGGAGGGAGACGGAGAGACAGACAGAGGAAATGATGGGAAGACAACATTAGAGAGTGGACAGGCCTTGGGGGAAGCAATTTGCTACGGAGGGCGGAGGACCGTGGGGAGTGGAAGAAGCTGGTTGCAAACTCTTCAGTGATGCCCCCACGGTAGACTACGGAATAGATGAAGGTGAAAGTGGATAACTTTCACCTCAAGTTCAAAATCAAAACTATCTAACCTTTTCAAACATCCAACACTGTCAAGATAAGAAAGAAAACAATCATTTACTGGCAAAGTACCTCAATCATTTTGTTCCTTAAGGTTTTACTGAAGACACCAGCCATTCCGCTTAATATATCATCTCCAGGTTACGAAAATAATGATAGGAAAGGATGATGAGCACATCTGGTTGGATCGATGGTCTAGAGGTAACGTGCCTGCCTAGAAAGCGAAAAGTCAGGGTAGGAAGTTAAGGTGGTTTCAAACCCAGTTTGGGCCCGATTTTTTTTTCCTCATCCATTAGACCATGAATTGCGGCCTGGGTGCTAGTTTTTAGGATGAGACGATAAACCGAGGTCCTGTGTGTTATGCAAAATTGTTTAGCGAACATAACAGACCCCACGGCAAAAAGAGAGTTGTCCCTAGCAAATTTCTGTAGAAAAAAGCCAATCACGTAAGAAAATAAATACAGTTGAGGACAGGAAAAGAAAGAAAAAAATGGGTGGCGCTGCTCTTGTGGCGACGGCTCTCCCCATGGAGACCATCCCAAATTTCATGCAGAGAAATCTGCTGTGGTGGTGTAAAATGTTTGGGTTTTTTTAAAGTTCAATGTACAAAAAGATGCCTAAGAAAAATGCCATATCATAATGTGAAATTTGATAACACTGTAGAATGGACATCTTGTGCCCATCCCAATGTTTACAAAATCACTACCTGGTTGCCAGAACAAAACAATACAGGAAAAATGTCATAATTATAATGCCTGAAGAGAAACGATTAGTAAGATTTGCCTGAGAAAAAAACTGGAAAAACAGAAAATACGCAAGGAAGATGAACTTTAAAAAATGTTAAGGTAAAGAAAAATACAAAAACAAAGAATGACAGAAATGGGGAAATTTCTAGCACATAATTTCCAGAAGGCTAAGATGCTATTTACACTCAAAAAAGAAAGAGCCCATGACATCCCTAGGGAGGATTGAAAAACTTGTAAAGGAAAGAAATCAGAAACCAATGATAAATCCAAGAGAAGCACTGGATATGAATATTTCTGCATACTATTCCTTTCCAAAAGACGGTACACTTTTGCAAGCATGGGAATGCAAGGCGACCTGAGGGGGGGGGTAAATTTTCCTGAGAGGGGGACGACTCGACATGGTGGCACCGAAGACATATTTTACCGGCAGGAAAACAGTATTTTAATGTTTTCAGCTTGTTTGTAATGGTCACGGTGTGTGGCAAAAACGGTCACGGTTTATCTCAGTGGTTTTCTGCCCATGGAGATAGATGTACCGTGTGTGTTTGTGACAAACAACAGTATTAACTTCCTTTCATGAATTGTTGTGAAATTTTTTTCCGTATAAAAATCTTCATATTTTGGTGTCTTCGTTTTCTGATTGGCTGAGGATGAGAATTTCACAACTTTGAATGTGAACAGTGGGTGTTTTTTTTGTGTGTGTGTGTGTGTGTGTGCTTTCGCGTTTTGTTTGTGCATTATAACTTGACAGTGACACTTTCTTTCGTGGTATACTTCTTAAGTTTTGTTTCCCCAGTTTCGTAGATACATGTTGTACGAACGTAAAAACTGGAGAGTAAATATGATGATCATCAATTATATCTGCAGGCTTCAGTTTGGGAAACCAAAAATATTAATCAAGTTTTAAAAATCCGCTCTTCTCACTTTACTTTCTGTAAACCCATTTTTTAACAAGTTTTGTGTAAAAATATTGAACTAACTATTTTTTTTATATAAACTATCTTTTACCACATTATCGAAAGGAAAAAAACAACCTTAAAGTTAATAATATGAAATCCAGAAAACTTGGGGGGGGGGGGGGGGGGGCCCATTTTTTTGCAAACCTAGTAAAAGGTTGTTGTGTATAATCTAGAACTTTTCTTTTCAGGAAAGGCTAGCTGGTGGTCTTTTTTGTGTTTGTTTTGTTTTGTTTTTTTACTCGACCATTAGATTAAAAAAAAAGGTCAGTGCCTTACAGAAAAGTTTTCTTTTGTATCTTTTCATATTTCCAGTGTGTGTTGTTTTTAGTTTAGGTTAGGGGCTTTCTTGTTTGTTCCTCGGCTACAGCTCCGAAGTTCACCACTGGTGAGATTTTGAGTATGAGAGACTGTTTTTGCCCACCATGAAGGTAACTGCAATCCGACTTCAGGGATGTCAGTAAGGTTGAACAGTTGTTCTTGATTCCGGTATTGGAAGGAAGATCTGTTTTCTGTGCAATGATCAGTGCAATTCTGTGCAATAAGCTTTGCAGTTCTGTGCAATAAGCTGTGCAATTCTCTGCGATAAGCTGTGCAATTCTGTGCAATAAGCTGTGCAAAACCATGGATGTGCTTGATCTCTGGCTGTGTTTCATACTGCTCTGCTCAGGTGAGTGTTCTTGTTGTTGTTATTGTTGTTGTTGTTATTGCTGTTATCGCCGTTGCTGCTGTTGCTGCTGCTGCTGCTGTTGCTGCTGTTGCTGCTGCTGCTGCTGCTGCTGCTGCTGCTACTGCTGGTGTTATTCCTGCTGCTGCTAGTGCTGCTGCTGCTGCTGCTGTTGCTGCTGCTGTTGCTGCTACTGCTGCTGCTGCTGCTGTTACTGCTTTTGCTGCTGCTGTTGTTGCTGCTGCTGCTGCTGCTGCTGTCTGCTGATGATGATGCTGCTGATGCTTCAATTTTACGTCTGTTCACTTTAATAAGTGATATTAGACGATAGGGAAGGAAGGGGACAGGGCACTGATGTTAGTTGATGGATCGGGTGGATGTGTTGTCTTGTGGATCGATGATTTAGACGTAGTGCACCTTCCTAGTACTTAAAACCTTCCTGTCACATCTTTGCACCTTCCTAGAAAGCAAAAAGTCTTGATTCGAAGTGTGCGTAGGGCGGTTTGATCCCTGTCTGTGCCCCAAACTTTCCGCCCCTTTATTTTATTAGACTATGCGTGAGGTAGAGAGCCTGTAACACATAATACATACATACATACATACATACATACATACATACATACATACATACATACATACATACATACATACATACATACAGACAGACAGACAGACAGACAGACAGACAGACAGACAGACAGACAGACAGACAGACATCCATCCATCCATCCATCCATCCATCCATCCATCCATCCATCCATCCCATCCATCCATCCATCCATCCATCCATCAATCCATCCATCCATCCATCCATCCATCCATGCATGCATGCATACATACTTACATACATACATATATAGCAATGTGATGCACCACAGCAAAGTGCAGGGTCCCCGCCACATGCTCGTACACAAACAAACATACAAACACCAGCGCGCGCGCGCGTGCGCGCATGCACACCCAACCCCCTCTAGAAAAAAGATGCTGTTTTGCGCAAAGATGCGACCGAAAGAGCCGTTTTCAACCCCGTCCAGCCCCCACTTTTACACGGTAAAAGATCCCACGGCACCAAGACAATATCGCACTGTAGGCATACACTCTCTCTTACCACCTTGGATATGCGTGGCGCCGGATTTGTGGTGGCGCCACAGCCCCCAAGAGCTAAGAAAGCCAGTTTGTCGAAAGGAAATCTGGTAAGAGTACGCGACAAAAAGCAAGCACTGCGCGCAAGAATAAGGA
>CM060341.1:19665110-19667610 GCA_030674155.1 Stramonita haemastoma | reverse complement strand
CTCTGCAGATCTTGCCTATCGTGCTGACGTCAGTGCTGATGACGTGTGTGTTTGTGCGTGTGTGTGTGCACGCGTGTGTATGCGTGCGCGCCCGTGTGTGTGTGTGTGTGTGTGTGTGTGTGTGTGTGTGTGTGTGTGTGTGTGTGTGTGTGTGTGTGTGTGTGTGTGTGTGTGCGTGCGCGCGCGCATGTGTGTGTGCGTGTGTGTGTGTGTCTGCGCGCGCGTCTTTTGCTGTACAGATCTTGCCGATCGTGCTGACGTCAGTGCTGATGACGTGTGTGTTCGCTCTGCCCTGGACTGTGGGGAGAAGATGGGCTATGCCCTGACAGTGCTGCTGGCCTACGTGGTGTTTCTGACCTGGGTCACCGACACCCTGCCCTCTGTCTCCAATGACACCTCCATCCTCCGTCAGTGCTGCTAGCTATCTAGCTAGCTAGCTAGCTATCTGTCTGTCTGTCTGTCTGTCTGTCTCTTATCCCTAAAAAGGGCGGGAACTGGACGTAAAAAGCACACGAGTGCTTATTCACTATCCTCGAATAAAAGAATTTGCCTTGCCTTGCCTTGCCTTGCCTTGCCTTGCCTTGCCTTGCCTTGTCTATCTATCTATCTATCTATCTATCTATCTATCTATCTATCTATCTATCTATCTATCTATCTATCTGTCTGTCTGTCTGTCTGTCTGTCTATGTATGTATGTATGTATGTATGTATGTATGTATGTATGTATGTATGTATGTATGTATGTATGTATGTATGTATGTATGTATGTATCTCCATTTATCTATCTATCTATCTATCTATCTATCTATCTATCTATCTATCTATCTATCTATCTATCTATCTGTGTCTATCTATCTATCTATCTATCTATCTATCTATCTATCTATCTATCTGTTTGTCTGTCTGTCTGTCTGTCTATCTATCTATCTATCTATCTATCTATCTATCTATCTATCTATCTATCTATCTATCTATCTATCTCCATCTATCTATCCCTTAGTCTGGAGACCGTGGGGGCACCCATGAAGACTTGACAACCAGTTCCCTCCATTCCTCTCTCTGCTGCTGCTGCTACTGCTGTTGCACCTGCAGTTATTTCCCTTTTTTATGTGGACTTCGTCATTGCGTCGTGGTGGTGGTGGTGGTGGTGGTGGTGGTGGTGGTGGTGGCGAAAATGAGGGTTGTTGATAGTGGTGCTGGTTCTGCTGATGTTGGTGGTGGTGGTGGTGGTGGTGGTGGTGGTGGTGGTGGTGGTGGTGGAGGTGGAGGTGGTGGTGGTTATTGGAGATGATGTAGTTTTGTTATTGGAGATGATGTAGCTTTGTTATTGGAGGTGATGTAGTTTTGTTATTGGAGATGATGCAGTTGGAGAGGATGTAGTTTTGTTATTGGAGGTGATGTAGTTTTCTATTATTTTCTACTTTTGTGTGAATTATTTTCTTTTGTCTCGTTGGATATCACGACATAGATGACAAACAAACAAACAAACAAACTTAAGTTGAGCACAGGTGAATAAATTAGAAAAACATTGTCTTCCCTCTCCCTAGATTTTATATCTAAGCAGTCGTCCCCTTTACGACCCAAATTGTCACTTCAAGCAGCTTCTGATGGAATGAAAAATGCTATTGACTCGTAATGCTTGAAGAGTCCCCCCCCCACCACCACCACAACACCAACCACACAACCTACATAGAAAACAGCTAGTAGGTTTATTTATCTATAAAAAGAAATTGTCTTATTTTTTATTGTTTGTCCTTTTTTAACTCTGATTGCAGAAATATATCTGGCTTGCGTCCTCTGCCTGGGAATACTGGCCACAGTTCTGACGTGTTGGGTGGTACATATGCACCACCGGGAACCCACCTACCCTATGTCAGCTCCTATGCGCTTCGTGGTCCTGTACATCCTGGTTCCCCTCAACAAGGGCACATGCTGCAGACGACATCGTCGCAACGTCATTCACATCCAGCAGCCTCCCACATCATCACGCTATACGACTGACAAGCGGGAACATTCCGCGGTCCCTGGAGACAAGCAGACGATCTGTTCTGAGCAGTCTCAGGAAGCTGGTGATGAGTTCAAGAAGAAAGCTTTGGAGCCAGATTTGAAACCGGAAACCGTGCCAACGTGGCAGGAAGTGGCGGCCATGTTTGATTATCTGTTTTTAATTTTGTATATGGTTGTGTTGCCAGTTCTTACTGTGAGTGTTCTTGCTTTTATATATGATGAGCAGTGATAAACAGCTTGTTGGGGTGGAAGCTTTTTTATATGATTATGCATGCGATGGTGTTGATATATATGGTAATTGTATTGTGTTGTGTTGTGTTGTATTGTATTGTATTGTATTGTATTGTATTGTTTTGTTTTGTTTTGTTTTGTTTTGTTTTGTTTTGTTTTGTTTTGTTTTGTATTGTATTGTATATGACTTTCAGTCACGTCAGATTTCTCTACGTGAAATTTGGGCTTTTCTCCTGAGGAAGAATACGTCGCCACAGGAACA
>CM060341.1:19640110-19660110 GCA_030674155.1 Stramonita haemastoma | reverse complement strand
TATACATATATATATATATGGTCATGAGGGCTCAATGAGGGCAGAAGTAATGGGTCACCTCGGCAGAGCTGCCTGCCTTACCGAGGAAGAGGCTAAGTATGACCTGTATGGAAAACTCCCTGCACGATTCCACACGGGACTCAGGCTCGTTAGCGACTGAATGACATACAGCCAGCCATCCCCTGGCCACACCGCTCCAGCAAGGATTCTGGGCTGCTTGCGGCAACCGCTCGGCATCTGACTCCTCCCATTCGAGGAGATTTTTCTCCTGGAGTTAACATCAGTGCTGACTCCACTCTCCCCCAAAGTCCTTCAGATGAGACAAAAAACCGAGGCTCCGTGTGCAAATTCACGCAGAACATCTTGCGCACACGTTAAAACCCGTTCCGCTTTTCGGAAGAGTAGGCCATTGTGTGCCGGTGGGAATGGATGACAAAACTAACAAAACTGCATACATACACACGGGGCTGGATGTAAAAAAAAAATAAAAAAATTTAAAGCTCATGAATGCTTATTCCATTGTCCTCGGAATAAAAGAAGAAAGAAAGAAAGAAAGAAAGAAAGAAAGAAAGAAAGAAAGAAAGAAAGAAAGAAGTGTCATACAAAGATCACTTGATGGGGAGCTGATGATAGAACTAAAGATCCTGTTGACAGAGGAGGACAGACAGTCCACAAGAAAAAGGGGGGTGGGTGAGAAAGGAGATGGGAAAGAGATAACGATGAAGATGTAGGTAGAAATTCAGTTCACAGAATTTCTGGGAAAAAAGGCAGGAGAATATATATATATATATATATATATATATATATATATATATATATTATATATATATATATATATATATATATATATATATATATATATATATATATATATATATATATATATATAACACTCTTGCTTTCACACTGCACGTACTAAGGCATCCACAGAACTAAAAACCACTTTTTCAGAAAGACTAGCCCCTGACTCAAAACTCGTGATTTTGCACAAATTTTGCAGGTTTGAACTTTTAAAAAATTTTCAGCAAACACTGTACCTCCTCAGTCCTTTGCCGACTGCTAGCTTCCTAACAGCAATGTGCATGGATAGCCTAGTGGTCAGAACATTGCGCTCGCAATTTGACGACCTGGGATCAATTCCCGTTTGAGGGGGGGGGGGGGGGGGGGGGGGGATTTTTCCCCTGGAGTTAACATCTGTGCTGACTCCACTCTCCCCAAAAGTCTTTCGGATGAGACTGTAAACCGAGGCCCCTTGTGCGAACGAACGCAGAACATCTTACGCACACGTTAAATCCTGTTTCGCTTTTCGTAAGAGTAGGCCATTGTGTGCCAGTGGGAACAGATGACAAGAATTACAAAACTGAATACACATGGGGACTGGATGTAAAAAAAAAAAAGCACATAAGTGCTTATTCCATTATCCTCGATATAAAAGAATAAATAAAATTTTAAAAACTCCACAGGTCAATGCTGTTGGAATACAAGCAATCATCATTAGACGATCATTTCCAACTTTCTCCTGACTACCTGTATTGCTCTATGTCCTTATTACCCAAAACAAGTGCACAGTATATTTGTTCATAATTTAAAAAATCTGTGAAAATCGACAAACATATCTATCTATACAAATTACTACATAACCCTCAAGCTAATGCTAATGTGTAGCCGACCTGGTCTCGGCCTATCTATAACTGTGTACTATGACTTCAAAACAGCATGAAAACTGGTCTCGAAACAGTGACGTTTTTAGAGGATATGGCGTAATATCGTAAAGTACACAATTGGCATAAAAAGTGAACAGTTCTACAGTTTTATACCCTTCATTAACTGAATATATGATAGAATCTATAATTTAATCTCGATATTTTTATTTAGCTAATTACTGAAAATATTTAATGGGAAGAGTATGCTGTAAAATTCAGACCACTTTCCAGCATGTGGCCATAGAGGAACAGCTAACAAGTCAACTGAATTCAGACGATTTCCAGATTTTGTTTCTAGTTGCCTCGTTTTCTGTGAGGTACGTCTAGAATTACATCGTATAATGTTCTATAGATGTGTTATAGATCCTTTAAAGTTTACACGATTTCAATCTGTTTTGAAACCGACAGAAAATGGCGAAGAATGAAGGAGAAAAAACCTGATCGAAACTCGGCTCTTACTACATATTTGCGACAAGAATAGATCTTCGAGAATTTCCTTGACACATAATGTCATGTCATGTTAATCTGCAAGATTGAATACATAATCGTTTGCTACAAGCACTAAAGCACAAAATCTGCACGCCTACGTTTTTGACGCAATTGATACGTACATATAGGCCTACTATAAATTAACTATTTTTCAACGGCGTTTGACAGGACAGATTCTTTAGAAATTAGTTCGAAGGCAGATTAGTTAATTACTGCACTAGTGTAGGGGGGATCTGTGAGATATTCATTTGATTGCCTAGCTACAACATTCTGCATTACACTGACTCTTGAATGCCAAAGACAATCATTGTTAAATCAGGCCTAGTGGTTTTTGTTTGCTTGAAACTTTAAATACTATTACTAATAAAATAATCCCATTATTTGCTTGGTAAAATCACACCCTTCAGAAATAACAATAGACTGACATTTGAGAAGGAGATGTTATCAATGAATGGTACTCATACACTGATACAGATTATAAAAACAAAGTGAAACAGAAAGAGCTCTGTCATACTCAGAACTTCACATATTATAAGGTGACCAAATGATACTTCGATAGGGCGGGATAGCCTCTGCCTAGTCACAGCTAGTGGTCAGAACATTGCGCTGGCAATTTGATGACCCGAGTTTGATTCCTGTTGGAGGGCATTTTTCCCCTGGAGTTAACATCAGTGCTTACTCCACTCTCCCCAAAAGTCTTTTGGATGAGACTGTAAACTGAGGCCCTGTAGTGTATGTGAACGCATGAAGAACGTTATTTAGAAATGAGTTAGAAATAGAAGTGAGAACACTTTGATGGTCTACCGAAGTTCATGAGAATCTCAGAAACTATAAAGTTTATTTTACTTGAAACATGAAAGGCTGGAATTTGTGGAAACTCATAAAATTATAACATAAGCCACGAAATGTACTGTATTACTTAATAGTTGCATTTATTTATTTATTCTATTCTTTTATTTTGAGGATAATGGAATAAACACTTTTTTTTTCACCCAGTCCCCATGTGTATGCAGTTTTGTAAATTTTGCCATCTGTTCCCACCGGCGCACAATAGCTTACTCTTACTCTTAGTCTTAAGAAAAGCGGAACAGGATTTAATGTGTGCGCAAGATATACTGCGTGCGTTCACACACGGGGCCTCGTTTTACAGTCTCATCCGAAGGAGAGTGGAGTCAGCACTGATGACGTGATGTTAACTCTAGGAGAAAAATCCCCTTGAACAGGAATCAAACCTGGGTTGTCAAATTGCGAGTGCAATGTTCTGACCACTAGGCCATCCCGTTTACCGTCTTGTGTCTGTGTGTGAGTGAGTGTGACTGTGTGTGTGTATGTCACTCTGTGTGTGGTGTGTGTGTGTGTGTGTGTGTGTGTGTGTGTGTGACTGTCTTTGTGTAAGTATGTCTTTTCCATTTCAAATTTTGGATTCAGTGTGTGCATACTTTACTTCATTATTCAGTTATAAATATCAGATCTCATGTGTGTCTGTGTTTGTGTGTGTGTGTGTGTGTGTGTGTGTGCAGTGTGTGGAAAAGTACGGTGGAGCCAGCATCTAAGTGACCTTCCCTTTACAAGGTCTGGTCTTTGCCAGATATTTTCATCCTCATAATGGATGTGACGGTGAAGACTCTTGATGGCCAGAACAAAACCTTCAATGTCCCTGAAGAGGTGAGTCTGTCTTGTAGCTCTAGCTCTCTCTATTCTCCAAATCTTGTTGATCATTTGTTGATCAGAGGGTGACCGTTATTACACAGAATTTATTATTACATGGTATGTTGTTTGAACATTCATCCCACCTGCTGACCTAGGGATCAATGCACAGTGTGAGACTGTAAAGTACACACTGTGTGTGAAGAGTGTGTGTGTGTGTGTGTGTGTGTGTGTGTGTGCATGTGTGTGTGTGTGTGCATATGTGTGTGTGTGTGTGACTCTGTGTGTGTGTGTGTGTGTGTGTGTGCGCGCGCGTGCATGCGTGTTTTTCAATTCAAAATCCTTGCAATATGTTACAGAGCTATACATTGCCTCTGGCTTCAGAGAATTTTTTGGGTTGTTTTTTTTATTAGCATTGAGCTAGAGGGTAAAGAGGTTGTTAACTAGTGTTAATTGTTATGCCGAGAGCCTATTGTCGTATTGATGAAGGCAGTCCATATACATGTATGCATTGCAACATTCCAAAGCATAACATTTTCATTTTTGTGTGAAGGCCTTGGCTCTTTTACCTTGCTGTTGTGGCAGTGACTGACAACACATTTGTCCAAGATGATTTTTTTAAAAATTATACTTTATGTATCACATCCATGTCTCATTCATTGTATAATGTTTCAGAATTTGTCTTTTTTTAGTTTTTATTTATTTATTTATTTATTTGAGCTTTATTTCATGGTATGATTTGAACATTCTCAATAAATTATCAGAAGCACTCATGGAAATTATTCTGTAAATTTCTAAAGTAGACACTTGTGACAATCAATTTTTAAAATAATTTGTATGCTTTTAACATTTTGTGGATTGGTGGTCTAGAGGTAATGCGCCTGCCTAGAAAGCGAAAAGTCCGGGTCGGAGTGTGTGGTGGTTCGAATCCCGTTTAGGCCCGAAACTTTTCCCCCATCCAGTAGTCCATGAGTGGTGGTCTGGGTGCTAGTCTTTCGAATGAGACGATAAGCCAAGGTCCCGTGTGTTACTCATCACTATTTAGCACATGTAAAAGAACCCACGGCAACAAGGGGATTGTCCCTAGCAAAATTCTGTAGAAAAAAGCCACTCTGATACAGTGATAGGGAAACAAATACAGCTGCAGACAGGACAAATAAAAAATTATGGATAGGCGCTGCACTTGTGGCTACGTGCTCTCCCTGGGGAGAGAAGCCCGAATTTCACCCAGAGAAACCTGCTGTGACATAAAGTGGTATAAATAACTAATAATAATATGCTGAATTTTTCATTTCTTTTAAAATGAAACACTTCAGTAGTTTGCCATCTTTTTTGTTTTTGTTTTGTGTTTGTTCTTCTTGCACATGTCATAATTTACACTTCAGTGCTGTGCATGTGTGTGACTATGTGTGAGGATAATGGAATATCCGAATAAACACTTGTATACTGTTTTACATCCAGTGCCCATGTGCATGCAGTTTTTGTCAATTTTGTCATTCATTCCTCTCCCCAGCACAAATGGCCTACTTTTCTGAAAGGTGGAACAGGTTTTAAGGTGTGTGCAAGAAGCCAAGATGTTCAAGTGTGTTCCCTGACTGGACTTCAGTTTTAATTTATTATTTATAGCCTCATCCAAAGGATGTGTATGGCATGTGCATAAATGTGTGCGCACAAGCACGCATGCATACTAATATGCATGCTTATGTGTCCTTAGGTTTTTTTTGGTTGTTCTTGTTTCGTTGTTCAGTTTTTGTGGTGGAGACCAAATCAGATGCTTTGTAAAATATGCCGTTATTAAATGAATCAAATTATATAACAGTTTGTGTTGTTTGTTACAACAGACCACAGTTGCACAGTTCAAGGAGAAAATAGCCAGCTCCATTGTAAGTATCCTACATGTAATGGATTGATTGATTAATTAATCCTAAGTGTTCATTGTTTGTTCGTTTGGGGGGTTGTTTGGGTTATTTTGGTCTTCTCAAGAGAGAGATTCTTTTCTGTTGGTTTTTTTTGTGTATGTGTTGTTTTTGTTTGTTTTGTTTTGTTTTTCACTTTTGTTTTTAGAGAGTGATCATGCATGAATTTTTTACTTTTTGAGAGAGAGATGTATTTTTTTCTTCAAGAGAGAGAGTTTTTGTTTTTTGTTGTTCTTTCCCCAGCTTAACACTCTAGGGGTCACCCAGAATGTGCACTCTGACTCACTCATCCCACCTGGGAATCACTGTGAGATAGGAATACAAGCTAAATGAGAAGTTTGCATGTATGACTGTTTTCAAGTACTTTGCCATATAGGCAGCCATACTCTGACTTCAGAAGAGGGAGAGAGAGTGAAGGATGAGTGTATGTGTGTACTCTTAAATCAATGGGGAAAAAACCCCAAAACCTTGAAATGCTATGCATATTGTTATCTAAGAAAGCAGGCATGATATTTTTGTTTTCCCGTCTGAAGAAAACTGAATTTGATCAAACAGCTGTCAGAATGGTCAGAGGCAGCAGCACATCACATTTGATTGAAAATTTGACCTATTTTCTTACATCACTTTTGGAACCACACATATAATATGTTGTGTTTTGGGTTGTTTTTTTTTCAATTGCAAATGAGGTTGAGAAACCAGTCACCCTGTTAGCATTTCTAGTTTTGACCATTCATGAATTACTAGTTTATAAGAGATCAAAGTTCATGTTCACTATAGCCCCCAAAGACTTCCAAGGTCAAATTTGGTTATTATGGGGAACAGGTGACAGAACTTTATAAATTATGCAAAGGACATGTCGAACATGTTACTTCAAAGACTTTTGACAAGAGATAGATCTAAAAAAGTCATGCCTCTAGTGAAGAACATGTGTTAGCACTGCAGTGTGGAGAGAATGGAGTTCAAGGCTAGGAAAAGAATACAAACGAACTATGTGCAATCACCTGCAAAGTGTGTTAGTTACAAGTTCTGCAGACTGGGTTTGAATTGACTTCATTGTGCCACAATCAATCTCTAGTATCTGGGTTTCTCTCCCTCCCTCCCTCCCTCCCTCCCTCCCTCCCTCCTCTCTCTCTCTCTCCTCTCTCTCTCTCTCTCTCTCTCTCTCTCTCTCTCCTCTCCTCTCTCTCTCTCTCTCTCTCTCCTCTCTCCTCTCTCTCTCTCTCTCTGTGTGTGTGTGTGTCTCTCTCTCTCTGTGTTTTAAAACGGAGTGATTGATACTACAACTTTTAGACTGTTTAATTCAGCAGCTTTGTGATTTTATTGCAGAATATACCAGGTGACACTCAGCGATTGATATTCCATGGACGTGTTCTGCAAGATGACAAACTTTTGAAAGAATATGGTAAGTGAGTTTGCTTATGCCGGCTGTCTGAGAGGTGTGTATGCATGTGTGTGTGTGTGTGTGTGTGTGTGTGTGTGTGTGTGTGTGTGTGTGTGTGTGTGGTGTGTGAGTGTGTGTGTTGTGTGTCTGTCTGTCTGTCTGTCTGTCTGTCTGTCTGTCTGTCTGTCTGTCTGTCTGTCTGTCTGTCTGTCTGTCTGTCTGTGTCTGTGTGCATGTGTGTGTGTGTGTGTTGGTATGTGTGTGCGTGCGTGCATGTGTGTGCGTGCGTGCATGTGTGTGTTTATGTGTATGTCGTAGTATGTGTGTATGTGTGTGTGTGTGTGTGTGTGTGTGTGTGTGTGTTGGTATGTGTGTGTGTGTGTGTTGATATGTGTGTGCGTGCGTGCATGTGTGTGCGTGTGTGCATGTGTGTGTTCATGTGTATGTCGTAGTATGTGTGTGTGCATGCGTCTGTGTGCATGTGCATTTGTTCGCTTGTGATAAACCCCAAGCCAAACATCTGAGACTGTTGACTTGGCATTTCCCTTAGCTTCTCTAGGAGTGGGAATCCCATCTGTGCATGTTTGCGGCAGTTTGTGTGTGGCAGAGCCCATTCCTCTCCTGGTCCCAGAGGACATGCTGAATGACAGCCTGATGATTAGAGCGTTGTGCATTGCGCCTGTAATGCGCTGACTCGGGTTTGAATCTCGTTCAGGGGGATTTTTTTCCCTAGAGTTATTAACATCAGTGCTGACTTCATTTGACTCTTCCCCCCCCTTTCCAAATCTTTTGAGTGAGACTTTAAATTGAGGTCCTATGTGCGAACATGCACAGAACATCTTGCGCAGTTGTTAAAACCTGTTAAAAGTGTTATGCTTTTCGGACGAGAAGGCCATTGTGTGCTGGTGGGAACGGATGACAAAATTGACAAAGCTGCACACACATAGGGACTGGATGTGAAAAAGCACATGAGTGCTTATTCCAATATCCTCAAAATTAAAGAATTAAAAAAAAAAATTTAAGTCAATAGTTTATCCATTACATCTCTACCCATAGCTGTCCTACTCTTTTATGAGAGAGAGATGGGGTAGAGGTGGAGGTTGAGAGGGGAGGGGGACAAAATGAGCAGTATGCCAGATAAGGAGGCGGCAAAACAAAACAGAGAAAGAAAAGTTATTCTGGGCATTGTGTTGTATACCACTTTGTCACGTAAAATTCAGGTTGCTGTCCCCAGGGAAAGTGCATTGCCACAAGAGCAGCGCCACCCATTTTTTTTTTTTCGTGTCTGCAACTGTATTTATATCCCTATCAGGGTGACTTTTTTTCTACAGAATTTTGCCAGGGGCAACTCTCTTGCCATGGATTCTTTACTGTGCACTAAGTAATTATGTGTAACGCACAGGACCTCCATCTCATCCGAAAGACTAGCACCCAGACCACCACTCAGGTTCTAGTGGATGGGGGGAAGGAAGGTTTTTGGCTCAAATGGGGATCGAACCATCATATAACTTCCTACTTGGAATCTTCACTTTCTAGGCTGATTGATGTGTTACCTGTAGACCACCGATGCAAGATGATGGGATTTTACAAAGAATGTTAACAGAATGTGGTTTGTTATTTTTATTGCTATTTGTCATGCTTTTTGGTTATTTAGGCTGATTGATGCATTACCTGTAGTCCACCAATCCAAGATGCTGAGATTTTGCAGAAAATATGATTGACACTCTTGCCTGTATTTTCCCCCCTGCTCCCGGCAGATGTGGACGGCAAGGTGATCCACGTGGTCCAGCGACCCCCTCCATCCTCCCTCTCCTCCAACGGCCCCGACGACTCCGCCCAAGGTCATGGCCACCACCACCACCACCACCACCACCACATTCCCCCCCAGCTGCCGTCGAACGTGCAGAGTGTGGTGGTGGGGTCCTTCACCATCCCCCCCACCATGCTGAACACTGCCCAGGCCATGCCGGTATGTATGTATACATGCAGGAGAGTGAGGGAGAGCAGCGCGGATGTGTACATGTATACATGTATCATTGTTATACTTACATGTATCATTGACCTAAAGAGATGGTTCACTGGTGGACTGATTGGAAGTGACCTAAAGAGATTGTTGTTGAATGGTGGACTGATTGGAAGTGACTATAAGAGATTGTTGTTGAATGGTGGACTGATTAGAAGTGACCTAAAGAGATGGTGGACTGATTGGAAGTGACCTAAAGAGGTTGTTGAATGGTGGACTGATTGGAAGTGACCTAAAGAGGTTGTTGAATGGTGGACTGATTGGAAGTGACCTAAATAGATTGTTGTTGAATGGTGGACTGATTGGAAGTGACCTAAAGAGATTGTTGTTGACTGGTGGACTGATTGGAAGTGACCTAAAGAGGTTGTTGAATGGTGGACTGATTGGAAGTGACCTAAAGAGATGGGGACTGATTGGAAGTGACCTAAAGAGATTGTTGAATGGTGGACTGATTGGAAGTGACCTAAAGAGATGGTGGACTGATTGGAAGTGACCTAAAGAGATGGGGGACTGATTGGAAGTGACCTAAAGAGATGGGGGACTGATTGGAAGTGACCTAAAGAGATTGTTGAATGATGGACTGATTGGAAGTGACCTGAAGAGATTATTGTTGAATGGTGGACTGATTGGAAGTGACCTAAAGAGATTGTTGTTGACTGGTGGACTGATTGGAAGTGACCTAAAGAGATTATTGTTGAATGGTGGACTGATTGGAAGTGACCTAAAGAGATTGTTGTTGACTGGTGGACTGATTGGAAATGACCTAAAGAGATTATTGTTGAATGGTGGACTGATTGGAAGTGACCTAAAGAGATTGTTCTTTAATGGTGGACTGATTAGAAGTGACCTAAAGAGATGGTGGACTGATTGGAAGTGACCTAAACAGATTGTTGACTGGTGGACTTTTTTTCATTCTTTTATATCAAGGATAATGGAATAAGCACTCTTGTGCTTTTTTTTCATCCAGTCCCCGTGTGTATGCAGTTTTGTAAATGTTATCTGTTCCCATCGGCATGTGATGGCCTACTCTTACGAAAAGCGGAACAGGATTTAACGTGTGTGCAAGGTGTTCTGCGTGTGTTTGCACACGGGGCCTCGGTTTACAGTCTCATCCAAAGGACTTTCGAAAAAGAGTGGAGTCAGCACTGATGTTAACTCCAGGGGAAAAATCCCCTCCAACAGGTGTGATAAATTTAGCACTCTTGACTGAGAGATATTGGATTTGTGCACTGTGCGTCACACACAATTTTACAACAAGGACGATCGTTGGAAATGACCCTAAAAGAGATTATTGTTGAAATGTGGCCCTTGCAGATGACAGGGGGCTCGGTCAACCTGCACATCAACCTGTCCCCCTCCGACACGGGCAGCTCTCAGTCCAGCACCACCAACACCAGCGCTGGCTCCCGCCCCGCGGAAGGTTCCAGAAGCTCCAGCCAGACGGCCGCGGAAGGGGGCGCAGGGGGCCGAGCGGTGCCCGTCAGCGTCACGGAGGCGGCCCAGAGGCTGGCCCAGGCCAAGCGAAATTTCGCCCTGGCCGAGAACGCTCTTGGTCGACTGCAGGTGACATCCTCTTTGCTTTTGTGTGTGTGTGTTGTGGTTTTTGGTGTGTGTGTGTGTGTTGTGGGGGGTGTTTGGGGGGGGGGGGGGTTGTGTGGTGTGTGTGTGAGAGAGAGAGAGGGGTGTGTGTGTGTGTGTGTTTTGTGTGTGTGTTGTTGTGTTATTGGGGGGTCGTGGGTGGAGGTTTGTGTGTGTGAGGGGGGGTGTTCTGTGTGTGTTGTGTTTGGGAGGGGGGGGGGGGGTTGTGTGTGGACACAGAGAGAGAGAGGTGTATGTGTGTGCCGTGGTGTGGTGTGTTGTGCTGTGCTGTGTTGTGTTCTGTTATGTTGTGTGTGTGTGTATTTGTGAGAGAGAGAGACAGAGACAGACAGAGTGTGTGTGGTGTGTGTGTGTGTGTGTTGTGTGTGTGTGTGTGTGTGTGTGTGTGTGTGTGTTGTGTGTGTGTGTGTGTGTGTGTGTGTGTGTGTGTGGTTGTGTGAGAGAGACAGACAGACAGACAGACAGACAGACAGACAGACAGACAGACAGACAGAGAGGACAGAGAGAGAGACAGAGAGAGAGGTGTGTGTGTGTGTGTGTGTGTGCGTGTGTGCAAGTGAGTGAGAGAGAGAGAGTGTATGCTGTGGTGTGGTGTATTGTACTGGGCTGTGTTGTGTTATGTTGTGAGTGTGTGTGTGTGTGCATGCATGCATGCATGTACATTATTATATAAATTCATGTACTGTGAGAAACAAGGAATCGTGTTTTGATATGTATTATTCGTGAAGTTGATTATTCCATGAATGGGAAAGCCACTGGTCATACAGCCTCACACTTTGCTGTTGCCCCCAGCATCAATGGTTTAATCAAGAGCTGTGATAAAGCCACTGGTCATACAGCCTCGCACTTTGCTGTTGCCCCCAGCGTCAATGGTTTAATCAAGAGTTCTGTGCTAAAGCCCAGGCGCTGAAAGCTGAAGTGGAATAGTCCTGGTGAAACTGACATAGTATTTTGAGATCAACTGACTCACTACCATCTCAGAAGTTTACCAAAACTGGTTCGGGGATTGATGTAGTGAAATGGGCATCTTGGTGGTAGCACAAACCTGCACTGCCAGATTACAAGCTCAGTGCTCTAACCACTAGGCAACCATCAAATAATGATGATGAAAAAGAATACAGCGATAGCAAGAAAGATTGTGGAATACTATTAAATTTTTTGCTATCAAAATATATTTTTGGCCTGTTAAAATATTATTTCTCATTTTCTGGGGTTGGCAGGTCTGCCTGTGCTTACAAACACCCAGCTACAAACAATTCACCATTGACCATCGCTGTATCTCTGCTTCTGGTCCATTAATCAGGAATGACCTTCCTCTCTCCCTTCATCAGAAGCCAACATAATGACACTTTCGAATCCAGCCACAAGACATACTATGTCCATCCTAAGATCTCCCAGATTTCCCCCTGCTGTTTTATCTCCTATCTGTCCCCTACCTTTCAACAGCCAGAATCTCCATCACCACACCAGAGTGTATTATTTTCGTGTGTGTGTGTGTCACACTCTGTGTGTGTCACACTCTGTGTGTGTCACACTATGTGTGTGTGTGGTGTGTTGTGTGTGTGTGTGTGTGTGTGTGTGTGTGTGTGTGTGTGTGTGTGTGTGTGTGTGTGTGTGTGTAACAAGTCGAATGTAAATGCTGTGATTTGTTTTCACAATATATAGCACTGATGCAAGTTCCTTGTATTATTATTTAACCATTGTAAAGACTTGACCTTTTCCCTACAGGTAACCTGCTATAGGGTAACCAACCATCTACATACCCTTCCCTCCATATAACCCACTACTGGGTTACAGAAGCATACAAAGGCCCACAGTGCATGTGTACATGGGAAGAGGGGTTCTCTTTGCCTTAACATAGGATTAGTGTTAAAAGTCCATAAAAATCACAGTGAGGTCCTTTACTTGAGGTGTATGGGATACCTGTTTCTAGGACTTGACGTTCCATCAAAATCAGATTCTTAGGTTTCTTAAAGCCCTGAGTTATAGAAGTGTGTCAGATTTTTTTAAAAGTCAGAATATGTATCTTTGTTATCAGTCTGATAATTTAATTTGCCCCTTTTCGGGGCCCAGGAGCAGACTCATTACCTTTCCATTTATAGTGTACGTGAATTTTGTTTTTCAGTGTCTTATAGAGTTTTTAATGTTAAATGTAATATAATTAAAGTGTAAGTTCATTAAAAGAGATAGAAGTGTTTTTTAAAGACTTTGAACAGTTTAAAATTTCCATTTAACACTGTACATGTAAATGTTGGTAAATGATACTTGATCACCACCACCAACAAAAAAAAAAGAAAAGTTGGGAACAATGCCATATTCTGTAAAGACTGTCTCAAGACATCACCACAGTCTCATGAGTGTATATCACAGCAAGGACTCATCCTAATATTTCCCCCCCCCCCCCCCCCCCCCCCCCCCAAAAAAAAAAAAAAAAAATCATGCCTCTGCTATAAATAATCAGTATGACAGTGGTAAACAAGAATTGTACTGAAACCCAGAAACTGCTGGTGGTGTTGATGGGGAATTGGTGGTGTCTGTAGAATCCCAGTAACTGCTGGTGGTGTTGATGGGGAATTGGTGGTGTCTGTAGAATCCCAATAACTGCTGCTGGTGTTGATGGGGAATTGGTGGTGTCTGTAGAATCCCAATAACTGCAGCTGGTGTTAATGGGAATTCGTGGTGTCTGTAGAATCCTAGTAACTGCTGCTTCTGGTGTTGATGGGGAATTGGTGGTGTCTGTAGAATCCCAGAAACTGCTGCTGGTGTTGATGGGGAATTGGTGGTGTCTGTAGAATCCCAATAACTGCTGCTGGTGTTGATGGGGAATTGGTGGTGTCTGTAGAATCCCAGTAACTGCTGGTGGTGTTGATGGGGAATTGGTGGTGTCTGTAGAATCCCAGTAACTGCTGGTGGTGTTGATGGGGAATTGGTGGTGTCTGTAGAATCCCAATAACTGCTGCTGGTGTTGATGGGGAATTGGTGGTGTCTGTAGAATCCCAGTAACTGCTGGTGGTGTTGATGGGGAATTGGTGGTGTCTGTAGAATCCCAGTAACTGCTGGTGGTGTTGATGGGGAATTGGTGGTGTCTGTAGAATCCCAATAACTGCTGCTGGTGTTGATGGGGAATTGGTGGTGTCTGTAGAATCCCAGTAACTGCTGGTGTTGATGGGGAATTGGTGGTGTCTGTAGAATCCCAGTAACTGCTGGTGTTGATGGGGAATTGGTGGTGTCTGTAGAATCCCAGTAACTGCTGCTACTGGTGTTGATGGAGAATTGGTGGTGTCTGTAGAATCCCAGTAACTGCTGGTGTTGATGGGGAATTGGTGGTGTCTGTAGAATCCCAGTAACTGCTGGTAGTGGTGTTGATGGAAATTGGTGGTGTCTTTAGAATCCCAGTAACTGCTGCTGTTCGTGTTGATGGGGAATTGATAGTGTCTGTAAAAACCCAGTTACTGCTGGTGTTAATGGGGAATTGGTGGTGTCTGTAGAATCCCAGTAACTGCTGGTGTTGATGGGGAATTGGTGGTGTCTGTAGAATCCCAGTAACTGCTGGTGTTGATGGGGAATTGGTGGTGTCTGTAGAATCCCAGTAACTGCTGGTGTTGATGGGGAATTGGTGGTGTCTGTAGAATCCCAGTAACTGCTGGTAGTGGTGTTGATGGGAATTGGTGGTGTCTTTAGAATCCCAGTAACTGCTGCTGTTCGTTGCGATGGGAATTGGTAGTGTCTGTAAAAACCCATTTACTGCTGGTGTTAATGGGGAATTGGTGGTGTCTGTAGAATTCCGGTAACTGCTACTGGTGTTGATGGGAATTGATGGTGTCTGTAGAATCCCAGAAACTGCTACTGGTGTTGATGGGGAATTGATGGTGTCTGTAGAACCCCAGTAACTGCTACTGGTGTTGATGGGGAATTGGTGGTGTCTGTAGAATCCCAGAAACTGCTACTGGTGTTGATGGGGAATTGATGGTGTCTGTAGAACCCCAGAAACTGCTACTGGTGTTGATGGGGAATTGGTGGTGTCTGTAGAATCCCAGTAACTGTTACTGGTACTGATTGGGAATTGGTGGTGTCTGTAGAATCCCAGAAACCGGGCAGGAGAGACACCGGTGGACTCAGGAGGGTCCCCTGACACGTCTGCTGCTGCTGCCACCAGCTCCTCTTCCACTGGCAATGCTCAGCGTCCTGGCACACAGAACCAGTCCAGTGATGCCAGGTGTGTTTTATTTTATTTTATTTTATTTTATTCTTTTATATCAAGGATAATGGAATAAGCACTCATGTGCCTTTTTTCATCCAGTCCCCGTGTATATGCAGTTTTGTAAATGTCATCTGTTCCCACCGGCACACGATGGCCTACTCTTATGAAAAGCGGAACAGGATTTAACGTGTGCGCAAGATGTTCTGCGTGCGTTCGCACACTGTGCCTCGGTTTACAGTTTCATCTGAAGGACTTTCGGGGAGAGTGGAGTCTGCACTGTATGTGTGTAGTGTGTGTGTGTGTGTGTGTGTGTGTGTGTGTGTGTGTGTGTGTGTGTGTGTGTGTGTAATGTGGGTGTGGGTGTTGGAAGGGGGGTGGAGGTTGGTGTTATATATATATAAAAAAAACACTCAAAAATGAAACAAAAAACCAGATATAGTAGTCGTAGCTACCCGTTTCTTTAAAAGGGTTTTGTGTAGGAGGAGGTGGGCTTTTAAAAAAAATTTTTTTTTTTAACCTTTTGTGACATAAGGGGTGTATGGGGTGCTTAAGGAGAGGTGGTACCTTTGTAAACCTGGCAGTAGCATCCTTCGGGATGGACGGGAGCACTGGTCCTCACTTGGCACTCAACTCTCACTTCTGGGTCCGGGTCCTTAACCCACCCACACCCTGGTAACCGCTTCTACTGGCGGGCGAAACGTTGTGAGGGGCTGGTGCATTCTTAACCACCAGTAGGAGTCTTGGAGAGGAGATGGGCGCCACCAAGCTTCCTCAAGCCCACTGCAAGGACATGATGAGTAAAACAAAACAGAAAGACATGCCGGATCGGTCGAGGCCCGGATCAACAACGACCGCGCTACCCACTGCAAGTCTCCAGGGTGGGAGTGACAAGTGTGCTACTGGGGCAGAACAAACCCTAAAGCTTCCAGATAAAGGGACAACCATTGGTACATGGAATGTAAGAACTCTGTACCAAACAGGAAGAGTACAGGAACTTACACATGAATTACAGAGGTATAAATGGGACATAGTAGGGCTTGCGGAAGTCAGATGGATTGGCTTTGGAGAAACAACCACGCAAGACGGCCACAAAATATGGTACAGCGGAGATGAGAAACTACATCAACATGGAGTAGGCTTTATTGTCAGGAAAGAGATTGTGTCAAGCATCATCAGCTGCACACCAGTATCCAGCAGACTCATCTCAATCAGAGTTTCTGCAAAACCCCAGAATCTCACCATCATCCAAGTGTATGCTCCAACATCTGACTACGATGACGATCAGATAGAAGAATTCTATGAAGAACTTGAAAACGTCATCTCCAAAACGCCCAAAAAAGACATCCTTATTGTGGAAGGCTACTGGAATGCTAAGGTGGGACCTGATGCCTATGACACCTGGGCAGGAACCACAGGACGATTTGGACTGGGAAAAGCAAATGACAGAGGACAGCGGCTGCTGGAATTCGCAAAGAAGCACAAACTGACTTTGGCTAACACACTCCACCCTCACAAGCCATCCAGAACATCAACCTGGCACTCACCAAATGGTCTGATTCATAATCAAATTGATTACATTCTGTCACCCCAAAGATTCAAATCCAGCATAAACAAGGCAAACACAAGAACATTCCCAGGAGCTGACATTGGCAGTGACCACGACCTTGTACTTACCACCATCAGGCTGAAACTGAAAGCAAAACAACAGCCAAAAAGCCCACGCATAAGATTCGACCTGGAAAGACTGAAAGACCCAACAGTGGTTGAGATCTTCCAAGCCAACATTGGAGGAAAGTTCGCCGCACTCACAGCCATCGACAATGATGTGGACACATTGGCCAACAACATCAAAGAAGTGCTAACGACAGCAGCAGAAGAAACATTAGGAAGAAGCAGAACAAAGAAACAACCCTGGGTGACAAATGAGGTTCTTGACCTCTGCGACAAAAGAAGAGAACTTAAGAAACAAAAGTTCACAAGTCAAGAAGCTTACAAGAAGTACATGGATAGCCACAGAGAAGTGAGGAAAAAGATGAGAGAAGCCAAAGAAGCGTGGATAGAAGAACAATGCAACAACATCGAAGCTGGAATGACCAAGGGAAACAGCAAAACAGCTTACGACACTTTGAAAGCACTAACGAAAACCACACAGCCTAAAGCCTCTGTTATTGAAGACAAAGAAGGAAATCTTTTAACGGAAAACAATGCCATCCTCCAACGCTGGACAGAATACTGTGAGGGATTGTACAACTACCCACTACGCCCAGATACCAACATAGTTTCTGACAAACCCCCTGAACACCAAGATAAAGACCCACCAATACTAAGGTGTGAAGTAGATGCAGCTATTAGACAATTGAAGAAGGGGAAGTCCCCTGGAATCGATAACATCCCAGCTGAACTCATAAAAAATGGAGGGAATGAAACAGCAAGGCGATTCACAGAACTTTGTCAGAAGATCCACGACACCAAAGAATGGCCAAAAGAATGGACACAGTCTCTTGTAATACCCCTGCCAAAGAAAGGAAACCTCAAACAATGCCAGAACTACAGAACCATCAGTCTCATAAGTCATCCTAGCAAGATCATGCTGCAGGTAGTCCTCAACAGACTGAAAAACCAAGCGGAAAAACTCCTGGCAGAAGAACAAGCGGGCTTTAGACC
Organism: Stramonita haemastoma; assembly: GCA_030674155.1. Classification (NCBI taxonomy): domain Eukaryota; kingdom Metazoa; phylum Mollusca; class Gastropoda; order Neogastropoda; family Muricidae; genus Stramonita; species Stramonita haemastoma. Next base: position 19,642,487 of record CM060341.1, on the reverse strand, counting down.
AAAACGCAGCACAATGGAACAAATTTTCAATCTGAGAATTCTGATAGAGAAGCATCTCCAACACCAAAAAGACTTGTACCACAATTTCATAGACTTCAAAAAGGCCTTTGACAGGGTATGGCATGACGGCCTCTGGCAAGTACTCAGGCACTTTAACATTGACAGCTGTCTAATTGAAGTCATCAAAGCTCTGTACGAGAACGCAGAAAGTGCAGTTTTTATGAATAATCACGTGGGCGAGTTCTTCAAGACCACGGTTGGGGTTCGCCAGGGCTGCCTTCTCTCACCTGTACTCTTCAACCTCTTCCTCGAAAACATCATGACAGAGACACTGCAAAACCACCACACTTCCATCTCCATTGGTGGAAGACCCCTTTGCAACCTCAGATTTGCAGATGACATTGACCTCATGGGCAGCAGCAAACAAGAACTGCAAATCCTCACAGACAATTTAACAGATCGAGCGAGCGCATACGGCATGGAGGTCAGTACAGAGAAATCAAAGATCATGGTCAACAGCGCGAGTAATGACATCACGGAAATAAAGATGAATGGAGAAACACTAGAAGAGGTGAGCCAATTCAAATACTTAGGCTCCATCCTAACAAAAGATGGCACATCAAACAATGAAGTGAAAGCTCGCATTGCAACAGCAACATCTGCTCTAGTCAGACTCGAGAAGATCATCAGAAGCAACAACATCAGCTTCTGCACCAAATACCACCTTTACAAATCCCTCGTGATATCTATCCTCCTATATGGCTGTGAATCATGGACTCTGACAGCAGAGTTAGAGAGGAGAATCCAAGCATTCGAGAACAAGTGCCACAGAAGACTCCTCAAAATATCATACAAAGAACACAAGACCAATAACTATGTGAAAGAAGAAATCAAAAAGCGTGTGGGCCCCCAAGAGCCTTTGCTCTCCACCATAAAGAGGAGAAAGCTGATGTGGTTTGGTCACACCACAAGACACAACACCCTAGCAAAAACCATCCTGCAAGGAACAGTCGAGGGCAAGAGAAGAAGAGGCCGCCAAAAGAAATCATGGGTTGACAACATCAAAGACTGGACCGCCCAACCCCTGCAACACCTCCTACTAGCCACACAGGATCGTGAAGCATGGAAAAAGATCTCTGTTGCGTCTTCTCTCATGTCCCCCCTACGTCCTTTGGGACATGGGACTGAGTGAGTGAGTGAGTGACATAAAAACCCTGCTGTTCCCATACTGGTCGTTCTCTCTCTCTCTCTCTCTGTGTCTCTCTCCGTCTCTCTGTCTCTGTCTCTGTCTCTGTCTCTGTCTCTCTCTCTCTCTCTCTCTCTCTCTCTCCCCTCTTTTTCTTTGTAAATGTTTTCCAGTTTGTAAGCGTTTTTGACTTGACTTTTTCTCTCCAGTCCCCGAGAGTTGGCCAGTGTGCTGAGACAGGCTCAGAGGCTACACAATGACCTGAGCCCCTTCGTCACACAGGTGTGCCAGCTGGCTGAACAGGACCTGCCCATGGAGGAAGAGGTGAGTCACGCCTGTCTCCCTTCTCCCTCACCACACCTTTGCCTGAGTGATGGGCACTCTGTGTGTCCTGAATTTGCGGTATGATACGCCATCATGAATTTATAGTATGATGTGCCATCTATGTCCTGAATTTATCATATGATAGGCCCTGTGTGTCCTGAATTTACAGTATGGCCATGCGTGTGTGCGTACATTCGAATTTACAGTGTGTGTCCTGAATTTACAGTGTGGGCATGTGTGTGTGTGTACATTCGAATTTACAGTGTGTGTCCTGAATTTACAGTGTGTGCGTGCGTGTGTGCGTACATTCGAATTTGCTAAAACCATAAATTGTTATTGATTGCTTGTGTGTTGTATTGGTCAAATGCAAGCGCTTTGATTTGTTTTTAAAGATATAGTGCTATATAAATTCCATGTATTATTATTATGATAGGCCATCTGTGTCCTGAATTTACAGTATGATAGGCCCTGTGTGTCCTGAATTTACAGTATGATAGGCCCTGTGTGTCCTGAATTTACAGTATGTTAAGCCCTCTGTGTCCTGAATTTACAGTATGTTAAGCCCTCTGTGTCCTGAACTTACAGTATGATAGGCCCTGTGTGTCCTGAATTTACAGTATGTTAAGCCCTCTGTGTCCTGAAATTACAGTATGATAGGCCCTGTATGTCACGATAATTGGCCCTCTTGTCACACCAACTCCTTCTAACACTTTTAGTTCCGCAGTGGGAGAGAAAAGAAGGCAGAGGCCGAAAAACTTAACAAACCAGCATCACCTCTCACCTCCTCTCATCCCCCTATGCCAGAGTCAAAATCGACGTTGCACATTTGCAATGCGAGAATAGCTAAAAGTCTCTCTTAGTCCCAGT
>CM060341.1:19622610-19637610 GCA_030674155.1 Stramonita haemastoma | reverse complement strand
ACACTTCAAACTCACACATTCTCACACAGAACGCCACAAGACTGAAACCCAGTTGAGAGTCCCCCCCCCACAGCACACAAATCCAACATCACTCAGTCCAGAGTGCCATGTTTAGCGCACCCTTTCCTTTAATCTAGTCCAAGTGTGGTCAGTTTCTGCTATAAATAGCACCAGCTGGCCACAGCTGGGCTGGGATGAGATGGGAAGGATTAATTAGCAGCTGCGAGGAGCCGAAAGTATAGGGGCAAACTGACAAGCTGTTGCCCCCTCCCCCCCCCCCCCCACCCCCTTCCCTCTCTGTTACAGCACGGACACCCCCCACCTGTCCCCCCCAGACCCTGGAACGCCAACCAGAGCGCGTCGGGCAGTCCTCAGAACAACAACGCCACCGCCGCCACCACCGTCACCACCACCGCTGCAGCCACCAGCACCGGCAACAACACCACCAACCCCAACCCCACCCCCACCCCCAACCCCAACCCCACGGCGGAACCCCACCACCACCACCCCTCCTCCTCGTCCCCCTCCCCTTCCTCCTCCTCACACTCCCACGCGGACCCCCACACCCACACCCACACCTTCTCCTTCTCCACCTCCCACTCGGGGCGTGACGAGGGGGTGCAGGTGGAGGGTGGGGTGGGGGAGGGGGCGGGGGAGAGTCCTCACGTGTTCTTTGAGGTGGGGCCCGACTCGCTGACCATGAACAGCATCTCCACCACCGTCCTCGTCTCGGAGGAGATGGAGGACGAGATGGACACTGACGGGGCTGGTGTTCCCCACCCTGGTGAGTTGAGGGGGAGGTGTGGGGGGTTTGGGTTGGGGGTGTGGGTGGGGAGGGGGGTGTTTGTGTGTGTGTTTGTGTGTGTGTGTGTGGTGTGTGTGTGTGTGTGTGTTCTCGTCTCGGAGGAGATGGAGGATGAGATGGACACTGACAGGGCTGGTGCTCCCCATGGTGGTGAGTTTAACTCTCCTACTACCGAGTTCCATTTCTCTTACTCACCACTGCATACCAAGTAATTTCACCAGTGCCCATCAGTTTCACACCTACTGACTTTAAAAAATCATAAAAAATCGAAATACAGACACATTTGCATGAAACTTTCTGTGCTTCTGTAGTTTTGAAGAAAGAAACATACTTCTTCATCTGACTCTTGTGTGACTTGTTGTTGTTGAATGCTGATGGTGATGATGTTGTGGTTGTTGTTGACGACGGTGGTTACTCAATATTTTTTTTTTTAATACGAGTACTTCAAGCGGCAAAGAATCATCATGATGAAGTAAACTAAAATCAAACATGCATGCATGGAAAATAAATAAAAATGATCAGATAATGCTAGAATAACATGCAAACACACTCGCAAACAAGCATACAGGCTGACGAACAAACAGCCATTGAAATCGGATCATGGTTAGTTCCAATTTTATTTTGCACTTCGTCAGTGAAAAACCGAGAAAAAAAAAACATTGTACATCTCACCAGTCACTAGCATCGTTTTTTAAGTTTCTGGAGCCACTATTTTCACATAATTCTTTCATTTTCAACCAGCAACAGTCACATGTTCCCCTCGGCAAGATCGTTATTTACGTCACTGCCATTGTCATCTTCATCACTCGAACTGTCCGTAAACACAGCACTTCGATTCCACTCTGCAACTCCTGCATCGTCTGTGCAGCTTCTAAGTCCATTTCAGTCCACATAAGTTCAGATTCCACTGTTTTATTCACAGAAAATCCTCCAAAAAGTTCGCTGTAGCTGTCGCCATCTTGATGGGCTTCCCTCCATAACTCGTCACTCGATGACATCGCCGTAAAATCGCAAAAAACAGCACAAAAATCGATCCACTGAAGACAAAATTGCAAATGGCGGCAGCTAACTCTATTTGGGAGCCACTGCGCATGCTCAAAGGGATAAAGGGTGTATGACCATGGTGTATAAATAGCGCAAAGGGAGACACCGGGTGTTCCCAGGTATTCGGCGGGCACACCCGCCCGCGGCTTCGCGGACCAAGTAGTAAGCGGGCGGGTCAACCCGCCGGCGGTAGTAGGAGAGTTAAGGGATGTGTGTGGGGGGTTTGGGTTGGGGGGGCGTGTGTGTGTATGTGTGTGTGTGTATGTGTGTGTGTGTGTGTGTGTGTGTGTGTGTGTGTGTGTGTGTGTGTGTGTGTGTGTGTGTGTGTTTTCTCGTCTCGGAGGAGATGGAGGACGAGATGGACACTGACAGGGCTGGTGTTCCCCACCCTGGTGAGTAGCGTGTGTGTGTCTCACAGTGCACAAATCCAACATCACTCAGTGCAGAGGGTTTTATTTAGAACACCCTTTCCTTTTACCAAGTCTAAGTGTGGTCAGTTCTTGCTATAATTAGCACCAGCTGGCCCCTTCTGGGTGAAGGTGGGATGGACTAATTAGCAGCCGAGAGGAGCTGAAAGCGGGGGAAACTGTCTGCAGTGACTGATGTGCTTTTTTTTTATCCAGTTCCCGTGTGTATGCAGTTTTGTAAATCTTGTCATATGTTCCCACCGGCATTTAACATGCGCGCAAGATGTTCTGCGTGCGTTTGCACATGGGGCCTTGGTTTATAATCTCATCCGAAAGACTTTTGGGGAGAGTGGAGTCTGCACTGACTGACACTGTGTGTGTGTTTGTGGTGAGTTGGTGTCCATTTGGATCACAAGAAAAAAAAAAAAAAGTTCAGCTTTTGCTCTCCCCCCCCCCTCTTTACACTCACCCCCCCCCTCTCTCTCTCTCTCTCTCTCTCTCTCTCTCTCTCTCTCTCTGTCTCATAACATGAAGTTTGATATCTGAAATTGAATCATATATACAGTATGAATGCCCCATGAGGGATGGCGCACAAAAAAAATTGCGAGTGATGGTATGCATGTGCTGGCTAGATATTTGGAACTCCTTCCATCTCAGAAACAATGTAGAGTGCTTGAGTTCAAAACTCTATACAAAGTCAAAACAGTTTTATACCCACATCAGTTCTGCTACTTAACAAGGACATGACAATCAATGAATCTGCTTTGACCAAACAAGAGAAAGAGATAGGAGGGGAGACAAAAAGAGAGGGAGAGAGAGAGGGAGAGGAAAGGAGGGGAGAGAAAGAGAGAGAAGGAGAGGGAGAGAGACAGACAGAGAGAGGAGAGAAAAAGAGAGAGGGGGGCAATAAGAATAGAGTGAGGTAAGCTGGACTTAATGTATCGGGATGCTTGAAGCAAAGTAGATACATGCTTTCCTTTCACCAAGTATAATGATTTTAATGAAATGTAGTGTGTCATGATTAATGTGACTTACTGTATGGCATGTTATAATCATGTGTGCATTGGCATGTGAGTTGTGCATGCATGTGAGGGTGTGTGTGTGTTTTTGTGTGGGTTTTATTTATTTTCATTTTATTTATTCTTTTATTTCAAGGATGATGGAATAAGCACTCAAGTGCTCTTTTACATCCAGTCCCCATGTGTATACAGTTTTATAAAGTTTGTCATCTGTTCCGTTCTTCATGTGTGTGTGTGTGTGTGTGTGTATTTAAGATAGAATTCTGCTACTTCCTGTGATAAGTATTTTCCCTGTGTACTTCTTCATATAGCTTTTAACCCACATGAATTTCTCTTCTTTTTTTTTCAAAATACTAAATCACTGATAAAAACTTCATTCCCTCAGGTGTGGAAGCCACGCCCACCTCCTCCACAGGGTCAGTCCCCACCCCAGCCTCTGCCTCCTCCTCCACCTCCACCTCCTCCTCCTCCCAGACGTCAGCGGCCTCCTCCGCCACGCCCCAGCCCACATCGGCATCGGCGGCGGCCAGTCAGGCGGGCTTCAACTTCCAGGGTCTGTCCAGTATCCCCGGTGTGCCCGCTGACCTCATGAGCACCATCGTCCAGTCTGTGCTCCAGGCTCACGGTCAGTGGTCAGACTGTTGTTGTTAGTGTTGTTGTTGTCGTACGATTTTTGTTGGTTTTTTGTTTGTTTGTTTGTTTGATTTATTCTTTTATGGTGTGTGTGTAGGTGTGCGCGCGTGTGTGTGTGAAACTGTGAAGGTAAAATACATGTCTGTATAGGAGGTAAGAAGTAAGTGTGCATCATACGTTAATTGATGGACTCACGCCTATTGTACTTGTGCACACATGCATATTACATTTCACTGCACCACACCCACACAACACAAATCATCATACAAACACCACAACACACAACACAACACACACAACACACACACAACCACTCAAACACACACAACAACAACACAACGCACACACACCACACACACACACGCACAACACACACACAACACAACACACACACACACAACCCAACCCACACACACCCACACACACACAACACACAACACAACACAACACCCACACACACAACACAACCAACCACCCCCCCCACCCCCCCCCCCCCCCCCACCCCCCCCCACACACACACACACACATGCGATGTCTAAGCACGTCTAAGAGACCACCACACCAATGTCCCCAGGTGTTCGTCAAGGTGACCAGGTGCAGGTGAACGTGGTGCCGGTACAGGTGCCCAGTGGGGGAGGGGGGGCCAGCATGATTGGCGTGCACACCAGCGACACTTTCGTCATGGCCTCCACCAGTGCTGGCCTCACCCCCGCTGCTCCTGCTGCTCCTGCCATGGCCTCTTCCTCTACCACCTCCACTCCTAGCAGGTAGGCTCGCTAGCTCCCCTCTGGTCCTCTTTGCGTTGAATTGAATGGGGCTGGGTGGGCTTTGGGGTTTTTTTTTGTGTGTGTGGTCGGTTTGCTTTGTTCTATCTTTGTTCTATCTATGTATCTATCTATGTATATCTCTATCTCTCTAGCTCTATATCTCTCTATCCCTTAGTCTGGCTTCCGTGGGGGCACGCACCCCTGAAGACTTGACAACCAGTTCCCTCCATTCCTCTCTCTGTTTCTGTCTGCCTTTTTCAAAATTTGGTTGAGTTCAAACAGCCCCTGTCTCAACGCTTTTACTGACAAAAATCACGTTTGTTTTTTATTCATGTTTCTTTGTTATCACTGTAGTCAATGCCATGCTGTTGTAATGAAAAGGGATAAATGTGTAATGGTTTTAAAAAATAGATAAATGAAGAAGAAAGATTTATATATTCACATGTGACAGACACTATAGCTGAGTGGTTACGACAGTTTGACTTCAATCCCATGGGTCCATAATGTTATGGGTTTGAATCTTGATGACGTTTGGTGACTCAAGGGTCAGGATTCTTAGTCTCCCAAGTCTGATTCAAGTGCAGACCTGCCAGTGCCTTAGTTCCCTTCATGCAGAAGATCAAGTATATATAGGTTAAAGATCCCATCATTCATATGAGCATTCAGTGGGTTACGGGTACCCGAACCTACCCAGCATACATCCTTGAAGGTGGAATGCAGCTACCTTCATGGTGGACAGAAACATTCACAAACACAAAATCTCACCATTGGTAAAACCTCAGAGCTGTAGCTGAGAAACCCCCAAATTTTTTTAAGCGTTGATTATTCCTTTCAATACGGCAAGCCTGTTTTCTGGCTCAGCTTTCTGCTACCCTTCAGTCCTGTGAGGAGGAAAACCAGCGCGACTGAAATTTCCTTCAATTCCTGGGTTTCTGAGGTGCAGAAGAGTGCAAAATGGGTACCTACGTAAATTTTACATACACACACACCCAAAGCTCTATACACATTCTTGTGGGAAAGGAGAAACAGTATTTGCCGTATCAAAACTACTTTACAGAGTCTGTTGATGCCAGTCAGCCGCCTGACGGATCACTATAAACAAACCCTCCTCTGGTACCGTTATCGCCGGAAATCGGCTGACCGGACTGAAGGGGAGAGCGTCGGGGCAGAAATTTAGGATAGGGGAAGTAATTGTCAGCAGATATTCAGTGCTGTAAGTAGTAGTAGTAGGCACCCATCAGTCTTGGAAGACGATGGAGTTGCGCTCTAGTCTTTAGAGCGCAAAGCCTGGGTAAGTAAGTATGGAGGGCAAACGTATACCCATGCAGCAGACCCCCCCCTCTCCACGCCACTGGAATGATCCATTGGAAAGGCAGTGAAAGATACAAATGGTTCCAGTACTGTCGCAGGAGCCACCAGAATGTTGCCATATATAGCCCGGAGCAGCCCTGGGACTCCAACTCCCCAATTTTTTCTCAGGGATGGTGTCTAAACACGACACCTGTGTGCATGCTGGTTTTTTTTTTTATATAATTTTGTCATCCGCTCCTACCGGCACACGATGGCCTGCTCTTCCAAAAGGTGGAACGGGGTTTTCACGTGTGCGCAAGATGCTCTGCATGCGTTCGCACCAGGCCTCGGCAGACCTGTGCACCTTCTGTATTTTTCCGTAATTGTTCCGGAAAAAGTTGGAAAATACGGAAATACGATTTTATTAATCAAAATCCGATTTTTGTTAACGAAAAATCCGGAAATCGAAAACGTCGTCTTCTATCGTTCAGCGATGCCGTTCATCTCACGTTATGTCGTCTGCTAGGCCCTATCATTCAGTTACTTATCTCCCCTGATGACGCATGCGCACAACAGTATCTTCAAAACAAAATGGTGGAAAGTGGTGTAAACTTTCGCGGAGAAACAGACAAAACTGATACAACTTATAAGCAAAGAAAGACGCGGAGTGAATGCAAAATGTCGCTAACAGGCCAGGATGGGGCTAAAACAGGTACAGTTGCGGATATAGATGCATAAGCAGCAAAATTGGCTGTTCGTTTTGCCGAGTAAGGACTGAAACCTGCGCTGCGTCTCTCGCATCAGGCTACTCGCTAGTGAAAGTTGAACTTTATTCGCAAGTGGTGTTGAAAATTGGAATGCGGTCGGAACATAGCAAACCACGGCTCTTCATTTATAGAAGCGCTGATTTCTTGGAAAATCATGGAAGAGTGAAATTTCTCGCATCTTCGAAAAATCAGTTGATCGTTAAAACGGCAAAGTGACTTGTTTTGAAGTTACATCAAGACTCGCTCTGAAGTTATATCGTACCGAACACGGCTTCCGCTCTGGTGCTGTACTGGACAGCAGCAGAGCACACACATACATAGCACTTGTTTTCTGGCCATGCAAACTGTCATGGTGAGTCCACTCCGAAATCAGATTAAAAATAAAATGAGAAAGGCATAGGATCTTCTTAAATCTTCACCAGAGAGTGTATTGATTCTCTCTCTCTCTCTCTCTCTCTCTCTCTCTCTCTCTCTCTCTCTCTCTCTCTCTCTCTCTCTCTCTCTCCACTTTTTCCATTAACCATCACAGTGGTACACACAAACTTATATTACTGCTACCCAGAATAGATCTTTTTAAAACAAGTTTGACATACTCTGGTGGTTCTTTATGGAAGGTCTGAGTCTCTCTCTCTCTCTTCTCTCTCTCTCTCTCTCTCTCTCTCTCTCTCTCTCTCTCTCTCTCTCCTCTCTCTCTCTCTCTCTCTCTCTCTCTCACACACACACACACACACACACACACACACACACACACACACACACACACACACATTCCTCCACATTGCACAAAATGGTGCCTGGAGAGGCCTCCAAACTGCCTTTAAAATGTGAAAAATCGTTTTCAGCCCCTGCACCCCACCGGGGCCTAAGCGGCCCCTGGACCCCGGCTTAATTTCCTCTTTTTTTCTGATCTCCAAATTCTACACTCTGTATATTACATCACTTATGAAGTCATCAGACCTGTCCAGATTTGCTAGTTGATAAAAGAAAAGGCTTATGAGCTTTTGTACAATGGACAGAAATTGGAAGGGGGATGAGCAAACAAATACAGATACAAAAACCCAATTAAAAAAAAGACGTTTATGCTTCATGTTGAAAAAGTGTGTCACGAACAACGCGCAAAAATACTGAAACTCGGTGAAAAATACTGAAAATTGCCATGAAAATACTGAAATCAGTAGTAAGGGGGTGCACAGGTCTGGGCCTCGGTTTCTAGTCTCATCCGAATGACTTTGACATTGAGTTCGATTTTTTCCGTCAAACTTGGAAGAAAGGGCGAGGCTGGGTACGAACCCAGAACCTCACGGTTTACTTGTTAGGCAGGCGAACGTCTTAACCATCCTACCACCTTCTGTAAGGGTTAATTAACATGTAAAGGCGTGGATTGTCTCTACACGACAGTGGGAGGGAGCAGAACAGCAGCAGCACTGTGGGTGGTGGCACGGGGACCACAGGCAGCGCGGCCCCAGCGGTCAGCACCACGGCCAGGGACAACACTCAGCCCACAGTGACCACGGCCGCCACCTTCACCAGGTCTTCTGCCTCCTCCGCCCCTCCCCATCCTCACCCTCCTCCTTCAGGACCCAGATTTGGGCCACGGGGACCTGGGGCTAATGGTGAGAGAGGGAGGGGGAGAGAGAGGGGGGGAGAGAGAGAGGGGGGGAGACAGAGACAGAGACAGAGACAGAGAGTGGTGTGTGTGTGTGTGTGTGTGTGTGTGTGTGCATGTGCATTTGTGTTTCGTGTGTGTGTGTTTATGTTTGTGTGTGAGTGTCTGTCTGTCTGTGTTTTTGTGTGTGTGTTTTGTGTGTGTTTGTGTGTATCTGTGTGTGTTGGGGGGGGGGGTGTTGTGTGTGTTGCATTTGCCACTTGCTGCGATCTTTAAGTTCATCTTAATTCTTTCGGAGTTTGCACTTTTAGAGCATCTATCTTAGTGAATCTATCTAAGGAGATGGTGGATCTTTTTAGTGTAGATTGTATCTGTGCCTCTGGAACACATGTGATGAAAAATTCTTTCTGCCCTCTCTGTGTCCGTCTGTCTGTTCTCTCTGTCTCTCTCTGTCTCTCTCTCTCTCTTTCTGCCTCTCTCTCTTCTCTCTGTCTGTCTGTCTGTCTGTCTTCTCTCTCTCTCTCTCTCTCTCTCTCCTCTCTCTCTCTCTCTCTCTCTCTCTCTCTCTCTCCGTCCCTCCCCCCTCCTCCCTCCCTCCCTCCCTCCCTCTCTCTCTCTCTCTCTCTCTCTCTCTCTCTCTCTGTGTCCAGCTGACTATCTCTCTCTTTATTTGTATTTGGTTCAATTGACATTGATTGTTCCTCCTTCCTTCACTCAAGGAACCTAAAATGCTCTTGCTGTAGTTTTTGTTGTTGTTTTTTTGTTTTAATTACGGTTGTGTTTAATTATGTCATGATATATTTTATTTTATTTTCTACTTTTCAGCCGCAGGCAATGGAAGCAACATTTTTGCTCGCATTCCCATCTTCCGTCAACGAGCTCCCATGTTCCCACCCCCTCAGGGGATACTACCCATGCCCTTGATGCAGCCCACAGACATTTACCTCCCCTGTTTCTCCCATCATTTCATCAGCCAAGCGGTTCGAGAACGCCTGGATCAGAGAATGCAGGTAATGTTGGTCTGCTGTTTGAGATCAATTTCTGTTCATCTGGTTTGTTTTTTTTTCTCTTTTTTTGCTGTCTCTTTTCCTGTGATGCATCATTGCTTCATTGGGTTAAGGAGGGCTGGGAGAAGGAGATTAAGTTCATTTCATTTCATACCATTTGAAGTCAAGCATAGAGGAGGATATTTAGTTCATTGCATTCCATACCACTTGAAACCACGACAGATTTCTCTTTCGGGCTGCTCTCCTCAGGGAGAGCACGTCGCTACAAGAGCCGCGCCACCCATAATTTTTTTTTTTTTCTGTCCAGAACTGCATTTGTTTCCCTAGACTTTTTTCTCAACAGAATTTTGCCAGGAACAGCCCAAACGAGGTTCTAGCCACCACACACTTCTGACCTGGACTTTTCACTTTCTATGCAGGCACATCACCTCTGGGGAACTGATCCACCAAGGGTGGGGGATGGGTTGTGATGTAAATGATCATTGTCTTGTCATAAATGTGTTCAAGTCCAGGACACTGACAATCAGTAACAAGAACGGCTGGATCAGTAGTGCTCCTGTACAGGGCTGTTTGATGTGAAGGGTGTTTTGGTTATTGCTGTGGTGTAAAATGATTGGCTGGTGTGAGTTTATCAGGTCAGTGTAAATGGTGTAGTGTAATTGGTTGGCATGGAAAGGGTAAAGTGATTGGTTGTTAGTATGGAGGAGAGTGTCAGGTAATTGGATAATGTGAATGATGGAAGATAGTTGGTGGTTGTGGACAGTCTAAAATGACGGGTGGTGTGGAAGATGTAAGGTGATAGGTTGGTATAAATGAACTGTATCAGAGGATCGGTTAGTGTAGACATATGACTGGTCAACACAACGGCTGTTGCAGGATCCCCAGAACCTGGGCAATATGATGGCGGGCATGATGTCCACTCTGTTCGGGCAGCCACGCACCAGAGGTGAGTATTGTGGACTGTTGTTAGTGTGGTGTCGTGTTTGTCACAGACCTGTGCACCTTCCATATTTTTCTGTATTTGTTCCGGAAAAAGTTGGAAAATACGGAAATACGATTTTATTAATCAAAATCCGATTTTTGTCAATGAAAAATCCGAATGACTTAAAAGATAATAAAAATTCCCACCCTTCTTTCACCATATACCGCCAAGATTCAACACACACACACACACACACACACACACACACACACACACACACACACACACACACACACACACACCCAACACAACACAAATATCTTGAATCTTTGAATTACACACACACATCCAACACACACTTTTACCAACATTCCCTTTTATCCACACACACACACACACACACACACACACACACACACACACACACACACACACAACACACACACTCTCTCTCTCTTCTTCACACACTCCCTTTTCCACACACACTCTCTTCTCCACACACTCCCTTTTCCACACACACTCTCTTCTCCGCACACTCCCTTTTCCACACACACTCTCTTCTCCGCACACTCCCTTTTCCACACACACACACACCCCTTCCACCCACACCCACCCACTTCTCCAGCACACTCCCTTTTCCACACACACACACCCCCTTCCACCCACACCCACCCACTTCTCCAGCACACTCCCTTTTCCACACACACACACACACCCCCTTCCACCCACACCCACCCACTTCTCCAACACATTCCCTTCTCCACACACACACACCCCCTTCCACCCACACCCACCCACTTCTCCAACACCCTTCTCCACACACACACACCCCCTTCCACCCACACCCACCCACTTCTCCAACACACTCCCATCTCCACACACACACACACCCTTCCACCCACACCCACCCACTTCTCCAACACACTCCCTTCTCCACACACACACTCACTAAACACACCACAATGTTGTATCAATTCCCCTCTATCCAGGTCCCCCCGTGTCAGAGCGCAGCTCCCAGCAGCCCGGAGGCACCCCGCCACGCAGCGCCAGCGACAGCAGCAGCCGCGCCCACACCAGCACCACGGCCACGCAGCAGGGCCCCATCTCCGCCAACCCCTTCGCCACCCTCTTCTCCCAGATCCTGGGCGGGGCGGGACCGCTGGGACACATGGCGTCGGCCGCCTCTGCTGCAGCCGCCGCCGCTGCTGCTGCCGCTAATGCCAACAACGCTGCTCCTTCTTCTGGAGAGGTAAGGGGTTGGGGTGGGGAGTGTGGTGGGGGGAGGAGGGAGGGTGGAGGTGGGGTGGTGGGGAGGGTGGTGGTGGGGGAGGAGGGGGGATGAGGGTGGGTGAGAGGGAGCGAGGGAAGGAAGGGGAGACAGAGAGGAAGAGAGAGAGAGAGAAAGGATAACGAGAGGGAGGGAGTGGGGGGTTGAGAGAGAGAGGGGTGGGGGGTGGGGAAGAAACGGCTTGAGAGTGCGTGTCTTTGTGAACAGGAAGAAGAGAGTGAGGTAGCAAAGCAGGAACCATGTAAAACTGATAAATGTTGATCAGCCGAGGCTTTAAAAACCAGGGAGAGAGAAAAGAGCCACACCTTACACACTGTCCTCTCTCTCTCTCTCTCTCTCTCTCTCTCTCTCTCCTCTCTCTCTCTCTCTCTCTCTCTCTCTCTCCTCTCTCTCTCTTTCTCTGGTTTTTGCTTTATTTGCTGTTGGTTTGGATTTTTTTGGGGGGAGGGGGGACAGGTGTTTGGAGGGGAGGGGGTGCTATTCCCTTACCAGGCAAGGGCTGGATGAAAAAAAAGTATGTGAATACTCTGTTACCCTTTGAAAATAAAGATTATTCATTCATTCATTCTATCTCTGTACAGAGCGGGGAGGGCAGTGGGGGTCAGGGGGGCAGCCCCATGTCGGACGCCTTCTTTGCGCGGCTGATCCAGGGCATCCAGGCCCAGACCACACAGGCCATGGCTGGGGGGCAGTCCGGGGGGCAGACTGTGGCCTCCTTCCTCCACACCCTGGGGGACAACCACAGCATCGTGCCCGGGGAAGGTCAGTCACCATCTGACCTACTGACTGATCAACCAACTGAACTACCAACTGACTTACCGACTGTCCAACTGACCTACCAATTGACCAACTGACCTACCAATTGACCAACTGACCTACCAATTGACCAACTGACCTACCAACTGGCAGACCAACTGACCTACCAACTGACTGACCTACCAACTGGCAGACCAACTGACCTACCAACTGACTGACCTACCAACTGGCAGACCAACTGACTGTCCAATTGACCAACCAACTGACCTACCAACCTACCAACTGACCTACCAACTAACTGACCAACTGACCTACCAACTGACCTATTAACTGACTGACCTTCCAACTGACTGACCAACTGACCAACCGCTGTTTTTGTTGTTGTTGTTTCTCTGCTTCCAAAATCAACAGATCCCTTTGCTTCATTGTTTTTAATCATTTTGTAAAGAAATTTTTGTTAGTTTTTTTTTTGTTTTTGTTGGGTTTTTTTTTAAAGAAATCTGTTTTCGCTCTGGAGTTCTAACATCAGTGCTGACTCCACTTTTCTCAAAAAGTGAAAGGAATGAAAAGTCAGTGAAAGGAATGAAAAGTCAAGTGAAAGGAATGAAAAGTCAAGTGAAAAGAATGAAAAGTATTTTGAATTTGAATTTAAAACAGTTCGGAATAAAAGTAGCTCCTGATCCTTACAGATATCTGGAAAGAAAAAAAAACATAAATGGAAAGAGTTTTTTTATATTGTTAAAATCAGGAAAATACCAGCATTCTCAAACAAAAGTAAGAAACAAAGAACACCACCACCCCTTCCCCCAAAAAACCCCCAGGGGTTTGACAAACATACATTAGTTCAGAGTAAGAAACATCAAATTTTTCTTTTCCATTGTTGAACACTCAGACAGCAACTATTGTCGTCTGTTAAATGAGTGAAAATGTGTCGCGCTGCCGTTAAGCGCCTGACAAGTCAGGCCCTGTGCATCCGACTTCGGCGTAAGATAGAATGATCTTTTAAGTCTTTCTGGGGAAAAAGGCAGGAGAGCGGACCAAGAAAGCAGAAAAGAGACAATGAGGTGACAGGAATAAAAAGAACGAGACAGAAACCAGGAGAGTGATAGAATTCCAGATGGTGGGGATGCTGTTTATACTGACAGGCTCCCCCTGGAGCCCTGGGGGAAAACATCAAATGATTCTGTTAAAAAAAAAAATTACAAAGAATTTTGATAATTTGTTGACATTCTTTTAAAAAAAAAAAAAATTCCTTGTTTTATATACAGCTGTGAATCATGTGTTTTGCCATATTTTATTTTATTTTATACCACTTTATGTCACAGCAGATTTCTCTGCATGAAATTCGGGCTGCTCTCCCTGGGGAGAGCGCGTTGCCACAAGTGCAGCACCTACCCATTATTTTTTTTTCCCTCAGGGATGGTGTCTAAACACAACACCTGTGTGCATGCCGGGTTTTTGTTTGGTTTTTTAAAAAAATGATTTTGTCATCCGCTCCTACCGGCACACGATGGCCTGCTCTTCCAAAAGGCGGAACAGGGTTTTAACGTGTGCGCAAGATGTTCTGCATGCATTCACACATGAGGCCTCGGTTTCTAGTCTCATCCGAATGACTTTGACATTCAGTTCAATTTTTTCATCAAACTGGGAAGAAAGGGCGAGCTGGGTACGAACCCAGAAACTCACGGTTTACATGTTGGCAGGCGAACGTCTTAACCATCCTGCCACCTTCCTTCCACATAACTGACCCCCCCACAATGCTGATGTTGTGTGTGTGTTTTTCTGTGCAGGGTTTCTGACGGACGGGTTCCTGTGCATAGCAGAACAGCTGACCTTTGGGGACATGATCAGCATATTCATGGGGCAGCACCAGCCCATGGCGCGGCTGAGGCGGCCCCTGCGGCAGTTTGTCAGTGACCGCGTCCTGGAGGGGTCAGCCAGCACGGACCACAACCTGACCACAGCCACTGGCCGCGTGGTGGAGGAGGTTCTGCCCGATATACTGACCATGGTGGTGAGGAGGGAGGGAGTGTTGGGGGTGGGGGGGGGGGATTGTGTGGGTGTGTGTGTGGTTTGTGTGTGTGTGTGTGAGTCTCTGTGTGTGTTGTGTGGGGAGGGTGTGTGGGTGTCTGTATGTGTGGTTTGTGTGTGGTGTGTGTAGGGTGGTGGTGTTGGTGGGGGGGGGGGGGGGGTGCATTGTGTTGTGTTCTGTGTGGGGTATGTAGAGGGGGGGTGTGTGTTGAGGGGGGGGTGTGTGTGGAGGGAAAAATGTGTGTGGGGGGGGTCAGCCGGGCACTGACCCCCAGCCACTGGCTGCGGGGTGGAGGAGGTTTCTGCCCATATACTGACCATGGGGGGTGAGGGGGGGGGGAATGTGGGGGGGGATGTGTGTGTGTGTAGGGGGGTGGTGTTTGTGTTTTTATGGTTTGTGGGGGGGGGGGGGGGGAGGGTGTTTTAAGGGGGGGGGGGGGTTTGAAGTGCAATTGTATTTTTTGGGGGGGGGGGGGTGTTTTGGGGGTGAATGTGTGGGGTTGTGTGTGTAGTTTGTGTGGGTGGGGGTGGTTTGGGGGGCTTTTTTTTGTGTGTGTTGGGGGTTTGTGTTGCGGGTGTGTGTTTTGAAAGTTTTGTATTTTTTGTTTTTGTGTGTTTTGGTGCATGCAAAGTGATGTGAACAAAACCCAGGCAAGGT
>CM060341.1:19607746-19622510 GCA_030674155.1 Stramonita haemastoma | reverse complement strand
TTTTTGGCCCAAAAATTTTGTTTGGGGCGTTGTTTGGGTTTTTTTTCTTTTTTTTTTTTGGTTTATTTTTTTTTATGAGGATAATGGAATAAACACTCATGTGCTTTTAAAAAAATTTTTTTTTTTAAAAACCCAAAGTCCCCATGTGTATGAAAATTTTGTAAATCTTGTCATCATCTGTTCCCACCGCAACTTGGCCTCCCTCTTACGAAAAGGGGAAAAACCAGGATTTAACGTGTCGCGCGAAAGATGTTCTGCGTGCGTTCTGTCTGTGTGTATGCAGTAGGACCACTCAAAAATTTAATTTTTTTTGGACCCACAAACATAAATGGGGTTCTGTCTGGTTGAAATGAAATGGGAAGCGAGGGCGCCCCATGTCGACACATTTAGGGAGTGTTCTGAGGGCCCTGTTTTGCAAACGTATTCCCCAACAAGGAAGACGGCCTCTGCAGTGGCTTTGCAGGTAAGTTCATGTCAAAGGTAAAAAAAGGTAAGTTAAAGTTAAGTTAAAATCTGTCCCGAGCCTACGGCTCATCAGGCCGGTGCTTATCCCGGTTTCTGTGGCGCTAAGCGACTGAGAGTCATAGACTCCCCCCTGGATAGGACGCCAGTCTATCGCAGGGTTAACCCCCAACACAAGGTTGGTACCCCTTTTACACCTGGGTGGGGTGCGAAAATAGCTGTAAAGTAAAGGTAAAGGTGTCCCATCTGCTCTAGTCAGACTCGAGAGGATCATCAGAAGCAACAACATCAGCTTCTGCACCAAGTACCACCTCTACAAATCCCTCGTGATATCTATCCTCCTATATGGCTGTGAATCATGGACTCTAACAGCAGAGTTAGAGAGGAGAATCCAAGCATTCGAGAACAAGTGCCACAGAAGACTCCTGAAAATATCATACAAAGAACACAAGACCAATAACTATGTGAAAGAAGAAATCAAAAAGCGACCAGCCGCCATGGCGCAGTGGTTAGCGCCTTGGATTCCGGACTGGAAGGTCGCGGGTTCGAATCCCATAAGTCATAGGGATTTTTTCGGGCTCCGGCCGGCTCCTACCCAGAGTGAGTGTGCTGTGGGCTCAGTGGGGAGACTGGGACCACACAGTCGAGCTTCATCCACTTTACGGATGCGAATTTGAGAGTGTTGCTCTAATTACCTGACCAACACTGCAGGTGTCTGTATCTCTCGGGCCTGGTTGACGCCGGGATATATTATGACAGTAAGCGTAGAGAACAACCCTGTTAAGTAGTCTCAAAGCGGATGCACCTCCACAGCAGCATCATTACATCATCCTCATCATCATTGATCATCATGCAATAATAAAAATTGCCTCTGATTCGGTGGCCTCCATTGCTCTGGTCTCATGGTGACCTCAGATTCGGTTTCCCCATACGCTTCTGTGCCTGTGGTGAGTTTGTGTCAAAGCCTTTGGGGTTGGGGTTCGCAGGGAGGCGGTCGTTGGAGGGACGTTGTGGTGGTCGCCACCTCGGGTGGGTGACTCACTCAGTCTGGCTCCGCGACTGAGCTAATACTGTCGTTAGTAGGGGTCTTAGTAGGTGGTGTCCTGCGTATGTTAGCTCAGAACAGGCACCACTGAACACCACCAAAGTGACCCAGCAGAAGTGCAGGGCCCCTCTGGCTGGTGGCCCCGCGGCGGCCTAATATTGATGGGCTCCCTGTGGACTCCCGACCCCGGGGGTGAGACACAACAAATCAGGGTGTGGCTGTGGCGGGGAGATTGAAATGAGCGGCGTGGGAACAGCAGTGCGGGAACGTCACAGAAGACGAGGCAGCAAAAAAAAAAAAAAAATAAAATAAAAATAAAAAAATAAAAAGCGTGTGGGCCCCCACAGTAAGTGAGAAAGCTGATGTGGTTTGGTCACACCACAAGACACAACACCCTAGCAAAAACCATCTTGCAAGGAACAGTCGAGGGCAAGAGAAGAAGAGGCCGCCAAAAGAAATCATGGGTTGACAACATCAAAGACTGGACCGCCCAACCCCTGCAACACCTCCTACTAGCCACACAGGACGTGAAGCATGGAAAAAGATCTCCGTTGCGTCTTCTCTCATGTCCCCCCTACGTCCTTTGGGACATGGGACTGAGTTTTTTATTTATTTATTTTATTTAATCTTTTATATCGAGGATAACAGAATAAGCAATCATGTGCTTTTTTTCATCCGGTCCCCGTGTGTATGCAGTTTTGTAAATATTGTCATCTGTTCCCACCGGCACACGATGGCCTACTCTTACGAAAAGCGGAACAGGATTTAACGTGTGCGCAAGATGTTCTGCGTGCGTTCGCACACGGGGCCTCGGTTTAAAGTCTCATCCGAAGGACTGAGTGAGTGAGTGAGTGAGTCCCATAACCTGTGTGGTCGTAGGAGAGCGAGGCGTCAGAGACCTCAGCTTCTCTAGGGGCCAGCATGTTGAGGGTGGCGCCCATTTTCTTCTCCTTCCCTGCTTTACCTTTCTTTCTTTTTTATTTTATTCTTCTATATCGAGGATAATGGTGTGTGTGTACGCGCGCGCGCGCGTGCGTGCACGTGTGTGTTTGTGTGTTGTGCAGGGTTGATGCAGGGCATTGCCGGCAGTTTCCTTCTGCTCCTGATGACGTCACTGATTGCCCACTACTTGACTCTCACCTTCCTCTGAGGGTCATCGCTTTCGTGTCACCCTCACTCTCTCCCCAAGGACATCGCTATTTGTGACCCTTACCTTCCACTGCCACTGACCTTCACCTTCACTATCGCCTGACCTTCACCTCCCCTTCAGGGACACGTAATGACCTTCACCCTTGAAGGACACCGTTACTGGAGGGTTTTCGGGGCTTGAGGGAAACACCCCTATTGCGGGATCTTCCCCTTCCTTCGGAAAATATAGCGTCACTGTCATGTGATTGACCTTTACAATATGATTATCGCATGACCTTTAGCTTCCTTTCAAGGACAAAGTCACTATCATTTGACCGTTACTTCCCTTTGGAGGACATGCTCACTATTATGTGACCTTTAACTTCCTTTAAAGGAGAACGCTCTTATCATGATTATGACCTTTACCTGTTTTGAAAGGACAACATTATTATCGTATGACCTTGTTCTTCCTTGGAAGGACAACATTATCATATGACCTTGTTCTTCCTTGGAAGGACAACATTATCATATGACCTTGTTCTTCCTTGGAAGGACAACATTATTATTTAATGACCTTGTTCTTCCTTGGAAGGACAACATTATTATCATATGACCTTATTTTTCCTTGGAAGGACAACATCATTATCATATGACCTTTTTCTTCCTTGAAAGGACAACATTATTATCATATGACCTTGTTCTTCCTTTAAAGGACAACATTATTATCATATGACCTTATTCTTCCTTGGAAGGACAACATTATTTATCATATGACCTTTTTCTTTCCTGAAAGGACAACATTATTATCATATGACCTTTTTCTTTCTTGAAAGGACAACATTATTATCATATGACCTTGTTATTCCTTGGAAGAACAACATCATAATATGACCTGTTTCTTCTTGGAAGGACAACATTACTATCATATGACCTTATTCTTCCTTGGAAGGACAACATTACATATTATCAAATGACCTTGTTCTTCCTTTAAAGGACAACATTATTATCATATGACCTTATTCTTCCTTGGAAGGACAACATTATTATCATATGACCTTGTTCTTCCTTGGAAGGACAACATTACATATTATCAAATGACCTTTACCTTCTTTGGAAGGACAAGGCTACGTTCATTCGAGCATAATTTTGTTTTTAAGGACAGTGCTGGTACACCTCTTTCCCTCTTTTTATCTCATGAAACTCCCCTGCATGGATGTCAGAGGCTGGCCGGGGGTGATACACATTATCTCTTCCTGACCTTTATCTTCAGTGACAGACATTATCTCTGCCTGATTCTCCTGTGACAGACATATCTCTGCCTGATTCTCCTGTGACAGACTATCTTGCCTGATTCTCCTGTGACAGACATTATCTCTGCCTGATTCTCCTGTGACAGACACTATCTCTGCCTGATTCTCCTGTGACAGACACTATGTCTGCCTGAATTTTGAAACTTTCTGCTGACCAGTGACAGACATTACTCTCCTGACCTTTTTTTGTGAGACTTTCTCTGCCTGATCTCGTGACATTACCTCTGCCTGACCTTTATCTTCTGTGATAGACATTATCTCTGCCTGACCTTATCTTTCTGTGATAGACATTGTCTCTGCCTGATTCTCCTGTGACAGACATTATCTTTGCCTGTTTCTCCTGTGACAGACATTATCTTCTGGCCTTGTTTCTTACTGTGATAGACAATATCTCTGCCTGACCCTTATCTTTCGTGATATGACATTATCTCTGCCTGATTCTCCTGTGACAGACACGATCTCTGCCTGACCTTTATCTCCTGTGACAGACACTATCTCTGCCTGATTCTCCTGTGACATACATTATCTCTGCCTGACCGTTATTTTCCTGTGACAGACATTATCTCTGCCTGATTCTCCTGTGACAGACACTATCTCTGCCTGATTCTCCTGTGACAGACACTATCTCTGCCTGATTCTCCTGTGACAGACATTATCTCTGCCTGATTCTCCTGTGACAGACACTATTCTGCCTGATTCTCCTGTGACAGACATTATCTCTGCCTGATTCTCCAGTGGCAGACATTATCTCTGCCTGATTCTCCTGTGACAGACACTATCTCTGCCTGATTCTCCTGTGACAGACACTATCTCTGCCTGATTCTCCCGTGACAGACATTATCTCTGCCTGATTCTCCTGTGACAGACATTATCTCTGCCTGATTCTCCTGTGACAGACACTATCTCTGCCTGATTCTCCTGTGACAGACACATATCTCTGCCTGATTCTCCTGTGGACAGACATTATCTCTGCCTGATTCTCCTGTGACAGACACTATCTCTGCCTGATTCTCCTGTGACAGACACTATCTCTGCCCAATTCTCCCGTGACAGACATTATCTCTGCCTGATTCTCCGGTGGGGGACTAGGCGTATAATTTTGATGAAAAATCTCTACAAAGTATTTTTTGGATGATTGTAAATATTGAAAGAATAATGTCTCTACAAACACTTCTTTGGCAGATTTTGCTTCAAACTTGGCTAAAATATATATTATAACAATTATAACAATGCATAACAATTATAACAATACATAACAATTATATAACAATTATATAATATATAGCAATTATAGTATATGATAATGTGCTAAGCAACTCATTTAGTGGTGGAGCGTCACATATATAAAATAAAATAATATATAACATTATATAATAATATATATATATATTCATTAAACTTTTTTTTAAGTAGAAGGCCTACAAAAAAGTAATTAATTCGCAAAATTGACGGTTTTCTGCCCCTAGTTACTGCCTAGAAACATCAATCGTTTTGCTTCTGCTGACTGTGGAGTGCAGCCACACGTTTGAAAGGTCAAGGCCTCTTTTTTTTTCATGGAATGTCTGAGTCAATATCAAACATGCGTCCAAATGGTTTAATGTTCCACAACCTATTTCTTTTTTCCTTTTTTTTTTTAAAGGGGGGGGGGGGGGGGGGGGGGGGGGGGGAGGGGAAAACCCCTCACTATATTAATGCACTTTAAAAAAAAGTAGGAATGAATGCATTTTAATTTACGTTATAGAGTGTAAAAAAAGTGATCTCACGTTTTTTTTGTATGTTTACTTTTTGTTTTTTTTAAATAATGTAGTTTCAAATTGTGATGGCATGCATGAATGTTTGTTAGTTGGTGGTTGTACCAATTTATGGGTTTGAATATTCAGGATTTCCATTTATTTATCATTTTGATTGCCATTGCCATTGGGATGAAAGCATTTGAATTTGACATTTTTTGTACACCCTGTGAGTTTTTTTTTCTTTTTTTACAAAAATAAAATGTTGTTCTTGTACTTGCAAATTTCTTTTTATTCTTCATGATTTCTTTCCTTCTTCACAAATTGTTACAATACTTATATTCTTCTTCATTTTTGCTGTTCTTCTTCTTCTCCACCTGGTCTTCTTGTCACATTGACACAGAATTGTCAAACATTTTTATGCTGTGCGGAATGTCATTACCAGGTTTGAGAATCTGACATTATAGTATAGTAAATAATTATATATATATATATATATATATATATATATATATATATATATATATATATATATATATTAGTATATAATAAAGTATATTTTACTTTTACTCTCCATTAAAAGAGGACATATCCTCTGAAGTCGAGTTGGCTGCCTATATGGCAAGAGAGCCTACTAGAAGACAGCGACAGAAGCAAAACTTGTCAGCTAGATTCTATTTACAAGGCCAGAGAGAGAGAGAGAGAGAGAGAGGGAGAGAGAGAGGAGAGAGAGAGGAGTGCTTTCTTTGGATGACTCCCAGAGAGTTAAGCTGTGGAACACCTATCAACAAGAATTCATGTGCATGGTTGGTCAGGAAGATACTTATAATGTCGCTGCCATATTGTTTGGGACTTTTTTTTCTTTAACAAGTTGCAAGTTTTAAAAAAAGTAAAAAAAGCATAAAACAAAAATTGAAAAGAAAACTGGGTGGTGTGATTCTTGTGCACATGCTGTAAGCTCACATTTAAAAAAAAAAATACTTATTCATTTCATACCACTTTTAAGTCACGGCAGATTTCTCTGCGTGAAATTCGGGCTGCTCCCCCTGCGTCACCACAAGAGCAGCGCCGCCCATTATTTTACAGTTTTTCCTGTCTGCAACTGTATTTGTTTTCCTGTCAGAGTGGCTTTTTTGTACAAAATTTTGCCAGGGACAAAACTCCTTTGTAGCCCGTGGATTCTTTTACATGCCAAAAATGTGGAATGCACAGGACTTTGGTTTATGCCTAATCCAAAGGACAAGCACCCAGACCACCACTCATTGCCTAATGGGTGGGGGTGAACGTTTTGGACCCAAACGGGGATCGAACCAGCGTTGAGAGTGGTGGCCAATTGGATGGGTGACCGTTTGCGCGCCTTGGCTACAGTACAGTTCCCCAGCTATAAATGGGTACCTGCCATTCTTTAGGGACAGGGAAGGTACAACAGCGAGGGAGAGGAGATGGGCGCCGCCCTCAACATGTTGGCCCTAGAGCTGAGGTGTCTGATGCCTCACTCCCCTACAACCAGTTACCACACAAATTATGGGACACCTTTACCTTTTTTCTTCTTTTTTTTTTTTTTTTTTTAGGCAGGCGAGTTACCTCTAAACCACTAGTCCATACGCCTTTCAAAGAGCATGAGAAGGACAGGCCAGACTATGGCTGGTGAGAGGAGGACACAACACATGCCCAGCATGCACACCACAGGGAGGGATGGGCTCCACAGTCAGGCATAGATCTATGAACACACTGCCGTGACAGATTCGGTGCAGCTCCCAACTGAACAACAGGGGACGGGATAGCCTAGTGGTCAGAACATTTGTGCACGCAATTTGACGACCCGGGTTTGATTCCCGTTCGGAAAGATTTTTCTCCTGGAGTTAACATCAGTGCTGACTCCACTCTCCCCCTAAATCCTTCGGATGAGACTATAAACCGAGGCCCCGTGTGTGATCGCAGGCAGAACATCTTGCCCACACGTTAAATCCTGTTCCGCTTTTCGTAAGAGTAGGCCATCGTGTGCCGGTGGGAACAGATGACATTTACAAAACTGCATACACACGGGGACAGGATGTAAAAAAGCACAAGAGTGCTTATCTCATTATCCTTGGTATAAAACTAAAAGGAATAAAATAATAAATAATAATAAATAAATAAATAAATAATAAATAAAAACAACTGCAGGCAGGCAGGCAGGCAATCACAGACGACATCACATGTGTTTGCCTCTTCACATTTACTGCTGATACTGGGGCTTTCTGTTCATTCGCTTTGGTGATGGGGCGGTAATTACATTATCTCCCATGCCACCAGAGCGCGACAGTCTCAGCGTTGTGTTGCTAAATCGGGACACACCTGCGAATTGTGCGACGCTCTCGTTTCCTTGGGAGGTGGGTGATCGAAAATCCTCAGTTGTGTACTTTGCATACGCGGTTAATATAAACAAAATTATGCAGCCTCTTTTCGAGAGGCCATACACTCACTGTCTGTCCATGCAGTCATAGTTGAGAAATTAATCAGAGTTGCCGAAGATCAAGTAATTATCACTGTTACACTTTGTAGTTGCTTTTGTTCCTTAGCTTTAAGTTTAAAGCTGAAGATATCACGTAAGGAGAGATTTTGCATGTATATGTGACTGGGGTTGTTTGGCCCAGTCACATATACTACTAAGGTAGCCCAGAACATTCTAACTTGGGGAATGATGACTAAACATGGCACCAGTGTGCGTGCGCTATTTTTTTTTGTGGTGGTGGTGGGAGCAGATGACAAAATTCTACTAAATCGCATACACAGGGCTGGGGACTGGATGTAAAATTACAAACACAAGACTGCTTATTGCATTGTCCTTGAAAGAATAAAACAACTAAAATCCAACCCAATCATCTGTTCCTGCTCGCCAGCACGCAAAGGTCTACTCTTCCATAAGCAGAACAGGTTTTAATATGAGTGCATGATTGATTGATTTGATTTATTCTTTTTATTGAGGATAATGGAATAAGCACTCTTGTGCTTTTTTAAATCCAGTCCCCGTGGTATGCAGTTTTGTAAATGTCATCTGTTCCCACCGGCACATGATGGTCTACTCTTACGAAAAGCGGAACAGGATTTAACGTGTACGCAAGATGTTCTGCGTGCGTTCGCACACGGCTCGGTGGGCCTCGGTTTAAAGTCTCATCCGAAGAACTTTTGGGGAGAGTGGAGTCAGCACTGGTGTTAACTCCAGGAGAAAAATCTCCTCTACCAGAATCGAACCCGGGTTCTCCATGCCTTTGCACATGGGACTTTGGTTAGATGGGTAGAGGAGATGTTCGCTCCTGGCAAAAAATCCCTTGAATGATTCTGCCTCAGTGGTGGCTTGAACCCGAGCCATCAACATAATTATACAGGCGCTCAATGCCCTACCTAACCACTAGGCTATCCTGCCCCTTGGTACTGGCTTTAATCATAGCACTGTAGGAAAAACCTACATACATACACTCTTGCATATAGCATGCAAACTAATGAAATCTAACATCAAGGTGCTGCCACACAAGTATTGACATTTCAAAATGAAAATTGATATCAAACCTCACAAAATTTCTCCTAGTGGAACAACAGATTTTTATGGCAATATACGTGATGCTCCACCATGAAATGAGACGCTTAGCACATTACCCAATTTTGCGCTAGGAGCCATTAAAGACAGGTGGGGGTCAAGTTGTCAATTTTGATTGGTTATTAAACTAATCTTTTATTCTACCTGTATGAATATCAAGGCATAATTTTTATTCCTTTTGCTTTTAAATGTGTTTTGAAAATACCCAAGCCCTCATTCTGACAATCTGTTACAAAATAAACTTGCCCGTTTCTCATTTTGTCACATCCTGAAGTCTGTCGTTTCAATTTGTAATAACTTTTGATAGAATAGTCCGAATTTTCAATTTTTTTTGTATATATTGTATAGCCCTGTTATTGCAGATTAATAACTTGTCAATAACTAAAAATTGACTTCTGGTGCAAAGCGACTCCTTATGTGGTGGAGCGTCACATATTTTTAATCAAAATCTAACATGGTCCCGACACACAATAAATGGCATTTCAAAATGAAAATTTGTAATTCTTCTTCTTTGCTCAGTCAACAACTTGTAAAAATGTGTCATGCTGTGCTGTTAAGCACTTGAAAATCAGGACCAGTGCATCCAACTTTGGCATGAGAGGGAATTGCTATCTTTTTAAGTCTTTCTGGAAACAAAGGCAAGACGATGGACCAAGAAGGCAGGAAGAAGACTATGAGAGGGGATGACAGGAAGAAAAGGAATAAGGCAGAAGCAAAGAGAGGGATAGAAAAGAGGGAATTCCTCACACAGAATTTTAGAAGGTGGGGATGGTGTTTATACTGACAGGAAGGTGTTTCCCATCCATTCTTTGACAAGCATTCTCTCTCAACAGCAGAAGTAGTCTTTCCCAGTTTTATTCAAGAAAAAAAAACCCCAAAAACAAACACTTTCTTACAGCAAATTTCAATGGTAAAATTATGCACAGCATTGTGTGAGTGTTTGAATGTACATGCACTTCAAAAGTACACTTATGCATACCATGTGTATGTGGTGTGTGTGCGTGCGGGCGTGTGTGCACATGCATGTATGTGTTAATGTCTGAGCACACAGGCTTGCATGCATACATACATACATTCAACTACACGATTGTACATACACAAAGCGTTGACTGCACAAAGAAACAATTTGCATCATTACCATTTGTCTAAAAAATGTTTAATAAAAAAAAACAAAAAACACCCAAAACGAACAAAAAAATAAAAAAGAGACATCATCACAATACCAGACCATGACCCTCCCCAGAAAACAAGGCTTCTCTCCTCTGTTCAATTAGCTGGTTGCGGAGGACAATTAAACACTTCATCAGGGAACAAGCACTTTAATCAGCAGAGTCAGTCCTGGCATCCACAACTACAAACGAAGGATTCTTCAAGACACAGGTCACTAGCCCTCACCTTCTTCCAAAAAGCTTTGTCGATTTCTTGCAACTATGAACAGTCGGGTGTAGGGGGTAAGTA
The DNA here is from genome assembly GCA_030674155.1 of Stramonita haemastoma. NCBI lineage: Eukaryota > Metazoa > Mollusca > Gastropoda > Neogastropoda > Muricidae > Stramonita > Stramonita haemastoma. Next base: position 19,611,800 of record CM060341.1, on the reverse strand, counting down.
AAATAAAAAGCCGGTCTTTAAGAACCTCCAAAGTTGTTCATTAAGTCAAATAAAACACACATAACCGTAAACACAATGCAATGCTCAATACACATGCAAGAGACATAATATTGCAAAAAGAAAACAAAATGGATCGACAATCATTTCTATTCGACACTGCATTCAAGTTCAATGATTAAAAAATGCATAATGCCTAGATTGATAAAAGAACACATAACCATAGCAAATTAAAAAACAAAACAAAACAAAACAGCTACTGAATATTCATTAGGTCATTTTCTGGTATCAAGTAAGTCCATGAGAAAAAAAACAAACTGCACACAATGCTCAGGGTACAGTGCTGAAACCCAGCAAGTCGATAATGACGACGACGATGACGACATGTATGAATGGATGGACGCTGTGATTGGGTATTGTCATGTAAACGTTGATGGCTGTCACATCTGTTCATCCGACAGTCTGACCTAACTGCTACATCCTCTTCACTGACAGGATAACAAAACTTCAAGATAATGACAGCTGGCACCGCTTTCACACAGCTGCCAACTCACTTATCCATTTATAAAAGGCTGACAGCTCTTTTTTTTTTCGGGGGAGGGGGGGGGGGGGGGGGTTATGACATGAAAATGATGTCTAAAAAAAAAAGAAAACTCACTGCTTTAGCAGCAGATGTGAGAATTTGATGAATCCACCTCCTTGACACGTACCTACCAGCTCTGAACTCTGTCTATACAATCATTACCATCGTCTCTATCTATATCGCTCTGTAGAGTTACCCAGTGATTACCTCTGTTGGTTACAACAAAGATGTGTTAAGGTATACCTCCACTTTGAAAACCTGTAGCGCACAAGTCGAAACGGTATGTGTGAAACTGAAAGGTATGGCTGTATTCTGGAATCCCCTAAGAGTGTGTGAATATACCACTGGACAGGCTGTGACACCTTTGTTTCAGTACTACGCTTAGAGAATGAATGGGGAAAAAAGAAAGAAAAAAAAAGAGAATGAATGGGACTGAGTTTTGTCTCTGCGCTTTTGCTCACAACAACCATGCGTCAATTTATATGTGGCCTGCAGACATTGAAACTGGCTCAACAGTAAATCTCTAATGTGCTGTCACATCTGTCCATTCCATTTCTACAACTTTAAAAGTACCTGAGATCCAAGGAATCAACATTTATTATTATCATTTTTTTTATATTATATCAGAATATCAACCCCCATTTTACGAAACTGGAAACTATTCTTTTTACTTAAATCAGTGCATCCTTAAATTACACAAGAGAATGTTGTCAGATCTTGCTGCTTGTTGGCAAATTTCCTCTCACATTTAACCTCTAAATTCCACATTCACATATGTGCATTTTGTTTCTTTAAAAAATGGTCTTATAACCAATACACGTGACCAGTACAGAGTGCATACAGAAGGAAGCGATGGACCGGTACAGAATGAGTTAACTCTCATCTTCAAATCTTTTCTTCACATAATTATTCAATCCTCAGGGATTGATTACTCCTCTTCTGGAGGTAACCGGAGTCACAGAATTGATCCTGTCTAAAAAAAGTTAAAATTTGTAATATAAGAAATCATACACACAAAGAAAGAAAAAATGTGATACACACAAAGGAGACAAGGGAGGAAAGAGAAGAGAAGAGAGGGGAGAGAAAAGAAATAATAGTAATAATAATGATAATAATAATAATAATAATAATACACGGAATTTATATAGCGCTAAATCTTGTAATGCAAACAAATCAAAGCATAATGAAAGATAAATGATGTACCGTGAAAACATGACAGGCAGAGAGAGAAAAAGACTGGGGTTAAAGTGGTTTATTCACTGTCAACTACATCGTGGTTAGTGTGACTAACTCACCATAAACTGTGAAGACAAGAGACTGATCGCTACGAAAGAAAACAGATTTTTGTAAGAGTTTTGAAATTTCAGATCCTTCACTTTCGTGCGATGACGCAATCGTTCCACACACACGCTGCCACCTGTACTGAAATGTCTGATTTTTGTTGTTGCTGAAAAAAGCTTAAATCAGCTCATTTTAGTTGTGGACCGTAAACTTCCATGATTTCTGCACTATATGTTCGTCAGTGTGGTGCAAATGACCATGAGGAAAATTTATTTTAGTTTCGGCTTTAATTAACTCTTTCACCGCCAAGTTTCTGACCGAAGAACTTGCTTCAGCACCGAGTATTTTTCAGCGTTGTTACTGATTTGTCTGCATTCAGTCTGTGTCAGATCAACACGGTTGGTTTTTCCACTGAAAACTGGGTGGAGGGGTGAAGGATGATATGTCTGCAATCACGCGCGTACTAGTCAACTGTAGGTGTGAAACCTTGTTACTGTATGAAAAACTGTCTGTCCTTTTTAACATGACCTGTGCCATCAACGAAAGTCGCCAATGGCAGCCAAAGAGTTAAATTAATAAAGCGTGTTTAATGCATTTGGTTTGTTTTGTGTTGAGTTTGCTGTGTTTTCACACTTAACACATGCAAACACCACGTACAATTTTTTTTGTTTTGTTTATTGCAGACTACTCGTTATGAGGTGACAGCCCCCCCCCCCCCCCCCCCCCCCCCCCCCCCCCCCCCCCGATATGGTCCTGTGTGGTCAGGGGGGACTGTAAACAACAACATGATTCGATTGGATTCCAGATTACACCATACTTCCAAACAAAATAACTTTGAAACATGATACAGACGTGTAATAAAAAATAATGGAACATATGTAACAATCATTTGTCAACATCATCCTCAAATTTCATGCAGATCTGTTCTACAGTAGGAGAGATATTACATGTCAAACATACCTACCCATTTCAGGCAAATCCTTCTATGAACAGAACATTGTCAAATTTGATAGCGTCTGTTTTCTTTCACGAGACTTGCTTGATCCTGCATGCGTTACATCAGAGCAGACACCACTGCACACCACCCACACAAGCTGGCAGCTGTGCAGGCCCTCTTCTGCTGGGTAGCAGCATGGCAGCTCAACACTGATTATACCTAGCTCCCTGGTGGCCGTTGTAAGCTCGATAAAGGTAAACCATTGTGGTCGTTAGGGAGCGAGGCATCAGAGACCTCAGCTTCTCTAGCTGCCAGCAATATTGAGGGTGGTGCCCACCTTCTCTCCCTCGCTGCTTTACCTTCCCTGACCCTAAAGAAGGCAGGTACCCATTCACAGCTGGGTGAACCGGGAGGAACTGTGCTGAAGCCAAGGTGCGCAAACGATCATCCATCCCATCGGTAACCATGCTCGACGCTGCTTAACATGGCTAGGGGAAAGCGAGTGCTCTGACCACTGAGCAATCCCGTTCCCTTACCTTTTTTATTTTTTTTACCTTACCTTTGTAAGCTCTATAGCCAAGGTAAAGCAACCCTGGGCAAGACTATATGAGGTGAAGTTAGGTTGAGAACCACTGCAGTAAGTACTGAACACAAAAAAAATGGGGGGGGGGGGGGGGGGAGCAAGGGGGTGAGGAAGAGAGACAGAGGAACAAATACACTGACACAGCACAGCAGAATATACATGGACGTTGTCCAGTCCATACTGATCTGAAATCACCCCTAAGACTAACTAAGTGATAATAAAGACAATATGACACAACAACCCTCATACTGCCAACATACATACATACATACATACCACATAAAAAAAGAAGAGCAGGCAAGACCGGTACTGAAGAGTTACAGTTTAATTAACCGTCAGTTAAAATCACAAATTAAATGCCTCCCATGTTTTTTTTTCCTCTGCTTCTGTTGGTCTTTTTTGGTTGTTCTTTTTTTTTTTTTTTTTTTTAAATTTAAAAAAAAGAAAGAAGAAAAATAAAAGCAAGATTATTGCACTATCTATTTTTTTTCCGCAAAAGTTAGAAGTTGTGTGTGTGTGTGTTCAATTCATTTTAGTCTTTTCACAAATGTGATATTAGACATAAATTGTGTATGTGTGTGTGTGTGTGTGTGTGTGTGTGTGTGTGTGTGTGTGTGTGTGTGTGTTTAATTTTTTTGTTATTTATCTATTCTTTTATTTTGGGGATAATAAT
>CM060341.1:19603543-19607646 GCA_030674155.1 Stramonita haemastoma | reverse complement strand
GAACCCGCGACCTTCCAGTCCGGAATCCAAGGCGCTAACCACTGCGCCATGGCGGCTGGTCGCTTTTTGATTTCTTCTTTCACATAGTTATTGGTCTTGTGTTCTTTGTATGATATTTTCAGGAGTCTTCTGTGGCACTTGTTCTCGAATGCTTGGATTCTCCTCTGTAACTCTGCTGTTAGAGTCCATGATTCACAGCCATATAGGAGGATAGATATCACGAGGGATTTGTAGAGGTGGTACTTGGTGCAGAAGCTGATGTTGTTGCTTCTGATGATCCTCTCGAGTCTGACTAGAGCAGATGGGACACCTTTACCTTTACTTTACAGCTATTTTCGCACCCCACCCAGGTGTTGGGGGTTAACCCTGCGATAGACTGGCGTCCTATCCAGGGGGGAGTCTATGACTCTCAGTCGCTTAACGCCACAGAAACCAGGATAAGCACCGGCCTGATGAGCCGTAGGCTCGGGACAGATTTTAACTTAACTTTAACTTACCTTTTTTTACCTTTGACATGAACTTACCTGCAAAGCCACTGCAGAGGCCGTCTTCCTTGTTGGGAAAACCTTTGCAAAACAGACCCTCAGAACACTCGTAACTGTGTCGACATGGGGCGCCCTCGCTTCCTACTGCATGCAACACAGACAGAACCCCATCATGTTTGTGGGTCCAAAAACATTAATTTTAGAGTGGCTCCTACTGCATACACACAGACAGAACGCACGCAGAACATCTTGCGCGCGCACACGTTAAATCCTGGTCCGCTTTTCGTAAGAGTAGGCCATCGTGTGTCGGTGGGAACAGATGATGACAAGATTTACAAAATTGCATACACATGGGGACTGGATGTAAAAAAAAAATTTTTTAAAAAGCACATGAGTGTTTATTCCATTATCCTCGATATAAAAGAATAAACAAATAAATAAAGAAATAAACACAGACAGACGCAATCATATTGTGGGCCAAAAACATTAATTCTAGAGTGGCTCTGATTGCACACAAACAGAACCAATCATGCTTTGGGCCAAAAACATTAATTATAGAGTGGTTCCTACCGCACACAGACAGAACCAATCATATTGTGGGCCAAAAACATTAATTTTAGAGTGGCTCCTACTGCACACAGACAGAACCAATCATATTGTAGGCCCAAAATATTAATTTTAGAGTGGCTCCTACCGCACACAGACAGAACCAATCATATTGTAGGCCCAAAATATTAATTTTAGAGTGGCTCCTACCGCACACAGACAGAACCAATCATATTGTGGGCCAAAAACATTAATTTTAGAGTGGCTCCTACTGCACACAGACAGAACCAATCATGCTTTGGGCCAAAAACATTAATTTTAGAGTGGCTCCTACTGCACACAGACAGAACCAATCATATTGTGGGCCAAAAATATTAATTTTAGAGTGGCTCCTACCGCACACAGACAGAACCAATCATGCTTTGGGCCAAAAACATTAATTTTAGAGTGGCTCCTACCGCACACAGACAGAACCAATCATATTGTGGGCCAAAAACATTAATTTTAGAGTGGCTCCTACCGCACACAGACAGAACCAATCATATTGTGGGCCAAAAACATTAATTTTAGAGTGGCTTTTTTTGTTTTTGGTGGTGGTTTTGTTTATGCGCACGACGGGGTGGGGGTGAGGGGTACAAAGGGGCGGGGAGTACTGGATAGGGGTGGGGGGGGAGGGCGAGTATGGGGGGAGCTTGTTTTGTGTGTATGTCAAAGTCAATTTTTTTATTTCAAGGTAGTATATTAAACAATGCTATTTGCTTCTTTTTTTTTTTCATCAAGCCACCAGTCAAGAAACCAAAATACCTTCATCAATAATATTTAACTACAATATTACTACAACATAACAATGTGTGTGTGTGTGTGTGTGTGTGTGTGTGTGTGTGCGTGCGTGCGTGCGTGCGTGCGTGCGCGTGCGTGCGTGCGTGCGTGCGTGCGTGTGTGTGTGTGTGTGTGTGAGTGCGTGCGTGCGTGCATGTATTTAAATTTTTTTTATATTCTTTTATATCGAGGATAATGGAATAAGCACTCATCTGCTATTTTACATCCAGTCCCGTGTGTGTGCAGTTTTGTAAATCTTATCTATTGCCACCGGCGGACAATGGCCTACTCTTACGAAAAGTGGAAAAAGGATTTAACGCGTGCGAAAGATGCCCCCATGCGCGGGTGTGTGTGTGCAGGTGTGTGTGTGCGTGTGTGTGTGTGTGTGTGTGTGTGTGTGTGTGTGGCGTGTGTGTGTGTGTGTGTGTGTGTGTGTGTGTGTGTGTGTGTGTGTGTGTGTGTGTGTGTGTGCGCGCATCTGAAGAATTATTGATTTTTTTTTCATGTTCCTAAACATGGGATTACCTTACCTTTTATACATCAAACCCTTAATTGGGACATTGTAGGCATGCCCACTTCAATACATCTCTCCTTTACTCGCTATCACACACACACACACACACACACACACACACACACACACACACACACACACACACACACGCACGCACACACGCTCACACACACTCACACACACACACTCACACTCACACACACACACACACACACACACACACACACACACACACACACACCACACAAATGGGTGTGGGTTGAATGTTGTGAATTAATTAATTTGCTGGTGGAAATTAGCTGTCTGGTTTCAAACAGGGGAAGTGGAGGAAGCTGGTTGCAAAATCTTCCGTGGTGCCCCAACGGTCTACAAGTCTTAGGGGACCGGTGAGAGTGCGGGTAAGTAAGTACTAGCTGTCTGCTTGGAATAGATGTATCCTCTCTCCTCTCCTCATTCTCCTGACCGAATGGTCGTAGAGGAGACATGAGGATGTCGATAACGTTGTTCCCCTCCATCCAGGCCGGTCCTCTGTCCTGCGGATCAGCGTTGCGCTGTCCATCCCGGTCCACTCCTTGATGTTGTCCATCCAGTTCTTGGGTTGCCTTCCTCTGCGTCTGTCCCCTTCCAAGGTTCCTTGAAGAACTGTCTTGGGCAGCGGGTTGTGTCGGGTGACGTGCCCAAACCAAGACATCTTCCTCCTTTTTAGTATTGACAGGAGGGGTTCCTGGGGGCCTGCCAGCTGTGTAACTTGGCCCCGCACAAAGTCGTTGGTCTTGTGATCCCTCCACGAGATCCCAAGAGGCGTCTGAAGCATTTTTTTCGAATGCTTGTATTCTCTTGGTGGTTTCAGCTGTCAGAGTCCAACTTTCACAGCCATAGAGCAGTATGGACATAACTAGGGACTTGAAGATTTTCAATAGATGTATCACTGTTTCCTAAAGGGTGGGGGCATAGAACATGATACCAATGGCAAGTGAACAGTCCGTTAATGGGGACGGGATAGCTCAGTGGTCAGAGCACTCATTTCCCCAAGCTGAGGTTCAATTACGCAGCTTCGAGCATGGTTACCAAAGTAGATGGGTGACCGTTTGCGCGCCTTGGTTTCAAGTATAGTTCCCCGGTTCACCCAGCTGTCAAATGGCCACCTGTCCTCTTTAAGGTCAAGGAAGGTAAAGCAGCGAGGGAGAGGAGATGGGTACCGCCCTCAATATGCTGGCCCCTAGAGAAGCTGAGGTCTCTGATGCCTCGCTCCCCTCCGACCACATAGGTTATGGGGCACCTTTACCTTTTTAGCTTCAATGGTGACTTTCTATTCTTTTTTTTTGGAGGGGGGGGGGGGGGGGGAGATCTGTTTCGCCGAACTTCCATAACGGTGTGTTTAAAAGGCCCATGCGCTGTGCATTAGAGGGTTTTTTTTCATATTTAGCTTGGTGTGTGTGTGTGTGTGTGTGTGTGTGTGTGTGTGTGTGTGTGTGTGTGTGTGTGTGTGTGTGTGTTCTTTTATATCGAGAATAATGGAATAAGCACTCAAGTGCTTTTTTTTCATATAGTCCACGTGTGTATGCAGTTTTTGTAAATATTGTCATCTGTTCCCACCAGCACACAATGGCCTACTCTTACGAAAAGTGTGTGTGTGTGTGTGTGTGTGTGTGTGTGTGTTGTGTGTGTGTGTGTGTGTGTGGTGTGTGTGTGTGTGTGTGTGTGTGTGTGTGTGTGTGTGTGTGTGTGTGTGTGTGTGT
>CM060341.1:19586043-19591043 GCA_030674155.1 Stramonita haemastoma | reverse complement strand
AAATGGCGCAGTGTTCTCCACAAACAGCTGAAGTGTGGTGAAGAAAAGATCCACACCGCAGCAAACGAAAAGAGAGCCAAGCGGATGGCATGTGCTCCAGCCACCTCAACAAGCCACATCTGCATCAGATGCAACAGAGACTGCCACTCCCGCATCGGACTGACCAGCCACAGCCGGCGTTGTCGCTGAACAAATGACCTGTCTTTGGGCGCGAATTCCATAGTCGACACCGACTGACGGAGGCCTACTACTACTACTACTACCATCGGGTCACCAGGTGAAGGTCAAAGGGGGGACACGATAGCCTGGTGGTCCGAGTGAGGTGCTCATGATCTGCTGACCCTGGGTTCAAATCTCGGTCAAGAGAATTTTTTCTCTGGAGTTAACATTAGTGCCGACTTCACTCGCCACAAAAAGTTCTTCGATGAGACTATAAACCGAGGTCCCGAGTGTAAATGCACGCAGAACATCTTGCGCACACGTTTAAACCCGTTACGCTTTTCGGAAATGTAGGCCATTGTGTGTCGTTGGGAACGGATGATAAAGTTGACAAAAGTGCATACACACGGGGACTATAATGTAAAAATTTTAAAAAGCACATGAGTGCTTATGCCATTATCCTCGAAATAAAATAAAATAAAAACAGTAATAAATAAATAAATATATAAAGGTTCTGACTGCTGAGCTAGTCTGCTCCCCTCCCCCAATTCACCCCCACCCCACCCCCCCAAAAAAAAGAAAGAAAAGAAAATGTATGTGTACTTGCTACCCCCACCCCACCCTCCCCCGCATAATTATCAACAAATCAATGGCGAGTCTTCCAATGTGGATGCTTGTGTCGTGAGGGAAGGTGGCAAGAGGGTTGAGATGTTCACCTCCCTATAAAAGTCAACTTTGAGATTCGAGGTTCGATTCTCATCCTTGCCCTTTCCAGTAGTAACAGCCCCCTCCCCCCTCCCCACCCCCTAAAAAGTGAGTAAACGTACACCCCCATCCCCAACGTAACCTTCGTTCACCACAGGCCCACTCCCCCCCCCCCCCCCCCCCCCGACACCTCCTAACTTGCCCCTCCCTAACCCCCTCCGCGTACAATTTTCGTTAAAGACTTACTGCAATGTCCGTTTTTATGGCCATCAATTGTCTCGCACACCAATTGTAATTTGCACTTGTTCCCCGGACCGCAAGTTTCCTCAATATCGGCCCCGGGATTAGGATAAAAGGATTCTGGAACAATCCGAAAGACAGGTGTTACTCTAATGCCACGCCAGTCATTCCCAACAGCGTATAATTATAGTGACTGAAGGCAAATAAATAGCGATAACAACAGTTGTAAGCAGCAGCAGCAGCAACAACAAAATGATGATGATGATGATGATGATGATGATGATGATGATGATGATGATGATGACGACGACGACGACGACGACGACGACGACGACGATGATGATGATGATGATGATGATAACAACAGGATAGTGATAACAATGCTGCTGCGCTGCTGCTGCTGCTGCTGCTGCTGCTGTGCTGTGATGATGATGATGGTTGATGACGATGATGAGGAGGACGATAGCAGCATGATGAAGGTAATACTGCTGCTGATAATGATTTATTGTGAGGAGGAGGAGGAGGAGGATGCACGCAAGCACACACATTATGCAGCTGTACAAGTTTAGGAATAATCTAGTCGTATCATTTCTTTGTATTGTATCGTATTTAATTATATTGTATTATATTTATTTATTGTATTGTATTGTGGGGTATTGTAAACCACTTTCACTCACGGTTAATTTCTTGGGAGTGAAATTCAGGCTGCTCTTCCTGGGGAGAGCGTGTCACCACAAGAGCAGCGCCACCCATTTTTTTGTTCAGTTCTCTGTTAGCAAGTGTATTTGTTTCCCTATATGAGTTGTAGTTTATTGTTATCGTTATTTTTTCATTTGCTGTTGTTCTTATTTTCTAAAAAGAATTTTGCCAGGGGCTGTTCTTATTTTCTAAAAAGAATTTTGCCAGGGGCAGCTCCATGGGTTCTTTGACGTACGCTAACTGTATGTGCACACATGACCTGGGTTAATAAATCTCTCATCCAAAGGACTAACATCCAGGCTGGCAATCAAGGTCTTATGGACGTGGGGAAAGTTTTGAAGTGCAAACCAGGGATCAAACCCGGGACATCTCGCTTTCTAGGCAGGCGCGTAACCACTTGACCACCGATCTACTATCAGTAGTGACACGTGGACTTTGTTTTGCGGTCATGTATAATGGGTTATTAGAGACGGTAGTTAATTTAGGCCTATTGCTTTGAATAGTTTTACAATAGATCTATGCTTTGCTATCGATTCACACAACAAAACTGCTTGTCACGACTATCCGTGTACTTGCTGTATTCAGTTAAAAACTTTTCGTTTGGTCACCACTGGATCCATTGCTGAAAATACAGATATCGCTTTGGTCATCCCTTGGATTAAGTATTGAATTAATGGCGTCTGCTTTGTGTCACATGACAGTTTACAACATGTTATTATCATTGAAAATGTGGACATGTTTTACAGATCTTTTGCAGATCATTGAATATAATTATTAATGGTTCATAATCAAGTTTTACAAATGTACAGATACAGCTGTGTTGATATCACTATTACATACAATATTAACCCTGTGGTTTAGATCTAAATCAAGTTTCGTAAACTGATCCAGTCTTTTGAACGTTAGGTTTTGCTATTTTCACGTCTTAGATTTGGTTGCCAGTGTTTATTTATTTATTTGTTTATTGTATTCTTTTATATCGAGGATAATGAAATAAGCATTTATGTGCTTTTTTTGCACCCAGTCCCCATGTGTATGCAGTTTTGTCAATTTTGCCATCTGTTCCCACCGGCACACAATGGCCTACTCTGACGAAAAGTGGAACAGGATTTAACATGTGCGCAAGATGTTCTGCGTGCGTTCGCACACAGGGCCTCGGTTTATATTCTCATCCGAAGGACTTTTGGGGAAAGTGAAGTCTGCACTGATGTTAATTCCAGGGGGAAAATCCCCTCGAACGGTAATCGAACCCAGGTCGTAAAATTGCAGGCGCAATGTTCTGACCATGAGGCTATCCCGTCACTTTGTGTCACATGAGAGTTTACAGCACATTATCATTGAAAATGTGGACATGTTTTGCAGATCTTTTGCAGATCACTGCATATAATTATCAATGATTCATAATCAAGTTTTACAAATGTACAGATACAGCTGTGCGGTGTATCACTCTTGCATACAATGTCAACACTGAGGTTTAGATCTAAATCAAGTTTCGTAAACTGGTTCAGTCTTTTCAACGTAGGCTTCGCTGTTTTCACGTCTTAGATTTGGTTGCCAGTGTTGATGCAGGGAGTATAGCCCATGCTTTTCTTTTGCATCATGTATCAAAACCAAAGGTCGTTTATGATATAGTGGAGGTCTTTTTTTCCTTTCTGGAAAATTCATGTGATATTCTACAATCTTTTGATTTTTTATGTTGCTACCTAGATATACCTAGATCTATCTTATTTACAAATGAAAGGTTTCCCCATTTCGGATTATCACGATAAGACATTATCTAATACCTTTCGTATACATGCACTTACCTGCCAGATACAAGAAACGAAACAAAAGAAATAGTAACAAAACCTCGGCCTTTCCAGATTTAAAACGGCCGTTCATTTTGTCGTTTGGCAAAATAACGCTGCCAATGAGATCTGCCCTAGGCTAAGAGTCTGAAGCAAAAAGTAAAATGCGAGTCTAAATGCAGCCACCTATACCGGCTCTGATTGGCTGAAGATGTTGTCTGCTACTGTCTGCAATGTCAAGGACGATCTGTCTGCAAAGTCAATGACAGTCTTTCTTTTCCGTTTCCATGCCCACGAAATTTGTAATTCATTTGCCCTGCATATAATTATTTGCATCCGTTGTTCAAAAATATAAATAAATAAATTTTAAAAAACCTGACCAATTTGTAAGGATAGATCGCCATCAACTGTTAGAAAGTTCTTCTTCAGTTTAATGTCTGTTCACAAATGATATTAGACCAACACCAACAACAAAAAAAGAATAGCCTAATGTTACTTGTAAAACTTTTAACCAATTGTAGAAACAAAAAGTTGGTTAAACATAATAAAGTGAACACTAAACCCTGAACAATCAATCGGAACCTTTTAAAAATTAAGAAAAAGCACAAGAGCAATGTCTCTATCTCGTAAACAAAAGCTTCTGACATGTTAATAAGCACTATAGCAAACTGTCAATGGGACTCTTCTTCAGCAACAAGGCGATTATTGAGGTGAGTATTGCTGCATACGCACACAACACGTACACATAGCAAGCACACACGTATAAAAATCGTGTATGGTGATGCAGTGTCATGTGTCACCGTACAATCGGATTTCGACACACATCATTAGATGGTGTTTTTTTTGTTGTTGTTTTTTTTGGGGGGTGGGTTTCTCAACCTCAGATCTTTTATTTTCACAACAAAAACATACCTCCATGGATACACACACACACACACACACAAAAAAAAGAAAGAAAAAAAAATGACTATTGATCCGAACTGTGAAATTCCTACAGCGTCACTCAGCGAAAATGGGTTTTATCCAAATTGCAACAGTTAATGGACAAAGAATTATGAAGATTATTGATGGGAATGCCCAAACAATTCCATTGCAAGGCTTGTCTTTCTATTTCTGGTGTCTGAATATATCTGACGCAATGAAATGAGAGAAACTGATAGCTTCATGGTTTCGTCTCCAGGAATGAAGTTGCTGTGGATATAAACCCCAGCAGACTGGTAGACAGACAGTAAGAGGCGACCAAAAAAAACCCAAAAAAAAGTTTTCAAAGCACACAAAACTTTTGTTATCTTCTCTACTTTCTTTCTTCGTTCAGCTCAGACACAAACTGATAAAGCAGTTATGCTGTTACTGTTCATTGATATTGTGTAATGCTGTTACTCTTCATTGATATTATGTAATGCTGTTACT
>CM060341.1:19578543-19581043 GCA_030674155.1 Stramonita haemastoma | reverse complement strand
GTTTGAAATAATGTCTTGGAACATTCAAGGACTCTTTACCAAGCTGAAAAGTGCGTCATGGAAATCTTTCTGTGCAAGGTTCAAAGTGTTTGCATTTTCAGAGATTTGGTCCTGCAAACAAAGTGACATAGAGCAAGCCTTTACGGATTACACAGTGTTTTCTTCCCATCCTACACAGAGGCTGAAAGGTGGGGTAGTTGTGTGTGTTCACAAAAGTATAGCATCATCTGTGTCTCGTTTGTTGTCTTCAGCTGAGGATGCTGTTTTCCTGAAGTTTGGTAAGTCTGTTTTTAATTTTTCATGTGAGATTCTTGCTGGGTTTGTTTATGTTGCCCCTGAACGTTCTGTTATTTATAGTGAAGACAATCTAGATGGTATTGATACACTGGAAAACTCTATGACCGAAATCATGCAACAGTACCCTGATTTACCTTGGATTTTAAGTGGCGATTTCAATGCTAGAACCTCCGATTTTCCTGATGTTGATATTACTGATAAAGATGCACAGATTCCTTTGTTTCAGGATTTAGATGATTTGATTTCAGAGGGCCCTCAAAATGTCAGAAAATCAAAAGATAATGCTATAAATAATTTTGGCAGAAATCTCTTGGAGCTCTGTAAAGAATTTGGTTTATTTATTGTAAATGGTAGAACTAAAAGTGACAGTGAAGGGGAGATTACCTGTACAGCAACAGAGGGAAAAGTGTAGTGGACTATTTCATCTGTTCAATGCCACTGTATTAATATATAACAGACATGTTTGTTGCTGACCGAACAGAATCTGATCATTTTCCCATCATTCTATCTTTCCCCTATCAATTGGCTCAGGATGTATGTGAACAAATGGATGACATAGATTTAGAAGAAAACACAACATTTTTGTGGAAAGAAGGTTACGCTGAGTCATTCAGGGATTACTGTCAAGAGTACGCCCACCAGGTATTTGAAAAATTCATATCAGCATTAGAAACTAGCACTGAGGAAGCGTGTCACTGTTTTATTTCATTCCTTCATAGTGCAGCAGACAAAATGAAGTTAAGGCAGAGTAAGCCTCAAACACATACCCAACCACCCTGGTAGGATGCAGAATGCGAACATACAAAACAAGAGAAATACAGGCACTTGAAAATGTTTCAGCACTCAAATGCACAAGATGATTTAAATAATTACATTGACTGCAAGAAAGGATTGAAAAATATAAGCAAGCAGAAACAGTCAGAGTATAACGAACAATTATTAAAAGAATTAAACGAATCTTGCAATGATAAAAACTCTGGGTCATTTTGGCAAAAACTTAAAAGACTTACCTCAAACAAACAAAGTAAGACAGAAGAAATCACCCCCAGAGCATGGTATGATTATTTCAATGCTCTGTTCAATGTAAAACAGACATCAGATGACTTGGAATTTTCAGAAGAAGTACAAACATTTCTAGATGCACACAGTTCTGATGACCATGAAGAATGTGAGGAATCACAACTAAACCATGATATATCAGAAGCAGAAATCTGGAGGGCACTGGGGAAACTAAAAAGTGGTAAAGCCTCAGGTCCTGATGGCTTGTCCTCTGATTTCTTTTTGCATACCCCTGATGTTCACATAAAGTTTCTCGTCCCTTTGTTCAATAAAATCTTCTCATCTAGACAATACCCTGAGAGTTGGACACAAGGACTGATTTTTCCCTTACATAAGAAAGGCAATGTCCAAAACGTCGACAATTACAGAGGAATATCCCTCTTGAACGTTGTTAGTAAATTGTACAGTATGGTCATAAACGAAAGACTGTGTCAATTTTGTGATGACAATGATGTAATACCAGAGGCACAAGCTGGCTTCCGGAAGGGATATAGCACGGTCGATAATGTCTTTACTCTTCAGAGTCTTGTCCAGAAATATTTAACAAAGCAGGGAGGTCAATTCTATACTCTTTTTGTAGACTTCTCCAAAGCCTTTGATTGTGTAAATAGAGGAAAGTTGTTGTTTTTGTTATTGCGCAAAGGTATTCATGGAAAAATGTTTTTGACGTTACAAAGTATGTATAACAGGGTGAAAGCAGCTGTTAAAGTTGGTGACAAAATTACAGAGTATTTTGATTGCTTATCTGGAGTGAAACAAGGATGTATTCTGAGCCCTCTGTTGTTCTCAATATTTCTTTCTGAACTAGAAGTACAAATGAAACTATGTGATGTCCATGGTATAGATTTATTAAACAGTCAACTTAGCATATTTCTTTTAATGTATGCTGATGACATTGCTTTGGTGTCAGATTCTGTTGGTGATTTACAAAAGAAAATTAATTGTCTTGAAAAGTACTGCTACAAATGGGGTCTCAAAGTTAACATGGACAAAACAAAAGTGGTGGTTTTCAAAAATGGTGGATTTTTGAAAAACTGTGAAAAATGGTATTATGCAGGCAAGCAAATTATGACAGAACCCTGTTATAGTTATCTAGGAATCATGTTTGGATCTACTTTAAATTGGTCACGTTGTATAGATAACT
>CM060341.1:19563543-19573543 GCA_030674155.1 Stramonita haemastoma | reverse complement strand
TGAAAATCGTCTTCTACTCGTATTGGTATGTCCATGATAGTACACTGGCATAGCAATGTACGATTTGTTTTCCAGCTCTACCAATTTTTATTTGTTTGTTTTGCTTTACTGTGGTGCATTGTATGAGATGCAGAAACAGGCATATTGGTAAACATGATACCTCGTGTTTGCACACATGCCCACACATGACGCACACACACACCCCACACACACACACACACACACAACAACCACCACACACACACACACACACACACGTGCACTCACGCATGGCACACGTGTGTCCATGCCCTGCACACACATATAATTATGCACACCATGGTGCGCACATGTCATGCCTGCATGCATGACCACACTCACCCACGTGTTGCGCGCACACACACACTTGTGCGCTCACGCATGCACATACCGTGCGCATGCATGCACACACATACAGCAACCAAGTGCGCACTTGTGCATACCTGCATGCATGATCACACATGGCACCCACGCGTGCGCGCGCGCACACACACACACACACACACATGAATTTGCATGCGCACACCCCACACACACACACACACACAGAGGCACACACACACACAGAGCACCACAAGAGCACAACATGTGTGCAGGCATATGTGCATGCCTGCATGCAAATTCTCTCTCTCTCTCTCTCTCTCTCTCTCTCTCTCTCTCTCTCTCTCTCTCTCTCTCCTCTCTCTCTCCTCTCTCTCTCTCTCTCTCTCTTCCCAAACCCTCCCTCTCTCACCACAACCCCCCCCCCCACAAAACACACACACACACACTAACCCTGACCCCAGCAAACTGGAGGGTATTTGATAACAGCAGAAATTCAGGCAGCCAGCTGTTGACGTTCTAGCATGTATAGGCTACTGATACCTTCCAGTATGGAGACGACCTAAAAAGAAATATCGATTTCACCGCAGCAGCACTTTACAATGACGGAGCCTTTTAGCTTAGGCCGTTTGCTTTGCTTTGCACGAAAACCACTCATTTTTAAGCCCATGGACTGTTTATACGTTAGGGTGTATAGTAAGGTATAGTCACCCTGGGTGACAAATGAGGTTCTTGACCTCTGCGACAAAAGAAGAGAACTTAAAAACAAAAGTTCACAAGTCAAGAAGCTTACAAGAAGTACATGGACAGCCACAGAGAAGTGAGGAAAAAGATGAGAGAAGCCAAAGAAGCGTGGATAGAAGAACAATGCAACAACATCGAAGCTGGAATGACCAAGGGAAACAGCAAAACAGCTTACGACACTTTGAAAGCACTAACGAAAACCACACAGCCTAAAGCCTCTGTTATTGAAGACAAAGAAGGAAATCTTTTAACGGAAAACAATGCCATCCTCCAACGCTGGACAGAATACTGTGAGGGATTGTACAACTACCCACTACGCCCAGATACCAACATAGTTTCTGACAAACCCCCTGAACGCCAAGATAAAGACCCACCAATACTAAGGTGTGAAGTAGATGCAGCTATTAAACAATTGAAGAAGGGGAAGTCCCCTGGAATCGATAACATCCCAGCTGAACTCATAAAAAATGGAGGGAATGAAACAGCAAGGTGATTCACAGAACTTTGTCAGAAGATCCACGACACCAAAGAATGGCCAAAAGAATGGACACAGTCTCTTGCAATACCCCTGCCAAAGAAAGGAAACCTCAAGCAATGCCAGAACTACAGAACCATCAGTCTCATAAGTCATCCTAGCAAGATCATGCTGCAGGTAGTCCTCAACAGACTGAAAAACCAAGCGGAAAAACTCCTGGCAGAAGAACAAGCGGGCTTTAGACCAAAACGCAGCACAATGGAACAAATTTTCAATCTGAGAATTCTGATAGAGAAGCATCTCCAACACCAAAAAGACTTGTACCACAATTTCATAGACTTCAAAAAGGCCTTTGACAGGGTATGGCATGACGGCCTCTGGCAAGTACTCAGGCACTTCAACATTGACAGCTGCCTAATTGAAGTCATCAAGGCTCTGTACGAGAACGCAAAAAGTGCAGTTTTCATAAACAATCACGTGGGCGAGTTCTTCAAGACCACGGTTGGGGTTCGCCAGGGCTGCCTTCTCTCACCCGTACTCTTCAACCTCTTCCTCGAAAACATCATGACAGAGACACTGCAAAACCACCACACTTCCATCTCCATTGGTGGAAGACCCCTTTGCAATCTCAGATTTACAGATGACATTGACCTCATGGGCAGCAGCAAACAAGAACTGCAAATCCTCACAGACAATTTAACAGATCGAGCGAGCGCATATGGCATGGAGGTCAGTACAGAGAAATCAAAGATCATGGTCAACAGCGCAAGTAATGACATCACGGAAATAAAGATGAATGGAGAAACACTAGAAGAGGTGAGCCAATTCAAATACTTAGGCTCCATCCTAACAAAAGATGGCACATCAAACAATGAAGTGAAAGCTCGCATTGCAACAGCAACATCTGCTCTAGTCAGACTCGAGAGGATCATCAGAAGCAACAACATCAGCTTCTGCACCAAGTACCACCTCTACAAATCCCTCGTGATATCTATCCTCCTATATGGCTGTGAATCATGGACTCTGACAGCAGAGTTAGAGAGGAGAATCCAAGCATTCGAGAACAAGTGCCACAGAAGACTCCTGAAAATATCATACAAAGAACACAAGACCAATAACTATGTGAAAGAAGAAATCAAAAAGCGTGTGGGCCCCCAAGAGCCTTTGCTCTCCACCATAAAGAGGAGAAAGCTGATGTGGTTTGGTCACACCACAAGACACAACACCCTAGCAAAAACCATCCTGCAAGGAACAGTCGAGGGCAAGAGAAGAAGAGGCCGCCAAAAGAAATCATGGGTTGACAACATCAAAGACTGGACCGCCCAACCCCTGCAACACCTCCTACTAGCCACACAGGATCGTGAAGCATGGAAAAAGATCTCTGTTGCGTCTTCTCTCATGTCCCCCCTACGTCCTTTGGGACATGGGACTGAATGAATGATGGTGATGTATAGTAATTAGGCTACCTTCTTTCCTTAGTTAATTAATTAACAGCGTGCAATGTCACCGTGAACTTTTGGGCCTTATTTCGACTTGGGCTCGAGTAGATATAATGATATTGATTGGCGATTGACACGTGCACGCCTCCTGTTGCTGTCCTGGTGGTGATAGTGGTGATAGTGGTGGTGGTGGTAGTATTTGTTGCTAATGGTGATGATAATATCATTGTTCTCTCTCTCTCTCTCTCTCTCTCTCTCTCTCTCTCCTCTCTCTCTCTCTCTCTCCTCTCTCCTCTCCTCTCTCTCTCTCTTCTCTGGGGGACGGATAGCCTAGTGGTCAGAACATTGCGCTGGCAATTTGACGACCCGGGTTCGAGTCCGATCCCGTCGAGGAGATTTTTCTCCTGGAGTTAACATCAGTGCTGACTCCACTCTCCCCAAAAGTCCTCCGGATGAGACTTTAATCCGAGGGCCCGTGTGCGAACGCACGCAGAACATCTTGGCGCACACGTTAAATCCTGTTCCGCTTTTCGTAAGAGTAGGCCATTGTGTGCCGGTGGGAACAGATGGCATTTACAAAACTGCAAACAGAGAGGTGCAAGACAGGAAGGGATGGAAAGCTGTTACTCTGGGCTACATCTTGCAGTGGATAGACACCGCCTTGAACAGATGAGAACAGAATTAGAATGGCATGTTTAAAAAATGTTTCCTTGTTTTGGCAGAGGATCGTTGCCATTGCCAACTTCATTGTCACTCTATTGTATGAAATTACCAACTGACACAATGAAAACCCATGTTCGGATTTTTCAGAAGCCTTACACAATAAAAACTCACAATCGGTTGGTGGGGGTTTTTTGTTTGTTTTTTTAATCCTCACACAATGAAACTTATTTTCGTATTTTTCAGGAGATTGGCATGAAATGGCTTTTTTTTCAAGAATTTATAACGGGACAGTTTCCCGCTTACCTCATCTCTACCTCATCTCTCTCTCTCTCTCTCTCTCTCTCTCTCTCTCTCTCTCTCTCCTCTCTCTCTCTCTCTCTCTCTCTCTCTCTCTCTCTCTCTCTCTCTCTCTCTCTCTCTCTCGTGGCACTTGTTTGCACGTAAGAGACTTTTGTTAACGTTTCATTGAGAGCTTTAATAATTTGGTATATGGAGAATAACGTTGCCATCCATTATATATAAACTCTGCAGTAAACTGCATACGATACTGGTTTAAACATTGGTGTGTGTGTGTATGCTTGTGTTTGCGTGTGTGCGAGCGTGCATAGAGTGTGAGTGTTTGTGACCTTTTTATTTAAAGTTATATAATGTTTGAACAAATATGAAACATAGCTACTTCGTGTGTTTGATTATGATTTGTATCAATATGCCTGTCAGTATTGTAATTGCCCTTCAGGGATGATTAAAGTGTTTTTGACTTCACTTGACTTAAATATTCAAAACGTGCAGGCTACAACATGTTACTGGAAATGCACAATCAAGGTCATGTTAAATGGGTTACACACACACATTCGGGATTTACTATGCCTAAATGGGTTCTCATTTGTATGGACTTTTGGCAGCATTGGAAATGAAAAAAAATGTTCATACACGGATTTAAAACAAGATTAAAAGACGTATTCTGCCAGCAGTGGTTCTCGCACTTTGAGAGAACAGATTGAAGTCATGATATGTACAGCGAACAGAAGAGCTGTCTTGACAGAGAAAAGTACATTGAACTGATCCGCTTTAACGTGAATAGAACAGCTCTAGCACGTTTTATGACTGGAGTATCAGAAATAACTTGTCCCATCGCTTGCTGTGAAAAGAAATTGCCCGTTCTGTAAAGATGTATGGGAAGAGGAAATCCATGTTATGTCAAAGTCAAAGTCAAAAACACTTTAACCATCCCTGAAGGGCAATTACAATACTGACAGGCATATTGATACAAATCATAATCAAACACACGAAATAGCTACATTTCATAATTTGTTCAGACATTATATGATAACTTCAAATAAAAATGTCACAAACACTAACACTCTAGCGCGCGCGCGCTTGCACACACGCGAACACACGCATAACACACACACACACACACACACACACACCAATGTTTAGATACAATGTTCTTTAAAAAAAAACCCATTGACTAGAAAAGACATGTGATCACCATTATTTACGCATTGTACGCACGCGTTCGCACACGCACGTATACATACATGCACGCACACACACACACACACACACACACACACACACATACAAACACACACGCTCCCCCCTCCCCACATCATCCAAACCCACCCGCCCCCACCCCACACATACACACACACGCTCCCCCCCCCTTACACATACACACCATCCACACACACCCCCCCCCCCCCCCCCCCCACACACACACGCGAGCACACACAAGCACACACACACAAGCACACACTTTGTGACACACTCACATTTACACACACACTCACACTCACCTCCCCCCCCCCTCCCACACACACACACAGGCTCACCAATAAATGCAATGTTTTAAAACCATTGGTAGAAAGACACATCAATTTACAAACAATTAAAAAAATCAATAAAGCCAAAAATAAGACATACTTATCTTATGGGTACATAAGCATGTATGTGCACGCCTGTATGCATTGGCTACATACATAACAGTGGCAGTCAGGTAAGTGATTCAGAGAAGTTTAAAAAAAAAAAAAAACACACACACACACACACAAACAAAATGAACAAAAAAAATAAAATAAAAAATAAAATCAAACAACCCCAGTCAGTGTTATTATGAGTTTTAGAACTGGGATAGCTACTGGCACAAAGGAATTCCTTTTTCTGTTTGTTTTGCTGTTGTGGCATTGAAAACGGCGTCCTGAAGGCAACAATTGAAATTCTGAAAACTGAATGTTATTTTTGTATGCTCACTGTCTGTATGGAGACATACGCCACAAGCATTTAACTATTACTGATACGAGGCTGTTTAAAACACGGTGTGCTACATCATTAAGTTCTCAGAAGGATGAAATTATCTTTAACTTCAGCAGATTCATATATCTCATGCTGTGGGAGCGACGGAGACAGATGACCATGTAGTATTGTCTGATTTGATTTAATTGATTTATTCTTTTATATCGAGGATAATGGAATAAGCACTCTTGTGCTTTTTTTCATCCAGTCCCCGTGTGTATGCAGTTTTGTAAATGTCATCTGTTCCCACCAGCACACGATGGCCCACTCTTATGGAAAAGCGGAACAGGATTTAACTCGTCAGCATTTTCATTGACAATAAATTAAATAAAATAAAAAAAAGAACACTTTTGAAAAGCCGAACCGGTTTTAGAGTGTGCGCAGAAAAACAAATTACAGGATTTAACTTGTCAGCATTTTCATTGACAATAAATTTAAAAAAAAAAAACTTTTGAAAAGCCGAACCAGTTTTAAAGAATGTGCGTAGAAAAAACAAATTACAGGATTTAACTTGTCAGCATTTTCATTGACAATAAATTATTAAAAAAAAAAAAAAACTTTTGAAAAGCCGAACTGGTTTTAGAGAGTGTGGTTTTAGAGAGTGTGCGCAGAAAAAACAAATTACAGGATTTAACTTGTCAGTATTTCATTGACAATAAATTATATAAAAAAATTGAAAAGCGAACCGCTTTAGAGTGTGTCCAGAATATCCCGCATAGTTTTTATTTTATTTTATTTTATACCACTTTATGTCACAGCAGATTTCTCTGCGTGAAATTCGGGCTGCTCTCCCCGGGGAGAGCGCGTCGCCACAAGTGTAGCGCCTACCCATTATTTTTTTTCCCCTCAGGGATGGTGTCTAAACACGACACCTGTGCATGCTGTTTTTTTCTTTCTTTAATTTTGTCATCCGCTCCTACCGGCACACGATGGCCTGCTCTTCCAAAAGGCGGAACGGGATTTTAACGTGTGGGCAAGATGTTCTGCGTGCGTTCGCACACGTGACCTCGGTTTATAGTTCATTCGAATGACTTTGACATTCAGTTCGATTTTTTCGTCAAACTGGGAAGAAAGGGTGAGCTGGGTACGAACCCAGAAGCTCGCGGTTTACATATTGGCAGGCGAACGTCTTAACCATCCTGCCACCGTCCTTCCTTCCTAGCTCGTTGACAGCATACTTATCAGCATTGTTAGTCCTACCTCTAGTCAATGAGCACACATATAGATCTACATGTGCTCCATCATTTGGAAAATAATTATGTTGACATGAATAATGGTGAATCTATATGAATAATAACTCAGGTGTGCCCACATGTGTGTGTGTGGTGTGTGTGTGTGTGTGTGTGTGTGTGTGTGTGTGTGTGTGTGTGTGTGTGTGTGTGTGGTGCGTGCGTGCGTGCGTGCGTGAGTGTGTGTGTGGTGCGTGCGTGCGTGCGTGCGTGTGTGTGTGTGTGTGTGTGTGTGTGTGTGTGTGTGTGTGTGTGTGTGTGTGTGTGTGTGGTGTGTGTCGCTGGGAACAGATGACAATATTTACACAACTGCATAGGCCTACACACGGGGACTGGATGAAAAAAAAGCACATGAGTGCTTATCTCATTATCCTCGATATAAAAGAATTATTAAAAAAATAATAATAAAATCACACACACACACACACACACACACACACACACACACACACACACACACACACACACACACACACACACACACACACACACACAACGAACTATGCGGGATATTCTGCACACACTCTAAAACCGGTTCCGCTTTTCAATTTTTTTTTTATTGTCTTATTTCGAGAGTAATGGAATTAGCAGTTGTGTGCTTATTTACATCTAGTCCCTCTGTGTATGCAGTTTTGTAAATTTTGTCATCCGCCCTACTGGCACTCTATGTATGGCCTACTCTTCCGAAAGGTTTTAACGTGTGTGCAAGATGTCTGTGTGCGTTCCCATGGGACCTCTGTTTATAGTCTCATCCGAAGGACTTCTCAAAAATGTTTTTAATAATAATAATAATAATAATAATAATAATAATAATAATAATAATAATAATAATAAATGATAATAAAACATAACATAATAATAAACAAAAAACAATAATATAATAATAATAATAATATAATAATAATAATAATAATAATAATAATAATATAATAATAATCATTCATGGTGGCTCGCGAAGATTAAGGGCACTGTCCACGTCTGGTGCAGGCTCGCTGGTGGCTGTTCAGTCCAATGCGTGACAAACAAACCCGGCCGCAGCGGCTGCAGGGGAAAGTCGATTCTGGGGTGAGTAAGGGACGCGGTTCTTCCTCCTCATTGCCTCTCCTCAAGGGCCGCTCTGCGATGTCCTCAAAGGAGGAGACCGACTGATGCACAGTGTGTCGCCAGGCCTGCCGGTCAGCAGCAAGGACTGACCACTGGTTATCGTCTATGAGAAAGGCTGACAGAGATTCTTCAGAGAGTCTTTAAATCTCTTCTTTGGTGCGCCTCTGTAGCGGTGTCCGGTGGAAAGTTCACCGTAGAGAACCATCTTCGGTAGGCGATGGTCCTCCATTCTAGAGACATGCCTGCCAGCGTAGCTGCGTTTTCAGCAACATGCCTCAATGCTGGTGATCCCTGCTTGCTCCAGCACCTCAGCATCGTGGTGAGTCGCTCCAGTGGATGTCGAGGATGAGCGGAGACAGCGTTGGTGGAAGCGTTCCAGAATTGGCAGTGGTGTCTGTATGTGACCCATGATCAGAGCCCTACAGGAGGGTGGTCAGTACCACGGCTCTGTAGACACTGATCTTGGTGTCTTTCTTCAGATGTTTTTTTCCAACACGTGGTAGAGTCTGCCAAAAGCACTGTTTGCCTTTGCCAGTCTGTTGTCTACATCTTTATCAATCTTTGCGTAATAATAATAATAATAATAATAATAATAATAATATTATATTATTATTATTATTATTATTATATTATTATTATTATATTATTTGTATAGTGCTAAATCTTGTAAAGCGAACAAAGCAAAGGGGTTAACAACTCGTCCTGAGTTGCGACCAGGTTATGCAGTTAGTTCTACGAACATAAAATATATGGTGTGGAGTAAGTGAAGTATTCTACACAAAGTGAACCACACTGACAAGCTCAAAACTAAAAATAACAACAACACCGACAATAAACTAACAAATAACAAAAAAGAAGACGACGAAAAAGTCAAAGAAAGTTGTTGTTGTTGTTGTTGTTTTTACGACGACGCTTATTGGGAAAATCCACTGCAACTTTCTACTCTGATATAATTATTTTATTCATAGGCTTATACATATTCAAACATTAAGATTTTGATTTTGATTTGATTTATTCTTTTATATCGAGGATAATGGAATAAGCACTCTTGTGCTTTTTTACGTCCAGTCCCCGTGTGTATGCAGTTTTGTAAATGTCATCTGTTCTCACCGGCACACGATGGCCTACTTTTACGAAAAGCGGAACAGGATTTAACGTGTGCGCAAGATGTTCTGCGTGCTTTCACACACGGGGCCTCGGTTTAAAGTCTCATCCGAAGGACTTTTGGGGAGAGTGGAGTCAGCACTGATGTTAACACTAAGAGAGAGAGAGAGAGAGAGAGAGAGAGAGAGAGAGAGAGAGAGAGAGAGAGAGAGAGAGAGAGAGAGAGAGAGAGAGTACTCCATCGGTAAAATCCTAAGCAAGTATCTCTATAATTAAAATGATGCAACGAAAGTGGGGGAACTGTGATGATCCAGTTTTCACAATACGCTTTCCTATGACCGACACAAGAATCATGTTTGTGTTCGGGAATTCCCACAAAACGCATCCTTTCTCCTTCTCTTTTACCCGTTTGACTATTTAGGTTTTGTCAAACTTAGGTCTTCTCAACTTTCAACAAATTCTGTGTTTCTCTGGTTTTCTTGTACATAATTTGTTATGCGCATGTTTGCGCATACATCTGTATATTTTTTTCCACGTGCATGCACACACATGCAGTGTGCTTATGTGCATGCGTGAGTATACATGTACACTTTTCATCAGTTCCTCGA
>CM060341.1:19551043-19553543 GCA_030674155.1 Stramonita haemastoma | reverse complement strand
GTTCGTCAACAGGAAGAAGTGGAGCACTATCGCCAGCAGGGCAAAACTGCCTACTTCAGAGCAGGCCGACTGCAAGTAGAAGACCGACACCAACGGCCTGTTACATACAACGGAAACCGCCTGAAGGATCAGCGCACTTACCACCACGTGACTGGAGAGGAGCCGAACACAAGACACCAGAGAGATGGATATGGCTTCCCTGAAGAGTCAGCGCCACTTAGAGGCAAACACAGGGAGGAAGAACGCTGTTCATCCCTCCGAGGTGAAAGGAGAAACTGGAGGCAGACAGAAGCCCACAGAAGTCGTGACACTGTCTTGAGGTCTCACTCTAGTCAGACTGCAAGATCCCTCTTTCCGGAAACTCCCGGGCCACATGCTGCGGCGGTACCCATCACTCCTGGCTCACGTCCTTACAGTGAGGTGCTGGCAGATGCTCCTAGGACCCCTGAAAGGACTGTGGATGAGCCAGAC
Organism: Stramonita haemastoma; assembly: GCA_030674155.1. Classification (NCBI taxonomy): domain Eukaryota; kingdom Metazoa; phylum Mollusca; class Gastropoda; order Neogastropoda; family Muricidae; genus Stramonita; species Stramonita haemastoma. The sequence goes on along the minus strand of CM060341.1, from coordinate 19,553,072 downwards.
CCATGTCTTTCCCCCACCTGGAAGAACACTGAGGAAACCGCCAGTGATCAAAGGCCGAGTCTGTCGCCTAGGGAAGCAGAACTGGTCAGCCCGCTGCTCCACGAATCAGTGAGTGAGGAGCTCAGTGCTCAGCCCTGCCCTGCTGTGCTGGATCCTGCTGGCCCCGAGCCTGTCCTCTCTTCAGCACCAAAGAAAGGAGAAGAAAGTGAGAAAGATGTGACAGCTGATAACAAACATGCTATGCAAGGAAAGAAAGACAATACACCAGTGACAGCAACAACAATTTCCTCTCTTCCCCCCTCCTCACAGGGAATGCTGCTTAACCCGGGTATGGTCACACCGCAAAATGCAGAGCAGCACACCGGGGATTCCCCAGGCCAACAGCAATGAAGTGAGAGCAGTCCACCTGTACTGAACACTGGATGCAATCAAAGCAAGGCTGCAGGGACTGTAAGTGAAGATACACCACAACAAGCCGCTTCAGACAGACAGACACGCAGAACGCAGGCAAGACTGCCATCAAACTGGACAACGCCTCATCGGAGAATCCAGAAGCAAGCTTCAAAACCCAGTGTGTCAAAGAAAAAGAAATGACATCATAATCATGACCCCCAAGAAAAACTGGAACAGTGCAACTCACTCCCACATCAGTGCACACACACACACACACACTAGTCTAGAAAGTGAAAGGCTTAGCCTCCACACTGAAAGATGATTCCCTCCCGTCTTTTGTGTCTCTGCATGATTTGTGTCGGTTTGACTAAAACCTTTATGAAGGATTTTTGTTCAAACACATTTTCTTTTATAGATCTATGTGTTGTCATTCAACAACACAATTTCAAAACATGGAAAAACAGTAGAGGAACAGTAGCCCTGGAAAAAGATGAATTTATGCATTTTGTCAAAGACATCTCAATACCGTATCACAACATGATCATACTATTACTTTTACTATAATCAAACTGAGAGTCTATCTTAGATAACAGTGATTTCACAGATAGTATCTAAATGATTGAGTGTTATGTGCTTAATTCAATATTGTTGAGCGTAATAATGATGCAACCTAAGTGCAAGAGCTACAAGCAAACAGCCGTCGTATTCCGATTGACTTTTCTTCTTATTTTTTGCTTTGAGTTAGATGATGCCCTTAAATGTATGACACATCTACTGCTCTACTTAAAGGTTGCAGTTTAACAGTTTAAACGATTATGGGGAAATTGTTCTATGTTTCCGTAAAAGTTCTGATCTGTATACTCAGTAGCTCTACTGCAGGTGATAAAAGTGGTTCTACTACATACTGGAACCTGTGTTGTATATTGTTTTCTATTTTTCACCTTTCGTTTTTCATCTCACATATATGTACGCTAAGAACCTATTGATTCAGAACTCATGCCCATTGTCATGTGTCATGATGCATATATGGAAACGATCTTTACTTTACCTTGGTACTCAACAAAAATATCGGTGACATTTTGTTTGAAATCATATTTGTAAAAACTATAAATGCACATAAAGAACAACTATGCAGCTTCTTTTGAGCAAGATTATCAGTGTTTATTTGTCACAGTGCTGTAGAAACATAACTGTATTATCTCTTTTGTTGCAAAGTTCTAAGTGACTAATGACAGGTGTTTATTCTATAGACGAATAGCATGTATTCTCTGCTAACATCATTTTAAAGTTAAATGCAAGACAACATGTGTGTCCATGATCTTGTTAGGTATAATGCCAGAAAAGCTGTTAATATCAGTTTGAAATGCAATATTGTTTGCTTGTGACACAGATTGCTTCATTCAAATATGTATATCACAATGCCATATTCATTCACACCTGATTGCCCATGGAATTGTAACGGGTTGTATGGCCTATACAATTAAATTCTTGAGTCTTGAGTCTTGACTCTCTCTCTCTCTCTCTCTCTCTCTCTCTCTCTCTCTCTCTCTCTCTCTCTCTCTCTCTCTCTCTCTCTCTCCTCTCTCCTCTCTCTCTCTCTCTCTCGTCCTTCGGATGAGACTTTAAACCGAGGCCC
>CM060341.1:19541043-19548543 GCA_030674155.1 Stramonita haemastoma | reverse complement strand
GTAGGCCATCGTGTGCCGGTGGGAACAGATGACAATATTTACAAAACTGCATACACACGGGGACCGGATGAAAAAAAGCACATGATTGCTTATTCTGTTATCCTCGATATAAAAGAATAAATAAATAAATAAATAAATAAATAGTTATGTTTGCGTCCAATGCTGGAGTCAAATCATACAGTGTTTATGTTTGTGTTATTTGCATTCTGTAAACCTTTTGATAACACGTTTAATTTCATGATGATACCAGTTGTTTGTTGTCCATACTTGGAGGTATATTCTAAGCTTGTTTATTTTTTGTTTCTTCTTCTTCTTTGTCTAATTACTAATCTACGTGATCTATGTAATGGTAATACAGTGCAGATTATGAACCCACCACACATGTCAGAGCTTGACACAGAGAAGTAAAAAAAAAAAAAAAAAAAAAAAAAAAAAAAAAAAAAAACTAGTTGAGATTGTTTAAGGACTTGACTGATAAATAGCCTTAGCAGTCAGCTCAGCACTAAAGATAGATAGATGGATATTTGCCAAGATAACATGACATATTATCGGTACGGTCTGACATTTTGGACTGACGAAGGCTGACACCTGCTTGCTGATTGGGAAGAAGGGATCTGATCTGTCTGGAAAAAAACACACAAAAAAACCACGCACCGTCAAGTCGTTTGAACATGGGCTTAGTTAATCAAGTGATTATGCGATCTAGTAATAGTGGCGACAATGTTAGGGTTTTGTGGGGATAGCTCTCTCTCTCTCTCTCTCTCTCTCTCTCTCTCTCTCTCTCTCTCTCTCTCTCTCTCTCTCTCTCTCTCTCTCTCTCTCTGGATGTAAAAAAGCACATGAGTGCTTATTCCATTATCCTCGATATAAAAGAATAAATCAAATCAAATCAAATCAAATCAAATCAAATCAAATCTCCCTCTCTCTCTCTCTCTCTCTCTCTCTCTCTCTCTCTCTCTCTCTCTCTCTCTCCTCCTCTCTCTCTCTCTCTCTCTCTCTCTTTTATAATGTTATACGTCGGTTCTAAACAAAAGACTTGTGCAGTGGGCTGAAGATCATGAAAAACTGACAGTCACAAGCTGGATTCAGAAGTGGCTATTCCACAGCAGATCATATTTTTACACTCCAAGCAGTAGTCGAGAAGTGTTTAGCAAAGAAAAGAGGAAAACTTTATGCATGCTTTGTCGATCTGAGGAAAGCCTTTGACTCTGTTCAACGTCAGCCTTTGTTCAATATTATGAATCAAAATGGAATTCAGGGGAAATATCTAAATGCTGTTATTGCCATGTATGAATCGGTGGTGTCTTGTGTGCGTATCGAGAGCAGACTAACTGAATTTTTTGATTGTCCAATCGCTCTAAGACAGGGATGTGTGTTGAGTCCGATATTGTTTTCATTGTATATAAATGAAGTAGCTTCAGCAGTTGATACTAACGGTCTTCATGGTATACAGTTGTTGCCCAGTTTTCTTGAATTGTATCTTCTTTTGTTTGCTGATGATATAGTTCTGTTATCATATACTGCGGATGGTTTACAAAACCAAATTAACAGTCTATACAATGCATGTACAAAAATGTTTTTGAATGTTAACATCGACAAGACAAAAGTTATGGTTTTTCGCAAAAGTGGATTTTTGGGTAAGAAGGAAAAATGGAAGTTAGGTGGCAGTGTATTAGAAGTGGTTAATAAATACAGTTATCTAGGATTTGTTTTTACCACAAGAATGAGCCTGAACAGAGGTGTAGATGCTCTTGCCATGAAAGGAAGGCATGCATGTGTTGAATGCGTGAAACATATATCAAAACTAAATGACATTTCAAAGGATTGTTTTTTTCGAATTTTTGATGCGCAGGTACTGCCAATTCTCTTGTATGGGTCTGAGATGTGGGGTCTTCATAGACTGAGCAATATTGAAAAGATACATACCATGGCATGTAAACGTTTTCTAAACGTTCCACTTAGGGTACCAAATAAATTTGTTTATGGAGAAATAGGACGTTATCCATTATATGTAAACAGTGCAGTCAGGTGCATTCGATACTGGTTTAAGCTTTTAAAAATGGACATAGATAGACTTCCCAAGCAAGCTTATCTAATGCTTGTTAACTTGGACGAATATGGCAAAACATGCTGGGTAACTTTACTTAAACATACCTTGTTTACTCTTGGTTTTGGGTATGCCTGGTTGGAGCAAGGAGTTGGTTGTGAACATACTTTTATATCGTTGTTTAAGCAAAGAATGATAGATGTATATTTACAAGAGTGGAATGGGTCTATAGTGGCTAAAGACATATATCAGACATATAGACTGTTTAAAGCTGACTTTGGATGTGAACTTTATTTCGAATACATGGATATAAAATGTTTTAGGGATTGTTTAGTTAAGCTTCGTCTCGGCTTGCTACCAATTAATGGATCATCTTTCAGGAGAACTTTTAAGAAGGATACTGACTACATGTGTAAGTTGTGTAAGGTAGTGGAAGATGAAGAACATTTTATAAGAAATTGTATTCTGTATGAAAATCTAAGGTATAAGTACTTGGTCCCAATCGATCAACCATACGTAAATGTGTTGAAATATGGCTCTGTATTTACCATTCGTAGGCTAAGTTTATATCTTTTCAATGCCTTAAAAATAAGGCAGGATTTTGTTGAAAACTTGGAGACTTGACAAACAAATAACATCATTTAAAAGAGGTCAGTTTAATCTAAAAGGACACATGTTCACACTTGATATGTTTTAGCAGTTGCCATATATGTCATGAGGTTTCATTTTATTTTTGCATTATTTGCTTTGCTTTGCTATGCTTTGTTTACCCCATTCTTGGGGCTGGTGGCCTGAAGAATAAATCTTGTTCATGTTCATGTTCATGTTCATGTTCTCTCTTTTGTTCCGCTTTTCGTAAGAGTAGGCCATCGTGTGCCGGTGGGAACAGATGACAGATGACAACAACAGTGGGAACAGATGACATTTACAAAACTGCATACACACGGGGACTGGATGTAAAAAAAAAAGCACAAGAGTGCTTATTCCATTATCCTCGATATAAAAGAATAAATCTAAATCTCTCTGTGTGTGTGTCTCTCTCTCTTGTCTGTCTGTCTCTCTGCCTGTCTCTCTGTCTGTCTGTCTGCCTGTCTGTCTGTCTGTCTCTCTCTCTCTCTACATATATATATATATATATATATATATATATATATATATATATATATATATATATATATATATTGAAAGTAATAAAACCCCCACATATACAGCTGTTCCCCAATATTTCGGCTTTCGCGGGAGGGGGAGGGGGGGAGAGGGGGGAGAGGTATTGCGATGACGCGGTGGTATGACATCAATTTTAATCATACATCATTGTGAAACTTTGTTATGATATTTCAACTTAAACGTAATAATAAAAGGATATCAGATACACACAGAGAGAGAGAGAGAGAGAGAGAGAGAGAGAGAGAGAGAGAGAGAGAGAGAGAGAGAGAGAGAGAGAGAGAGAGAGAGAGAGAGAGCACAAAGCGAAAGTAGAAAAACCAACATAAATTTCTGTTTCCCAATGTTTCAGCTGTCGCTTTCCTCAGGGATGTTTATTGCGATCGATCTAGCAATAGTGGCGACAATGTTAGGGTTGTATGGGGAAGGCTCTGTCTCTGTCTTTGTCTCTGTCTCTGTCTCACTCTCTCTGTCTCTCTGACTCTGTCTGTCTGTCTGTCTGTCTGTCTGTCTGTCTGTCTGTCTGTCTGTCTGTCTGTCTCTCTCTCTCTCTCTCTCTCTCTCTCTCTCTCTCTCTCTCTCTCTCCTCTCTCTCTCCTCTCTCTCCACACACACACAATTATGGTAAAATGTTGCTGAATGTGTGCACAGCTTTAGATTTGTGCATTTTGAATGGCATGTGTCAGGGTGACCTACAGGGTCACTACACATACATATCTGATACTGGCAGTAGTATTAATGATTATGTTTTAATGACATGTGAGTTATTTGCAAGTATTTCTGATTGCTGTGAAATGTGTGTGGTAGAGAGAATTGAGTCTGACCACTTGCCTATAACCCTGTGTGTTAAGTCTGACTTCAAGCAGATTGGTATGAAAGAAACAAACTACTATGGTGTGATTGAAAAGTTTGTTTGGAATGAAGCCTGTTCTGATTTGTTCAAAAACACATTAGCATGTGATGAAATGAAAACTCGTTTAGAGGATGCCATCAGCCTAATAGGTACAGATTTAAACCAGTCATTGAATGTTTTTTATTCATGTTTGAGAGAAGCTGCTGACTGTATGAAAAAACAAATTCACATTGGAAACAATGTGAAAGAAAATGATTGGTATGACACAGAATGTCGTGTCACTAAAAGAAAAGTGCGTAATTTGCTGAAAAAGTATCGCCATACTTTATCTAAATCTGATCGTGAATTATACTGCAAAGCTAGAAGGGAGTACAAAAATATGTTAAAGAAAAAGCAAAAAGATTATAACAATGGACTGTTAACTGAGCTAACCAATCATATTGGCAGTCAGAAAGAGTTTTGGAATTACGTACACAAAACATTTCCTAAACGAAAACAACCTAAAAATAGTATTAACATGAATATGTGGTTTGACCATTTCAGAGGGTTGCTTGAAAAAGATGAAGACCAAAGTTCTAGTTTAACTCAGGCAGATGTTGAAAATGATGCTGAGAACAGTTATGATACTGAATACTTTAATCGCCCAATTTCAAATTTCAAAGGAAGAAATTTTGATGGCTTTGAGAAAATTAAAAAATAAAAAAGCTGCAGGCCCTGATGGGATTATTGGAGAGTTGCTAAAAAATGCTTGCACTGAGAATGTTGTTCTAAATTTTTTGGTCACATTTCTGAACTATTTATTTGATAAAGGTGTTTATCCTGATAGTTGGTCAGAGTCGATTGTCCTGCCATTATATAAAAAAGGTGATGTCAACAACCCCAATAATTATAGAGGAATTTCATTGTGTAATAGAAGTAGCAAGCTTTACAGTGCTGTGATTAATGGGAGACTACAGGAATGGGTAACTGAAAATAACATAACTGGAGAATTTCAAGCAGGTTTCAAGCAGAATTATTCCACAGTAGATCACATGTTTACACTTATGGCATTCATTAAAAAACAATTCAGTCTAAACCGTAAATTATATGTCGCATTTATAGATTTTGAGAAGGCTTTCGACTCTGTCAACAGAAGTTTGTTGTGGTTAGTTTTGTTTAAAAATGGTATTCGTGGAAAACTGTACAGATGTGTTGTGAGTATGTATGATTGTGTGAAAGCAAGAGTGCGTTCAGGTGGTATGTTATCAAATTATATTAATTGTACGTGTGGGGTGAAACAAGGTGATGTTTGCAGCCCTATTCTTTTTTCTTTATTTATTAACGAATTGACAAAAGAGGTCATAAAGTCAGGAAAACATGGTGCAACATTTACTAATGATGTTCTTGAAATATTTATATTGTTGTTAGCTGATGATATAATGTTAATGTCAGAAACTGTAATTGGTCTCCAGAATCAGTTGAATAGTTTACACAGGGCTGCTGTTTCATTGAAGTTAAAAGTTAACCTAACAAAAAGTAACATTATTGTATTTAGAAAGGGTGGACATCTTGCAATGAGAGAAAGGTGGACATATGGTGGAACTGTGATTTCTGTGGTGAATGTATATAAGTATTTAGGTATATACTTTTCTACTCGTTTAAGCTTTACATTTGCATGCAATGACCTCGCAAGTAGAGCAAAAAATGCAATGTTGTGTTTAATGAGAAAATTAACCTTGTTGAATAACGAATCTCTTTCTCTGTTTCTAAAATTATTTGATGCTCAAATTCAACCTGTATTGCAATATGGAGCTGAGATATGGGGTATGTATCCTGCTTCTGTACACTGTGAGAAAATACATTTATTTGCATTAAAAAAGTTTCTGGGAGTGTCAATCAAAACGCCAAATGACCTCGTGTACAGGGAGACAGCAAGGTACCCCATGTCACTGGTCTCTATTGTGAGATGCATAAAATATTGGATAAAAATAACTCAGATGAATGCAGAAAGATTGCCCTTTAAAGCATATAAAATGTTGTTAGATCTAGATAATAGAGGCAAAATCAATTGGGCTTCAAATGTCAGAATGAAATTATGTGAATTGGGTTTTGGTTACGTGTGGTTCAACCAAGGAGTTGGAGATGTTAGTGCTTTTATTCGACAGTTTCGTGAAAGGTTGATTGATTGTTGCTGGCAAAATTGTGAGAGTCATGTACAGAGTAGTGACAGATTCTATCACTATAGAATGTTCAGCCAAGTAAATTGTGTGCCAACGTATATGTCCATGAATATTGATAGTTATTTGAAGCGTATAATGACACGATTTAGATTTGGTATTTCGGATATCAATGTACATTATTACCGCTATAGAAAGGCACTTGCCACAAATCTTCAATGCCCAATTTGTAAATGCTCAGTAGAAGATGAAATCCATTTTGTGCTTTCCTGTCCAGGGTTAAGAGATATACGAGAGCAGTTCATACCACAAAAGTACTATAGAGATCCATGTTTATTCAGATTGGTTTTGTTATTAGCTTCCACGAATGAGTGTATTGTAAAAAAACTGGCAATATATATGTATAAAGCATTTAAAAGGAGAAGTATCTATGTTACATAATGCCATTATATGTCCATCATATTATTTTCTTGTTTTATTTGTATTCCCCCTTCTAAGGGGCCATGGCCTTTATGAATAAACATTTCATTTCATTTCATTTCATTTCTCACACACACACACACACACACACACACACACACACACACACACACACACACACACACACACACACACACACACACACACACACACACACACACACCTTTTACCCCCCTCACTCTGCTTAATGTTATGTTAGGATGTCGGAAAACGATTAAGCCTTGGATGAAAGAAAATGGACTGAGAGTAGGGCATCTAAACATCAATCCCTTGATCAAAAAATGAACAGAAATAGCATCAATCTTGACAAATTCGGGACAGACTTTTCACATATTCGGATTCTCGGAATCTCGTTTACCTGGAAACATTTCTGATGATGAATTATCGTTCCCTAGCTATAATACTATAATAATAATAATAAAAAAAAAAAATAATAATAATAATAATAATAACAACAACTATAATGATGATAATAATAATAATAAATATATATTTTAAACCAGCATGCACGCAGCTATAGGTGTCAAGTTTAGACACCATCCCTGAAGAAAAAAAAAAAGTGGGTAGGCGCTGCACTTGTGGCGACGTGCTCTCCCCGGGGAGAGACAGCAGCCCGAATTTCACGCAGAGAAATCTGCTGTGACATAAAAGTTGTATAAAAATAAATAAAATAAAATAAAAAATGCTTTACATAAAGATCCAATGCAAGACAGAGAAACAGGTTTACTACTTTATATTCATTCATCAATCACTGCGATTCTAAAGAACAGATAGCTTTGAGCAACATAATGTAGAAGCAC
>CM060341.1:19518543-19521043 GCA_030674155.1 Stramonita haemastoma | reverse complement strand
CATCATACACTTTCGACCCGGACTTTTGCTTTCTGGGCAGGTGGGTTACCTCTAGACCACCGATCTAGATTCACTAGATTCTTGACCAACTGCATAAATATCGCAGTAGGCGGGACAGATAATATGGGCTGGCATGTTCTATGTTTCATTTCCATGTTAAGTTTGCTTGGAATGACAAACCAGACAAAACAAATAAGGGGGGGGGGGGGTGGGGATACAGTCCATAAAAGTGTTAGAGATAATGATCTTGGGGTTAATCCAGAATTGGTGGATCGGTGGTTTAGCGGTAATGCACCTGCCTAGAAAGCAAAAAGTCCGAGTCGGAAGTATGTGGTAGTTTAGGCCCAAAACTTTACCTCCATCCACTTGATCGTGGGTGGTGGTGTGGGTGCTAGTCTTTCGGGTGAGACGATAAACCGAGGTACTATGTCTTACACAAAATTATTGAGCGCATACAAAAGAACCCACAGCAACAAGGGAGTTATCCCAATATTGAGCGCATGCAAAAGAACCCACAGCAACAAGGGAGTTATCCCAATATTGAGCGCATGCAAAAGAACCCACAGCAACAAGGGAATTATCCCATTATTGAGCGCATACAAAAGAACCCACAGCAACAAGGGAGTTATCCCCGGCAAAATTTTGTAGAAAAAAATCTCACTCTGGTAAGGAAACAAATACAGTTGCAGACAGGACCAGAAAAAAAAAGGGTGGCGCTGCTTTTGTGGCGACACACTCTCCCCGGGGAGAGCAGCCCGAACTTCACGCAGAGAAATCTGCTGTGACCTAAAGGGATGTGAATATAAACGTAAATGAATGCTTCTTTACTTAAGTGAAGTTGGTTGCGGAAACTCCAGACTTCAAATCATAAATGTAAAATAACTGCATCCAAAAACTTTTCTTTTACTTAGCGAAAGGCAGAGATGCATCCCAGCTATCTTTATCTTCATTTCACTTCACCTATCTCATAGTCTTGTAGATCGTTGGAGCACCACTGAAGATTTTGCAACCAGACCTTTTTTTTTGCAAAGAGATATCTGATCAACCCTTCGTAAATCCAATGGTTTATGACTGTGGGTGTTAAATACATACAATGATTTTTTTTCTGTTAAGTGGGAATGATGAAATATTTTGGTGTCTTAGATGACAGTGTAGAGATAGCACAAGAAAACAAAATAATCACCTGTATTACATCCAGAGGGTGGGTCAGTAATGTGTTGCATATTTGTTGCTAGAATATGGAACATTTATTTCCAATGTGCAGTTTAGACTAAGGTACACTACTAATGGGGGCGGGATAGCTCAAAGGTCAGAGCGCTCGCTTTCTTTAAGTCAAAGTTAAGCAGCATTGAGCGTGGTTACCAGTTGGATAGGTGACCGTTTGCGAGCCTTGGCTTCTGTACAGTTCCCCAGTTCACCCGGCTGTAAATGGGCACCTGCCCTCTTTAGGGTCAGGGAAGGTAAAGCAGCGAGGGAGAAGAGATGGGCGTGCGCCGCCCTCAACATGCTGGCCCCTGGAGAAGTGAGGTTTCTGATGCCTCGCTCCACTACGGCAACAAAGGTTATGGGACACCTTTACCTTACAATATTAGAGTGAACGTTTTTCACTTTTCAACAGGATTATAAAGCAGTATTAAGCTACTATCTCCAAAACGATACAATCTATCTATCTATCTATCTATCTATCTATCTATCTATCTATCTATCTATCTATCTATCTATCCCTTAGTCATGCGATTGTGGGGCTACCCATGAAGACTTGACAACCAGTTCCCTCAATTTCTCTGTCTGTTCTGCCTTTCTCAAAATTTCGTTGAGTTCCAGGCCTGTCCATTCGCTGATGTTGTCCTCCCATCTCTTCCTTGGTCTGCCTCTTTTCCCTCCTCCTTGGACAGTGCCTTGCAGTATTGTTTTTGCAAGTCCTTTTGATCTTGTTACATGCTCGTGCTATTTAAGTTTACGCTTCTTTTCGATTAATAGAAGGTTTTCGTAGGGATAAGTGGTTTGCTGGATTCTATTATGCACGGTGTTTTTTGCTTATGTGGTCTCTGTAGGAGATGCCAAGGAGTCTCCGGAAGCATCTCATCTCTGCCGCCTGTACTCTCTTTTCTCCAAATCAGCAGTCAGCATATATATATATATATATATATATATATATATATATATATATATATATATATATATATATATATATATATATATATATATATCTCTTTTGTTCAATGCATTTTGGTGCTTGTAAAAGTTTTTTAAACCCCTACCACAACTATCCCTCACGCGTCAATGAACTGTGTGCTTATAGCACAATCAATTATTCGTCAATCAGTTATTCGTAGTTGTATTCGTATTTTCTCTAACTGGACTGGATGTTAAATTTTTTTTTTTAAAGCACATGAGTGCTTATTCATTAACCTCAAAATAAAAGAAGTTGACTTGACTCTTTCCTGTTCTCTGTTACTCTCTTCCTTTTATTGTAGATTTTATTTAATGATATGACATA
>CM060341.1:19508543-19513543 GCA_030674155.1 Stramonita haemastoma | reverse complement strand
CCTCTCCACGGCACTGGAATGATCCATTGGAAGGGCATTGACCGATACGAATGGTTCCAGTACGATCGCAGGAGCCACCAGAACGTTGCCATATACCTACAGCCCCGAGCCGCTCTGGGACTCCAACTCCCCGATTCTTCCCCAGGGATGGTGTCTAAACACGACACCTGTGTGCATGCTGGTTTGTTATAATTTTGTCATCCGCTCCTACGGGCACACGATGGCCTACTCTTCCGAAAGGTGGAACGGGGTTTTAACATGTGCGCAAGATGTTCTGCGTGCATTCGCACACGGGGCCTCGGTTTCGAGTCTCATGCGAATGACTTTGACATTCAGTTCGATTTTTTCGTCAAACTGGAAGAAAGGGCGAGGCTGGTACGAACCCAGAAACTCACGATTTACATATTGGCAGGCGAACTTCTTAACCATCCTGCCACCGTCCTTCTGAACAGCTTACTTATACTGAATTATTAACATGTTAACGACTAAGAATAGCTCTGGTGTAATGCAACTGTTATGTGGTGGAGAGTCACAATGTATCTATACGTAACAGTTGTCATGCTCACAAGGGGAAGGAACCAAGTTCACTTCATAGCACAAGTAACGGAATTTGAATTGTTCATTACTGATTATCAACCTTTCCCGAAAAAAATGCTCTCATAATTTGAAAGCAGATGACATCAAAACTTAATGAACAGATGAAGAAAACTTGTCCTGAGATAGGATTATTGGGACGGTGTGATTTCTACATGTTCAAGGAAAAGAATCATTCAAAACCTGGGATACCCAAGGGAAAAGAATATAACATAAGCGTTCATGTTTCAAACCAGACCCAGCCCATCATTTCTATGAGGCTGGTCAAGCATGTGCGTAACCATCAGTCAGGTGTTGGGCTGCAGTGCATACAGACAGATTTGTGGAGATAGCTTAGTGTATAACACAACCTTTCCCACAAGCTAATGTTAAGCGGCATTGAGCGTGGTCACCAAGTGGATAGGTGGCCGTTTTGCACACCTTGGCTCCAGTATAGTCCCCCAGTTCCCCCGACTGTCAAGAAGTACCTGCCCTCTTTAGGGTCAGGGAAGGTAAAGTAGTGAGGGAGAGGAGATGGGCGCTGGGGGGGGCTATACTGAAGCCAAGGTGCACACACTGTCACCCATCCACTTGGTAAACATGCTCAACGCTGCTTAACCTTAGCTCGAGGAAAGCAAGAACTCTAACCACTGGGCTGTCCCGTCACCTAAAGGAGTAGGAGAAAAAAGTCTGGAGGAAAAAAGAAGAGTTTGCTATGAATGGGGTTAGAGTGGAGTACTGGTAATCTTTTATTTGTTTTTACAAGATATAAGCGCTACACAAATTCCATGTATTATTATTATTATTATTATTATTATTATTATTATTATTATTATTATTATTATTATTATTATTATTTTATTAATCTGACGGTGATGGGGGTGGAGGTGGGTTCAAATCTGTTGATATGTCCATTTCTCTGTAACTATCATTGGCACTGACTCTATCCCCCCCCCCCCCCCCCCACCCACACCCACACACACACACACACAAGAAGGATCAGACAAGAAATCACGTTAAGAACTCCTATCTCTTTTTGTAGAAGAGTAAGCCAGTAAGGAAAGATAAAAAATATTTCACTCAACTCCAAGATCAGACAAATGCGCTCCCTTGGCATATTCCTGTATGCCTGTGAATCATGGACCCTGACTGCTGATATGGAGAGAAGAGTACAGGCGGCAGAGATGAGATGCTTCCGGAGACTCCATGGCATCTCCTACAGAGACCACATAAGCAGCGAAGAAGTGCATAACAGAATCCAACAAACCATTAGTCCCTACGACAACCTTCTACCAATGGTAAAGAAGCGTGAACTTAAATGTTACGGGCATGTAACAAGATCAAAAGGGCTCGCAAAAACAATACTGCAAGGCACTGTCCAAGGAGGAAGAAAAAGAGGCAGACCAAAGAAGAGATGGGAGGACAACATCAGTGAATGGACAGGTCTAGAACTCAACAAAATTTTGAGAAAGGCAGAACAGAGAGAGGAATGGAGGAAACTGGTTGTTAAGTTTTCTGGGGTGCCCCCACGGTGGCCAGACTAAGGGATAGATAGATAGATAGACAGACAGATAGATAGATAGATAGATAGATAGATAGATAGATAGATAGATAGATAGATAGATAGATAGATAGATAGATAGATAGATAGATAGATGGATAGATGGATGGAAGCTAGCTATGGCATGAAGAGCACAACATACCCAGCACACATCCCGCTTTCAAGGAAGGTTAGACTCTGCCATTTTCAACTGACCTGTCTAGAAAACACAGCCCGGTGTCCTAGGAACTCTTTAAGCAGTTGGGGCGGGCAAGGGGGGTGGGGGTGGGAAGAAATCGGTTAAGGTTAACAGCAGTCCTTGACAGAAAACTTCATGCTTTTGCTGTTGTGTGTGTGTCTGTTTTCAGCTGCTGAGCAACATCTTGGAGGAAGAGAGCCGGGATACCATGTTCATAGCAGCCAATGTGGGATATGAAAATGTGCTGATACAAGTGTCCGACCAGGAAAGGGAAAAGTTTGTCTCTTCCCTCTACTCTGTGTGTGTGTGTTGTGTGTGTGTGTGTGTGTGTGTGTGTGTGTGTGTGTGTGTGTGTGTGTGTGTGTGTTGTTTTTTTTTTTTTTTTTTTTACAGTAGTTCTGAGGTCATAGCAACCTGCATGCACATAATTATGCCAGAGAGTTCATGGGGTAGGCAGGGTCGGTGCATGTCTCTCTGTTTCTCGGACAGGTCATGGTGGGCGTGACCTGTGAGGGCCAGGGTGTCTGAAAGTTGGGCTATACGTCTGGTCAGTTCACTGCGTACTTTAGTGGCATCCTGCCCTGAGATGGTATTCCTTACCTTCAAAAGTCGGTCAGTCCAGAGCGTTATGGCTATGGCAGCTTTTGACAGCATCTTCTGTGTGTTTACCATCCGAATATCTGTTTTTCTTGTGAAGGGCTTGAGGACAGAAAAAACTTTCTGCTTTTGGGGGGAATGCCCAGGTATGCAGTTTTCGAGAATAAGGTACTTAGTTTTTCCCTCAGCTTTCTGTCTGGAAGTTTTTATCCAAATCTGGATTCAAGCAGCTTTGCCAATTTTTCCGAGAGGGGTGGTCCTTTCTCTTTGTTGTCATCAAAAGATGATGCCATTTCTGTGAAAATATCGTCATCCTCCTCCTCTGTAGCTTCTGCTATCAGCTCTTTTTCCAGCTAGTCTGCCTTACCATCAGAAACACTGTCGGTGACAGTTTCTGAATCACTGCCTGCCTTCTTTCTTTTCCTTCATTCTCAGCAAGGGGTTTATCAGCCTCAGCGTTAATTTTTCTCTTCTTGGAGTGCCGTGCACTTCTTTCAAATTGTCCATTTTTGTAGAAAGGTTTTGAATTATTGAGAAAATGTCTTGGAGAGATGGCTTCCCTTTCCCCCAGTGATTCAGCAGAGGTGCCAGCTTGTGGTTCTTCTTCACAAGATCCTGAATCCATAACTAATTCCTGGTCATTGGAGTAGTCAACAGCATGGATCTCCTTTTTTCAGAAACAATTTTCCACAATACACAGATTTCACAAACACTACAAAAAGCAGGATATGGTAAACCAGTTTTAAACACAAATTTAAAACAAGCCAAGAAAAGCAAAGGCCTAGAAAACTATATCACAGCTAATGCTCAGATTCCTGATAGTGATGGGCGTTGCTGACACAGCGAAGGCCATATGATAACGTCTGGACAGTAGCTCGGCTAGGCACGAACTGACAGTAGGGGCTGCGCGCAGTTCTCATGTGCATATAGTGGAAGATACTGGAATTGAGTAAATCACATTTTCCGAGCTCTCCTTTGACCTTATAAGTAGAAACGACCTCTAGCTTGTGTTCTGACCAGCATATCATGGCAATATCACTTTCTGGCTGCTTTCTACTCCCAGGCACTTACCTTCCCAGATAACAGGCTATTTTTGCAAATTGGGATTTTGT
This sequence comes from Stramonita haemastoma, assembly GCA_030674155.1. Taxonomy (NCBI): domain Eukaryota; kingdom Metazoa; phylum Mollusca; class Gastropoda; order Neogastropoda; family Muricidae; genus Stramonita; species Stramonita haemastoma. The sequence goes on along the minus strand of CM060341.1, from coordinate 19,509,522 downwards.
TTTATAAGGTAAAGGTGTCCCATAACCTGTGAGGTCGTAGGAGAGCGACTTAATACACTATTTAGAGAGATATATAAATTTGCCTGGTTTACTGGTTTCAATAGATTCGAGAAGGCATTTGATTCTGTAAACTGGGTATTCATGCAAACTGTTTTGAAATGTTTTGGTTTTGGGGAGGGGTTGCAAAAGTGGGTGTCTGCCTTTTATAAAAACATTAAATCGTATGTAACTGTGAATGGAAAAGTATCTCCAGGATTCTACATGGAAAGGGGGTGCCGTCAAGGCGACACAATATCTCTGTATCTATTTATTCTATGTGCAGAAATACTCGCCTATTATGATAAGGGAACAGAGGGATATTAAAGGCATAACCCACAAGTCTTTTGGATGAGACTGTAAACCGAGGCCACGTGTGCGAACGCACGCAGAACATCTTGGCATACGTTAATTCCTGCTTCCGCTTTTCGTAAAAGTAGGCCATTGTGTGCCGGTGGGAACAGATGACAATATTTACAAAAAACTGCATACACACGGGCACTGGATGAATTCATTTTGTATTTTTTGTATTTTGTATCTTTGTACCACTTTATGTCACAGCAGATTTCTCTGCGTGAAATTCGGGCTGCTCTCCCCGGGGAGAGCGCGTCGCCACATGTGCAGCGCCTACCCATTTTTTGTTTTCTTTTTCCTGCATGCAGTGTGTTTGTTTCCCTATCAGAGTGGTTTTTTTCGACAGAATCTTGCCAGGGACAACCCCCTTGTTGCCGTGGGTTCTTTTACGTGCGCTAAATAGTGATGTGTAACACACGGGACCTCTGTTTATCGTCTCATCCGAAGACTAGCGCCCGGACCACCACTCAGGGTCTAATGGATGGGGAAAAAGTTTTGGGTCCAAACGGGGTACGAACCCCGCACACTCCGACCCGGACTTTTTGCTTTTCAGGCAAGGCGCGTGACCACCTAGACCACCGACCCACCT
>CM060341.1:19458543-19501043 GCA_030674155.1 Stramonita haemastoma | reverse complement strand
CAATACAGTACAATGCGACCCATCTACTATGCTTGATGGTGCTTAACCTTTAGCTTGGAGAAAGTGGAGTCAAGTCAGCACTGATGTTAACTCCAGAGAAATAAAAACCCCTCCACCGGGAATCGAATCCTGGGTCCAGCGCAATGTTCTGACCACTAGGCTATCCCCGTCCCCCTTGTGTTGTCCAGGTACCTTGGCCCCTTCTCCAGACCACGGCCCACAAACCTGACCACTGAGCGGAGTCACGTGCGGACCGTGTGCGACGCTGTGGCTCTGAGCAGCAAGTACGCCAGGACCTGGTGCCTGTGTAATGATGATGACGAGGTAATGAATGGTAGCCACCTCAGCTGGACAGTTTTCCCTTTTGGGGCCCCTATCTCTGTGTGTGGTGTGTGTGTGTGTGTGTGTGTGTGTGTGTGTGTGTGTGTGTGTGTGTGTGTGTGTGTGTGTGTGTGTGTGTGTGGTGCGTGGTGTGTGTGTGTGGTGTGTGTGTGTGTGTGTGTGTCTGTCTGTCTGTCTGTCTGTCTGTCTGTCTGTCTGTGTCTGAGTCTTCCCTCTGCTCTCTATCTGTCTGTCTGTCTGTCTGTCTGTCTGTCTGTCTGTCTGTCTGCTGTCTGTCTTCTCTCTCTCTCTCTCTCTCTCTCTCTCTCTCTCTCTCTCTCTCTCTCTCTCTCTCTCTCTCTCTCTCTCTCTCTCTCTCTCTCTGTAGCTTCCCTTGCTTGGTAGCCAGCAAGACGCATCACTCAACAGCAGTTGAAAATATTATTGTTTCTTGTAAATATCTGAGTTCAACATGCCTGTGGAAGGATTGCCATCGACTTTAGAATGTATGCTGAATGCAGTGCTATGTGACAACGCGGTGTCGTCTTTTAAAATTGACGGCAGAGGCAGTCAAACTGTCATAGTTCTCAGACTGACAGCAAAGACTTCGTTTCATCCCCCTGCTACTGAAGACAGCAATGTCGTGTACAGACGGAAGTGTCCGTCTCAAATCAACAGAGATCGGAGGAGGGCTGAGGTGCACAGAGCAGAAAAGAAGGCAAGTACTACATCCTCATCAGGGTTGTTTTGGCCAACTCCTCCCACATTGAGTAATACTGCTGACCAGCCTGAGAAGACCCCTGTTATTGCAGACAGTTTTCCATATACCCCATGTTCTTCCCCTGTACCCCTGTCTTCAAATGGCCCATGTGAAGACAAAGTGCAGATTAATATGTCACCTAATAATATAAACAGTCAGTGACTCTATGTTACAATGGTGAAACAGAATGTGACACTGAAGAGGAAGGATTGTGCAAATATGAGGGGGCAAGTGACTATGCTGGAGCATATGGATATTAACAGTGACATTGCAGTAGAAAGTACTCCTGTTTCTGAGCACAGGACTCTTGTTTCCAAATCAGATAAGAAAAATATAAGTTCAGTGTTGACTTACAGTGATATGGAGGCAATCTTTAAGCGGTCTTATGAACACTATAACAAGCAACTTGATAATCTTCATCTGGCTGTACCAGAAGTTGCAGCTGAATGCAAATCTCTTTCTGATGGAAATCCTGACAGAGATGTTTCTTAATTGCTATGTAGGTTACTAAGTCCTTTGCTATACTTTTGTTGTTATATTGTAATCAAAATAGTAGATGAAAGGCATAGAGACTGACATAACACAATTAACGCCTTGATGTGGAAGCCATGTCATGTGATTATTTATACTGTTTTGGGTGTTCTTTTTTGTCTCATGAAACTATTTGCTAAATTTGATATTTTGCTGTAATCATGTTTATTCATTTCTCTTTGTTTATGGACACTCGATTCTGAACAATAAACCATTTTGTCATTGTCATTGTCATTGTCATTGTCATTCTCTCTCTCTCTCTCTCTCTCTCTCTCTCTCTCTCTCTCTCTCTCTCTTCTCTCTCTCTCTCTCTCTCTCTCTCTCTCTCTCTAACAAAATTTAGATTTGGCATTTCTGATATTTTTGTTCATCGTTTTCGTTATTGAAAAGTAGATGATTGTAATTTGACTTGTCCGTTTTGCATTGAGTCACAAGAGAATGAAGTACATTTTGTTCTTTCATGTCCTAGATTAAGTGATCTCAGAAAACAATTTATTCCATTTAAATACTATTCTCAACCTTGCTTGTTGAAACTGATACCGCTTCTGACTGCAACAAACAATACAACTAAAATCATTTAGCACTGTATCTACAGAAAGCATTTACAATTAGAAGTACAGTATTAAAGTGAGCAGCATTTATTGTACCATGATTTAGTGATGATGACCTTCCGCCTTCATCTGAGGAAGGTCATGAAGCAGGGCCAGACAAGGATCAGATTCGATCTCAAGAAACTGAAGGATCCAGAGGTGGCTGAAGCCTTCCAAGCCATGATAGGAGGGAAATTTGCACCCCTCACCATGTTCAACCCAGATGACACAGATATTGACAAGTTTGTCGCCACCTTTAACAAGGCAGTAACTGATACAGCCAATGAGATTCTTGGCAAGCAACCACAAATGAAGCAGCCCTGGGTCACAGCCAACATCCTTGACCAGTGTGACAAATGAAGAGAACTGAAGAAAAAGAAGAACAAGATAGGAGCGAGGCAGTATAAGGCAATCAACAAAGAACTTAGAACAAGCATGAAAGAGGCAGCAGAAACCTGGATTGAAGAGAAGTGCCAGGACATTGAAGACAATCTGAGCAAGAACAACAGCAATAAAGCTACCAGCTAGTAAAAGACCTGACAGGCACAAAACAGGGGAAAACCAGCACCATACAAGACAAAAATGGAAAGATCTTAACAGAAGACCAGGACATTCTAAAGAGATGGACATAACATTGCACAGACCTGTATAACCACAAAACCTCAGGAGATCCAGAGGCACTGAATGTCCTACCACCGACAGACTCTGACAACTACCCCATCCTTTGGGAAGAGGTGGAGGTAGCTGTGAAATCGATGAAGAAGAGGAAATTAGCAGGAATAGACAACATCCCGGCAGAACTGGTCCAAGCAGGGGGGGGGGGGGGGGAAGCCATGATAAACACCCTACTGATAATCTGCAACAAGATCTGGCAGACAGGAGACTGGCCTACACCATGGACACAATCACTAATCATCACCCTTCCCAAGAAAGGCAACCTACAACAATGCCAGAACTATCGCACAATTAGCTTGATATGTCATCCAAGCAAAGTCATGCTGAAGATCCTACTGAATCGACTGAAGCCACAAGCAGAGACGACCATTGCTGAAGAACAGGCAGGCTTCAGGCAGGACGAAGTACAACAGAGCAGATTTTTAATCTAAGAATACTATGCGAGAAGTACCTTCAGCATTAGCAAGACCTTTACCATGTTTTTTGTGGATTTCAAAAAAGGCCTTTGACAGGGTATGGCATGCAGCTCTGTGGGATACCATGAGGCTGTACAACATCAATGCCAACATGATCAGAGTCATTGAGGAGCTCTACAACAAGGCCACTAGTGCAGTCTATTTCAATGGTGGCATAGGGGGTTGGTTCAGGACAACGGTCGGCGTCAGACAAGGCTGCTTGCTCTCACCTACTCTCTTTAACATCTTCCTTGAGAGAATCATGACTGATGCACTGGAAGATTATGAAGGAACAGTCGGCATTGGAGGCAGAACAATTACCAACTTGCGTTTTGCTGATGACATCGATGGACTGGCAGGGAAAGAAGAGTTAGTTAGGTTAGTGTAACACCTCGACAAGACTTCAACAGCCTATGGCATGGAGATCAGTGTGCAGAAGACCAAGTTGATGACCAACAACATCAACGGCATCAACACCAACATCAGGGTCAGTGGTCAGAATTTGGAAACGGTACAAAGCTTCAAGTATCTGAGAGCAATTGTAACAGACAAGGGATCCAAGCCTGAAATACTCGCACGGATTGCCCAGACAGTTACAGCACTGACAAAATTGAAGACCATCTGGAAGAACAGGAACATCTCGCTCAGCTCAAAGATCAGGCTGATGCGCACTCTGGTCATCTCAATATTCCTGCATGCTTGTGAGTCATGGACCCTCAAAGTAGATCTCGAGAAGAGAATACAGGCCACAGAGATGCTTTCGCAGACTCCTTGGCATCTCTTACAAAGACAACATTACTAACGAGGAAGTGAGATTCAGAATCGGTCAAGCCATCGGGCCCTTTGAAGATCTCCTGACCACAGTCCAAAAACGCAAACTGAAGTGGTATGGGCACATCGCAAGATCAACAGGGCTTGCCAAGACAATTCTGCAAGGAACCGTGCAAGGCGGGAGAAGGAGAGGCAGGCAGAGAAAGAGATGGGAGGACAACATCCGAGAGTGGACAGGCCTCAGGCTGAGTGACACCCTGAGAAAAGTCGAGGACAGAGGGAAATGGAGAGAGCTGGTTGCGAGGTCTTCTGTGGCGCCCCTTCGGTCTAAACAGACTATGGGATAGAAGAAGCATTTATTGTTCTTATGCATTCTATGTCATGATGCTATCATTATGTCTATCCCCCTTCTAAGGGGCTTTGGCCTTTATGAATAAACGTCTGTGTCTGAATAAACGTCTGCGTCTCTCTCTCTCTCTCTCTCTCTCTCTCTCTCTCTCTCTCTCTCTCTCTCTCTCTCTCTCTCTCTCTCTCTCTCTCTCTCTCTCTCTCTCTCTCGATCTGTCTGTCTGTCTGTCTGTCTGTCTGTCTCTGTCTGTCTGTCTCTCTCTCTCTCCGTCTCTGTCTCTCTCTGTCTCTGTCTCTGTCTCTCTGCCTCTCTCTGTCTCTCTCTGTCTCTCTCTCCGTCTCTGTCTTTCTCTCAGGCCTAGTGCAGTCTTTTCTGTGGCATGGGTTGTTCAGGCAACGGTCTGCGTCAACGGCTTGTCTTGTCTCTCCCTCTCTCTTTACATCTTCCTTGAATCTGACTATGCACTGAAGATTTGAAGACAGTCGTCATTGGCAGCAATTACCAACTGTGCGTTTTGCTGCTGAGCATACGATGGACTGGAGTGGAAAGGAAATTAGTTGTTAGTAAATTCTCGATCACAAACTTCAACAGCTATGGCATGGAGATCGTGTGCAGAAGCCAAGTTGATGACCAACACATCACGTTCAAAGTCGAACACAGGGTCAATGATCAGAATTTGGAAACTACAAAGCTACAAATAGCTGAACATTTACAGACAAGGTCCAAGTCTGAATTCGCAAGAATTGCACAGAGTGTCAGCTGACAAAATTAAGACCTCGAAGAACAGGCAACATCTGCTGAAGTCAACAAATCAGGGATGTCGCCTCGGTCTATCTCCAACATCCTGCATGCTTGTAGTCTGGCAACCATCACAGAATTGGAGGTAGGAATAGTGCCCAGGAATATGTGCTTTCAAGTACTCTTTGGACAGTCACAAAGACTACATACTGAACAGAAGGAACAGAATGTCAGCCATCTGCCGTATGAAGATTTGACCAGTTGTCGAACGCAAATTGGAATGGATGGGAACGTGCAATGATCAACAGTGCTATGCAAGAGATAGGCAGAGGAACGTGCAAGGGGAGAAAGAGAGGATGGTGAGAGAAGTGATGGTGTGGCGACATTGCGAGAGTGGACGGCAGACTATGGTGAACCTATTAAGGCGAGGACAGTAGGATAAATGAAACTGTTTAGCGATCTTTTGAGCAGGCTTAAAAAACTATGTAATGAAAGACAATAGAAGAGACATTATTTACTATGTAGGTCAATCAATATGTCTAATCACTTTAAACCTGTTATAAAAGAATTGGTTTGTAAGATTGTCGTGTTGCTCCAATGATACCGATGACAGTCTGATTTTTTGAGAGTGTGTTTCTTAAGTGCATCCTAACATCTGATCAATCTGCATGATATTCTTTCTCATCCGTATATCTCTCTCTACTGATCTTGCAATTTTGCAACTCTGTTGTCTCTTCCTTGACATGTTGTTCATCTTTCTCTGTCTATTGCTGTATGTCTTTTTTCCTGTATGTTGTGTTGCCGTCCCTCCTTCTGTCCCTTGTATGGGCGTAAGCTTATCCAATTACTGTCATGTCTGTCTTCTTCTTCTTCTCTCTCTCTCTCTCTCTCTCTCTCTCTCTCTCTCTCTCTCTCTCTCTCTCTCTCTCTCTCTCTCTCTCTCTCTCTCTCTCTCTCTCTTGTAGAATCGTCTGATATCACTTTCTTGCAAAGACATCAAAGTAAACATCATTTCTATCATATTCCACGCTCTTTTATTTTTATTTATTTTTTTTGGGGGGGGGGCTTCCCTCTTCTTCTTTTATGATTGGTTTATAGATATGGATATGCAGAAGATATATATATATATATATATATATATATATATATATATATATATATATATATATATATATATATATATATATATATATATTATATACAGAGAGAGAGAACACTGAAACTGTTTTAATGTACATGGCCTTAGACCACAATACACTTTAAGGGGCAAAAATGGAAAGATGTAAAAAAAAAGACATAATTTTTTGTAAACTTTGGTAATGCTTTGCCATGATACCTTGGCGTGTACTCAACACATTACACGTTTGAATATATATCTTCCGAAATCATGATAAATAAAAAAAAAAATAATATCAAAGAGAGAGAGAGAGAGAGAGACAGAGAGAACAGAGAGACAGAGAGACAGAGAGACAGAGAGAGAGAGACAGAGACAGAGACGAACAGAAGACAGACAGAAGACAGATAGAGAGAGACAGAGAAAAGAGCAGAGAGAGAGACAGAGAGAGAGAGACAGACAGAGAGGACGAGAGAGTGAATTAGCCAGGTAGAAATCCATCTTCATGAAAATGATTTTGTACAGATTTTTTTGTAATTAAAAAACTCGCTGGAAATGTGTTGTCTGATGACTAGTAGTAGTAGTAGTAGTAGTAGTAGTAGTAGTAGTAGTATAGTAGTAGTAGTAGTAGTAGGCACCCATCAGTCTCGGAAGACTATGAGTTGTGCTCTAGTCTTTAGAGCGCAAATCCGGGTAAGTAAATATGAAGGGCAAGCTGTTACCCATGAGCAGACTCCCCTCTCCACGCCACTGGAATGGTCCATTGGAAAGGCAATCGCCCATACGAATGGTTTCAGTACCGTCGCAGGAGCCACCAGAACGTTGCCATAACATCCCCGAACCGCCCTGGGGACTCCAACCTCCTAGATTTTTTCTCAGGGATGGTGTCTAAACACAAGCACCTGTGCGCATGCTGGTTTTTTTTAAATAATAATTTTGTCATCCGCTCTTACCGGCACACAATGGCCTGCTCTTCCAAAAGGCGGGACGGTGTGCGCAAGATGTTCTGCGTGCGTTCGCACACGGCCGGGGCCTCCTCGGTTTACATAGTCTCATCCGAATGACTTTGACATTCAGTTTGATTTTTTTTTCTTCATTCAGAAATGGCAAAAGCTGGACAGGGAGAAGCGAGTTCACCTGCAGGGCCCCCCAGGCTCTGGCGCACCATGATGCTGGTTCAGAGGGCTAAGAGGTTTCTGGCCGAAGACCCCAACAACAGGTATGTAGGGGTGGTGGATCTGTGCAGAGGCACAATGGAATACAATGGTGCCCCAGGAAGGCCTGTTTGCTCTCAGATTTTCACGGCTGTGAAAAATTCCCCAGGTGTGAAGGGCGTGTGTGAGAAAAATGTTCTTCGCCTTCATTTAACCTTCACAAGCCTGAAGACCTGATTTCTAAGTCGTCATCACTGCCGAAAAGGAAGGGTCCGATTTTGTTCATCATTGACGAGATTCTTCCAGAAAAAGAGTGGGATCGTATCTTGAAAGATATCATCGACAATTTCCAAGACAGCCGTATTTGGTGTGCTGATGGGATCACACCTCAAACTCTCAGCAGCCGTTTTAAATTTGAAACTTTCGAACTGTCCCACATTTACCGCATACCAGCAAGCGTTCAGAGAGTTCTGCGTTCTGCTGACTGGATGGAAGAGAGAAAGGCGAAATACATTTCTGACGTATCCCAGCAAGAAACCAACAAATTCTGGGCACGAATGGCCCAACACCGGTCTGCATCCGACACAAAGACCACAACCCTGATCAACCAGTGATTGAATGTGACAAGTGCACACAAGATCTGGCCACTGTTTTGAAGGCAATGAGGATGGTTGCAGAAGGAGTTTCCCCAGGACCAAGTGACCAAGCAGGCGCTAGCTATTCACCACCAACAGACTGTCTTCCTTGTAGCATCGCTGTTCTCTTTGGACTTCCTGAAGACAAATATTCTTGTATCAGCTCCGGTGGAAAAGAAACAATGTACGTCGAGACCACTGAGTCTGAAGTCCAAGAGTATGAGAAAAAGGTACAGGTGTTTGTGGAGAAACTCCAAGGGTATTTGCGGGAAACGGTTGCTCTCCTCAGTCCTTTCAGAAACGGCCAAGATCTGAACGACATGTGGGATGACATCGTGGTGTCCTCGACCGATTTCTTCATGGGACTTGAACGAGATGTGGTGATCTTCCTTCCTGGTGACCAGGCAAGGACACCAGCTGCTGCTGCTGCTGCTGCTGCTGCAGGTGGGGGTGAGGGGCAGGCAGGGGCTTCCCGTGCCACACGTGCTTCATCTTCTGCACCTGCAAAATCCTCCCGGAAAATTCCCATGCCTGGCTTCAAAAAAGAGGAGCCGGTAAGACAGTTGCGATCACGAAGCAAGTCACTATCACAGGACGAGGGCCCAAAAGAGCCCAAAGCTGAGGCTTCCTTTGCAGGCCTGGCTAAACTCTTCTGGCGCGAGGAGGACCTTAAAGGCTATACGGACTGTGATCTGTCCAGTCTGATGTGTGCTGCAACGCGCTGCTGTGGCCAGCTTGTTTTGCTGACTCCCTGAAGCAGAGTGCATTCCTTGGTAGGGGTCCCTCACTGATACAATCCTTATCCCGGTGCGTTTTTTTTTTTCTTTTCAAAATTAGACTGTGACCTTTTTGCGTTGATTCTTTTGACTATAATGATCGTGCCTTTAGCTGCCAGTGTGCCACACACTAGTGTGAAGGTAGTAGCCATCCACAAGAGTGTGTTAGGAGGAAGGGTGAAGTTTGGGGGGAGGTTTTGGGGGTGTGGTTTTTTTTACTGTGTTCTCGGAATAAATTTCCCTGTCCAGTTTTTTTTTTTTTAACATAAAACCATGTTATCACCACTTGTGACCTCTTTCTTGGATTGCAATTTAAATTAAACCATTTTTTGTGATTCCTCAAACTAAGCTAAATCTTTTTTGTTTGTGTTGATTATATAGAATCCCCCATTCCTTCCATTGAGTTTAAAATTGTGACGCTCCACACGAAAGAGTCGCTTAGCACCTAACCCATTTTCCGCTAAGCCTTTAAAGGCAGTGGGGTCAAGTTGGTATTTGAGATTTTGATGGTTATAAAACTATTGTCATTATTCACCTTGTTATGAAATATCAAGTCATAATTTTGTATCCTTTTGCTTTTAAACGTGTTTTTAAAATGTTCAAGCCCTCATTCTGACCATGTATTTCGATGCTTAACTTGTCCATACTCTCATTTTGTCATTTCCTGCTGTCTATCATTTCAACTTGTACTTACTTTTCATAGAATGTCCAATTTTCAATCTGTTTTTGTACTGTAAATCTATTTTATTGCATATTGATAACATGTCAAAAATTTTTAAAAACTACCTAAGGTGCATGCAATGCGACTCCTTATGTGGTGGAGCGTCACATTTGGTCATGGTAGTCCATGGTTGGGGCTCCTGTACTGAGAGCTAGCTTCCCCAGTGCCCACTTTGTGAAAACATGCCGTGTGTAACTTGTGTGATGGGTTTGTTCATGCCACCTGTAACTCTGACATACTTTTCTACGGGATTTTTTTTCAATTTGTGCACAAAACGGTATACAACTGCTGGAATTTTGAAGCTTAGTTTATAGTCCCCAAACAAGTAGAATGATATGTGAGTACAGTTTTCGAAGGAGAGATTGATATCGCTGCATTCTTGACTTACCTGACTCATGCCTGTGAATTCCCGTGGAACAAAGGGACGCAACAACACTCCTCCAACGGACTCGGTTCTGGGAGATCCTCTTCAGCTCGGCCCACGTCATGCCGGCTGCCTTCGTCTCTGCTTCAATGCTTCTGCGCCAGGTCTGTTTTGGTCGACCTACTTTCCGCCTCCCTTGTGGGTTCAAGTCAAGGGCCTGCCTGGTGGGTGACATTTGAAGCAGGCTTGCGGAGCATATGGCTGATCCATCCCCATTTCCTTTTCTGATCTCTGCATTGTATGAAATGATAAATATTTTTAATGACTGTTTTTATTGACTGTTGGTTTGTTGGGGTTTTGGTTTTTTTAGCTGTTGCTTAATAACGTGGTTTTAGTCATGTTTTACTCATTATTTCGATGCATGTGATCTTACAAAAACAGATTGAAAGATCGGGCTCTGTGGAAATCTTTATCCTAGTGCTTTAGATATTATTCAGCGTGAATAGGTCTGTTATGATATTTAGCAAGATTGCTTTGTGCGCTGCTGTTTAAATGGCCTTTATCTGTTTAGGTTGGCTTTGCGTAGGAAATCTACGATGTTTATCCTCGTGCTAACCCAGATTATATGCAAGATGTTCTGCAGATTATATGCAAGATGTTCTGCGTGCGTTCGCACACAGGGCCTCGGTTTATAGTCTCATCCGAAAGACTTTTGGGGAGAGTGGAGTCACCACTGATGTTAAGTCCAATGTGCCCAGTGGGCTGTTGGCTGTTTGTGTAGTGTGAACATGCACGTAGGCCTACATGAGGATGTAAATGATTCATGAATGTAAATGTGTTAGATTATGACAGAGTTGTACACATAATTACATGTTTATTTGGATTTACAAACACATCATTGTTATGGTAGTTAATGTCTTGATGTGATATTAGCCATGAATATTCATAATGTTGGATTATGACAGAGTTGTACATATTTATTTGGATTTGCGAACACATCATTGTTATTGTAGTTTATGTCTTGATGTGATATTAGCCATGAATATTTATAATGTTGGATTATGACTGTGGTAACCATGTTTAATTGGATTTGGGAGCACATCATTGTTATGGTAGTTAATGTCTTGATGTGATATTAGCCATGAATATCATAATGTGGATATGACAGATTTGTACATATTTATTTGGATTTGCTAACACATCATTGTTATTGTAGTTAATGTCTTGATGTGATATAGCCATGAAATTTATGATGTTGGATTAGATGTGTTAACCATGTTTATCTGGATTGGCAACACATCATGTTATGGTAGTTATTGCCTGATTGTATTACACGAATATTATAATGTTGGATTATGACTGTGTTACCATGTTTATTTGGATTTGGAACACATCATCGTTATGGTAGTCTTGCCTGATGTGATATTGCACATGAATATTTGTGACGCTCCACCACATAAGAGTCGCATTGCACTGAGGTCAATTTTAGTTATGACAAATTATTGATCTGCAATAAAAAGGCTATCCATTACAAAATACAGATTGAAAATCGACATCTAAGCAAAGTTATTACAAATTGAAATGATAGACTGCAGGATGTGACAACACGAGAACAGCAAGTTATTTTTGCAACAGTTGTCAGATGAGGTTTGTGTATTTTCAAACGCATTTAAAGCAAAAGGAATAAAATTATGCCTTAATATTTCATTACAGTAAATACGGATATAGTTTAATAATCGATCAAAATCTCAAAATTGACAACTTGACCCCCACCTGCCTTTAATGCTCTAGCGCAAAATTGAGTAATGTGCTAAGCGACTCATTTCGTGGTGGAGCGTCACATTTATGATGTTATCCGTTCTCACTGGATATTCAAGAATTACGATCTCTATTCCACTCTGCATCTTCATGTTACCATGAGATAGTAAGTACACACTGAATAAAAATGTGGGTGTATGAGATTTTTTTTTAAAAAAACATCTCGCCACATAGGCAGGCATACTTTGCCTTCAGACAGTGTTTTTTCATCTGTAACACAGAGAGAAGGATGTCACACCAAGACTAGATCATGGCTGAGAATAGTTTCCACAAGGAAGTTAAACTATGGCATCACAGCCCGTGCTAAAGGAAGCATGGAGAAGAAAAGGAATACAAATTGGACAAAAACTCTCTCTGTCCCTTACAAACCTATGAAGTCTTTGATAAAGCGCATGCGTAGCTCCCGCCTTCTGTCAGTTTTTATGTTATGAATTTGTCTGTTAAATTTGATAGTTGTTGTTTTTTTGTGTTTTTTTTAATAAGATGACCTGAACTCAAAACTATGCAATGCAAGAAGGTGAATCCCAAGTGAAAAGTCTTAGACGTTGTATTGTGAACTGTTGGGGTCAAAAAAAACATTTGATTGGAATGGAATAAGACAGAGAAAAAGTAGTTGTGTACCCAATGAATGAACAGAAATGTATATGGCAGACTTTATACATTGATCATGTTTTATGTATAAACATCTGTGATTCTTTGGGTGTGATGTGTAACGTTTACTTTCATGTTAGAAAAACGTCCTTTTCAAATTCGATGTTGGAATAGAGAGCTCTTTTGTGTGAATACGTATCTTTATCATGTGCGCAAATAATTAATCTTGCCATAGGATACCCAATGGGAACTTCTTTAAATTCATAGGTGCTTGCTTTTGCTTCACATGAAAAGTGTGAAGCTGATGTCAAGCTACATCTCTGAAATTAGACTTGCAATGAATGTAGATTTGCATTTCAAATAAATGTGAATCTTTATTTCAAATGAACGTGGATCTTTGTCTCCCTTTTACATCGTTCCCTCTTGAGCGTAGTATTACCTCCCTTGGTCGTTTTGGGCACCCATCGATTCTTTTTACGTTTGAGTTGCTCAGCTGAATTGCTCAGTTTGTTGTATACTGACTGCTGATCACTTATATGATGTGTGCTAGATTTATTGAATTATGATGACCCGTTTTGTGCCTCTGTTGTAGGAAATGTTCAACATTCAAGGAATGATTTTTAAACATAGATGATGTTCACTGTTGTACCATTTTAAAGGCAGCCTTATTTGAGGATATTTATAACTTCATTTTCAATCCATTCATTACTGGTGACTAAATCACGAGAAGTTGGGGGGGGGGGTAGGGGGAACGTTCTGTTTGATTGTTATCCTTCTTACTGTATGTGATATTTGTCAATTCTCTACTATCTTACATACTTTGCAATCTGCTTATTGTTCATGTTCGTGCAGCAATAAAATGTTTATAAATTCACTTTTATATTTTCTTAAACATACTGCTAAGTAGAACATAAACTTTTTACAAAGTGACACAATCTAAAAATAAAAAATAAATAAAAAGAAAAAAAGAAAGGCTAATAGACTTTGCTGTTTTGATCACAGATTTTTTTTTTAAAGTACCATTGTCATGGTTTGATTTTGTTTGGTTGCGATCGATTAACTAAAACGGGTGTCGTTGATGATTGTAGACAGTAATAATACATTGACGAGTGTATCAAAGGCAGCAGAAACTATGTCTTCATTCACTTAATTCTTCAATCTAAACATAACATTAAGAATGTCAGTATTTTACCTTAAATACCACAACTATACATTCAGCTAAAGACTAACTAAACTAGTTTTGATAATATTATTGTTTTACTTTAAGTAGCACAACTATCCATTCAACCAAAAAATAAGCAAAATAACCTGCTTGATAATGTCAGTATTTTACCTTAAATAGCGCAACTATAATTCCAAGAAAAATAAGCAAATAATTGGTTTGATAACACCAGTATTTTACTTTAAATATCACAACTATACTTTCAACCAAAGATGAAATAAATAGCTGATTTGATTTTGTATTTTAATGTAAACATCACGAATAAAATTCAGCCAAGAATAGAATAAAAACAAGTGGTTTGATAACGCCAGAATTTTACCTTGAGTAGCAGAACTATACAATCAACCAAAACCAATCAGCTTGTTTGGCAATATCAGAGTGTTACTTTACATACTACACTACACTCACTCAACCAAGGATAAACAAACCCACTGGTTTGGTAACATCAGTCTTGTACTTTTAAACATCACAACCCTACATTCCACCGAAGTTGAACTAAATAAGTGTTACCGTAACATCATTGTTTTACTTTAAATATCACAGTCATACATTTAACCTAAGTTGGACCTAACCATTTTTTTCATCTAAATAGGAAAGTTAGCTGCAAAACAAAGAATGCTGTCAATATAAAAGTGTTGAATAAAAAAAGGAAAGGAGAACCACATCACTTTATTGCAGATAACCTCTATTAGTTACTTAAGAACCGCAGTACCACACACGTAAGGCAAACCATGCTATCTGTTGTTACAGTACACAAGCTATGATAAACCACAGCACTGGCATAGTTTTGTCCTCAATGGAAACACAAAGATAAACTTCTCCATTGGTTTAAAGGGTGCGAACACAAAAAGTGGAACAAAGATAAACTACATCAGCACTTGAAATAAATACAGCCCCCCAAAAAATCATCAAGGCTAAACCATGTCATTGGATAGATAAGTTTTATCATTGTCAGGTCAAACAGAAAAAAAGACTGTATGTTCATTCGAACATTGCTGTGTCATAGGTTTCTGAAGTTACTGAAAGTATTCTGAGAATAACCTCTCTCCGATTGGGACATAGCCAAAAACTTAAGCCATGAATTGCCAAATGTGTTAATTCAATATCAGTATTGTAACATCAGCTCCTACATAATTCAACTGTTTAACGTAGTTTGGATCTAAACTCAAAGATAAACTACTGCATCAATTTAATAAGCCTTGATAGCACCAGCTTAAACTCCTACACAGAAGACTATAAATATAAAGCTAAACCACATCAGTAGCATATTTCAATAAGCACAGAATGAAAAGATAAAATAGTGTGTTTCTGATTTATGAACATAACTCGTATGAAATCAACCATAAGCTTTACAAAGATAGACTGTTTTATTAGTTTCATGTTAATCAATATATATTAAAAGACAAAAATGATAGCATGATAGCATAGTTTAAATGTCAAAAGCATTGGTTTACTATTGCTGCTTGATATGAGTCTTTACTTTGCCCCTCTCCCTCCCTCCCCCCCCACAAAAAAAAAAAAAATTCTTGTCAGATAGAAACTATTGGTAATTTTTTTTGTTAATACCAAAAGGACGAGACAATCTACCGTGGAGAAACAGTTCTGAAAATGTTCCTTTTGACCTGAACGTATTTCAATATCTAGTTACAAACTACAGCTTTCCCATCATGGTGTCACAGATGAAATGAAGTACTTCGCAGATGCAACACAGCATCTGCCAGAGATCTGTTCATCAAAGGCTTCACCAGCTGCACAATCCAAACCATCCATTGAAGTGCAGGTGTGTGCATAGTGGGCGTGTCTGTTCCATTCCATGACTAGCCTCCTCTTCCCTTATGGACAGTTTTTACATGTATGCCAGTAATGCGCGTTTCAAGCAAAAGGATAAAGAACACCAGCATCCTACTGTGTAAGCCTTCTGGAACTACTGCTGTGGTCTGTGGTTTAGGTACTTTTTCTGCTACTTATTTCAGCCTCACCAAAGTAGTGTGATAGGCGTAACAGGGACTTCAGTTGTTAGTCTCAACCAGACTTGTAGGAGAATGAAATCAGACCCAATACTACTTCTAGAGAAAAAAAAATCCCTCTAAGGACAGCACAGCAGCGATTTTAATCTGCATCCTTCTAATCCTTAGTTATACTTTCCATCCAGAGCTGTTTCATCGATGGCATAGTTCGTCAATCTTGAAACATGGAAGGGCTTTGAACCCAGTAACATTGCTGATAATACATCAAGAGTCTCAATGCTGGATCCAAAACCACTTTGAAAATGACTATGGTTTGATGAAAGGAATATAAGTCCCTTTATTATTCATGAGTCGATGGATGTTGTCGTTTTTCTTCTTTTGCCCTTTTTTTAATATCTGTCACTGTTCAACTGCTTGCACGGCAGTTCATGGCAGCAGAGACATTGTGTCAGTATCTGGAAAAAGCTGGAAGAACAAGCGAGTGCCCACATTCCAAGCAAGAGTGCCCACATTCCCAGCAAGAGTGCCCACATTCCCAGCAAGAGTGCCCACATTCCAAGCAAGAGTGCCCACATTCCAAGCAAGAGTGCCCACATTCCAAGCAAGAGTGCCCACATTCCAAGCAAGAGTGCCCACATTCCAAGCAAGAGTGCCCACATTCCAAGCAAGAGTGCCCACATTCCAATGTTTTCTGTCCCCAGAACCTAGCTCAGCAGACTATTGGAGCTGCAGACAGTCTGGAGGGAAATTGAAGACTATAGATGTGTAAAACTACAAGTTTTGTTTGTTTGTCTGTACGTGTTGCTTTCTTTTTTGTAGGAACCCATGAATCACAAATCGTGATTATCGTGTAAAAAGGAAAGGGAGTTCTACTGTCTGTGCTATATGTCTTAAAAATTATGTCTGAGATATGCATAACATGTTACTTTGGAGTAGTGTTGTTTATCATTAACCCTCTACATTACATCATGTATCACGAAATCGTGAGATCTTTGCAATAATTTTTGCAATAATCTCAGTGTTGCAGGTTTTTTCGCCAAGTGTTGAGGGGTGAAGAGGGGGGGGGGGGGGGTTGCTGTTGTTGTTGTTGTTGGGAGGATGGTGATGTTGTTGTAATTACGTTTTAGGAAGGGAGTGGTTGTTTTGATATATGTATCCAGAACATTGCAAACAAAAATTGCTCATTTTTTGGCAGCATTGCAGAGTGACAATTATACCAGTTTTTTTACACTTTGGCCTTGACAAAACGATAAATTGTGCCTCTTTAAAAAAAAAACAAATTATACATTTTTATTTATTTATGGTTTTTATTTAACTCATTCTTTGTATAAACGAAATTTTTTTTTTATCTGTTGATTGAAAATATTATTGTATGTTTGTCGTTAAAAAAATCATATATATTGATTAAAAAAATTGCATTGTTTTGAAAGAAAGCAATACATAATTTAAAGCTTTGTGGAGGGGAATGTGTGTGTGGAAGAAATGATGATTATTATACTTAAAACTAATGAATCAATGAAAACATATGTACACAACAATACATTTGATCCTTGTTTTTTTTAATAACTTAATATTGTCTATTTGTTAGATAAAAAAAAAAATCAAGCTCCCTGTATGTTGTTCAAAAATTGTCTTTTTATTTATTGTTGATCCCTCACATAAAGGTGAGCTTGTATGTAATTTATACAAATTTATATATATTTTTTTTTTAAGTTATTTATTTGATGGAAATTTGTTGTGTTTCTTTTTCGTCATTGTCGAACGCTCAAACAGCAACTAGTGTTTTCTGTTATGTAAGCGAAAATGCGTCACGCTGCCGTTAAGCGCCTGACAAACCAGGCCCAGCACATCCCACCTCGGCATAAGAGAGGATTGTTAATCTTTTACGTCTCTCTCGGAACAAAGGCATGAAAATGGACCAAGAAGGCAGAAAATAGACAAGAAGGAGGTGACGGGAAGAAAAGGAACAAAGCAGAAACAAAAAAGAGAATGATAGAAAAGAGGAAATTTCTCGCACAAAATTCCAGACTAAGGATCTGTTTATGCTGATAGACTCCCTCCTCCCCACGAGGGGGAGTTGTTGTATTTGATGGTAGACTTCTGTTACCTAAGTCTGGGTCTTTACTTTATGTGAAAGCCTTATGTCGATTCCTGTTTACTGGATTAGAGTACTTATAATTCAAGCCTGTGCTTTATATATATAATATATAATATTAATTTTATATATATATATAATATATATATATATTTTTTTTTTTTTTTTTTTTTTTTTTTAGATAGTATAATTTTTTTGTTTGTCATTTTCGGTTTGTGTACTATATTTGTACATTACTTTTGTAGTACTTCTATGAAAGTACCTATACTCAAGTCATGAATTCCTTTTACTCAAGTAATAATATCTATATTCCAGAAATAAATTTATTCAAATCGTGTGTGCTTGTACTACACATGTAATGATATTTCTTCAGAAAAAAAGTGGAATGGTTTGGTTGCTGATGTAGGTAGACATGATTTTTTTTTCGTGATGTGCAGTATTTTTAAATTATTGATAAACTATATACAGTATTTACAAGATATTGATCTACAGTACTCATATGTCGTTTATTTTCTTGAAATCTTGTATCAAATCTTTTTTTTAAACCATTTTTATTCAGTTTTATCATGTTGTACATTGTTGTATATCATGAAATGCGATTTTTCACATACATGTAAAAAAGCAAGTAAAATATTCACACAAAGCATAATGAAATATAATTGTATCAAATCTATCCCAAGGTATTTTTTGTTGTGTTTATGTGTTGTTTGTTGTTGTTTCTTTTTAATTTGCTGGCCAATTTTGTTTTTTACTTCTGGTCTTTTTTGGTTTTCATTTGTTGTTGGGGGGGGGGGGGTTGTTAGTATTTTTGTGTGTGTGTGAGACGGTAGGGAAGGGGGGGGGATCGACCGTTCATTTGAAAAATAGCAGTAACATTTGAGGGGGGGGGGGGCTATTTATCATTTATTTATTTTATATAGAGAATAAAGGAATAAGCACTCAAGTGCTTTTTTACATCTATTCCCTGTGTGTATGCAGTTTTATAAATCTTGCCATCTGTTCCCACCGGCACACAATGGCCTACTATTACGAAAAGCGGAACAGGAAGATGCGCAAGATGTTCTGCGTGCGTTGGCACACGACCTCCGTTTATAGTCTCATCCAAGAAGAGAGAGAGAGAGAGAGAGAGAGAGAGAGAGAGAGAGAGAGAGAGAGAGAGAGAGAGTATGGGGATTGTAATTGGGTGTTTTTAAGTGAATAATTTCGGGGGTGCCAGGTAAATGGTATAATTTTGAGATTGGGGGGGGGGGGGGGGTGTTACTCATGCATAAATTTTGTGTTGCAAGCTGTTTTGAAGAGAAAAGTAGTAATATTCCACACAGTCCTGTTTTCTTGCCGCATTAATGCTAGTTCCTTGTATACTTATGATAAGTCCAGTTTTAAACCGTTGTACATAAATTATTTACATGTTTGGTGACGGGATAGCTCAGTGGTCAAAGCACTCGCTTTCCCCAAGCCATTGTTAAGCAGCATGTAGCGTGGTTGCCAATTTGATGGCTGACTATTTGCGTGCCTTGGCTTCATCACAGACCCCTAGTTCACCCAACTGTAAATGGGTACCTGCCTTCTTTAGTGTCAGGGAAGGTAAAGCAGCGAGGGAGAGGAGATAGGCACCTCCCTCAACATGCTGGCCCCTGGAGAAGCTGAGGTCTCTGACGCCTCGCTCCCCTACGAGCACACAGGTTATGGGACATTTCCTTTACCTTTTTACATATTTACAAAATCAGGATTATGCGGTGATTTTTGTTTTATGATAGAAGTTTCATGGCAGTACCTTTTTACTATTTTTTTTAAAATACATTATAAATGTGTTTGTTGTGATAGTTCTTAGCTGCAATACATTATATATGTGTTTGTTATGATACTTCTATAGCTGTAATACATTATAAATGTGTTTGTTGTAATACTTTTCTATAGCTGTAGTACGTTATAAATGTGTCTGTTATGATACTTCTGTAGCTTTAATACATTAGAAATGAGTTTGCTGTGATTTTACCATTTTACCATTCGCCACTTTTTTTTTTGTTCGTGCAATTCCCGGTGGTCTGCTTACATTTTCTACACATAAGTTTAGTAGTGTTTTTACCTCCAAACTTTTATATATATATATATATATATATATATATATATATATATATATATATATATATATATATATATATATATATATATATATATGTGTGTGTGTGTGTGTGTGTGTGTGTGTGTAGTGTAAAAATTTGTTTGTTTTATATATATGTATATATATATATGTATTATATATATGATGTATATATATATATATAATATATATATATATATATATATATATATATATATATATATTCTTGTTGTTGTTGTTAGGGTTTTTTTGGTCGTTATAGTGGGCCCTTTTGTAACACTACCTATACACATATTCCAACTCCGAACTTGCTGGCTACTCCAGGTTGTAGTTTGGATGAAATTGAAAAGCACAGTAAAGCTGAAAAAGCAAATCCCCCTTACCAAAAGGTTGGTTTTTTTAATGTTTGACGATCGTTTCTTTTGATTTTAAAAACCATCGCTAAAAATCCAATTTTACTGTATACTCAAGCTGGAACATTTGACAGCGCGCCCTGGGTTTTTTTTCTTTGGTATGATGTTCTGAGCCTTTGTATCAGTTTCTGTGTATTATCAGTTTTCTATGTATTGAGCACCTCTCCTTTTTAGTCAGGGGGCTATGTTTTGGACAGAAATTTTTTCTTCGACCTGGCAGCCATAAATGTCCAGATCTGTTCACATTTTCTGTTCATTTTGTCAGAATGCCTTCAGGGTCTTCCTTTCGGAAAGGAGTTTATGTCCATTTTGCAACAATAATAACGACAATGTTTAGAACGTTTACTTGGCAGCCATGTTTCTTTAGATTTCTGTATTACAGGACTTTTACTTACTGAAATATTTGAAGAGATTGCCTTTGTCATGTTATGTTTTGAAGAGTGTGTATCTCTATTACACTAAAAATACGTCAAAATGAAGCAGAGGAAGGAGTTTATGTCCATTTTGCAACAATAATAACGACAATAGTTTAAAACGTTTACCGACACTTGGCAGCCATGTTTCTTTAGATTTCTGTATCACAGAACTTTTACTTACTGAAATATTTGAAGAGATTGCCATTATCATGTATGTTTTGAAGAGTGTGTTTCTATTACGAAATATAATGAAATAATTATTATTTAAATAATAAGAAATGAGAAGTTAGAATTGCAGATGTTTTTTATTTATGAGATAACAGTAAGAATGCTTAGATGAGTGAGACGCACAGATGGAAATCTAGATTGTAGCGAGTTAGAATATTTGAAGAGATGTTATATGATGTTTGAAGATGTGATGATATATATATTATATATATATATATATATATATATTGTTATATATATATATATATATAGTATATATATATATTTATATATGTTTACTGAATCATGTGTGTATTGCTGTGTTTACTTGGATGTATCCCAGATAACTCATAGGTGCATATGGATTAAGCAAGATCTTCAGTAAACAAACTTGTTACCATGTCTATAAAATTACAGTGTAATAAGGTTTATCTATTTTACAGTAGATATTTCTATAATTTATAGCATTGAGTTATAAGGTTATAGATCTTTCAGTAAATAGCTTTTACCAGTTATAGCAGTGTAATAATAAGGTCTATCTATTTTTCAGTAGATATTTTTACCAGTTATATCATTGTAGTAAAAAGGTCTATAGATATTTCAGTAAATACGTTTACCAGTTATAGCAGTGTAGTAATAGGGTCTATCTATTTTTCAGTACATATTTTTACCAGTTATATCATTGTAGCAAAAGGTCTATAGATCTTTCAGTAAATACTTTTACTAGTTATAGCAGTGTAATAATAAGGTCTATCTATTTTTCAGTAAACGCTTTTACCAGTTATAGCATTGTAGTAATAAGATCTACGGATCTTTCAGTAAATACTGTTACCAGTTATAGCAGTGTAGTAAGGGGGTCCACAGATATTTCAGTAACAAACTTTTACCATAAACATTCTTAGATGGGCCAAATAGATTTATTTTTTAAAAAGTAGATGTATTTTGTGATTTTATGAAGATTGACATACCTATATAAAGATTTGGGGATGGGCTTTCACTGAGGAAAGTGAATATATATGTATATATATTTATTATATATACACATATTACGTATGTATATGGGTGTACATTGATAGGCAAGACTGAAGAGTGCTCAAGCAGGTGTGCAAACTGGATTCAGGTCGGACCAAAGGCATGGTACTTGCTCAATAAATCCCCAAATGCTGGTCTTTGAAAGGTTTGATCTTAACGTGTGCTATACGAGTGGATGACACATCCTAAATCATGTTGATAAATAATGATGACGTTATAACTGGTAACCTGCATGTGTTTTTCTCCCCTCCACGTTCTCAATTATATAAGTATGTGATAGAAGAAAGCAAGGGAAGGTAACCCGTTACAGCTTCTTCCCCATTGCACACATTATCTCCAGAGTTACACAACCCCCCCCCCCCCCCACACACCCCACACATAAAACAAATGTTAAACTTGGGTGACAGCATTCCAGGGGTTTCTACAATACAAGCCATACCTGACTGGAAAGTGTGGACTGTTGGAGGAGTCATGTTACAGGATTGGACAGTGGTTTCACTTGACCAGTCCTGCTGCTTGAAAAACACAGGTGTCAACAACTCCTGGATGAGTCATATAAGATACTTGGGTAGTGTCCTCACCTGACCAGTCCTGCTGCCTTGAAAAACACAGGTGTCAACTCTGGATGAGTCATACAGTACTTGGGTAGTGTCTCACCTGACAGTCTGCTACCTTGAAATACACAGGTGTCAACTCTGGATGAGTCATATCAGATACTTGGGTAGTGGTCTCACTTGACCAGTCCTGCTCCTTGAAAAACACAGGTGTTATTGCTTTCACAAGATCAAGATTAAAATGACATCCTGTGGTGGCTAATCAGAGCTGCCCTTCACATCTGATAATGTCAGGAAAAAACACACACACACATATACATATACTATATATATATATATATATATATATATATATATATATGTTTGTGTGTATGTGTTGTGATGTGTGGGTCTCTGTATATATACTTTTTATATATATATATATATATATATATATATATATATTATTATTATATATATATATATTATATGACTAGAGCTGTGATGTTGGATATATATATACATATATATATATTTATATACGGTATATATACTAGAACTGTGATGTTGGCTCTGTATATATATATATATATATATATATATATATATATATATATATATATATATATATATATATATGTTATAAACTAGAGCTGTGATGTTGGCTCAGTGACTGTGATTCTCCCATTTCTTCTATTCTCCTTTTCTTTCCAGCATATATAATATAGTCTATCACGTGTCATTCTTTAATAAAGATAATGCATAAGCCATAAAACCTTAGTCGTGAGTTTGTTCTTTTTGTATGGTTGTCAATTTGTGTAACTCTGTGTGTGTGTGTGTGTGTGTGTGTGTGTGGTGTGTGTGTGTGTGTGTGTGTGTGTGTGTGTGTGTGTGTGTGTGTGTGCGGTCGCGCTGCGTCGTCTGTGTGTAGTAGTAGTAGTAGTAGTAGTAGTAGTAGTAGTAGTAGTATAGTAGTAGTATAGTAGTAGTTCTTCAGTTTAAACGGCCTTCCACCAAATAGCGATATCAGACGGGAAGGTGTATGTGTGTGTGTGTGTGGGGGGGGGGGGGGGGGGATGTCACATAGCAAATCATTCGCAATAAACACAGTCATATAGATAATATGGAACATAAAGAACTAAACTGTCAAAGTCATTCGGATGAGACTATAAACCGAGGCCCGTGTGCGAACGCACGCAAAACATCTTGCGCACACGTTAAAATCCCGTTCCGCCTTTCGGAAGAGCAGGCCACTGTGTGCCGGTAGGAACGGATGCAAAAATAATTTTTAAAAGTAATAATAAAGAAACAAAAAACTCAGCATGCACACAGGTGTCGTGTTTAGACACCATCCCTGAGGAAAAATCGGGAAGTTGGAGTCCCCAGGGCGGCTAGGGGCAGCATATGGCAACGTTCTGGTGGCTCCTGCGACGTTACTGGAACCAATCGAATGGGCGATTGCCTTTCCGATGGACCATTCCAGTGGCGTGGAGAGGCTGGGAGGGGGGGGGGGTGTCTGCTGCATGGGTAATAGCTTGCCTTCATTACTTACTCAGGCTTAGCGCCCATAAGACTAAAGCGCAATTCCATAGTCTTCCGAGACTGATGGGTGCCTACTACTACTGCTACTAAACAAGAACATTATCGCCGCTGTCGACGGTAGGAGCTCCATGTTGTGTCACCAGAGTTCGCTATCTTTCTGTCGCTTTGCATGTACAGGATAACTAAGTGGTCAGAGCGCTCGCTTTTCCCCAGTCAAGTTAAGCAGCGTCGAGCGTGGTTGCTAATTGGATGGGTGACCGTTTGCGCGCCTTGGCTTCAGTACAGTTCCCCCAGTTCACCCAGCTGTCAATGGGTACCTGCCCTCTTTAGGGTCAGGGAAGGTAAAGCAGCGAGGGAGAGGAGATGGGCACCGCCCTCAATATGCTGGCGCCTTGAGAAGCTGAGGTCTCTGACGCCTCGCTCCCCTACGACCACACAGGTTATGGCACACCTTTACCTTTTACTGCATGTATTGTACTGTTTCATATTGTCTTGCATCATTTGCACTGTATTAATGTGTTGTATGTCATTGTCATATTACATTCACAACCGCAACACACTCATGACATAAACTACAGTTTAATTCATTGGCAGTGCATTCCAGTGTTTTCAATTTTTAAAAAAAGCACACAAAAACACAAAATGGCAAAACCATGCAGAAACTGAAAAAAAGTGTCATGTTATATCTCTATATATGCTCATAACCTACTTATATCACAGAAATCTTTAATATAAGTTGTTATTGTTATTTCAATTTAAAACCTAGTCTAAAGGTTTCGTTTTTGTTTTATAAGTCTGTTGGAATTGATAAACCATTGTCATCATATAATCGTCAGAAATAAGAACATGCCTTTTATTACTTTCATATCCTAAATATCTCTCTCTCTCTCTCTCTCTCTCTCTCTCTCTCTCTCTCTCTCTCTCTCTCTCTCTCTCTCTCGAGGAGTGTACCTGCATTGGAAACTGATAGCCAATAATAATCTTTAAAATGCAATATAGAAAAAATTAAAATGGCATAAATTATTCCTCCAAAAATTACTCTTCATTTAAAAAAATTCCGATAAAGCGTTTCTTTTCTAGATAAAAAATAATCTCTAAAAAAAAAGTCACCTCTTCATATACTGACATTTAAATATTGTCATGAAATTCAACATATTATGTAAATTAAGTCAGACTGGTAAATACACACATAAGGAAATTTTACATAAAAGAATTTTATGTCAATACAAACATTTGTGAGTCAATTATTGTCGCCATCAAAATCAGCTTCCTCTATCAATGGTAGCATTTTTATAATCCTGTTGACGAGTACAAAACAGTCAATTACATGAGTCTTCTGTGTCCAAAAAAAATAGTTACCATGAAACATTCTGATTAGAAAATAGCCCTGCAGTGTCATAGTGTTCAAAAGTACACACAACCAAATGCATGAGCCCTCTCTGTCAATGAAGTTTGGTGAGAAAGTTCTGCCTGGTCAAAGACTTGTCATTGTAATAGGATAGCTTTCAGCACACACACACACACACACACACACACACACACACACACACACACACACACACACGCACACACACACCACACACACACACAACACACACACACAGAGTCAATTACATTAGCCACCTCTGTCAGAAAGCTTCAGTATAGAAGGATAGGATTGGTCAACAGACATTGTAATAGTAATAATAATAATAATAATAATAATAATAATAATAATAATATAATAATGATAAAAAAATGGAATCTATACAGCGCTATATCTTAGAAAAACGTAGTAGTATCAAGACTTCAAGGAGCACACAACCTGTGTGAGCCATCTTCTGTCAGCAAGATTGAGTTTAGTGCAGAAAGGTCTGACCTGATAAAAAAACAACAAAAAACACCGAAGTATTATCAAAATTATCCAATACCTACACAAGTAATGATGATGTCAACCTTCCTGTTAGCAAGATGTAAAGAACGTGACGACTGAACCATTAACCACACAGCAATATGAAAAACACAACCAACTGTATCAACAGTCACTGTCAGCAAAGATTTAAAAAGACATTCGTTGATAGGTCCACTGCAGTCTGGAGATTTAAAAAGGCATTCGTTGATTGGTCCACTGCAGTCTGGAGATTTAAAAAGGCATTCGTTGATTGGTCCACTGCAGTCTGGCCAATGGGCCTTTTTTGTCGGCTGTGACGATGTCGGTGACGTCAAAGATTTCCTCCTCCGATTCCAGATCATGCTCTACCACAGTGAACTTGGACTCGTCCATACTGAAACACACACACACACACTGCCTTCAGTCTGTTGGGTTGGATTGGATTGTACTGTGTTGTATTGTATTGTACTGTGTCATATTGTACTGTATTCCATTGCATTAGTATTGGATTGGGTTGGATTGTTTTGTATTGTATTCCATTCCATTGTATCGTATCCTATGGTATTGATTTGTATTGTACTGTAAAAGGAAAAGATAAAGGTGTCTCATGACCTAGGCGGCTGTAGGGGAGCGAGGCATCAGAGACCTCATCTTCTCTAGGGGCCAGCATGTTGAGGGTGGCACCCATCTCCTCTCCCTCGCTACTTTACCTTCCCTGACCCTAAAAAGGGAAGGTACACATTTACAGCTGGGTAAACTAGGGGGACTGTACTGAATCCAAGGCACCACAACAGGTCACCCATCCAACTGGTAACCATGCTCGATGCTGCTTAACATTAGATGGGGGAAAGCGAGTGCTCTGACCACTGAGCTATCCCGCCTCTACTGTACTGTATACCCCTTTAAGTCCTGGCAGATTTTTCTGCATAAAATTTGGGCTGCTCTCTCCAGGGAGAAGCTCATCTCCACAAGAGCAGCGCCACCTATGATTTTTTTTTCTTTCTGTTTTCCTGTCTGCAGCTGTATTTGTTTTTCCCTATCAGAGTGCACAAAGAAAATGAGCTGTTCTGAAGTCCATGTGTTGGCTGAGGCCAGCAGGCAGACCTGAAAAATCAAAACCACAGGAGAAGACCAGGCACTACACACATCTCCCCATAAGGGAGTGCAGGAAGAGAAGAATGTTATTTGCTTAGAATGTAAGTTTTTACCGTTGTGTTTTTTGTATTTTTTTTGTACAATACGTCACAGCAGATTTCTCTGCGTGAAATTCGGTCTGCTCTCCCCGGGGAGAGTGCGTCACCACAAGTGCAGCGCCTACCCATTTTTTTTCTTTTTCCTGCTTGCAGCTGTATATGTTTCCCTATCAGAGTGGCTTTTCTCTACAGAATTTTGCCAGGGTCAACCCTCTTGTTGCCGTGGGTTCTTTTACGTGCGCTAAATAATGATGTGTAACACACGGGACCTCGGTTTATCGTCTCATCCGAAAGACTAGCGCCCAGACCACCACTCAGGGTCTAATGGATGGGAAAAAAGTTTTGGGCCCTAACGGGGTTCAAACCACCGCACACTCTGACCCGGACATTTTGCTTTCTAGGCAAGGCGCGTTACCACCTAGACCACCGATCCACCAACCAAATAATCCCCCCAAACAACATCAACAAACAAACAAACGAACCAACGAAACAAAAACAAAAAATACCCCCAAAATTACCCCCCCCCCCCCTCCACACACACAGTATATACTTAGACGTTCTCACTTTGTGTCCTTAACAAAATGTACTCGTGAGAAAGTCTAAGTATATACTCTGTCGGGGGGGGGGGGGGGGATAATTTTGGGGGTATTTTTTGTTTTTGTTTCGTTGGTTCGTTTGTTTGTTTGTTGATGTTGTTTTTGGGGGGTTATTTGGTTTTGTTGGGGGGGGGGAGGGTTGTTTGCTTTCCGGTTTTTTTAAGGGGGGGGGGGGGGGGAGGTCAGAATAATGGAATAAGCACTCATGTGCTTTTTTACATCCAGTCCTCGTGTGTATGTAGTTTTGTCAATTTTGTCATCTGTTCCCACCGACATACAATAGCCTACGCTTCCAAAATGTTCAACAGGTTTTTAATGAGTGCGCAAGATGTTCTCTGTGTGTGCGTGTGCGTGTGCGTGTGTGTGTGTGTGTGTGTGTGTGTGCGTGCGCGCGCGCGCGTGCGTGCGTGCGTGCGTGTATGCGTTCCAACTCACGTGCGTGAGTGCATGCATGCGTATGCGATGGTGAGGGAGAAAAAGACAGAGAGACAGAGACAGACAGACTGAGAGACAGAGTGGAGGGGAGGAGAGGGAATTTCACAGAACATTTTCATACAGCATGCACTCACATAGTGACAACAAACTGGTTTCCGGCCTGGGAGCGGCGCATGCGCGCCAGTCTGATGTAGAAGGGTTTGTCAGTGTCAAGGTCAGAGAAACTCTTCTCCATGTTGTTGAAGGCTTTCCGGTACTGCCTGTGTCTGCAACCATCAGTCAGGAGACGTCATCAAACTGGATGAAAATCGTGTTAGGTTAAAGGTAAAGGCGTCCCATAACCTATGTGGTCGTAG
Organism: Stramonita haemastoma; assembly: GCA_030674155.1. Lineage (NCBI taxonomy): Eukaryota > Metazoa > Mollusca > Gastropoda > Neogastropoda > Muricidae > Stramonita > Stramonita haemastoma. The sequence continues at coordinate 19,472,702 of CM060341.1, read as the reverse complement.
GGGAGCGAGGCATCAGAGACCTCAGCTTCTATAGGGGGCTAGCATATTGAGGGCGGCGCCCATCTCCTTTCCCTCGCTGCTTTACCTTCCCTGACCCTAAAAAGGGCAAGTACCCATTTACAGCTGGGTGAACTGGGGGAACTGTGCTGAAGCCAAGGCGTGCAAACGGTCACCCATCCAACTGGTAACTGCGCTCGACGCTGCTTAACTTGGCTTGGGGAAAGCGAGCGCTCTGGCCACTGAGCTATCCCGTTCCCACAAAATCGTGTTGCTCACCTTAAACCCCTGTGTGTACTATAGCCTTCCCATCGCTATTTTATTTTCTGCTTGACATTTCAACGTCAGTAAATTGTATTTTTTAACTGGTAACTGGTCAATGATTTTTTACCCGATATACAATCATTTGCCTCCTATTATGCCTCGTATATGCCTGAACACCATCTGGAAAGATAAAAATACTCACTCAAGTTCAAGATCAGACTAATTCGCTCCCATTGTCATATCCACACTCCTGCATGCCTGTGAATCATGGACCCTGACTGCAGATTTGGAGAGAAGAGTACAGGAAGTAGAAATGAGATGCTTTCGGAGAGTCCTTGGCATCTCCTACAGAGATCACATAAGCAACGAAGACGTGCATAACAGAATCCAGCAAAACATTGGTCCCTACGAAAATCTTCTATCAATCGTTAAAGAAGGTAAACTTAAATGGTACGGCATGTCACAAGATCAAAAGGACTTGCAAAAACAATACTGCAAGCACTGTCCAAGGAGGAAGAAAAAGAGGCAGACCAAGGAAGAGATGGGAGGACAACATCAGCGAATGGATAGACCTAGAACTCAACAAAACCCGAGAAAGGCAGAACAGAGAGAGGAATGGAGGGAACTGGTTGTCAAGTCTTCAGGGGTGCCCCCACGGTCGCCAGACTAAGGGATAGATAGATAGATAGATATAGATAGATAGATAGATAGATAGATAGATAGATAGATAGATAGATAGATAGATAGATAGATAGATAGATAGATAGATAGATAGATAGATAATATTGCAGCCTTTCCATACGCTATTTTGTTTCCTGCTTGACATTTTCCCAATGTCAGTAAAATTGTATTTTGTAATTGGTAACTGGTTCAAGGATTTTTGACTTGACGTACAATCTTTGCCTCCTATACTCCTTGTATTGCATTGTCATTATACTGCCATTGCATTCATCATTCTTTGCTTATCGTCTGGTGCGTGGTATGTGTAGCGTTTATTCACACAACTAACAACATTCCCCTCTCCCATTAAAAAAAAACGGCAGCAATACCTACTTCTTAACAAATCTGGAAAAATTAATGTTCAACGTTGAGATTTCAAGCAGAAAGCGGAAGAAATCCACAGTGAGGTCGAAGATGAGCAATGCGATCTTGACCCAATCCACGGATGGGATATGTATGACTCCTAGAGGGAATCAGTCATGGCTACGTGTCAGTAGTCAGGGCACCTCTGGCTTGTGATCCCGCTGTGCCCTACCATTGATGTATCTTTGTAGACTTCTGACTCTGAAGATGTGACATGATGATCCTAGGTATGGCTGGGGGTGGGAGAGATTGGAATGAGCGGAATAGGCGCTGCAAGGCAGGAACGTCACAGAGGAGGAGGAGACAGCAAAGACTGATATGAAAAAGTGTACGAGAATGGAAAATGGTCCAAAAATCGTAACAATGTGTTACACTAAAATATATAACAGTTTTTACTAGAAAAAAAAACGACATTGCATTGCAGACATACAGATAGGCAAACTGACACAGACAGACAACAGATGAGACAGAGGGAGAGAGAGAGAGAGAGAGAGAGGAGAGAGAGAGAGAGAGAGAGAGAGAGAGAGAGAGAGAGAAGAGAGAGAGAGAGAGAAGAGAGAGACAAATGAAATGACAATGACAATGACAATGACAATGGTTTATTTGCGATAAGCTTTACGCCCATTCACAAGGGGACAGAGGGATGGGGACTGGGCACAACACATAAATTGGAAACAAAAATACACTGTCAATGACAGCCCAGATGAAACAACATGGCATGGAAATCCATAACATGGGTTTGCAATGATCGAATAGTATCAGTAATAAACTACACCTGTGATACAAATTATCATCAGATTCTAGTCATTAGTTTATGATTATACTTATATACGACAACATCATCTGTCATGACACAATTTCAGACTGTTATCGGTCATCATCATCATCATCATTGGATCAACTATGACACATCTCTACAAGCAAATTCTTTTCTAACAGGTTTGAAAGTTGTTGTCACTTGATCTAGCTTACTCAAAAGATTATCCATTCTATTGTTAAAGTAGTCATGGATTTCTTTAAAGCTGTTCAAAATATCGCCATTCGTGGTTTCTTTGGTCTCACATGTCTGCCCCTCAATAAATTCACCCGAATATTCTGCCTCATTCTCTGCACATTCAGAACCAGACACACTCACGTCTTCCTCACCATCCTCTTTTTCTCTCTCATACATATCCTCTGCCCTTACTTCTGCACTCATGTCATCACTATCACATTCCTTCCCTTCATTCCCAACTTCACCACACAACTGATCACTTTCCATATTGTCAAATTTGACTGTCACTGTCTGTCTGTCTGTGTCATATTGTGTCAAGTCAATCTGCTGACTGTCAAAACAGCTTCTTGAAGAAGGAGGGCACGAATTGCACATGGACACATCATTCGGAGCATCAATCTGTGCACGGTTTGCAGCATACACTAGACTGGGTGGGGTGGGTAAGAATAAACCGGAGACGGAGCCTGTTTGTTTACTTTTTCATCACGGTTTGCTCTGTGTGCTTCTGCACGATTTTTGTCGCGGCACACTTGCGAAAAAGATTTTTTGCGATATGACCTTTGACCTGTGGGTGACAGGAAAATGGTTGTTAGCTTTGCCAGTTAATCTTAGAATGATGACAGTCTGGTCACCTCTACCGTCCACTTTGAACGAGGACAGTGTCTGCTCTTGCAATGCAGCATTGAGCGCACACTCCAAAGTCACTGGGAGTCCTGTGACTGGCATTTTGATGCACAAAAAGAGAAAAAACAACAGCACTCCACTCACAGCTCACACAGAAGCGTCTTGCTGGCAGCCAAGCAAGGGAAGCCACCAAGAGAGAGAGAGAGAGAGAGAGAGAGAGAGAGAGGAGGAGAGAGAGAGAGAGAGAGAGAGAGAGAGAGAGAGAGAGAAAAGCACAAAAGTCCCATAAGGCATACCTGTGCCATCTTGTTAGGCCACACAGGCAGAAGAAACAGCTAAAGACCAGAACTATTGTGCCAACCCCCAGTGACGTCACTAACGATCTGTAACTCACTTGCACACACAGACATACACACAAAGATCATATCACTGTTCACAAGCTGACTTTGGAGCAACAGACAAAGGGGAAGAAAAAGAGGCAGACAGACAGACAGAAGACAGAAAGATGTGTTCTGTGACTCACTGCCCAGGGGTTTATGACAACCAGCTTCTGAATCTTATGATCTTGAAAACTGGGATCATTATTTCAATTTCCCTCATGGGAATGCCGGGGAGGGGGGGGGGGGTCTGTCAGTATAAACAGCATCACCACCTTCTGGAAGTTCTATATGCTAGGAATGCCCTCTTTCTACCCCTCTTTGTTTTTGCCTTGTTTCTTTTCTTCCTGTCACTTCCTTTTTTTTTGCCTGTTTTGTGCCGTTTTGGTCTGTTCTCTGTTTTTTCCCCATCAAGACTTAAAAATAACAATTTTCTCCCACCCTGAAGTTGGATGTTCTGGGCCTGACTTAACAGCTGCTTAACGGCAGTGCAACGTGTTTTCCTCAATATCATGAAAATAACTGCTACCTGAAACATTCGATGGAGAAGATAAATATTTCGATTCTTCGCTGGGCATGACAGTTTGAGGAGGGGGGGAAGAGGGCTCTAATACATCCTGCATCAACTTCTATACAAGACGTCAAATATCTGACTCTGCTCTGTGCATGCAGATTTCAAGAATACACGCCTAAAATTCCGTACAATCTGCTTTAAGATACTTGATGTTTCACTGTCGCCCTGCACATTGTCTTGTGAATGGGTACTGTGCGTGTTGTACTTCGATCCCATCCCTTATGTCATTGTACAAACAATCTGTCTGCTACCTTGATAGCAAGAAGCCATCACAGCGTGCAACTACTCTGCAGATACCTCTGTCTCTCTATGAAGTAATGGTTTGGTTCAATTATTTATCAGTGTCAGTCAAGGCAAACTTCTCCGTGAAATTTGGTTTGCTTTCCCCAGGGAGAGCACGTCGCCACAGAGCAACGCCACCTTTATATTTTTTAACATAGATGGTGGGTACATTTAGATTATACAAAGTAACTCTTTTTTTTATACTTTTAACAGAGGTTTGTCTGTGTCAACTCTATTGTTGCCCTAAGTTGTTTTGTTGATGTCTTTTACCGAAGCTCCGTTTATCATCACATCCGAAAAAAGACTAGTACCCAGACCACTGTTCAAGGTCTGGTGGACGTAGGAAAAAGTTCAGACTCAAACCATGATTGAACCCAGGACTTCTTCCCCCTTTAGGATAAGGTAAGGTAAAGCAGCCAGGGAGTTGGAGTCGATTTGTATGACCCATCCAAGATAATTGAAATGTTCAACACCAGGGTGCGTGTGTGTGTGTTTTTTTGGGGGGTGGATGGCAGTCCCTTTGATGAGACAGCCACACCCAAGGACTGGGTGGTCAGTAGAAGTTCAGTCACTGGTCCACACTTCCACTCCTAGCTGAGGTCTAGCTTCAAGAAGTGCTACAGGACACCGTGGTCACACCCCAGGCAATGGTCTTGGCTGACCAGTTAAGCGACATGGTGACATCAAGTCCTGGGGGCAAGGGATAAGTGACAGCAGGGAGGCATCTACAAAGTAGTTGTATACAGTCATGAGGGGACGGGATAGCTCAGTGGTCAGAGTACTTGCTTTCCCCAAGCTACGATTAAGCAGCAACGCGCGTGGTTACCAAGTGGATTGGTGACCGTTTGGGCTTTGACTTCAGTATAATCCCCCAGTTCACCCAGCTGCAAATGGGTACCTGCCCTGTTTAGGATCAGGGAAGGTAAAGCAGCGAGGGAGAGGAGATCGGCGCCGCCCTCAACATGCTGGCACCTGGAGAAGCTGAGGTCTCTGATGCCTCGCTCCCCTCCGACCACATAGGTTATGGGAAGATCTTTACCTTTACCATGGCAGCTTGCTATCAAGGTAACAGGCAGATTGTTTGTACAACAATACACAGGTTGAGATCCATGTACAACATGCACAATGCCCCTTCACAAAACAATGGCAGACCACTGGAAGTTTTCCCCTCCCCAAAAATGACATCATGACTGCTGCTGACTTATCTTCTTAAAAGGATATATAGCTACAGATATAAAAACATTTTGTGAAGCAATGATTTGGCGTTTTTGTCCAAATTAAACTATGGATAGAAAACATCTATGAAGCAATGTATTTGGTTCTATATCCAAATTAAGGTACACGATGGATGTAAAATCATTCATAAAACAAAAGTTTAGATTCTATAAATAAATTAAAGTAAGAATTCAACAACAAAAAGCCTAAGACACGTCCCTCGGTATTCTATTGGTAAAGCTGAAAAATAAGTATTTTAACACAACTTTTATCAGGACAATGACACTGGAGTGGATGCTATAGACTTATGATACTATTGGCACAACTGCCATGTTCCCAGCATAAATGACTGAAATGACCACTAACGTCACCTTCATCTTAAATCTCTGTGCTGAAAACAACAACGACCATGACTCATTTGTCTACAACAGCTGCTGTTTTTGCATGGCCTGGTACTCACTGAATGTCGTCCGAAGAAGGGGAAAGTCAGAGGCTGAGTCATGTTGTCTGCCTCTTTCATCGCGTCACCTGCACTGGGTCTCTCTCTCCTTCCAGGACGCATGATCCACGCCCTTGAGGAATTACCATGTCCAGTTCTGGGTAAGAATCTGGTGTGGGGGGCTTCGGGCGTCTGGGAAAGGGCAGGGGGAACAGTCTGTGTTGTGTGGCGTTTCTTTCTTTCAGAAACTCACTGACACCCATTTGTGGGCCCAGGACCAGCTGGTCTAACAAAAGGTCATGCCCCAGTGGATCAGAGACCTGTGGAAGCTGCAGCCCGAAATGCAGGTTGTCCTCCTGACGACTCAACAAGCCTGGGTGATGTCTGCCATAATGGTGACCGTGAGTTTTGCGTTTGGGTTTTGTCTCTGGCTTGGAAAAAGGTGTTTGGTCACTCTGCTTGAAGAGCTGGTCATTGGAACTCTTCCTTTGCGTTTCCAGTTTATTTGCCACTGCCGTTTTGGTTGTTGTAGTAGTGAAAACAGGGCTTGTTTTCTTTTTTTGAGCATCCTTTCCTGAAAACTTTGCTGCAAGTGCTAAAATTCTCTTCTTCATATTCTCTATAACAGCTGGTGAAAATTTTTGTGAACTCGAAAGCCTTGCTGGAGTGACGAGATCTTGTGGCACCACAGGTCTTGTTTTGTCTGTAACACCATCACTTATATTGGCTGAAGCATGCAATGCCTTCATGGAATCTTTATCAGAACCGGAAGGAGCATGATGCACAAAAGACTTAGAAGTCATGGGAGTAGAAAAGTTTATTCTGGGGTCATCAAGGTGAGCGATGGACTGTGTATTAATATTGCCAGGTGACTTTAGGTCATTGGAAATGACATTTACAGCAGAAACTGGCTTGATGAGCACTGAGTTACCATAGTTAGACCCTGGATGCTGGTTCTGGTCAAAAATGATATTGCTCACTGCTAGTGGACGACTGCTCTTAGCGTCACTGTGTGATGTGGGATAGGTTTTTGTTCATACATCACATCATTCTTTTCAACAGCTTGACTCTGCGGTTGTTTCTTCACGTCGTGATTTGGCAGAAACTGGCTCTTCAGTTCTTCTGTCATCTTGGTGTTTGTCAGCAGCTGACTGCTTTGCTGCTGAGGGTGTTGTTGCTGTGTTGGATTGGTATTTGCCATCAATTGATGATTATACTTTTTCAGATCGTTATTCTGGTTCTCTGCTGGACTTGTTCTGTCAACATTTGTTACGAACTGGTTTTGAACCCGAGTTATTCTTACACTGTTTGCTGGGTATGGTTTTTCTTCTTTGTTTGCTACCTTGATCTCTGTCCACTGCTGAGTTTGACCTGTTGGGGCGGTCTGATAGATGTGTAAGTCAGCTGTGTCACTGCTCACCACTGACTGGTCATGTTTCAGGTGGGAAAGATCGTGGTTTTCACCTCACCTTTTGCAACAGCTTGATTTTGTATTTGAAATCCCGTCTTTTTTTTCTCTTGCTGCCTCAGTTTATGACCCGAAGTATCTGCAGCTACCAGCAGATGTTTTCTTGTATTGTCACCCCCTTCTGAGGAAGTCTGGTCCAGATGTTGGGTCTGAATGTTCGGTACAAGTGTTTGCTTAGCGTCCATGGTGCGAGCTTTTGACTGCTGCACCAGGGCATCATGGTTTGTACCGACAGCTACCGAGGACTGTTCAGTGCCATGGTTTAGCTTCTCTGAAGGCAACACACCCTGGGGTTCCATGGAAGTTGTTTTCTTTGGTATCATGAAAGGCTGTTGTTTATGGCTGTCTTGTTTTCCTGTGTCGTCAAGTGTGGTCTGTGATCACTTTTGTATGCAGCATCCATTTTATTCAGGTTTTCCTTGACATCAGCTGGTTGTAGTTTTGAAATCATGGCTTTTGTTATGTCAGGTTTGAGTCTGTGTTGATTTGCATGCACATAGTTTGACGATGCAACATTTGCACTAAGAGGTTTGTTAGAAATACCATGTTCCATATCAGTGTTTTTCAGGCTGTGACCTTCATTGCTGAGTTTTCTATAATTGCTGATAGGTGGAGGTTTTTCAACATGATAGTTCCTTGCACTGTTCTGTAAAGGTAACTGATGTGGACGTGAATGTAAAATGATAGTTTGGGATTTTTCTTTTGGCAGTGGAGAGCTTTTTAAGTGTTCATTCATACCGTTTTCAGTTTTCTTAATCAAGCTCAAATGGTTTTTGCTCATTCGCTGGTCATCAACGTTGCTCATTACTCTTGATCTTTGCAAATGTTGTTCTATCTTTTGGGATTTGATAACGGGCTTTCCAGAGTTGACTGATGGCTTTCGCCTGTCTTTGTTGAAAAGTAGTGCTTCCGTAGCAGGACTGGCTGCTTTTCCATCATCTGCTTCCATGCTTTTGTTGTTTGCCATTAAGGATGCATTAACTTGACTGTAAAGAAGTTTTTCTGCGTTTTCAGTGTTTGCAATTATTTGGTTAAGAATAGCTTCCTGTTGTAAGAACTCTTTAGAATAATGGTCAACGACAGAAGAGAGAGCTTTTATTACATTATCGCTGAGGTTAATGTGGTCTATTTTGTCTTGTTGCACCTTGCTTATTTTGTCTATTTGTTTCTTGGGTATTTTTTGTTTATTCCCGTCTTCTTTCATGTTAGAAGTATCTTCATGAATCACAGGCTTCTGATTTCCTTTGCTCTTTCTCTCTGTAGGAAGTTTTCTTTGAAAGCTTTGAAGTTCGTGTAGTTTTCTTTCCAAGTCGTTGTGTTTGTTGTCAACTGATTTACCGTCTGCTTTGCTTTTGAATTCTTGCTTTCTCAATGGCTTCTTCACGATGTTATGTCTTTCATTCCAGGTTTTGTGTGCCTCTTGCATACGCTCAGAGGTCTTGACCTCTTGATTTTTTGTATTCTGATTGTGCTTCGCTGGTGAGGTGGGCCCACTCATACTTCCATAAACTCTCTTAGCTGTGTTTTGTGTTTCTTTTTCCACTGGTTCCTGTTTCACCTCAGGATTTACAGGAAATGTTTTCAATCTATTCCGTGTTGTTTTGGTATCAGATTTCCCTGTCAACCCGTTGAAGATCTTCTTGCCATTTTCATTTTTCTCCTCCTTCCTGACATGGTCTTGCGGCAAGTGAGCTTGACCCTCAGAGGCTGTTCTGTGGTGGTCAGGTGTAGGGCCAGTCTGCAGGGTGCCTTTGGTCTCACTCTGAGGGGTGACCAGCACCTTGCGTAATGTCTGAACGGCCCCCTTTCCAGACTGAACAGTCTGAGTCTTCACGCCCTTTTGTGGGGCCTGCTTCTCCTCTTGACGGTGGTCCTTATCTTTACCATTATTCTTGTCAGCCAAAGGCTGATGCTGCTCTTCCTTGCCTGGCTGCAACACGTTCCCAGGTGGAGCGATGCCAGGCTGAGGAGGTAAACGCTGGAGGTTGTTTTTTATCAGCCCTACCTGCTGTCCAGTTCCTCCCGGGTCAGTTTTACCTGAAGATTTTCTCTTCTTTTGTCTCCTCCTCATCCCCCTCCTCGTCCTCCTCTTCTTTCTCCTGCCTGCAGCTGGGGAGAACAGGTGTCGTACTTGGCGTAAAAAGGGTTGATCCATGCTGGGGAATGATGGTTTGTTTCTCCCAGGTTGAGTAAAGGGCACGGTTCACAGGGTGGTGCCGTTTCCTTTTCTGTGGGCTGGGGTTGATGTGTGAATAAGGACGTCTGGCAAAGTCCGCCTGTTGCCTTTCCATGAAAACTGTTGTTGATGTTGTTGTTGTTGTTGCCAGTGTCGTTGTTTACCTTGCTGACTGCGTCATGGTCGGGAATCTCATGTGCTTGTTTCTTGTCAATGCTGGTGGCTACTTGATTGACTGGGACATCATTGGGTGATGTCAGTCTTCTGTTCTTTGACTGGGGCAGGGTTGTGGATGTCATTGGCTGGCTTGTGGGTGTCAACGTGGTGGTCAGGTCCTGTGTTTCTTGGTGACGAGGACAGGGCTGTCAGTGTCATTGGTTTGTTTGTGGATGTCACTGTCATTGTCAAGGTCCTGTGTTTGTTTGGCTGACAAGGACAGGGTTGTGGGATGTCACTGTGATTTTCAAGGTCCTGTGTTTGTTGCTGAGCTGAACAGGTGTGGATGTCACTGTGATTGTCAAGGTTCTGTGTTTGTTGGCTGACTGAATCAGGGTTGTGGGATGTGTCCTGATGATTGTCAAGGTCCTGTATTTGTTTGCTGTCAAGAACAGGGTTGTGGGTGTCATGTGACTGTCAAGGTCCTGTGTTGTTGGCTGAGTGGATCAGGGTTGAGGATGTCACCTGTGGCGTCACTGACCGGGGTGGGAGCTGACGGCGTGTGTTGACAGAAAGAGTTAGGAAGGACTGTGGTGAGTCTGGTGTGGCTTGTCTTGTCACAGCTGAAAAAGAAAACGCTATCAAATCTCCCTCTCTCTCTCATTCAATTCAATTACTTTGTTTTCTGACAGAGAAATTTGCAGGTGTTACAAGCCATACAATAAAAACAGTAAGTCAAAAAACATTTATCACAGAAACATATCACAACATAGTATCCAAACAAGAAGAGAGAAGATGTGTGTGTGTGTGTGTGTGTGTGTGTGTGTGTGTGTGTGTGTGTGTGTGGTGCGTGCGCGCGCGTGCGTGCGTGCGTGCGTGCGTGCGTGCGTGCGTCGTGTGTGTGTTTGGCTAACCCACTTTCCCGACTCTGTACGAGTGCCATTTGGGACCGTTGTGAAATGGTTTTATAAGCGTAAGGTATGATGGTCCTTGTATGGATAGATCTTCTACATGAAATAATAAAAACACTTGAACGTCATTGTGACTGTGGGACAGAAACTGATCTCAAGATAAGGCACCTTTAGAAAGCCAGAAGTGTGGGTTTCAACCCTGCTCAAGACCCCCCCCCCCCCCCCCAACCATCCCTTCACCCCCGTTAGACCTGTCCTTGAGTGCTAGTCTGAGTGCTAGTCTTTGGGTGGGACAATAAAGGGAGAGCCCGTGTGCAAAACACGCATTGAATGCGCGAAACTGAACTCACGGCGACGCCACCAAAAGTGTTGACCTCGGTAACATTCTGAAGAAAAAAGATGCCACTCTTAAAGGAAGCAAATACACATACAGATTTCTTTTTAAATAGGTGGTATGTACTGCACTTGTGGTGACGCACTCTCCACCGCGACGGAAAGGGGTATAGACTACAACACAAAACAATTCAATACGATAAAGTGCAATACATTGCAATACAAATACAATACAGCATAATACAATATAAAACACGCAATACAAGACGATTAAATACGATACACTACAACACAATGCAGTACAACGCAATTCAATACAATGCGATTCAACAACAATCAATACAATACAGTGCAATTCAATACAATACAATACAAAACAGTACAATTCAATACAATGCCATACAATGAAATTGGGCTCATTTCAATACGATACAATGCAATACAATACAAAACGATACAATGCAGTTCTATACAATACAACGCAGTAAAAAATATAGTTCAATACGATCCGTGCAATTCAATACAATGATACAGTACACTAACAGTACAGATCAGTACTGTACAGTACAACAGAATGGATATGGATAGTACAGTTCACGTCACCTGCTGAGGACAGGAAGAAAACGAAGACTCGGATCTTCAGCAGGGCACAAGTCAGTGTCATCGTTTTCCTACACAGCCCATGCACAGCCAGGCAAACTGTGCGTCATCAGTTATGACGTAGTTACGCATTGACGTCATCCTAGTGTGTTCTTTCGACTTGCAAAAGATTCAAGTGCTCTCTCTCTCTCTCTCTCTCTCTCTCTCTCTCTCTCTCTCTCTCTCTCTGTTTACAGTACGATGTACAATAAAACCTTTCAGTGTTCAGTTCAGTGTTCTCTCTGTTACAGAAATTCTGTAGTATAAGTATTTTTTACTACAGTTAAGCCAACAGATAGATCGTGTGTAGTAACAACTGAACTATTACAAAAAAACACTGAATTAACAACGAACCTTTAAGCACTATGTCTGATATCAATTATTTTTTTCCTTCCTAGGCTAGAGCGCGGAGGTTCACGGGTGTTAAGATTTTTTTTTTTTAGCATATGAGACTGTTTTTGCCCCCGTTTTTTTCCCCCCACATTCTGACTTTTGGGAGAATCCATCTATTTCTTTGTACAGAGAGTGTGCCACATTAACGGTTCAGAGTATCAAGGTCACAGGGAAGGCTCCTCAAAGACTATTCAATACACATGTATACAACACAAGCAGACAACAATACAGCAGGGGAATGGGTATCAGGCTACAGCTGATCTTAATCCCCACCCCACCCCTGAAGTGTACATTTGATGCTGGTGCAGACATGTAACGTACATTAGTATCAACAAAATCCCTTTCCATATATAGGCTAACTATAAAGGTAAAGGTGTCCCATAACCTATGTGGTCGTGGGGAGCGAGGCATCAGAGACCTCAGCCTCTCTAGGGGCCAGCATGTTGAGGGCGGCGCCCATCTCCTCTCCCTCGCTACTTTACCTTCCCTGACCCTAAAGAGGACAGGTAGCCATTGACAGCTGGGTGAACTGGGGGACTGTACTGAAGCCAAGGCGCGCAAACGGTCACCCATCCATTTTGGTAACCATGCTCGATACTGCTTAACATTAGCTTGGGGAAAAGGGAGCGCTCTGACCACTGAGCTATCCTGTCCCCTCTTATCATTTGTATAATTATACAAACACCATCACATTGAAACTTGAGGAAAATAATAATACACTACCAAACTGAAGTAAACACAAAGTGTAACGAAAAATGCACAAACACACTCGTAGCTATGAAACCAAGGGGAAGAAACTGTGCAGACGACTCAGACCAATAATTTCTTCCCTTTACATGTCAACACACAAGGACGGAAGGAAGGAGGGAAGGAAGAGCACTCCACTGCAAAACCACTTACATTGTTTGGTATGTATGTTGTAAAATCGTTTGAATTGATGCGCTGCTTTGATAATGGTAATATCATCATTAAAAATTGCTTGCCAGTCCCCATAAACTATGGGACTTTCTTTTTAAAATATGGTTTTAGAGTATCGATTGTTTGATGGCAAACAGTTTAATGTGGAATGAAGGGAACAAATGCCATCATCATCATCATCATCGCTATTTTTGTCTTTTCACGTTGGTCTTTATTCTCTCCTTTATGATTTGATTCTTTATGTAGTGCATCCATTCATCCGCATTTGTGATGGGGCCCTGATTGTAGAACGTCAGTGGGCGAGATTGGTTGTAACTACATGATCTTGACACTGTCACCTACAGTATGGTCCCAACCTCCGGCAAATGGTCAGTTTGGATGGAGAAGGACACTTCATGGCTGCTCCCCTAGCTGAGGGTACAGCTCAGTGTCACCTACACACTACCAGTGTCCAGTGATGGTTTTGCTTACCTATCTACACCAGTGTAATGCCAACTACCGCATATGTCAGATGATGGACTGAAGAGTAAAGACAGTGCCATTGTCAAGACAACAGCAGATCCAAAGAAGCCATCATAGCTTGTCGTCTTCTGGTCACTGCCATGTCAGACTTTCTGCGCTGGCTCCCCATTGGTGTCTGTGGACTTCTGACCAGGCTGGACATCTCTGTGTCAGGGGAGGTCAATGCAGCAATGGCCACTGTTGTTTTACCTTTTAACACAGCTCTGAGCCGTTTTCTTTACACATACACCACCATGAAACAAAAACAGAATAGAGAGAGAGAGAGAGAGGAGAGAGAGAGAGAGAGAGAGAGAGAGAGAGAGAGAGAGAGAGAGAGAGAGAGAGAGAGGAGAGAGAGAGAGAGAGAGAGAGAGAAGATAATCTAAAAACATTTGTCATTACCCAGGTGAAGAATGAAATAAACTGTCTTCAGTCATCAAGAAGTCTACAATGACACACTACCTAACAATCACAGAAGTATGTTGATTAAAATAGATGTCATGATTACTGGATAAAATACAGCCTGTAGTTTGTTTCTCTTTTTTATACCTCTAGTTGTGTTTGTTGTGTTCATGCATGTGCATATGCAGATACTTTTGATTGGACATGTTTTTCGAGGGACTGTAATTGCCATGGTTTTATACCCATCTACCTTTGGCACATAATACGTAGTTCATATTTTTTTTTGTGTTTTTGTAATGTTCTGTCTGCATATTCATATTACATGATCTTTTATTGCGCAAGCAATGAGAGGGAAGCCGCCGCTGTAGTCTAGTGGTTAGGGCGTTGGACTCGTAATCTAAAGGTTGCGGGTT
>CM060341.1:19451043-19453543 GCA_030674155.1 Stramonita haemastoma | reverse complement strand
ACACACACACACACACACACACACACACACACACACACACACACACACACACACAAAGTGCGAAACACTCGCGCGCGCGCACACACACATAATGGTTATACACTTTGGCAGGGTGATGGGGATTTTAGCAGCTGAAAGCAGGGACAGACAGAAGATGAAACAGGAGGGGACAATCTTAGGTTTGGAACAGATATGTCATTTTGGGGGGCGGGATAGCTCAGTGGTCAGAGCACTCGCTTTCCCCCCCAGTCATGTTAATTAAGCAGCGTCGAGCGCGGTTACCAGTTGGATGGGTGACCGTTTGCGTGCCTTGGCTTCAGTACAGTCACCCACCCCACCCCGTTCCTCTAGCTGTAAATGGATACCTGCCCTATTTAAGGTCAGGGAAGGTAAATCATCGAGGGAGAGAAGATGGGCGCCACCCTCAACATGCTGGCCCCTAGAGAAGCTGAGGTCTCTGACACCTCGCTCCCCTACGACCGCCTGGGTTATGGAACACCTTTTACCTTACCTATGTCATTTTAGCGTGCTTGCGCGGATTGCATTTCACTGAAACCTCTTCTCACACGTCCAAAACACTGGACTGGTCATAAAGCGCAACAACCTGGGCTCTTCTTTATAGCTTGAAAAACCTTCTGAAGTTGGGCTACTTTTTTTTTATTCTTTTATATCGAGGGTAATGGAATAAGCACTCATGTGCTTTTTTACATCCAGTTCCCATGTGTACGCAGTTTTTGTAAATCATGTCATCTATTCCCACCAGCACACGATGGCCCGCTCTTACTAAAAGCGGAACAGGAATTATCGTGTGCGCAAGATATTTTGTGTGCGTTCGCACACGGGGCCTCGGTTTGTAGTCTCATCCGAAGGAATTTTGGGGGGAGTGGAGTCAACACTGATGAAAAATCCCCTCGAACGAGAATCGAACCCGGGTCGTCAAATTTCGAGCGCACTGTTCTATCCCGTCCCCCAACTATGGCTGCCTGTATGGCAAGGTATAAAGGGGGAAAAAAGTCCTACATATAAGATTCTTATCTTTTGTTCATTTATGGATAGTCTCAGAGGTTTGTTGATTTATTTTTTCCAGGTGGGATGAGTGAGACACGCCACATTATTCTGGGTGACCCTTTTAGGTGTGGAGTTGGGGAACACACAACAACAACAACAACAACAACAACAACAACAACAACAGCAACAACTCTATCATAAGCTTCGTTAACCCTCTTAAAGAAAGCACGAATTTCCCTCTGATGAGACTGTAAACCTAGGCCCGTGGGCGAACGCACGCAGAACACTTTGCACACACGTTAAAGCCTGTTCCACTTTTCGAAAGAGTAGGCCCTTGTGTGCCGGTTGGAAACGTATGACAAAATTTATAAAACCGCATACACACGGGGACTGGAAGTAAAAAAAAAAAAAAAAAAAAAAAAAAAAGGACACGAGTGCTTAATCCATTATCCTCGATTTAAAAGGAATAAGATACAAAATTTTAAAAAATAAATAAATAGAAAAATGAATTTAAAAAAAATAAATAATTAATTAATTAATTAATTAAAATGATTTGGAAGCAGGTGTCACAGACAAACTTGTCTACTGTTTCACAGCTTTCTGTCCGGTTTCACACCACCGAACATCGCCTGTGTTCTTACTGAGATTCACAGGCAAAGATTCAGGGATAGAATTGTCAGGAGCCTTCAACAAAACAGACTACAACTGTCAACCTTGAGGAGAATAGACCGATGTGTTGTCAGAACACTAGCTTTCACTTTATGATTTGGAAGAAAACGACTGCAGGTAACCGCTTACAACTTCTCAATTATCTGTAAAATGATTTATCGGTGGTCTAGAGGTAACGTGCCTGCCAAGAAGTAATTCGGATGAGGCTATAAACCGTGGTCAGATGTGCGAACGCACGCAGAACATCTTGCGCACACGATAAAACCCCGTTCCGCCTTTCGGAAGAGCAGGCCATTGTGTGCCGGTAGGAGCGGATGACAAAATTATAATTAAAAAAGCCAGCCGTGTTTAGACACCATCCCTGAGGGAAAAAAATACCGCGCTGCACTTGTGGCGACGCGCTCTCCCCAGGGAGAGCAGCCCGAATTTCACGCAGATGAAATTCTGCTGTGACATAAAGTGGTATACAATAAAATAAATAAAAGAAAGTGGAAATTACGGGTCTGAAGAGTGCATAGGTTTGATCCCCGTTTTGGGCCAAAAACTTTCCCCCTATCTTTTAGACGATGGGTGGTGGTCTGGGTGCTGGCCTTTCGGATGAGATAATAAACCCAGGTCCCGTGTATTGCACATAAATTATTTGGCGCGCGTTAAAAAAAATACCCACGGCAACAAGAGAGTAATACCTGGGAAAAAAAATGTAGGAAAAAAAGCCACTCTGATATGGAAACAAATACAGTTGCAGACAAGAAAAGAAAACATGGGTGGCGCTGCTCTTGTGGCGACGTACTCTCCCTGTGGAGAGCAGCCCGAACGCAGAGAA
>CM060341.1:19416043-19431043 GCA_030674155.1 Stramonita haemastoma | reverse complement strand
GTGATGTTTATCTGTACCCCCATTCAGAAGGGGCTTTGGCCTATACTGAATAAACTTTGTTTTCAATTTCAATTTCCAAATACAATCTCTGTCTCTCTGTCTGTCTCTCTGTCTGTCTCTCTCTCTTAGTTTTAAGCTGTAGTGTCACAGAGTTTTGTTGTTGTTGTTGTTGTTGTTGTGTTGTTGTAGCGTGTTCCTCAGCAGAGCATTCCTTGCATGTGTGTGTGTGTGTGTGTGTGTGTGGGGGGGGTAATGGGGGGTTAGGGGGGTTACCCACTTTATACACTGATTACACATACCATCCGGGGATTACTTTGAGACCCTATGTACACACTGAAAGAGTAGTTTTCCCCGAGTAATTATTTTTCAATGCCTCGCTATTTATATATATATATATATTATATATATATATATATATATATATATATATATATATATATATATATATATATATATATATATATATATATATATATATATATATATATACGCCTGTTACACACATCATAACTGGTGCTCCGATGGTAGGCCTAACAATAGGCCTGTTATCTACATCATAACTGGTGCTCCGGTGGTAACAATAGGCCCGTTACACACATCATAACTGGTGCTCCGGTGGTAACAAGTTACACACATCATAACTGGCCTAATAATAGGCCTGTTACGCACATCATAACTGGTGGTCTCATGGTAACAAAAGGCCTGCTACCCACATCAAACTGGTGCTACTATGGTAACAATAGGTCTGTTACCCACATCATAACTGGTGCTCGGTGGTAACAAGTTACGCACATCATAACTGATGCTCCGGAGGTAACAATAGGCCTGTGACCCACATCATAACTGGTGCTCCGGTGGTAACAAGCTACGCACGTCATAACTGGCCTAATAATAGGTCTGTTACACACATCATAACTGGTGCTCCGGTGATAATAACAGACCTGTTACGCACATCATAACTGGTGCTCCGGTGATAATAACAGACCTGTTACGCACATCATAACTGGTGCTCCGGTGATAATAACAGACCTGTTACACACATCATAACTGGTGCTCCGGTGGTAACAAGTTACGCACATCATAACTGGTGCTCCCATGGTAACAATAGGCCTGTTACCCACATCATACATAACTGGTGGTCCGGAGGTAACACACAAGTCTTGAAGACCAGAAGTCACAGGTTCCATTAAACAATTTTTTTTCTTTTTTCAGTCCCCGGCTAGAGCTGCGAGGTTCTCCGATTTTGTGTATGCCACCGTTTTTGCCCACCCTCAAGTAAAAAGGTAATGGTAAAAAGGTAACGGTAAAGGCAAAGATGTCCCATAACCTAGGTGATTGTAGGGGAGCGAGGCGTCAGAGACCTCAGCTTCTCTGGAGGCCAGCATATTGAGGGCGGCGCCCATCTCCTCTCCCCTCCATCGCTGCTTTACCTTCCCTGACCCTAAAGAGGGCAGGTACCCATTTACAGCTGGGTGAACTGGGGAACTGTACTGAAGCCAAGGCGCGCAAACAGTCACCCATCCAACTGATAACCACGCTCGACGCTGCTTAACTTGACTTGGGGAAAGCGAGCGCTCTGACCAGTGAGCTATCCCACCCACCCTTACGGTAATCCCAATTCTGATTTCGGGGATGACGTCTCAACTTGGCATCAGTTTGCATATACTTTTAAAAAAATATTGTCATCACAAGGGCGCCTACAAGGGCGAAACAGCCTACTCTTTCGCAAGGCAAGGCAGGTTTTAACGTGTGGGCAAGATATTCTCTGTGTTTGCACACGGGATTTCAGTTTATAATTTCATCTGAATGACCTTAGTTTAGGGGGAGTGAAGTCAGTACTAGCGTTGCTTCTTTTTTTTATCATTTTTTTTCTTTTATATCGAGGATAATGGGATAAGCACTCATGTGCTTTTTTCATCCAGTCCCCGTGTGTATGCAGTTGTGTATATATTGTCATCTGTTCCCACCGGCACACAATGGCCTACTCTTACGAAAAGCGGAACAGGATTTAACGTGTGCGCAAGATGTTCTGCGTGCGTTCGCACTCGGGGCCTCGGTTTACAGTCTCATCCGAAAGACTTTTGGGGAGAGTGGAGTCAGCACTGATGTTAACTCCAGGAGAAAAATCTCCTCGACCGGACTCGAACCCGGGTCGTCAAATTGCCAGCGCAATGTTCTGACCAGTAGGCTATCCGTCCCCCTCGTCGAATGCCGAGACAGCAAATATCGTTGTCTGTCATATGAGCGAAAATGCGTTCCGCTGCCTTTAAGCGCCTGACAAGTCAGGCCCAGCGCATCCAACTTCTGCATGGGAGGGAGCTGTTATTTTATAAGTCTTTCTAGGAAAAAAAGGCAGGAGAATGGACCAAGAAAGCAGAAAACAGACAAGAAGCAAATAACAGGAAGAAAAGGAACAAGGCAGACACAAAACAAATAGCTAGAAAAAGGGGGAATTTCAAGTACAAAATTTCCAAAAGCTGGGGATGCTATTTATACTGACAGGCCCTGGCATCGCCACGGGTTTGTTTTGTTTGCTTATTTTATACCACTTTAGGTCACAGCAGATTTCTCTGCATGGAAATTCGGGCTGCTCTCCCCGGGGAGAGCGCGTCGCCCCAAGTGCAGCGCCACCCATTATTTTTTTCTTTTCCCTGTCTGCAACTGCATTTGTTTCCCTATCAGAGTGGCTTTTTTCTGCAGAATTTTTCCCAGGGTCAACCCCCTTGTTGCCGTGGGTTCTTTTACGTGCGCTAAATAATGTGTAACACACGGGACCTCGGTTTATTGTCTCATCCGAAAAACTAGCACCCAGACCACCACTCATGGTCTAATGGATGGGGGAACAGTTTTCTTCCAAAAAACCGTAACGTGTGCATAAGATGTTCTTTATGCATTCTCACATAGGGCCTCGGTTTATAGTCTCATCCGAAGGACTTTCTGGGGGAGTGGAGTTGGAACTGATGTTAACTCAGAGGAAAAACCCTCTTGAACGAGATTCGAACCCGGATCAGCAGATCACTAGTGCATCACTCTGACCACCAGGCTATCCCATTCATCCAGAGAGAGCTACTGCTTCTGAAAGTGATACAATGCAATACAACACAATACAATATTATACCATATAATACAATGCAATACAATACAATATAATACAACACAATACAGTACATTGCAATGCAGTACAACACAATACAGTACAATATAACACAATACAGTACTATATAATACAATATAACAAAATACAACACAATACAAAAGGTGTCCCATAACCTATGTGGTCATAGGGGAGCAAGGCATCAGAGACCTCAGCTTCTCTAGAGGCCAGCATACTGAGGGAGGCACCCATCTCCTCTCCCTCGCTGCTTTACCCTTCCTGACCCTAAAGAGGGCAGGTACCCATTTACAGCTGGGTGAACTGGGAGACTGTACTAAAGCCAAGGCACACAAACAGTCACCCATCCAATTGGTAACCACGCTTGATGCTGCTTAACCTTAGCTTGAGGAAAGTGAGGGCTCTAACCACTAAGCTATCCCATCCCCACAATACAACATAACACCATACAACACAACACAATACAGTACATTACAATACAACAAAATGAACACAATACATTACAACACACTGCATTACAATATATTACAATACAATACAATGATATGAGCCACAGCAGCAACGACTTTCCAACAGGTTCATAATCATACTGATTCTGACTTGCTCTGATTTGTTTTTTTTTGTTTTTGTTTTGTTTCCTCACTCGAAAGATTTTTCATCAGTTTCATCCGAAGTCAGTGTATGGTTACCTATATGATAATGGCAAGGTCCTTGAACACATCCATGCATGCGCACCAACTTCTCATCGTGCGTGTATTTACGCCTTCGCAGTATTTCATGCATGTGATGGGTGAGACACAGTCCATATTCTGGGTGACCTCCAGCGCGTTAATCCCACCCAACACCAGTATCATTTGTAGATTTTTAAAAAGCTTTTGATACAACTGATCACATATTTCTCATTAGAAAGCTAGACCTGTATAATCTCTCTACAAATACCCTAGGACTACTTGCTTGCTATTTTACCAACAGGCAACAATGTGTCTCAACAGCTACATCCACATCCAGACCAAAATCCATTCATTATGGAATACCACAGGGATCCATGATAGAACCAATTCTCTTTTTATTATACACAAATGGCCTTCCTTTCGATATCAAATTCAAATGTGAACTCTTTGCTGATGACACAACCATTCATTCAAGCCATAACAACATTTACTCTCTTGCAAAACACATTACAAAAAAGCGCTGATGATCTTGCTGAATGGACTGAACTGAACCACATGTCTACCCACCCACCCCCGAAATAAAAAACAAACTACATGCTTAGTTAATAATAAAACTGCTGATCTGAACTTGTTAAGCACAGACTTTAAAATGGAGTTGTGAGGAGACAAATTACATAAACAGCTCCAGAACTGCAGAATAGTATCATTCAAACGTCTCCATTCAGCAAAATCAACTAACACCCCTTCTTGTTGTTTTTGTTTTCTTTAATTTTGACAGGCATTATCAGAAGAAATGTGCAACATTTCTAGCAAAGAAAATCACAAGCATGTGCTCCATCTACCTTCCCAAAGTGGATCGGTGGTCTAGAGGTAACGCATCTGCCTGGAAAGCAAAAAGCCCAGGTTTGAAGTGTGTGGTTCGATCCCTGTTTGTGCCCAAAATTTGCCCCCTTCCACTGGGTCATGAGTGATGGTCTGGGTGCTAGTCTTTCGGAGACAATAAATTGAGGTCCCATGTGTAACAAGTTATATGCATTTAGTGCAGGTGAAAGAACCCACAACAACATGAGGGTTGTCCCTGGCAACATTCTGTAGAAAAAAAGGCACTCTGATAGGAAACAAATACACTATGCAGACAGAAAAACAAAAAGAAAAAACATAATGGGTGATTTATTCTTTTTTTTTTCTTTTATATCGAGGATAATGGGATAAGCACTTATGTGCTTTTTTACATCCAGTCCCCGTGTGTATGCAGTTTTGTAAATGTCACCTGTTCCCACCGGCACACAATGGCCTACTCTTACAAAAAGCGGAACAGGATTTAATGTGTGCGCAAGATGTTCTGCGTGCGTTCGCACATGGGGCCTCGGTTTAAAGTCTCATCCGAAGGACTTTTGGGGAGAGTGGAGTCAGCACTGATGTTGACTCCAGGAGAAAAATCTCCTCGACCGGACTCGAACCCAGATCTTCAAATTGCCAGCGCAATGTTCTGACCACTAGGCTATCCGTCCCCCTGATCTTATCCGTGATGCTGCTCTTGTGGCGACATGCTCTCCCCAAGGACAGCAGCCAGAATTTCACACAGAGAACAACCCTGTGGGGATGCTGAGGCCTGTCAGAATGAATAGCATCTCCACCTTCTGAAAATTATGTGCTACAAATTCCCTCTTTCCTATCCCTCTGTTTCTGCCTTGTTCCTTTTCTTCCTGTCACCTCCTTCTTGTCTATTTTCTGTCTTCTTGGTCCATTCTCCTGTCATTTTTTTCCAGAAAGACCTATAAAATAACAATTCTCTCCCACGCCGCAATTCTCTCCAACGCCAAAAACAGATGTGCTGGGCCCGATTTGTCAGGCACTTAACGGCAGTGCAATGCATTTTTGCTCCTGTGACAGACAACAATAGTTGCTGTCTGAGCGTTTGTCAAGGAAGAAACAGACACAGAGAACTCTGCCGTAACTTCAAGTGGTACACAATACAATCCAATACAAAAAAGACCATTTTGAATTCTTTCTTCTTCAAGTCAGCTTCAATCTACAGATCATTTTTCTCACAAAATCTCAGCGAGCTAAATGATTCCAAACTGCTTTCTTTCGCTCCAAACCCCCTGTTCATTTAAGATCAGGTAAAGGTTTTGGTGTCAAACATGAAGAAACACAACCTTCTCATAACTAAACTTCATTTATCATTGTTGGCACTTGTCTTTTGTTGCTGTTGTCATTGTCATTGTCATGGTTCCATATTCTTTGCACCGGCGTTTTATGTGTTGTTGTTTTTTCAAAAACATTTACGTCAAAGTTCTCCAGTTGTTTTCCCCTCTTTATTCTGTTGTATGTATGTATGTATTTATTTATTCTTTTATATCGAGGATAATGGAATAAGCAATCATATGCTTTTTTACATCCAGTCCCCGTGTGTATGCAGTTTTGTAAATGTCATCTGTTCCTACTGGCACACGATGGACTACTCTTACAAAAAGCGGAACAGAATTTAGCGTGTGTGAAGGATGTTCTGTACACACATGCAGTAGTACAGCCAGTCGATATCCCCTCTAGCGACCATCCGTCCTGTGGATTATGTGTCCTTGGTGTCTGTGGTTATCTGCCCTTGGTGTCTGTGGTTATCTGCCCTTGGTGTCTGTAGTTATCTGTCCTTGGTGTCTCTGGTTATCTGCCCTTGGTGTCTGTGGTTATCTGCCCTTGGTGTCTGCTGTCTGTTTCCCGATGAGGGTTTCCAGCTCCCCAAACTTCTCGTCTCTCAAGGACTGACGAACCGCTCGGAAGAAACCCAGGTAGTGGTGAAGATTGTGTCTGTATAATAATAATAATAATAATAATAATAATGATAATAATAATAATGAAAATAATAATAACAGCAATAATAATAATACATAGAATTTATATAGTGCTATATCTTGTAAAAACAAATCGAAGCGCTTGTATATAATATATTATAGATATAAAAAAAAGAATGGATAGTATTTATGCATCCACATAATTATGCATATAACCATGAGTGTACATGCACATGCATGCATGCATGCACAAACACACATCTGCATTTTGTTTTTACCTATGATAACGATAACGATACACACACACACACACACACACACACACACACACACACACACACACGCAACACACACACACACACACACACACACACACACACACACACACACACACACACGCACGCACACACACACACATGCACACACACACACACACACGCACGCACACACACACATCACGCACACGCGCACACACCCCACAACACACACACACACACACACACACACCCACACGTGCGCGCGCGTGCGCCCCCCCCCCTCCCCCCACCCACACACACACACACACTTGCATGCATTCGAGCTTAGTCCTACCCAAGTTTATCTTTTTTCCTTTATATTCATGACTTTCTCATGGTTAGATGTTTTTTCCTTGTATCATTCATTCAACTTTACAAACAAATACACATACATTCACTCCTATCTCCTCCTCCCCTTGTCCAGTCTAAAATCACTTGTTAGTGGATAGACGTTAAAACGAAGCCACACACACATCTGCATACGCATACACAGACACAAACGAATGGATGGATGAGACACACACACACAAATACTCATACATAAATACTCATACACGGGACGGGATAGCCTAGTGGTCAGAACATTGTGCTGGCAATTTGACGACTCGTGTTTGATTCCCATTGGAGGGGATTTTTCCCCTGGAGTTAACATCAGTGCTGACTCCACTCTCCTCACAAGCTTTCGGATGAGACTGTAAACCGAGGCCCCATGTGCAAACGCACACAGAACATCTTGCGCACACATTAAATCCTGTTCCGTTTTACAGAAGAGTAGGCCATCATGTGCCAGTGGGAACAGATGACAAGATTTACAAAAGTTGCATACACACAGGGACTGGTTGTAAAAAAGCACATGAGTGCTTATTCCATTATCCTTGATATAAAAGAATGAATAAGATTAATTAAAAAATAATAAAATGCATAGCAGAAGCACTCCTATGCCCACATGAAATGACCTACTCTTGTGAAAGGCAGAACAGGTTTTGATTTTTGCACAAGATGTTCTGTGTGTGTGTGTTCACACACAGCTCAGTTCATAGTCTCATCAGAAGGACCGTATTTATTTTTATTTATTTATTCATTCTTTTATATCGAGGATAATGGAATAAGCAATCATATGCTTTTTTACATCCAGTCCCCGTGTGTATGCAGTTTTGTAAATGTCATCTGCTCCCACCGGCACATGATGGCCTACTCTTACGAAAAGCAGAACAGGATTTAACATGTGCGCAAGAAGCTCTGCGTGCGTTCGCATACAGGGGCCTCGGTTTTTAGTCTCATCCAAAACTTTTGGGGAGAGTGGAGGAGTCAGCACTGATGTTAATTAACTCCAGAGGAAAAATTCCCTCCACCGGGAATTGAACCTGGGTTGTCAAATTGCGAGCGCAATGTTCTGACCACTAGGCTATCCCGTCCCCTGTAGGTGAGTGGAGTCAGTTCTGTTACAAATATAAAAAAAAAATTTTTTAATTCCTGCTCACATCATCAGCAGAACGCCACGTTGCAGCTCCGAGGTGTTGATGAGGTGATGGAGGTACGCTCGGCTAAAGGTGCCACAGGTGTAGCAGTCACAGCCCTCCAGCACAGGTCCAAAATCGTCATGATACCTGCACAGATAGGTAGGTAGGTAGGTAGACAGACACACATAATAGGTATGCATATGTATAGCTCTACTGCTAGACTGGAGGTGAGAGATTGCATGGATGTGTGTATAAGGGGGGGGGGGGGAGGGAAGGCGGGGGCGCATATGTGTGTGTATATAATTTTTGTTTTGTATTTTGTACCACTTTATTTCACAGCAGATTTCTCGGCATGAAATCCGGGCTGCTCTCCCCGGGGAGAGCGCGTCGCCACATGTGCAGCGCCTACCCAATTTTTTTTTTCTTTTTCCTGCTTCTTCTTCTTCTTCTTCTTCTCTTCTTCTTCTTCTTCTTCTCTTCTTCTTTCTCCTTCTCTTCTTCTTCTTCTTTTTGAAAAAGGTTGATACATGGATGAATGGACTGGGGAAACCATCCAGGGACTATGGCTCTGGTAAAAAAAAAAAACCACTAAAGAGAAATCTGGTGAATAGCTCTTCAGTGGTCACTCTGATCATTCCTGACAGGAAAGAAAAAGAAGATAGAAAAGGAAAAGGGGGAAAAGGACTAGAAGGACAGAAAATGAAAAAGAAGGGAGAAGAGAGAAGGAGAAGGAGAAAAAGGAGGAGGAGGAGGACAAAGAAGAAGAAGAAGAAGAAGAAGAAGAAGAAGAAGAAGAAGAAGAAGAAGAAGAAGAAGAAGAAGAAGAACAACAACAACAACAACAACAACAACAACAACAACAACAACAACAACAACAACAATAATAATTAAGAAGAAGAAGAAGAAGAAGAAGAAGAAGAAAGAAGAAGAAGAAGAAGAAGAAGAAGAAGAAGAAGAAGCAGGAGGAGGAGGAGAGGAGGAGGAGGAGGAGCAGAAGAAGAAGAAGAAGAAGAAGAAGAAGAAGAAGAAGAAGAAGAAGAAGAAGAAGTAGTAGTAGAAGAAGAAGAAGAAGACAAAGAAGAAGAAGAAGAAGAAGAAGAAGAAGAAGAAGAAGAAGAAGAAGAAGAAGAAGAAGAAGAAGAAGAAGTAAGTAGTAGTAGAAGAAGAAGAAGAAGACAAAGAAGAAGAAGAAGAAGAAGAAGAAAGAAAGAATGAAAGAAGAAGTTAGAGAAGAAGAAGAAGAAGAAGAAGAAGAAGAAGAAGAAGAAGAAGAAGAAGAAGAAGAAGAAGAAGAAGAAGAAGAAGAAGAATGGAAGAAGAAGAAGAAGAAAAGAAGAAAAGAAAAAAAAAAGAAAAGAAGAAAAGAAGAAGAAAATTGCAAAGAAGAAGAAGAAGAAGAAGAAGAAGAAGAAGAAGAAGAAGAAGAAGAAGAAGAAGAAGAAGAATTGCAGGAGAAGAAGAAGAAGAATGCAG
This sequence comes from Stramonita haemastoma, assembly GCA_030674155.1. NCBI lineage: Eukaryota > Metazoa > Mollusca > Gastropoda > Neogastropoda > Muricidae > Stramonita > Stramonita haemastoma. The sequence goes on along the minus strand of CM060341.1, from coordinate 19,421,239 downwards.
GAAGAAGAAGAAGAAGAAGAAGAAGAAGAAGAAGAAGAAGAAGAAGAATGCAAAGAAGAAGAAGAAGAAGAAGAAGAAGAAGAAGAAGCAAGAAGAAGAAGAAGAAAGAAGTGCAAAGAAGAAGAAGAAGAAGAAAAGAAGAAGAAGAAGAAGAAGAAATATAGAAAATGCAAAGAAGAAGAAGAAGAAGAAGAAGAAGAAGAAGAAGAAGAAGGAAGAAGAGAAGAAGAATTGCAAAGAAGAAGAAGAAGAAGAATGAAGAAGAATGAAAAAGAAGAAGAAAGAAGAAGAAGAAGAAGAATTGCAAAGAAGAAGAAGAAGAAGAAGAAGAAGAATTGAAAGAAGAAGAAGAAGAAGAAGAAGAAGAAGAATTGCAAAGAAGAAGAAGACAAACAGAAGAAACAATGCAGAAGAAGACAATCAGAAGAAGACAATGCAGAAGAAGACATCTGAGATGAACAAACGAGCTATAGAGCGTTAAGACTTTTATCAGGGGAAAAAACAACAAAACAAAACATAAAAACGGTTTAGAACACAGAACAGACAGACAAAGGCAAACAGACCGATACCTCTTGTCACTCAAGTCTATGGTCAATCCACACTGGTCCGCTTCCTGATCCACCTTTTCTGAATCACCACCACCGCCATCTTGCTTTGCCAGTTCCTCTGGCTTGTGGTAGTTGAAATCGAACACCAAGGCCTGGTTTTTTTCTGCTGCTGCGTAGGCGTAGCTGTGATGGCAGTTAAGGCAATTCTTCTTCTTCTTCTTTTACTTCTACTTCTTCTTTTTCTTCTTCTTTTCTTCTTCTTCTTTTACTTCTACTTCTTCTTCTTTTACTTCTACTTCTACTTCTTCTACTTCTTTTACTTCTACTTCTTCTTTTTCTTCTTCTTCTTTTACTTCTACTTCTTTTACTTCTACTTCTACTTCTTCTTCTTCTTCTTTTACTTCTACTTCTTCTTCTTCTTCTTTTACTTCTAGTTCTTCTTTTTCTTCTTCTTTTACTTCTTCTTCTTCTTCTTCTTTCTTCTTCTTCTTCTTCTTCGAGTTGGATTCCCGGTCGAGGGGATTTTTCCTCTGGAGTCAACATCAGTGCTCAACTCCACTCTCCCCAAAAGTCTTTCGGATGAGACTATAAACCGAGGCCCCGTGTGCAAACACACACAAAACATCTTGTGCACACGTTAAATCCTGTTTCGCTTTTCGTAAGAGTAGGCCATCATGTGCCAGTGGAAACAGATGACATTTACAAAACTGCATGCACATGGGGACTGGATGTAAAAAAGCATATGATTGCTTATTCCATTATCCTTGATATAAAAGAATAAAAGGAAAAAAAGAGAAAAAAGAAAAAAGAAAAAGAATCTTCTTCTTCTTTGTCCAAAACTCAGAGAGCGAATATGTGATGCTCCATCACATAATGAGTTACATTGCACCAGAGGTCAATTTTTAGTTATTGACATATTATTAATCTGCTGTGAAATGGCTATACAATTCAAAAAACAGGTTGGAAATCAGACAATTCTATCAAAAGTTATTACAACTTGAAATGGGAGACTGCAGGAAAGGACAAAATGAGAAATGGACAAGTTACGCATCCTAATCGGTGGTCAGAATGAAGGCTTGGGTATTTTAAAAACATGTTTAAAGGCAAAAGAAAACAAAATTATGCCTCAATTTTTGCACTACAAGGTAGAATAATGGCTATAGTTTTATAATCAATCAAAATCTCAAAATCTACATCTTGACCCCCCCACCTCCCATTAATGGCTCCTGGCAGAAAAGTGGGTCAGGTGCTAAGCCACTCATTTCGTGGTGGAGCGTCACATACTGTTGTCTGTTATATGAGTGATAATACATTGTACTGTGATTAACTTAGGCCCAGTGCATCTCACTTCCATATGGGAGAGCACTGATATCTTGTAAGTCTTTGTGGAATATTGAGTCACCTGGTTGAGGGAATGTTACCTAAGTTAACACTGGTTCTGACTCCACCCCACCCCCTCCCACACACACACATATGCCCACATGCACATACACCCACACGCATGCACACATGCATCTACACATGCATACACACTCGCACCTACGCACGCGCACACACACACACACACACACACATATACACACTCAAACACACACAGATACACACACACACACACACACACACACACACACACACACACACACACACACACACACACACACACACACACACACATGCAATCTTTCTGATCTAATACTGCAGATTTTTTTTATAGGTCGACAGCCATGTCATAAAACTTTGCCAACCAGCCTGCCTGCCCCCCCCCCCCCCCCCCCCCTCCTCTCTCCCTCTCTTTCCCCTCCCTCCTTCCCTGTCTGTCTGTCTGTCTGTGTGTGTGTCTGTCTCCCTCCCTCCCCCCTCCCTCCTTCCCTCCCCCCCCCCGTCTGTCTGTCTGTCTGTCTGTCTGTCTGTCTGTCTGTCTCTCTCTCTCTCTCTCTCTCTCCCCCCCCCATCTGTAACACCAGTCATCACACCTCTCAGAGAAGACAGAACAAAGCAAAAGGAAAAGATACGAGGTGTCGAAGATGTCGATGCCTGCCTGTCTCCCTCCCTCCTTCCCTCCCCCCCCGCTCTCTCTCTTCTCTCTCTCTCTCTCTCTCTCTCTCTCTCTCTCTCCATCTCCTCTCTCTCTCTCTCTCTCTCTCTCTCTCCCTCCCTCCCTCCCTCTCTGTAACACCATTCATCACACCACTCTACCAGGTCCTCAGAGAGAAGACAGAACAAAGCAAAAGGAAAAGATACGAGGTGTCGAAGATGTCGATGCCTGCCTGTATCTCTCTCTCTCTCTCTCTCTCTCTCTCTCTCTCTCTCTCTCTCTCTCTCTCTCTCTCTCCTCCCTCTCTCTATCCCTGCCTGCCTGCCTGCCTGCCTGCCTGCCTGCCTGTCTGTAACACCAGTCATCACACCTCAGAGAGAAGACAGAACAAAGCAGAAGGAAAAGATACGAGGTGTCGAAGATGTTGATGCCTGCCTGTCTCCCTCCCTCCCCCCTCCCTCCTTCCCTCCCCCCCCGCTCTCTCTCTCTCTCTCTCTCTCTCTCTCTCTCTCTCTCTCTCTCTCTCTCTCTCTCTCTCTCTCCCCCCATCTGTAACACCAGTCATCACACCTCAGAGAGAAGACAGAACAAAGCAAAGGAAAAACGAGGTGTCGAAGATGTCGATGCCTGCCTGTCTCCCTCCCTCCCCCCTCCCTCCTTCCCCCCCCCCGTCTCTCTCTCTCTCTCTCTCTCTCTCTCTCTTCAACTTGATGTATCCCTGAAAAGGGCGGGGACTGGATGTAAAAAAGCACACAAGTGCTTATCTATTATCCTCGAATAAAATATTTTGCCTTGCCTTGCCTTGCCTTGCCTTGTCTCTCTCTCTCCCTCTCTCTCTCCCCCCATCTGTAACACCAGTCATCACACCTCAGAGAGAAGACAAACAAAGCACAGGGAAAAAGATACGAGTGTCGAAGATGTCGATGCCTGCCCTCTCTCTCTCTCTCTCTCCCTCTCTCTCTCTCTCATCTCTCTCCTCCTCTCTCTCTCTCTCATCTCTCTCTCTCTCCATCTGTAACACCAGTCATCACACCTCAGAGAGAAGACAGAACAAAGCACAGGGAAAAAGATACGAGGTGTCGAAGATGTCGATGCCTGCCCTCACAGCCCTCAGCACCATGTCAGGTCTCCACACTCCACACATCAGCCTGGGCTTGTCTTCAGGGAGCTGTTTCTGCCACACCATCACCACCATCATCATCATCATTGTCGTCTCATCATCATCATCTTCATTGTCGTTGTCATCGTCGTCATCATCATCATCATCATCATCATCATCATCATCATCATCATCATCACCATCATCATCATCATCATCATCATCATCATCATCATCATCACCATCATCATCATCATCATCATCATCATCATCATCATCATCATCATCATTGTCGTTGTCGTCGCCGCCGCAACCGCCATCGTCGTCATCGTCACTGTCATCTTAGTCATCATTGTCATTGTCATCATCACCACCATCGCCGCCGTCGCCGTCGTCATCATCATCACACCACCACCACCACCATAATTTCTATCATCATCATCATCATCGTTATCATCATCATACCACCACCACCACCACCACCACCATTATCATCATCATAATCATCATTATCATCATCATCTCTATCATCATAGCATTGAGTGGATCGGTGGTCTACAGGTAACACACCTACCCAGAAAGCGAAAAGTCCAGGTTCGAAATGTGTGGTGGTTCTATCCCCATTTGGGCCTGAAACTTTTTCCCTATCCACTAGACTGTCAGTGGTGGTCTGGGTGCTAGTCTTTTGGATGAGATGACAAACCGAAGTCCCGTGTGTAACATGCGTTTAGCGCATGTTAAAGAACCCACAGCGACAAGGGAGCTGCCCCTGGCAACATTCTGAAAAAAAAAAAGCCACTCTGATAGAAAAACAGATACGGTTGCAGACAGGAAAATCTATAAGATATTGGGTGGCGCTGCCTTTGCATTAATTACCCTCAACAGGTGAAAAGAAAGTGGGGTCTTACCAAGGTGTGCTGCAAGGTGTCGACAAACTCTGGATCATCAAACTGACAGAACTCTTCCCCATCACTCTGAAATCCCTCCAGGGCAAAACCTGAAAAAAAAATAAATAAATAAATAACACTTCATCATTTATTTATCATTTATGTATCGTTTTATTTCAAAGATAATGGAAATAGCGTTCATGTGCTTTTTTTTTTTTTACATTCAACACTTCATTATTTATTTTATTATTTATGTATATTTTATATCGAAGATAATGGAAATTGCGTTCATGTGCTTTTAAAAAAAATTTTTTACATCCAGTCCCCATGTCACAGCATGTGTATGCAGTTCTGTCACTTTTGTCATCCATTCCCACTGGCACACAATGGCCTACTCTTCCCAAAAGCAGAATGGGTAATAAGAACATCTTGCGCACATGTAAAATCCTGTTCCACTTTTCGTAAGAGTAGGCCATTGTGTGCCAGTGGGAACAGATGACAATATTTACAAAACTGCAGACACACGGGGACTGGATGAAAAATAGCACATGAGTGCTTATTCCATAATCCTCCATATAAAAGAATAAAATAAATTAAAAAATTTTAATCCCATCTGGGAGTGACAGT
>CM060341.1:19403543-19411043 GCA_030674155.1 Stramonita haemastoma | reverse complement strand
GAAGGACTTGTGGGGAGAGTGGAGTCAGCACTGATGTTAACTCCAGGAGAAAAATCTCCTCGACCAGATTCGAACCCGGGTCTTCAAATTGCCAGCGCAATGTTCTGACCACTAGGCTATCCGTCCCCCTGGAGAGAGAGAGAGATGGGGGGGGGGGGGGGGGGGGGAGACTCACCTGCTCTTGTGTGCAATATACACAATGGCGTTTCAACTGACAATGCTTTCTGTTTACCAACTTCCCGGAGCATACCTAGTCTACAGCTCCCCATCACCAGTTTTTCAATAACCAGCTTCATAGTGAAAATGACTTTAGAGATCGTCACAAAAATTTCAGGACAAGAACCACATGCTGTGCTGTGAGACTTATGTCCCTTGTTCGAGCGGTTATTATTTCTACCTAGGCCCATTTCCTTTGCTGCTATTTATTCACTATTCTAAAAAGTGTTAACCACTCAGCAACTCTTTAAATATTATAAAGTAAAATTTTATGATACAGTCTAGCTTTAACAAGGGTTTATTTCATTCAAATATCATAATATCAAATTCAAACAATGGAAGATCCCTCATTGCTGGAGAGTTGTCTCCCAGAATTTGTAGACAGCGTTCGAACAGTCTTGTTACTAAGGATTTCGCAGATTGTCTGGCAAATTGATTGAAAATGGTTTTTCTTACATTTCCAAATTCTATCACAGATGAAGAAGAGATGCTCAAGCAAAAGTATGCAAAACTTCGGAAGAAGGTAATGTAGGAATCACGTTTACTTCCTGCAAAATTAAAGATTAGTATAGAATAATTCAATAATTGAAAGTAGAATACTGACTATGTAATATTATTAATTATAATTAAATTATAGAACTTTATGTATTGGTTATTCTCAGAAACATGTGTGCCGTAGGTATAACTCACTTTGAAGGCTTGTAATTTGTGTTTTGTTTGTGGGTGATTGTGATGCTTACTATGATTTTGCTGTTTTGTGTTGAAGAAATAAAATATAAAAACAAAAATGCCAGTTTTCATTATTTTCCAAATAAATTTAGCATTTATTATACAAAATATAGCAAAAACAAACTAGCTGATTTGTGACATGAAGAAACATACTGTAAACTGAATGTTTTTAAGACACTTTGCAATGATCAAAATTTTAACTAAATTTTTAGCAAGTTTCAATTTTTAGTTTTGTCAGGTAAATGTTTTGTGTTGTGGAACTATTAATGAATTTAAAAAACAAACAAAAATGGGGTTTAAACGTTTGGAAACTGAGTTGTTGCCATAGAAACATTTACAAACATAAGAAAAAAAATCATTAATCAATTAATGTAAAGTATATCAACTAGCAAACACCCCCCCCCCCCCCCCCCCCCCCCCCCCCCCCTCCCCTTGCACACTTAGTGATTTACTTTTTTTGTTTGTTGGCCATTGTGAATGCTTTCCATGGCATCCAGTGCTTGAAGAGTCTAATTTTACATTTTTGTGAGTTTTGAGGTGTGCCTAACATTGTTTCATAATCATAAAGATAACATTTTAATCACACCTCATGCTAAGTTTGGGTCGAAACTAACTCAGTAACTGCCATTAATATGGCATTATGTCTGAGTTTGAGCCAAATGGAGAAACTGAAAATAAAACTGGTGAGAGAAAAAATAATTTCTTGGAAATATATGTGATTCTGTTGCAAGTTTTCTTATTATCTGATTTTTTAAAAAAGTTTTATGTAATATAATATAATATTATATATATATATATATATATATATATATATTATTCAATGAAAACCAAGCACCTTTGGTTTTAGTAATGGGAATTCTTTTTTAAGGGGGAGAAGGGTGTTTTTTTTAGAAAAGAATGTCTTCCACACTACCAGGAAAGGTAAACTGATTCGGTTTCAGTTTATATCCACACCTTTACAGTTGCTGAATCTCCAAGTGTTTATTCTTTTTTCTTTTTGTCTTTTATCTAAAGGGATAGAAGGTCTCTTTTTTGGTTAGTTTGATTGATGAAAGAAATAATATTAATAAAACCTATTCATGCTTACTGGAAGGATAAACTGAAGTAGTCTTTTAGTGTGTTTCAATAGCACACCTGTGCCGTGTGTGATGTTGCCAAACTTCAAAGGATTTATTGAACATTGTTGTTTATTTGGGTGGGTTTTTTAAGGGGTAGAAAATATGTATAAATTTGTTCATTTTTATTGACAAAAACAGAAACAGTCAAATACCTACGCTTTCTGAAAGGAAAAACTTAGTTTCTGTTTCATTTTGCATATGTTTGGAGTTGCTGCATTTAAATTTTGTGTGTGTGTGTGTATGTGTGTGTGTGTGTGTGTGTGTGTGTGTGTGTGTTTTGGTTTGCTTTGTTTGGGGTTTTTTTTTTAAGGATTAGAAGGGTATTTTTCTTGTTTAATTCTTTTTTTTTTAAAGCCCCCAAAACAATGACCAACATACAAACAAACAAAAACTACCCACAGTTCCTGGAAGAATAATCTGGTTTAGTTTCAATTTCAGTTTCGTATCCAGTTGAAACTAGTAGTTGAAAAAATTCCAGCACCATTGGTTCCAACTTCCTGTTGATATAGAGCTGGCTCCAGAATGGCGTCAAGAACTAGTAAAGTCAGTCATATTGAATATATCATGTTCAGATTCATGGATTTTGCCAGAAATTGATTTTTGTAGATAACTGAAATTGGTTGTATGTTTGCTGAAGATGATAGGAATGCATTGATTTAAAATCTTTCTTCCCCGCACAGGAGCTCCTACACTAGAAATTATACTCATTAGAATGTCATTCCCTTGTTCTGCAAGTTCTGTGCTTGAAATAATTTTCTTTTCTGTTGTTTGTTTTGAGGTTTTCTTTTCCTGTCATTCCTTTCATGTTTATTCAGATAATGGATATATATATCTTAGGGAGCCCAGTGGACAAAGCACATACTCTTCCCAAGCTAAGGTTAAGCAGCTTTGAGCATGGTCTCTTCTTGGATGGGGGACCATTTGTATACTGTACATCAGTACATGTCTTAGTTTTAACACAGTCCCCCAGTTCACCCAGCTGCAAACGGGTACCTGTTCTCCTTAGAGACATGGAAGGTAAAGCAGCGAAGGAAAGGGGATGGGCGCCACCCTCAGTATGCTGGCCCCTGTACAAGCTGAGGTCTCTGATACCTTGTGGCCCAACGACTGCTTAGGTTATGGGAACACCTTTACTCTCACCATAAATATATTAAACAGAAAATCCACCCTTAGGGATCTGATGATTGAATGCCATTTGTTTTGAGGGGGAGGGGGGGGGTCTGTCAGTGTGTGTGTGTGTGTGTGTGTGTGTGTGTGTGTGTGTGTGTGTGTGTGTGTGTGTGTGTGTGTGCATGCATGCTGGTTTGGTTGTTTTGTTTGTTTGGTTTTTTTCCTTTGATATATTATGCATTGCTTCTTTTTGCTCTGTAAGTTGTGTTGTTATTTTCATTGTACAATATTGATTTCATTCTCATTATTTTTTTTTTTTTTTTTTTTTTTTTTGGGGGGGGGTGGGGGTGGGGGGTGGGTTGTAGGCTATTATAATGATAAATGAACTTACAAGTCCTCACCAAGACATTTTAAATCAGTGATTTGTATTTGATATGTGGTGTGCTGCATTTCTCTGTAAGTTTGTTGCAGCTTTTCCTTCAAGATTTGTTTTTTCAAACTGTATATTGACTGAGTTATAAAAAAAAAAAAAGTTATTTGATTCCTGGCATTGCCACAAAATGAAAAAGAAAAACCTGGGCTTTCATCTGCTCCTGAGTATTTGTTTAGGATAGAAAAAAAAAAGTTTTATCAATACTAACAGTACTGTTGGTTTTTTATTCACAGTGTCAGCCCTGGAATAGCTTCTGTGGTCGGTTGGGCCATATAGGATAGGTATCTAACTAGATAAGTCTGAAGGGGGGGGGGGGGGGTTGTAGGCTGTTATAATGATAAATGAACTTACAAGTCCTCACCAAGACATTTTAAATCAGTGATTTGTATTTGATATGTGAACACATCTGAACACATTAAAAAATCTGAACACATTACTCCTCTCTTGCAATCTCTCCACTGGTTGCCTGTGCCACAGAGAGTAAACTACAAGATCAGTACTCTCTGTTATAAATGTCTCCACAAAACAGTACCCTCCTACCTCTGTGAATGTCTTCACATGTACACACCTTCTCGTACCCTCCGCTCGGCTGCAGATACCTTATCCTTAAAAATTCCGAGATTCAACCTATCTACCGTTGGCCGCCGCTCTTTCTCTATTTCTGGTCCATCAATCTGGAATGCCCTCCCTCTATCCCTTCGGCAAAAGCCTACATATGACACTTTTATATCCAACCTCAAGACACACTTGTTTCAAACCTAAGATTTTTACCTTCTGTTTTCATCTCCTATTTGTCCTTGCCTCCAACATTTGAAATTCCATTCACCCTGTCAAAATGTATAACCTCTATAGGTGTGTGTGTGTGTGTGTGTGTGTGTGTGTGTGTGTGTGTGTGTGTGTGTGTGTGTGTGTGTGTGTGTGTGTGTGTTTGTGTGTGTGTGCGCGCGCGCGCGTGCGCACGCGCGTGTGTGCTTTCGATTTTGCTAGAATTATTTATTGTCATTGATTGTTTGTTGTGAGGGTCGAGTGCAAGCGCTTTGATTTATTTTTACAAGATATAGCGCTATATAAATTCCATGTATTATTATTATTATAAGTAAAGTTAGTAAACCCCCTCAGCTAGAGCTTCAAGATTCACCAATGGTGAGATTTTGCATATATATACAAGCCTGTTTGCTGATGATTATAATGTCTTCATCAAGTTCATGTATAGTATACAATTTTATACAAGATGTATCTGTGCATGCATGGGAGCATGGTTTATAGTCCCTTCTGAAGAACTTTTAGAGGAGTGGAGTCAGCACTGATGGGAAAATCCCCCTAACAGGCGTCTCAGTGGTGGCTCAAAGAGTCAAACCTGTGCCATTAGATCACAGCCTCAGGTGATGGATCTGTGGTCTAGAGGTAAACACACCTGCCTACCTAGAAAGATAAAAGTCTGGGTTTCAAGTGTGCGGTGGTTTGATCCCCTTTTGTGCCCAGAATTTTACCCCCATCCACTAAACCATGAGAGGTGGTCTGGGTGCTAGTCTCTCAGATGAGATGATAAACCAAGGTCCCATGTGCAATACTCATTTAATGGTCATTAAAGAACCCACAGCAACAAGAGAGTTGTCCTTGGCAAAATTCTGTACAAAAAAGCCACTCTGATAGGAAACAAATACAGTGGCAGACAGGGGGGGGGAAAAAAAAAAAAAAAAGGTGGTGCTGCTTTATTGATGACATGCTCTCCCCGGGGGAGAGCAGCCCAAATTTCACGCAGGTAAATCTGCTGTGATGTAAAGTGGTGTACAATACAATACACATCAATACAATACAGTACAATGCAATGCAATACAATACAATACAGTATTCTAACTGCAAGGCCATCCCACCCCCTTTTTTCTTATAAATTTAGATATATTATATATTATATATACACAGAGAGGGATGGGCTGTGCCAAGCCTGCTCTACCTGCTCAAGACACACTCCCTGGAAACTTCAATGTGGTGCACTAGGGACTCCTCAAGGAGTTAAGGAAGAAGTCAGGTCAACTGTTTTCTTTAAGTTGGAATCTGGCTACATTTGTGTTTGGCAAAAATGGTCATGTACGCAAAATTTCACCACTGATGAACCTCAAAGCTGTAGCTGAAGAAAAAAAAAAGATCAACACTCAGAACTGTCAAGTCAAATGTATTGTGGGTGTGTGTGGGGGGGGGGGGGGGGGGGGAGTTAGATCAACATTCAGAAAAGTCAAGTCAATTGCATCATGGTGTGGGGGGAAGTTAGACCAACACTCAAAAAAGTCAAGTCAATTGCATCATGGTGTAGGGGGAAAGTTAGATCAACACTCAAAAAAGTCAAGTCAATTGCATCATGGTGTAAGGGGAAAGTTAGATCAACTCTCAAAAAAGTCAAGTCAGTTGCATCATGGTGTTGTGGTTATGTGTGTTTCAGAAAAAGCAGCTACAAGCATTGAAAGCCACAAAACCTGAGACGCAGCAGAAGCCATCTGATCAAATCTCTAAAAAGGGTAACTCATCGCAGAATTTAGAATATATATATTTTGTTTGAGTTTTCTTCACTTTGTTCTTTTTTCTGTTTAACCACTGTTTTCCACTATTGGTGATATTCTACGATGGAGAAAAGGGGAGATTAGCAGAAATTACATGTACGAATTGTGGAAAAAATTTAAAATATAAAAATTTCAATACAAAATGGAGTATTTTAAAAAGTCTTCTTTACTCTGTGTGTATGTGTCTGTGTGTGTCTGTGAGTGTGTGTGTGTGTGTGTGTGTGTGTGTGTGTGTGTGTGTGTGTGTGTGTGTGTGTGTGTATTCTTATGCAAGAGTATGTGTTTACGCATATGTGTGCAAATATGCATGCATACGTCTGTGTGTGTGTGTGTGTGTGTGTGTGTGTGTGTGTGTGTGTGTGTGTGTGTTATAGTATGGAAGAAGGGGGGGTGGGGGGTGAAGGAGGATCATAAAAATAGATAGAGAACTTTAGACATCAGCATTGCTTTAAGTAAAACTAAACGGCAGTTATATACTAATAATACCATATGAATGAATAATGAAGTCATACACAAAAACGAGTGAAGTGTTGATTCACTCTCCTGCCAGTTTCTTTCAATCACCAAAAAGTATGATGGAGGTAATGGTGATGATGTTGATGATGATGATGATGATGATAATAATGATGATGATGATGGTGGTGGTGGCGATGATGATGATGATGGTGGTGGTGGTGGTGGTGGTGGTGGAGGCGGCGGCGGCGGTGGTGGTGGTGATATGATGGTGACGATAGTGGTGATGTTGTTGATGACAACAAAAACGATGATGATGACATTGATGATGATGATGACTATGATAGTGATGATGATAATGACGACGACAGTGATAATGATGATGATGATGATGATCTTTCAGCACCTGAGTCAGCAGGGGAGGCCACTGAGCAAGCAAAGAAAACTGGTTCAGTCTGGAGTAAGTGTTTTGTTTTCATTTCAGCACCACTCTTTTACAGTTAAATTTGATCAGTTCCCCTCTTTTTGAACTATTGCTTTACATAAAATTAAGTCAGGAATAGTTATATGTACATTAAACTCTGCATGCATTATGTCAAAAATAACTTAACGTTTGGTTCTGAATTTTATGTAGCTATTGAAAAATTAAGTTCACTGTAAAATTTGAGTTACTGTTCTTCACCCTGTCTTGTTTGTGCACAGTGAAATGTTGATGGGTAACGAAGATTCTAAACATGAAATTGGCTTTTCCCTCATTACTGAGAGTTGTATAGATCTTTTATTTTATTTTATTTTTTATTCTTTTATTTCAAGAATAATGGAAGAAGCACTCAGGTGCTTTTTTTTTTACATCCAGTCCCCATGTGTATTCAGTTTTGTAAATTTT
>CM060341.1:19391043-19393543 GCA_030674155.1 Stramonita haemastoma | reverse complement strand
GAGACGGCACAGAGAATAATTGCACAAATTTTCCTGTGCCATTTCTGTTTGGCAGAGATTGCACAGAGAATAATTGCACAAATTGTCCTGTGCCATTTCTGTTTGGCAGAGACAGCACAGAGAATGATTGCACGACTTTTTCTGTGCCGTTTCTGTTTGGCAGAGACGGCACAGAGAATAATTGCACAAATTGTTCTGTGCCGTTTCTGTTTGGCAGAGAATCGGTGCTTTGATACTCATTACAGTTTCATGAATGTTTTGTTTTTGGTTTGTTCCTGGGTTAGAGCTCCAAGGTTCACCAGTGGTGAGATTTTTGTGTATGCGATTGTTCTCCCCCCCCCCCCCCCCCCCCCACCACCACCACAAACCACCACTACTTAGGTAGCTGCATTCTGACTTCAGGGATGGTGTCTAAACTTTTTTTTTTTTTTTTTTTTTTTTTATATCGAGGATAATGGAACAAGCACTCATGTGCTTTTTTTCATCCAGTCCCCGTGTGTATACAGTTTTGTAAATATTGTCATCTGTTCCCACTGGCACACAATGGCCTGGTTTTACGAAAAGCTGAACAGGATTTAACGTGTGGGCAAGATGTTCTGCACATAACACCAGCATGCATGTGCTTTTAAAATTTTGTCATCCATTCCTACCAGCATGAAATGGCATACTCTTCTGGAAGACGGCACAGGTTTTTAACATGTGTGAAGATGTTCTGGGTGCATTTTCACACAGGGCCTTTGGTTTATAGTCTCATCTGAAGGACTTTGACACACAGTTCAATATTCTTGTCAAACTCAGTAGAAGGGGCCGCAAGGCTGGAATTGAACCCAGAACCTCACAGTTTACTTATAAGGCAGGTGAGCGTCTAAACCATCCTTCCACTTTTCTTTCTTATTTTGCAAAGATATGGGGAGAAAAAAAAAGCTGAGGTAAGTTGGTCAGGTTTATCTATCTATTTTTGATTTATTTATTCTTTTATATCAAGGGTAATGGAATAAGCATTCATGTGGTTTTTTTAACATCCAGTCCCCGTGTGCATGCGGTTTTGTAAATCTTGTCATCTGTTCCCACTGACACACAATGGCCTACTCTTACAAAAAGCGGAACAGGATTTAATGTGTGCGCAAGATGTTCTACGAGCGTATGCACATGGGGCCTCCATTTACAGTCTCATCTGAAAGTCTTTTGGGGAGAGTGGAGTCAGCACTGATGTTAACTCCAGGAGAAAAATCTCCTCGAACGGGATTCAAACCCGGGTCGTCAGACTGCATACACAGTGTTCTAACCACTAGGCTATCCCGCACCCCAAGATGTTTGAACATGGCATTAGCTGATGTCTACAGCTTGCCTTTTACTTTTTCTCCGAAATTTACACGTTTGACTGATGTTTTTGTTCTTTTCTTTAGATAGATGGCTTGATGAAAAAAAGCAAATTGATACTTTATTCAATGTACCATTGGGAAATAAAAATTTTAGTTGATTTGAGACCTAAGAAAAGAACTTCAGAAAAAAAAGATGGCAGGGGGGTGGCAGTTTATTTTTAATTCGTTTTTAGGCCATGACGGGGAGGGTCGTCGCGAGCGTGAGAGGGAGGACAGGCGGGAGCGAGGTCGCGAGGATCGACGAGATCGAGAGCCGCCCAGCAAAGGGCACACAATCTACGTGCATGGCGTGGGCGTGACGGAGGAGATGCTGAAGAAAGCCTTCTCCAATTTCGGCAACATCGTCAACATCAACATTGAGCATGACAGGAAGTAAGGTTACTGTGTGGAATTAAAAAAAAAAAAAAAAGATTTGGGAGTAGATGCGTGACTGTTGTGATCGGTGTTGTGTTAGTGCGATGTGATGATGATATTGTTGTGTTGGATTAATGAGTGATGTGATGATGACATTGTCATGTTGATGAAGAGTGATGTGATAATGACATTGTCATGTTGATTATATGATGACATGTTGGGAAGAGCATGTCGCCACAAGAGCAGCGTCACCCTTTTTTTTTTCTTTTTCTGTCTGCAACAGTATTTGTTTCCCTATCAGAGTGGCTGTTTTCTACAGAATTTTACAAGCATTAATATCTATGCGCAACACATGGGACCTCATTTTATTGTCTCATCCGAAAGACAAGCACCCAGACCACCACTCATGGTCTAATGGATGGGGGAAAAGTTTCAGGTACAAACGGGGTTTGAACCACCGCACATTCCCAATTTTGACATTTTGCTTTCTAAGCAGGCGCGTTACCACTTAACTACCAATTTAATGTAGGTACAGATAGAAAGACAGATAGAGGTGTGTGTGTTTTCGCTTATCATTGTTCACATGATGCTAACAGTTCTGCTGTCAACTGCAGAAAAGTAGCAAGCTGAAAAATGGCATGTTTTATGTTTTGTTAAATTTTACCTGAAGTTTGGAAGAAAAGACAAGATTGATCGCGTTACAATGTTTGTAAACCCACCATTTTTTTTCCTGGTATAAAAGGATTAAGCTAGAGAAATAACAA
>CM060341.1:19361043-19386043 GCA_030674155.1 Stramonita haemastoma | reverse complement strand
TTTGCTGTGTGGATGGTGTGTTTGCTGTGTGGATTGTGTTTGTGTGTGGATTGTGTGTTGTGATGTGTGGTGTTTGTGTGTGGATGGTGTGTTTGTGTGTGGATGGTGTGTTTGCTGTGTGGATGGTGTGTTTGTTGTGTGGATGGTGTTTGTGTGTTGCATTGTGTGGATTGTGTTTGCTGTGTGTATTGTGTGTGGATTGTGTGTTTGTGTGTGGATGTGTGCTTGCTGTGTTTGAAAAATAGGAGAGCAGTTGACTGCATCAGACCTGATCAGTGTAGGTACAGGATTTTGATTAAACTGTGAAAACAAATGTGCAAGTGTTTGGATGAATTTGATTTCAGGTGTAAAAGCATTGACATTTTATGTACATAGAACTTTTTGGTTTGGTTGTTCTTTGGCTAAGCTCCGAAGTCCTTCGGATGAGACTATAAACTGAGGCCCCGTGTGCGAACGCACGCAGAACACTTGTGCACACGTTAAATCCTGTTCCGCTTTTCGTAAGAGTAGGCCACCGTGTGCCAGTGGGAACGGATATTTACAAAACTGCGTACACCCGGGGACTGGATGTAAAAAAAAACACATGAGTGCTTATTCTATTATCCTTGATATAAAAAAAATATAATAAATAAATAAATAAATAAAAATAAAAGTTCACCAACCGTGAGATTTTCTCTGTGTGACTGTTTTTGCCCACCTTGAAGTAGCTGCATTCCAACTTCAGGGAAGGAAAATGAATTATTTGTATTTTTCCTCTTGGTCTGTGTAGTGTATTGCTGGATACAGTGATCTGTTTCATGAAAATAAAAATTCAGCTAGAGAGGGGGGGGGGGTTTGCAAAATTTGTAGAATAAAGTACAATGAAAAGTGGCAGAAATACATGCAAGGCAAGTCAAGATCAAGATGAACAGATAAAAGCTTCAAAAGCCGTGTTTCGTTTTTTGTGTTGTTTTTTGTTCCTCGGGAAGAACTGCATGGTTTACCAATGTGTGATTGTGATTGTTGGTATCTGACTGTTTTGCTCACCATTAAGGTAACTGCATTCAACTTCGGGGTAGGGTGGTCTCAGGAGGTTACCGTATCAAGCATTTGTTCATTTTCAGTTTTGGGCTATGTGTTACATTACTGATTCTCACCCCACCCAGGTGTAAAAGGGGTACCAACCTTGTGTTGGGGGTTAACCCTGCGATAGACTGGTGTCCTATCCAGGGGGGAGTCTATGACTCTCAGTCGCTTAATGCCACAGAAACCGGGATAAGCACCGGCCTGATGAGCCTTTGGCTCAGGACAGACTTTAACTTTCTGACTTTGAGGAGGGTGTTTCAACAGAATACCAGCCTTCAAGTGTTTTTCTTTTCAGTTTTGTTATGTGTTCATACTGACTCTCCCGAAAGAGAACTCAAACTCGAAATAACTCGAAATATTTATTTGAGAGGAAATGGATAAGCACAAGGCTTCTTTACACCATACTCTCACAAAAAAAAAAAGAAAAATAGGAAAAAAGAAATGAAAGGAAAACCACACACAGCAGCACGACACCACACACACACACACACCACCACACACACACAACACACACACACACACACACACACACTCACACACAATGCACAAATTGCATTCCTCAAACACATCTGCAATAAACATCTGACTTATGAACTACTATGCACAAAACCAAAAAAAAAAGCAATATGTGCAAGCAGTAATGATCAACACTTTTAAATACTTTCAAACAAATAATCAAAATGAGCATCATAATGAAATACTACTAATAACAATTAGATGAAAATCAGAGAACAAAACAGAGAGGGAGAGAGGGGGGGAAAGACAACAGAGAGGCAGAGCAGACAAGACAAGACCAAGACAGAGAATACACAAATGCATTCATCACTACAGAGTAGGAAATGAATAATCACAACAGTTGTTTTTTTATGCACCATGCCCTCTTCACCCCCACCCCCCACCCCTCTCCACACAGACAGTCACACCCACAGGCACAGAGGAGAGAGAGAGAGAATGAATGAATGACGGATGGAAGGAAGGAAGAAAGGAAGGAATGGATTAATGATCTTTTATTCCCAAGAACAAAGATTTAGAGAGAGAGCGACAGACATACAGACGGACACACCGACAGACACATAGAGAGAGAGAGAATGATTGACTGAAGGAAGGAATGAAGGAATGGATTCATGATCTTTTATTCTCAAGAACAAAGATTTAGAGAGAGAGAGAGACGCAGACATACAGACAGACACACCGACAGACACATAGATAGTCACAGGGAAAGTTTTAGGAATGGAAGTGATCATTCATCATTATTCATTTCCTACATAATCCTTCACATGCTGTCATCACTCAAGTGTTCTGGGTTTGTTTGGTTTTTTTGGTGGGGTTTTTTAGGGGTTTCTTTTACTTTCATTGGGGGATGGGGTGGGGGGGGGGAGGGGGTTGGATTTTTTTTTCTGTTGTTTTGTTGTTGGGTTGTTTATTAGGTCATTTTTTTTGTTTGTTTGTTTATTTGGGGGGGGGGGGGGGGTTGTTGGTTTATGTTGTAGTTGATTTGGTTTTGCTGTTTTTGTTTTTGTGTTTTGTGTTGTTATTTTGTTTTTGTTTTTTTGTTGTTTTCAGGGGGGGGGGGGGGGGGGGGGGGATTTGTTTTGTTGGTTGTTTTGTTGGGTTTTTTTTTTTTGGGGGGGCGACTTTCTTTCTTGTCATGATGAAGAGACTTGGCAAAAATATGATGCTATGTTGTCAAGTTCTCTTCCTCAAAATCCGCCTCTACCACCACCCACTCTTCCACCCCTATCTCCCAAACATCTTCTCTTCCTTCTCTCTCATTGCGCCTGCCGCCATGTCTTTCGTGTCCTTAAGTAGTGTTTTGTTCCTAAATGGATCAAGACTTTCAGCTGAAGGAACCTGGTCAAAAAGTGACTGGAAATTGTTTTTTAAACTGCTTAGCATTGTCACTTTATATCAACACAAATGATTAAAACACTATGCGAAAGAAAGGCAATAAGAAGATAGGAACTTGCTAATCAATATCTTTTAATTGCAGTTCTTTTGGGTAGTTTTTCATCTGGGTTGATATCGATTCGATGTACCAAGCAGCCTACTTGAGGACCAGGTTCACACAGTTGAACGTCTTGAACCAGTTAAGGACAAGAAAACCAGTTAAGACACAACATTCGTACCTTCTTCTGTTCTGTCCTGCACATTCTGGCCTTTGTGTCTTGTGTTACCTGTTTCTATACAAGAACGCAAACATGCCTATCTGTACAAGTCTGCAATCGAGGCCTGAATGCATGCAAGAGCATGTACACGTATATGCACTTATGTGCATGCATGCTTGCACACACACACACACACACACACACACACACACACACACACACACACACACACACACACACACACACACGTTCTTCTCTCCCTCGTTTCCCTTTCTTCTCATACTTCTTTATGTCGTCTAATATACCTCTTCGTAACACGTTATACTTCATACAGAAATTATTATTATATCGTCTAACACCACTGAGGAGGAGGGGGACGTAGGGTTGGGGGGGTTTTGTTTGTTTTGGTTTTCGTTCTTTTTAGGGGGGGGGGGGGGGGGGATTTTTCATTTGGGTTTTTGGTGTTTCTGTCTTTAAATTTTTCTTTTTGGACAGGTGGATTGGGGGAGGGGTTCTGTGGAAATAGAGTAGGTTTCATGCAAAAGTATCCAACGGCTTCCTATCAAAATCTTTTGAAGCATTTCGTAACTACATGGTTTTTTTTATGGTCTTGGATCACAAACCAAAACTTCAAAAACAAAGGCAACCCTCCCCCCCCCCAAAAAAAAAAAAAAAAAAAAAAAACCAGCTGAAATCGCACACTAGACGATTGAGATTTGTGGTTTAATAATGGTAAGCTCGTAAACATTACTAGTCTACACCAGCCGCCTTGGCGCAGTGGTTAGCGCCTTGGATTTCGGATTGGAAGGTCGCGGGTTCGAGTCCCAGAAGTCATAGGGATTTTTCGGACTCCGGCCGGCTCCTACCCAGAGTGAGTGTGCTGTGGGCTCAGTGGGGAGACTGGGACCACACAGTCGAGCTTCATCCACTTTACGGATGCGAATTTGAGAGTGTTGCTCTAATTACCTGACCAACACTGCAGGTGTCTGTATCTCTCGGGCCCGGTTGATGCCGGGATATATTATGACAGTAAGCGCAGAGTACAACCCAGTCAAGTAGTCTCAATGCGAATGCACTTCCACAGCAGCAGCATTCATAATCCCCATCACCATTGATCATCATGCAATAATAAAAATTGCCTCTGATTCGGTGGCTCCCGTTGCTCTGGTCTCATGGTGACCTCAGATTCGGTTTCCCCATACGCTTTTGTGCCTGTAGTGAGTTTGTGTCGAAGCCTTTGGGGTTGGAGGTTCGGGGGAGACGGTCTTTGGAGGGACGTTGTGGTGGTCGCCACCTCAGGTGGGTGACTCACTCAGTCTGGCTCCACGACTGAACTAATACTTTTGGGGGCTTAGTAGGTGGTGTCCTGCGTATGTTAGATCAGAACAGGTACCACTGAACACCACCAAAGTGACTCAGCAGAAGTGCAGGGCCCCTCTGGCTGGTGGCCCCACGGCGGCCTAATATTTATGTGTTCCCTGTGGACTGCCGATCCCGAGGATGAGACATAACGAATCAGGGTATTGCTGTGGCGGGGAGATTGAAATAAGCGGCGTGGGAACAGCAGTGCGAGGACGTCACAGAGGACGAGGCAGCAAAAAAAAATAATTTTTAAACCAAAAACAAAAACCATTACTAGTCTACTACCCTAAACCCTCCAGGCACTACCGAGATTCAAACCCACAGACAGTAACTGCGGGGCCATTTGTATTATCCACTCTTCTAGGCGATCTTGGCTAAAGTCTCAAAGTGTATGCCATTGCCAAGGTTCTAAAACAGCCACAGATCAGCAGAGACAAGCTGTTTGAAATCTCAAAGTGTGTGCTATTGCCAAGGTTCTAAAGCAGCCACAGATCAGCATAGAAAAGCTGCTAGAAATCTCAAAGTGTGGGCTATTGCGAAGGTTCTACAGCAGCCACAGATCGGCAGAGACCAGCTGCTGTCCCATACAGTCTACGCTATCCAGCACACTCTCCCCACACCCCGAAGCAGTGGAGCTGATGTCCGACAGAGCAGCGGGTGACCGCGAGATGTGGAAACTGTCGGTCAGCAGGGTAGCACTCTCCCTGTGTCCATTTCTGCTTTCTTCACCGCCCTGAGGTAGGGGTAACGCTGTCAGAGGTGTTGTCCTTGATACCTGGCTGGCGTCTTCCGGCACGTGCTGTTTGGCCAAACTCCTGCGATACTTGGCTCTGGCGTTTTGAAACCACACCTGAAAAGAAACGGAATCAATGACAGACAGGTGTCGTTATCTGCATCGTGTTGTTGTTGCCATCATCCTTATCATCATCACTGACACCTTAGTCAGTGTCCTCGTGGCTTATCTTATTTATTCTTTTATTTCTAGGATAATGGAATCAGTATTCATGAGCTTTTTTACATCCAGTCCCCGTGTGCATGCAGTCTTTGAGGAACAACTCAGACAGCAAGTATTGTTGTCTGTCAAATGAGCGAAAATATATTGTGCTGCTGTTGAGTGCCTGGCAAGTCAGGCCCGGTGCATCCGACTTCGGCATGAAAGAGAATAGCTATCTTTGTAAGACTTTCTAGGGGGAAAAAAGGCCGGAGAAAGAACACACAAGGCAGAGAATAAACAAGGAGGTGGTAACCAGAAGAAAAGGATAAAGGCAGAAACAAAGAGAGGGATGAAATAGAGAGAATTGCTAGCATAACATTTCCAGAAGGTGGGGATGCTATTTATACTGACAGCCACCCCACCCCCTACCCCCAGCATCCCTTCAAGGGAAATTACAGATCTACTATGCATTTTTAACGTTATTATCAGAAATGGCCCGTGTATGATTACACTGAAGCATTCGCCTCATCATCTTTCTCCTTACTGAAGTTACCATCTCAAGTGCTCCCAATGGACTCCATGTTTTACCATAGGTCTTCGTGGACGAAAAATCAGAAATACAAACAGACATTGTTTTCTTTTTTTCCCCAAAATTCTGGTGCATTGGAGAACAGCTAGACAAATATGGTTCTCTACTTTTGATTTTTAGAAAGTTTTTTTTTCTGGTTACGCACCATGTACGCCCAAGAAAATTTCGAAAATTGAACGTTGAGTAAAAAGCAAGCGTGTGCTCTAACCTCCTTTAATGATGTTGGTTAGTGATCCTATCCAATCCAATCTTGTCTATAGTCTCACTGACCACACAGACCATATCGTGGCTGTCAAGTCGTAAAATTTTAGATCTCAAAATAAAACGGTGATGATGGTGGTGGTAGAGGAAATGGATTAGAGAGAGACAGAGAGAGAAAGACAGAGAGAGAGAGAGAGAATATTTATGCAAGAAGGCCACTGGCCCATTCTGAAGGGGCCTGTACAATATCAATATATATCAACATGAAAGAGGAGAGACCTAGGAGGAGAAAGTGATGAGGATGATAAGGAACAAGATAGAGGGTGTTGCGAAGGGGGGAAAAAGGAGAATAAAGAGAATAAGAAGGAGAAGAAGAAGATGCTGCTGCTGCTGCTGCTGCTGCTGCTGCTGCAGGTGATGGTGATGGCGGCGGTGGTGGTGGTGGTGATGATGATGATGATGATGATGATGATGATGATGATGATGATGATGATGATGATATAAAGTATTAGAAGAAGATGATGATTAATAAGCAAGAGGATAAGGGATGATGACGATGACGACAACAACGACGACAACAACGACAATGACGATGACGACAAAGGAAGACAAACACCCAAAAAAAACCAGCGGCACTGAACTGAAACCCCTGACCTGAAGAACACGTTTGGTGAGCCCAGTCCTGAGGGCCAGCTGTCTGAGGTCCTTGGCGTCAGGGTTGTGGTTGATGCTGAAGTACGTCCTCATGGTCCTCAGCTGGTGCTGCTTGAAGCTCGTGCGCACGCGCTTCTGCCGCCCGGTGCCCTGCTGACTGCCAACCCCCTCCGTGTCCTGCTCCCCCCGGGAGTGTTCTGATGGAGCCATGTCTGTGTGTGTGTGTGTGTGTGTGTGTGTGTGTGTGTGTGTGTGTGTGTGTGTGTGTGTGTGTGTGTGTGTGTGTGCGTGCGTGCGGTGTGTGTGTGTGTGTGTGTGTGTGTGTGTGTGTGTGTGTGTGTGTGTGTGTGTGTGTGTGTGTGTGTGTGTGTGTGTGTGTGAGGATGTAAAAAAAAAAAAAGTGTTAAACATTTGCAGAATGCGTTGTTGTTGTTGTTTTTTAATTGTCGTTGACTTCTCTCTCTCTCTCTCTGTATGTATGTATGTATGTGTGTGTGTGTGTGTGTGTGTGTGGTGTGTGTGTGTGTGTGTGTGTGTGTGTGTGTGTGTGTGTGTGTGTGTGTGTGTGTGTGTGTGTGTGTCTGTCTGTCTGTCTGTCTGTCTGTCTGTCTGTCTGTCTGTCTCTCTCTCTCTCTCTCTCTCTCTCTCTCTCTCTCTCTCTCTCTCTCTCTCTCTCTCTCTCTCTCTCTCTCTCTCTCTCTCTCTCTCTCTCTCTCTCTCTCTTGACGACCCGGGGTCGAGTCCGGTCGAGGGGATTTTTCTCCTGGAGTTAACATCAGTGCTGACTCCACTCTCCCCAAAGTCCTTCGGATGACACTTTAAACCGAGGCCCCGTGTGCGAACACACGCAAAACATCTAACGCACACGTTAAATCCTGTTCCGCTTTACGTAAGAGTAGGCCATCGTGTGCCGCCGGTGGGAACAGATGACATTTACAAAACTGCATACACACGGGGACTGGATGTAAAAAAAAAAAAAAAAAAGCACAAGTGCGCTTATTCCATTATCCTAGCTCGATATAAAAGAATAAATCAAATTAAATTAAATCAAATCAAATCAAATCAAATCAAATCAAATCATCTCTCTCTCTCTCTCTCTCTCTCTCTCTCTCTCTCTCTCTCTCTCTCTCTCTCTCTCTCTCCTCTCCTCTCTCTCTCTCTCTCTCTCTCTCTCTCTCTCTCTCTCTCTCTCTCTCTCTCTCTCTCTCTGCTATTCTCATTTAGTAATCTACCACCATATTTGCTGGAAATGACCAGGTCAAACCCACTCAAACAAATGTTCGTTGTGGCTATTTGCAAACTCAGTCCATGGTCGAAAGAAATTATTTCGGCAGATTCGGAATAGAACGAAGAGCTATATTTGACCCTATGAAGTCGATAATCAATAAGATCACGTACTGATAAGCTGTTCTGGTCAAACTGTAGCCACAAACGCTCTGCCCAGCACAAGATTAAAGATTCAAGGAAGTAGCCTAGTCGATTCAAGCTGGTTCTGCAATGGAATCGTGCGTTACAAAAGTGTGTAAATACTTGTGTAACTCCGGCTTTGAATTTGTTACATCAGTGGGCCTACTGAATGGCATAAGAATAGCATACGCAAGGACTAAGATTTCATAACTCACTCTCTCTCTCTCTCTCTCTCTCTCTCTCTCTCTCTATCTCTCTCTCTCTCTCTCTTGACTCTCGGCCAGGCGAGGTGGTCAGACGTGCAGGAGTGCTCCGCAAAAAATATAATATTTGTGACAGTTATCATTTATACACTGAAGTGAATTTTGGCAGGTGGGTGTGCAACGTTACACTCATCACTAATCTGACTTTGGTAATTGAAAATCTTGTGTAATTAGCCTGTAAATTACAAAGCAATTTTTAATACTTAACAAAGAAGGTTTAATTTTCATCCCTTTGCCAAGCAGAGATCAACTTTTTGTTTTCAAACTGCACGTGAAAAATCATCGCAACTTGTTTTGGGTACACATGTACTCTTTCCTTCTGCTGCTGGCTGTTATGATGCTGCCTGCACGTGAAAACTCGACATGCCTTTGACACACTGATGTACTGGCCAACTGGAGATGGGAACTATAACAGCATGTGAGTGTCAATAACTTTGTTTTGATTTGTTTTAAATATGACGGAAGATTCTACACAGAGTACAAAAAAACTTAAGTCTACCATGGATGAAATCCAGAAACGATTTTCTTGTGGAACTGAGGAGCTAGCTGCATGGCGAAATTCCCTTATTTTTCGGTATGCAGCGATCAACGAAAAGTCAATTGTAGTGACAGTGGCTAATTTCAATCAAGATGATGAAATCATTTCTTCAATGCCCCAATATGTTCCACTGTCTCCACCTCCTGAACTTTCTAAAACAGTCATAAGAGTACTTCACAAATCTACCAAATCTGTCACTATTACTCTGTATTTTTCACAGCAAGGAGGGGGCACCCTGTTGTGTCAAGGCAGAGACTGTGTTCAATGGCGTGATCAAGAGTGTGAGAAAATCAAACATTTTATCTCACTCTTCCTGGAAACAAAAAACAACAAAGAACTTACTGAACATCTCCTCAAGACTCCCCTATTATTCATCAAAAACATGCCAGAAGTTGTTTTCCTGGAAGCCTCCCTCATCAATGAAGTCTGTCTGGATCCCACCACCATGACTGCAGGCCATCAGTCTCCTGATGCAGTGGCTTCAACCCCTCCTCCAGACTCCAACCTGTTGCTGTCCAGTGACGTCACTGACACTGCAATGTCTACCAGCCTAAAAACAGTGTTCCTTCCACCAAAACCATCCATTCAGCAAAAGGAAGAGTGTCCAAAGTCAGAAGAAAGTCCTCACCTGGATAGTACCCCCATTTGTAAAAGAACGCGTATTCAAAGAAAAAGAAATTTGTTTTCTTCTGGGTTAAAAGCCAACAAAAAACAACCTTCATCATTGTCACTGCTATCATGTAAACAAACACTAAAAGAAATTAAAAGTTCCATTGAGTCCTTAGGCTCAGCACAAGAGGAACATGAACAAAAAACAACCTCATTCATTGAAGATGTTAAAGCTTCATTAAAAAATGAGCTGCGAATGCACATTTCTAAAAAGCATGATACACTACTTTTGGAATTAGACTCTTTGAGAAAGAAAATAAACTATCTGGAAGAAAAAAATGCAAAACTAGAGAAAGAAAATCATTCAATTAAAACTCAGATGGGAACATTACAGTCTCAGTTGAAAAGAATTAGCTCCAGACACACTGAAACAGCATCCACTCAGACTATCTCCCCTCCTCAACCAAAGAAACTTTCTACTGTTTTGCTAGAACAAAAATCTGATTTTGCACAAAGTGGGTGTTTCAACCCTGAAGATTTGGAATCTTCAGTTACAGATGAAACCACCCAACCATCTCAGGCAGATGACTCTGCCACCATGGCTGATACTGCTTTTCCTGTTACTCCAAAAGCAACAAAACAGGAAATTACTGAACCCAAATCTCAGTACACTATACCTGTCACAAATTCCTTTGAGGCACTGGCCGATGTAGATCCTGGCCTTACAACCACACAGCAAAAAGAAAAACAGCTAGGTCCCACAGAAGAAAGCATCAGAGGCCAGTACAACAAAACCGTGGACTCTGAAATCCTTACAAAATTACAAACTTCCAAACCATCACCCTATGAAACACTGTCCAAAATTTCTGTTCCAGATACTACAACAATGCTATTGATAGGAGATTCTGTGATAAGAAATATCAATCCAAACAGACTGGCCCCTCGGGGTGAGAATATGTTCAAGATCTGTGTGTCCGGAATGAAGGTATCTGACCTGTCAACATGGCTCTCTTCCCTTCCTGTCATGTTCAAAATAAAATGTGTAGTTGTCCATGTTGGCATCAACAGTTGTAAATCTGGTACCATTTCAGAAAAGGAATGGACTGACCTGGTCAAACAATGCTTTTCCTCCTTCCCCCAGTCCACATTCACTATGAGTTCCATTATTCCAGCTAGAGGCCAACACCATCTAAACACTATCATAAATCCCTCCAACAAAAACCTTCAAACAGTCTGTCATCACTCAAACATTACTTTCATTGACCACACAAGCACTTTTACCACTAGTTCCAGATCTCCTCGTTTAGTTCTCTACTTTAATCTTACTCACCCCAGTGAAAGAGGCACATCCAGAATAGCAAACAATCTTCGGTTTACCTGGAACAACATTGAACACCATAGTTCTGAGGAGAATACTGCAAAGAACATGCTTGAAACTGATGGCCATCCTTATGAACATAATAGCAGAAATTATCAACAAGGTCGATTTCAGGACAGTTATTCCTCAGTAAGCAGAGTATACAGGCCACCTACTTACCACAACAGACAAACAGGGCAGGATGTTTCCTCACTCCCAAATAGATCATCTACAGATACCAGGAATCATAAGACTTTTTTCAGCAACTATAGATCACAGCAAACCAGGACAAGTAGAAGCCCTAGGACCTATCCTAACCAGAGGTTTCCCCCTTCTCAGACAAGTAATTTTACAGAAGCTTTGTCTCGATCTCATGCTAGCCATCAAGATCAACGTGCATACAGTGACAATATAGCATGTCCTCCTCCCTCCTCGCTTTTTCACTACCCACTTCTCAGGTCAAGGCCACGTGAAAATATAACTGATACGCCATTCTCAGTACCTTCTATCCAACATCCCTCTTTGCATTCAAACTACACGAATCTTGGAAGAAATTCCTTGTATTCTTTTCCACCTCCTCTATCATCCCAAGAAGCACATAATTTGCACCTTCCCTCAGACCAAGATGCTTCTATGACATCTGAACACTTTCCTAGTAACTGCCCTCCTTTCAGCAGACATATTCATCCATATGCTTTGGACTTGCTCTCCATGGCCTCTCAAATAATGGCAAATCAAGTCAGAGCCCCCTATCCCATGCACATGTAGAAAGTGGATAATTTGTATTGCAAATGTTTACTTTTTTTCTTCTTTTTTTTCTCTGTAATTTTTTACCTCAATTTTGATGTATGGTTGTGTTTGAATGTTGTAGTTCCAGATGCTCCAATGGCTGTGTAATTGACCAGAAGAGTTATTTGTTCTGAATTTGATAACGGAAACAAGGCTTTGGCAATTTTGAGATCTCCTTTTGCATTTTGATCCTTTTTACTTATAGAGATTTTGGGGGCAATTTTTTGGCATTGTGTTCTTTGGTTAGCTAATATTTCATTGAGAGTGGGTTCATATTTCCCTGTGTGTATATTTTTGTGCTTTGTGATTTCTCATATATAGTTTACCTAATCTTGTTTCAGTTTTCCTATTACTGCATTTGTTTTTCATTATAGGACTGTAGCTTGATCTCATTAGGACTAATTGTATGAATTAGTGATTATGGATCATCAAAACAATATATGGTTAACTAAAGATGGTCTTCGAATTGGTCATCTCAACATCAATCATGCAATACACAAAATGACTGAAATATCTTCTATATTATCTAATTCAGGCAAAAATTTCCATGTGTATGGTTTTACAGAAACCCATTTATCCTCTCATATTTCAGACAATGACATCTCAATACCAGGCTACAATACAATCCGAAGAGACTCCCATATTCACAAAGAAACTGGTATAGCTGTTTATGTTCATCAATCAATTCAGTTCAAAAGAGTTACAAGTTTAGAGCAGCTTTATGTAGAAACAATTTGGATTGAAATCAAACTAAGAAATTCCAGACCAATTCTTTTATGTTTTCTTTATAGAAATCCCAAAGAAAAAGCAGAATGGATTGATCACTATGTTTCAATGTTGGATAGTATAGATAAAGATTATGATGATATTATTATATTAGGTGATTTCAATATTGATTTATTAAAACCAAATAACCATTGGATACAGACATTCGAATCTTTCAACTTAAAACAATTGATAACTATGCCAACTCGTGTCACAGATATTTCCAAAACTTTGATTGACCATATATATGTTGTAAATAAAGAGACTATTGTAGAGGTAAATGTTCCACTTTCTGGCTGCAGTGATCACTTCCCTATATGCATTACATGGTCCAAGAAAGGAGTAAAAATTCCAAAAGTTAGCCACAAAACTATAACTTACAGAAATTTCTCACACTTTAACAGTAACGTCTTTCTACAGGATCTTCTTAATTCACATCTAAGCAATGTTTATCAAATTACTGATCCCAATCTAGCCATTGAATATTGGTATTCTATTTTTTATAATATTTACAATAAACATGCTCCATTACAAACAAAAAGAGTTAAATACAAAACAAAACCACCTTGGCTTACCGACAAAATACAGAAACATATATATCATAGGGATTATCTATTAAAGAAAGGTTTCCGAGACGATTATAAGAAACAAAGAAATTATGTAACTTCACTTTTACGGGCTGAGAAAAAAAAGTATTTTGAAGAGCTTCTTAAAAACAACAGGGACAATAGATGTATTTGGAAAACTATTAACCAGCTCACCAAAAAAAGTTTTAATAAAAACTCAAACATTCACTGTGATATATCTGCTGATAAATTAAATCTTCATTTCACATCTGTTGTTGACCAACTAATCTTTAAGGACAAATCAAAAGAAAATGACTTGAAAAAATTGAAAGCTTTCTGCGACAGTAAGAATATTCAATCTAAAATTGAAATAAAACCTATTACAGTCAATGAAGTATTCACTGCTTTAAATCATCTGAAACAATCCTCAACACGTGGGCTCGATGGACTAGATGGGAAAATTCTTAAACTATCCGCATCAATTATAGCAGAAACACTTACATATGTCTACAATCTTTGCATAAGCAAAAACACCTTCCCTAAACTCTTAAAACAGGCAAAAATTATTCCTTTACACAAATCTGGCAATACCTCAGAACCATCAAACTACAGACCAATAGCAATATTATCCACTCTTTCAAAACCATTAGAACAGCACATTTACAAATGTTTACTTGCCCACTTAAACAAACATAATCTATTACACCCAAATCAATCTGGTTTCAGAGCAAACCATTCATGCCACACCACTCTTGTTAAACTAACAGATAAATTGCTGCTTAATATGAATAAAAAAGAATCACAGGTATACTCTTTATTGATTTTGCTAAGGCTTTCGATGTTATTGACCACAAGCTACTACTACGGAAGCTTGCAGTCTACAAACTATCTCCTAGTATCCTCGAACTGATTTCATCTTTCCTATCTGAGAGACAGCAAAAAGTATATCTAAACAACACTTCTTCAAGTTTTCTTCTAAATAACTTTGGTGTACCGCAAGGATCAGTGCTTGGTCCCTTGTTGTTTCTTTTATATATAAATGACCTGCCATTAACTATTAAAGTACAAAATGAACTATTTGCAGATGATACAACTCTTCATACTAGCCACAAAAACCCTCTCCAAGTATGCCAAAGTTTACAAGAGAACATAAATATTATTGTCGAATGGACACAAATTAACCATTTGGCCCTTCATCCAGGTAAAACGAAATTCATGCTCTTATCAACAAGACAAAAACGTCAAAATCTTAACATAAACTTACCTCCTATTTATATCAACAATGTCAGAATTGAAGAAGTTTCTAATCACAAAATTTTGGGAGTAACGATTGATAATAATTTGTCTTGGTCTGTACATATACGTAACTTAACAAAGAAAATTGCCTCCAAAACATACCAGTTAAATAAGATTAAACACTGTCTTAATCTGAATGCAAGAAAAATATTTTTTCATTCATTTATTCAGTCTAGTGTGGATTATGCATCTACACTATGGGACCTAGCCAGTAATAACCTATTCAAACCATTAATCAGTATTCATAAACGAGCTGTCAAAATAGTAATAGATAAGTCATCTTCACTGACATTTTCAGATTACAAAAATGTAAATATTCTGCCTCTCAAAACAAGATTGTTGTTAAATAAAGGTGTACTAATGCATAAAATCCTTCATGGTAATGCCCCATCTTCCTTAAGCAGCATGTTCAGTATAAACGACTCTCGACATTCACATAAAATCAACCTCCCTTTACCAACCATTACTCTGTTTAAATCAAGTCTAATATATTCTGGGAGCTGGTTTTGGAATAGACTCCCAACCTTTCTAAAATATGAATCAAAGTTTTCAAGATTTAAGTTTTTGTTGTATGATTTTCTGATGACTCATGAAAATGTCACTCTGCTTTCACCACAAATGTTTTGATCAAACCACTAGAAGTCTCAATTACATGAATTTTTTCCTCGGATAGTACAGTTAGTTTCTGTTGTTATGCATTTCTGTTATTTTTATTATTATTATTATTATTATTATTATTATTATTATTATTATTATTATTATTATTATTATTATTATTATTATTTATTTTTTGTTTTGTTTGTTTGGGTTTTTTTTGGTGTGTTTTTCATTGTTCATATATACATTTAATCTGTCTCTGTCTCTATGTCTCTGTCTGTCTGTCTGTCTGTCTGTCTGTCTGTCTGTCTGTCTCTGTAATGTTTTTCTATTTCTTGCTTGCCTTTCGGTGTGTGTGTGTGTGTGTGTGTGTGTGTGTGTGTGTGTGTGTGTGTGTGTGTGTGGTGTGTTAGGGGGGATCGGGAGAGAGAATGAGTACTACTTTCTTTGGATTTTTGTAACTATGCATGTTTTTCCCATGATTTTTTTTCCCTCTTGTTATTAAGCTTTTTTTAATGCTCGTTTTTCTATTTCTATTTCTTATTCGTTTGTTTGTTTTTTCCCCGAGGGCTGGATGTTAAAAAAGCATGTAGTGCTTAATCTATTACCCTCTGAAAAATAAAATTTGTTCAAAATTTGTTCAAATTTGTTCAAAATTTGTTCTCTCTCTCTCTCTCTATCACACACACACACACACACACACACACACACACACATCAGAAAGATGGCGTCCACTTTGTTCTTTGTTGCCAACAATTACGTGAGCTTAGAATGAAACTTATTCAACCAAAATATTATAGGAAACCCTACTTGTTTAAACTGAATTTATTGATGTCTTGTACAAACCCTGAAGTTATACAGAACTTTTCTTTATTTTTGTACAAGGCTTTCAAGCTTAGAGAAATAGTCTTCGTGAAGTAATGTGCAACTTAATGACTGAATGACTTTTCACTGTATTTTTGATATCATGAAT
This sequence comes from Stramonita haemastoma, assembly GCA_030674155.1. Lineage (NCBI taxonomy): Eukaryota > Metazoa > Mollusca > Gastropoda > Neogastropoda > Muricidae > Stramonita > Stramonita haemastoma. The sequence goes on along the minus strand of CM060341.1, from coordinate 19,369,973 downwards.
TGTATTGTTCACATTCCCCTTCATATGGGGCTAAGGCCTATATGAATAAATCCTCTCTCTCTCTCTCTCTCTCTCTCTCCTCTCTCTCTCTCTCTCTCTCTCTCTCTCTCATGTACCTAATTACTCAAAACCAGCAAGAACTACTTTCTGTCAATTTCGCCAGTGGGCTGGAGTTTTCAGTCACACGCACAGCGTCACTCGCAATTTCAGGGTCAGACCCCTTGGCGTCCTTGGCTTTTCTTTGCTGACCATCATATAGCTATAAATGGGATGATCCAAAGTCCATATTGTTTGTGAATCTTGCTACAGTCACAGAAAGACTAAAAGTAATGAATAAAACATGTGTGAGAAATCCACAGGAAGACAAAGGCAGACACCACAGCACAGGTGTAAACAGACACATTCACGCCCAGTAGTACAATTATTATTATGCAGTCAGTTTGTTTTGTAAAATTGGAAGAAATTGTGTCTAAAATAATAGTTATTTTGATATAGTAGGTGTGTGTGTGTGTGTGTGTGTGTGTGTGTGTGTGTGTGTGTGTGTGTGTGTGTGTGTGTGTGGTGTGTGTGTGTGTGTCTGCCTGCATGCGTGTGTGTGTGTGTGTGTGTGCCTGCCTGCATGCGTGTGTGTGGGGGGGGGGGGGTGTAATTCAAAAAGATATGTAGGCCTACTGAGAGTAAAATATTAAGCTTTCACAACTGTTTCCATTTTTCCCTCACAACTTTTTAACAAATGAATATAAAAACTCATCAATAAAGGATAGCACAGCTGTCAGTCAGTACCCCCACTTTCAGCTCCTCTCAGCTGCTAATTATCCCAGCCCAGCCCAGAAGAGAAGAAAGGAAGATTAAAAAAAATTAAAAAGTTAGATATACAGACAGTAGACAGACACACCATACACACAAGCTCACACGCAATGACTCAGAAAGATTCAATTACCCACCTCGCCTATTCCCCTCACCACCTCCACCCGCACCCACCCCCCCTCCCCCCCTCCTTCCTCCCCTCCCTCCTCATTCAAATATTAAAATGTCAACCAAATATTATGATTTTACACCCATTTCTCAGTAATCATCAACACCTTGTTGAAATTGGGCCTAGGAGATCGACCTTATTACCCATGAACTATGGAATACCACATGTATCAATACTAGGACCACTTCTTTTCTCTATCTCTAATAAAACCTACTTCTGCATATTCATTGTTTAGGTCAAATATTTGTTGATGATACATGGATTCAATGTAACAGCAGTGGTCCAAACCAGCTTGTGAGTGATTTGCAGGCAAATATCAATAAACTTATGAATAGACAGAACTCAATCATATATCTTTTATTTCAAATAAAACAAAGTGTATGTTTATAACCACTCTGCAAAAAGACAGAAATTGCATCCTCCAATAGCGCCACCACAAAATGAGTTCATCACAAAATGACAAACAAATAGCATTAAAACCTCAAAATATGTTTTTAACTATATCAATTTCTTTAAAATACACAGTGTACACATGTGAATGATAACAAATGAATTTTCGAGAAATACCTGCACATCTTATGAATTTAGAGGGATGGAAGAACTTTTCGAGATTGACATTTCATCAGCCTTCAAAATTTATGACTGGACAAAGGCTGAAGAAAATGCTGATGATTAAAATATTGTTGTAAATTTATAAAGTGGGGACAATCCATCATAAAATAAAATTCATCCTCTAAAATAGATTATTGTATTTTGAACACATTTTTCATTCCTGTGGTATGTTATGGAAATGTCCACCCTCAATTGGAAGCTTGTGACAACTACAATGAAAAAAATTTTAAAGCATAAACATATATATCTGGTAAACAAGTTATATATTTTTCCTTACCAAAATCGATCTTCAAATTTCTGTAATAAAGACATCTTCTATTATACCACGGCTCACTTCTCAATTCATTAACAAAATGTTCTATTAAGAAGGCTTTGATATGTAAAATTTTAACTTTGATAATTTTTTATGTGAACTTTTCAATACTTGAAGAAAATTAATACTTGAATATAACTGTCTCTCCCACAAAGTCAAATCCCCTTTGTACTCAGATATTTTTAAAAATCATATTTAGCCATGCTGATTGAATCAAGTATTTGTCAAGTAAATCTTTCATCATCTGGTAAACACCTGATAGCAGCTTTTTATACTGGAAGTTGAGCAGCTGCATCCAGAAACACACCATTCAACAAAGACTAAACTAGACAAGGGATATCTGCCTGTTTCTCCATGTACTAACACTCTTAGTCCAGAACCAGGATTTGCCAGGGTTGAATAATTACCCCCTCTGAATCCGGTTTGCTGGGATTTACACACAGTAGATTTCCATCACACTATGACCACGACTAATTGCTACCACATGTCAAAGCTCTATCAGGCTAGAAGTAGAAGCCCTGCTGAGAATCTGAAAGTAATTGTAGCTGCTGGTATGTACTTAGAATTTCATAATTTGATATTGATTATACCATGCTAAAAAAAAGATGACAATATTAATATGTTGACTTCTGATGTAAAACAATATCTTGAAACAAATTATCAAAATCATATAAAAGTGTTTACAGATGGTTCTGTTTATGACTTAAATGCAGGATCAGGTTTCGTTATTCCTGCTCTGAAGATACAAAAATCATTCTGTTTAGGGAAGGGTTTCTCCATATTCAGCGCCGAGCTCTATGCCATACTTATGGCTCTGATTACTATAAAATAATAGTAATTTTGCATTTTCTCACTTCGCTTTTTGTGTTGACTCAAAAGTCTGTACTGTATAGCTTACAAGATTGGAGCTCAAAAGTAAGGACAGATTTATTATTTGAAATAAAATATTTGATACATTGCATCATGACAAAAGGTATAGGAATAAATTTTTGCTGGATTCCTTCACACTGCGGAATATACTGGAATGAAATAGCAGATAATCTTGCAAAAAAAGGTTCAAAAAGAGATTGCCCAGTTCATAACTTAAAAAATGATTGTCGTGAAATTAATTCATTATTGGAAAATCATGTACATAAGTTTAACTTCCATGGGAAATTTGAAATACTAGGCTATCCAAGACATATTTCTAACATCATTTATAAGTTGCGATTAAATTCCTGGAAGACCAAATATTCTCGAAATGTAACTTGCTCCTGTTCTGAACCATTATCTTGTGAACATCTTATTTTTCAATGTTCAGTTCTAAATTCAGTTTATAAAGAAAATGGCATTGAAATTGCAAGGGGACCATTGAATGTAGTTTTGCGAAAACCGATGATTTTTGATGTTGCTAGGATTATTTCCAAGTCTTCTGTAAATATTTTATGGTAGGGTTTTATTTGTTTGTTTTTTGTTTTGTTCTTTGTTTGTTTAGTCTAATATCACCAAGTGTGAACAGACTTTAAATTAAACTACAACAACAACAACATGTACTTAGAAGGAGGAAAAGGCTAGCAAGCATGTGTGTCTGACCTGATTTCGTGATGGAATGCAAAACTAGGGGCAGTTTGTGTTCAGAGAATCCGAATGCAAGAGGGTTAAAGGAACTATACTGTAAAACCTTTAACTGGACCTTATGAAATTATTGCTATATTTTCATATCCCCAAATTTCACATCCATACAACAAAACAGGTACAACAATTTTATCAATAAATAAAGTGCCACATCATGTATGTAGTTCTATTTGCTGTGCAATCCTTATCAACCTTATCATGACTTTAGCAGCTTTATCATAAGCATTTTTCATGCAGTACATTTTCATATACCCATAATTTCACATCAATACAATAAAACACATACAACGATTTTATGTGTACATAGTTCTTTTTGCCATGCAGTCCTTATCATTTAAACATGACTTAAGTATCATAGCATTTTTCTTGCATTTTGCAAGACTACTACTGCTATTGTAGCCGAATATCATAATTTTGGTTTTTACTAGATTCACAATAAGTTTCTCATGAAAACAGTAAGTATCCAAAATGTCTAAAGCATCTTGTAACCCTTCTTTGTAGCAGAGAATAAAATAGTATCATCCCATAAAGTAAAAGTTTAACATAACTAGTTAACAATTTGCCATGAGATGAAAGTTGAATATGCAGTGTTAAGCAATTTCTGATAAATATTGTTCCAAATCATTCAGAAAGTGTGTGTGTCCTACTTGATATAAATTTTACTTCCCCTTGACAGGCTACATATCCTTTTAAAGAGTTCCATCCCTTTTAATTGTTTGCAGTTGCTTTGTATTTCAGATCAAAGGTTTCATCTGATGGAAATGAAGCAGTGGTTTTGATATGAAATTGTAGACTTACTGTTGACCTGTGTGAAAGAAGTACAAGGTGAAAGTAAATAATTGTAGACATACATGTTTTTTCAATTTCTGAACATGTACCAAAAGACACCTTTGGAATTTGAACTTGTTGGTTTAATGATAAGTTGTAAAAATGTGAAGGCAACAATTTAAGCTGTGAGTTAGGAATTGCAGATCCTTCAGGGGGATCTGCCCTTAACTTCTAATGCTCCGAGCTTTGGAGTGATGTGTTGTCTACCTTCCCATGTTTGTGGTAGGGAGAAGCATAGGGGAGGGAGGAGAAGGACAGGGGAAGAGAAGGTTAGGGAGGACAAGCTGGGGAGATAGAAGAGGGGTAGAGAAGGGGGGGGGGACAAGGGGGGGGGGGGACAAGGGGGGGGGGAGAGGGACAGGGAAGGGGGGGAGAGGGACAGGAGAGGGGGGAGAGGGAAGGGGGGAGAGGGAAGGGGGGGAGGGACAGGGGAGGGGTGGGACAGGGGGGGGGGGGGGGAGGAGAGGGGGTGGGGGGAGGGACAGGAGAGGGGGGACAAGGGGGGGAGGGACAGGAGAGGGGGTGGAGAGGAGGGACAGGGGGAGGGGGGACAAGGGGGGAGGAGAGGGGGGGTGGGGGGGGGAGGAGGGGGTGGGGGGGGGGGAGGAGAGGGGGGGTGGAGGGGGAGGAGAGGGGGGTGGGGGGAGGGAGGGGGGTGGGGGGAGGGGGGAGGAGGGGGGGGTGGAGGGGGGGGAGGAGAGGGGTGGGGGGGGGGAGGGGTGGTGGGGGGTGGGGGGGGGGGGGGGGGGGGGGGGGGGGGGGGTGGGGGGGGGTGGGGGGAGGGAGGGGGGGTGGGGGGAGGAGAGGGGGTGTGGGGGGGGGATAGGTGGGGGAGGGGGGGGGGGGGGGTGGTGGGGGGGTGAGGGGGTGGGGGGGGTTGGGGTGGGGAGAGGGTGGGGGTGGGGGAGGAGGTGAGGGGGGGGGGGGGGAGGGTGGGAGAGGGGGGAGGGGGGGGGGTGGTAGGCCGCAACCATAACATTGTGAACAGTGCTAATTAAAGGCTGTCAGTGCTGTCCAAGTGGTTTTTATTTCAACTGGCAGGGGCTTTGGCAGGGGTTAATTCAATGAACTTGGCAGTGAGACTCTTCAGGTGTTTGTTTGTTTGTTTCTTCTTTTTTTTTTTTTGGGGGGGGGGGCGGTTGGCGGGGGTGGATTTTACGTAAAAACACTTTTTATGTCGAACTACTTTCTGTCGATTTCGCCAGCAGGCTGGAGTTTCAGTCACCAAGGCAGCCTCGTTTTTGCGTCACTCGCAGTTTCAGGGTCAGACCCCTCCCAAATTAATCAGAGATAAGTTTTCTTTGCTGACCATTATATAGCTATAAAACCATTAAAACCATTTGGGATGGTCAAGTACACCCACCAAAACATAAAACAAGTGTAAAAAAAATTGAAGCAATTAATCTTTGCCAAAGCCCTTTTTTGGCAAAATTTTCCTGGACTACGTTGGCTTATAGGTATTGGTTACCAACATACACAACCTTCAAGTTTTTGTTTTGTATATAATTTGTATACCATTTTATGTGGATTTCGCTGCGTGAGAGATTTGGGCTGCTCTCTCAGGGGAGAGCGTGTTGCCACAAGAGCAGCGCCACGCCACTCACTTTTTTGTAATGTTCTTGTCTATTTATTTCCCTATCATTGACACTTTTCTAAACAATTTTGCGCCAGTGAGAGCTTCCTTATAAACCAGGGGGTTTTCAGTGCTATTGTGCTGAGTGTGTGTTGCCCATGGGACCTTGGCTTATCGTCTCATCCGAAAGAATTGCTCCCAGATCACCACTCTTTGTCTAGTGGATCAGGGGGAAAATTTCGGGAACAAACGAGAATCGACCCTACATTTCTCGTTTTCTAGGCAGGTGTGTTACCTCTAGGCCCCCGATCCACCAATTTTGCGGAGGATTTTTGTCGTTGTTGTTGCTGTTGCTGCTGTTGTTGCTGTTATTGCTCTTGTTGTTGTTTTCATCCCTTCTTTTGTGACAGAATTGGCCAGCTTTGGCTGAGGAACAGGTTGACAATGACGAACATACCCAGCATGGGACTTTGGTACTGGGGAGGGATAGGCTCCGCCAGAATCACCTTGTCCAAGACGCACTGACTGACTGACAGTTTCAGCTTATTCCATTATCCTCGAAATATAAGAATAATTTTTTTTTTTGGGGGGGGACAGACGGACGGACAAAAATGCAGACAGACAGACAGACAGACAGACAGACAAACAAACAAACAGCGCTGTGGCATGCTGAAAAAAAAACCGTGGGCAGGAAGTTATGTCTGAAGTTCACGCCTTATGTAAGCTTCCATGTCAGGCAAGGCAGTTTAGCTTGCCACCGGAAACTATAGTACACACACACACACACACACACACACACACACACACACACACACACACACACACACACCACACACACACAAACACACGCACACGCACACACGCACACACGCACACACACACACTTCCCACAGAGGAGAGAGAGAGAGAGAGAGAGAGAGAGAGAGAGAGAGAGAGAGAGAGAGAGAGAGAGAGAGAGAGAGAGAGAGAGAGAGAGAGAGGAGAGGAGAGAGGAGAGAGAGAAGGGGGGGGGATATGCGGAAGAAAAAGTCATTTTTCAACATCCAGACTCCCCCCACCCCCACTCCCATACATACCCCCATACCCATTCCCCAACTCTACGTGAACTTTCACCCTTCGGCCACGAGACTCAAAGAGCACACACAGAGATAATCATCATTATTGATCTTGTTCAGATCTTCTTTTTTTTTTCCAAATGTTGGCTGAAAGAACGTAGGATTTTCAGATCGGATAGTTTTGTGGTATATGAAAATTTAGAAATAAAAGTTTTGTTCAAAATAACCAACCAACAGGATTACGAAATAATGGAGGAGGAGGAGAAGAAGAAGAAGAAGAAGAAGAAGAAGAAGAAGAAGAAGAAGAAGAAGAAGAAGAAGAAGAAGAAGAAGAAAAGATGATGATGATGATGATGATGATGATGATGATGATGATGATGATGATTGGTAAAGAAGACCAGTTGATGTAACTAGTTATGTGTGCACGGGCATGTGCATGTGTGTACGCCTGCTCTGTGTGTGTGTGCGTGTGTGTGTGTGTGTGTGTGTGTGTGTGTGTGTGTGTGTGTGTGTGTGTGTGTGTGTGTGTGTGTGTGTGTGTGTGTGTGTGGTGTGGGTGTGGGGGGGGGGGGGGGGGGCGCGCGCGCGCGCAATTGTGCGTGTGTGTGCGGGTGTATGTATGTATGTATGTATGTATGTATGTATGTATGTATGTATGTATGTATGTATGTATGTATGTGTGTGTGTGTGTGTGTGTGTGTGTGTGTGTGTGTGTGTGTGTGTGTGTGTGTGTGTGTGTGTGTGTGTGTGTGTGTGTGTGTGTTTAGGATTTTATTTTACTACTTCCTATGATAAATGTTTTTTCTGTCTAGTGTTTTGTTAGGAATGGTTTGTAACCCACATCTCTCTCTCTCTCTCTCTCTCTCTCTCTCTCTCTCTCTCTCTCTCTCTCTCTCTCTCTCTCTCTCTCTCTCTCTCTCTCTCTTCCTGGAGTTAACATCAGTGCTGACTCCACTCTCCCCAAAAGTCCTTCGGATGAGACTTTAAACCGAGGCCCCGTGTGCGAACGCACGCAGAACATCTTGCGCACACGTTAAATCCTGTTCCGCTTTTCGTAAGAGTAGGCCATCGTGTGCCGGTGGGAACAGATGACAATACTTACAAAACTGCATACACACGGGGACCGGATGAAAAAAAAGCACATGATTGCTTATTCTGTTATCCTCGATATAAAAGAATAAATAAATAAATAAATAAATAAATAAATAAACACGCACGCACGTCATGTATGCACTACGACAGAGACCTCTTCAAGGGGATTTTCCCGTGGAGTTAAGGTCAATGCCGAGTCCACTCCCATGAAAGTCCTCGATAAACTGAGACCCCGTCTTGAATGCAAGCAGAACATCTTGTAGGCCTACACACGTTAATTAAACCCGCTCTGCCTTAAGAAGATAGGCCATCGTGTACTGGTATGAAAGGATAGCAAAATTTACAAAGTATGACATAGAGTGACGCATGATCCCCGAAGTTGGAATGTGGCTACCTTAATGGTGTGTAAAAAACGGTCGCATACGCAAAATCTTACCATTGGTAAACCCTGAGAACACTAACCGAAAAACTGTTTTTAAAAAAAAGGCAAACTTACCCAAACTGGAACAACCATCTTCAGACAGTATCAAATCTTTCCGCTTCCGGGCTGGGGCGTACTTGGACGTTCCTGACGAACTTTTGCTGCGCCAACCTGAACCGGACCCGTTCTGGTTCGGACCCAACTCGGCATGCCCGTTCGCGTCAGCAGCGTGAGATGGCATACGAGTCTGATGATGGTGGAGGACAAGTTGGAAGTGAGTTTTGCAGAAGAGACGCTGGTCCCTAAGGGCAAACTGCTCTCCCGGCACCAGCTGTCGTCTGCACGAGGAGCAGGAGAAGCAGCTCAGATGGAACAGCTGGTCACGTGCCCGCATCACCAGCTGATTGGCTGAGATGTGGCCCTGGCATCCTAAGCAAGTCTTCTGA
>CM060341.1:19331043-19356043 GCA_030674155.1 Stramonita haemastoma | reverse complement strand
AGAAGAAAATCAAAGGTGTGGGCATATATTCTGGTCAAGAGTTGAATTTTTTTTTTTAATTGCCACGGTTAGGGGGAAAGCAATATGGGTCAAGAAGACATTTGAACACTAGGAAAAGAACAAAGAGACAGAAAGAAAGACATTTCTTGGACAGAACCTCTGCGCAATGAGGACACTATGATCGTCATTCCTTCTGCTGAATGTTCGTTGGTGTAGTGCTATTTTATTTTTATTTTATTTTGTCATTTCGATGATAATAGAATAAACACCTCTGTGGGTTTTTACATCCAGTTCCCGTGTGTATGTAGGTTTGTGAATTTTGTCATCGTTCCCACAGGCACACGATGGCCTACTCTTCCGAAAAGCAAAACGGGTTTAATGTGTGCTGGTGTGTATCTGGCAGTGTCCAGTGAACTGACGCTGTGTTTATGTCTAAAAGCTTGGTACGCAATTGATTTTGCATAGATAAATGATATAATATATCAATGCCTGTGTTTTTCATATTACTTATAACACTCCTCGATTGTTGCTTGCTCACTTGCTTGCTCACTTGTTTGTCAGCTTGGCTGTGTGAAAGCCTACTGAATAACAAATGTGACTTTGTTGGTGTTGCTGCTGCTGCTGTTACAGATGGAAGTGACATAGAAATGTCAATGGAATGAATCACCATGAGAGAGAGACAGAGACAGGGACAGACAGACAGAGACAGAGACAGAAGGACACAAACACACACACACACACACACACACACACACACACACACACACACACACACACACACACACACACACACACACACACACACACACACACACACACACAAACAGACAAGAAACAGAGAGAAAAAAAGGGGGGGGGTGTGCAGGTGAAGCGGGAAAGATACATACATGGATACGGAAAGAGTGCTGAAAATATCATATCTTTGTGTTTGATATGAACTTTGATTCAAGATTTCTTTTTGGTTTCAGATTTTGTGGTGTGGGTTTTTGGGGGGATTTTTTTTTTTTGGGGGGTGGGGGTGGAGGGGTGGGAAGTGTTTTGTTTGTATGGTTTTGGGTTGTTGGTATTTTGGTAGGCGGGGTTTTTGTGTTGTTGTTTTTTTGGGGGGGTACTATTTACCAGTGCTATTTACTTGTGATTAATGAGACAAATTGGTTCTGAAAATGACATACAGAATTCAACCTGTTCGTGTCTCTGTCTGTCTGTCTGTCTGTCTGTCTCTGTCAGTCTGTCTGTCTGTCTGTCTGTCTGTCTGTCTGTCTGTCTGTCTCTCTCTCTCTCTCTCTCTCTCTCTCTCTCTCTCTCTCTCTCTCTTTCTGTTTGTTTGTTTGTTTGTTTGTTTGTTTGTTTGTGGTTTTTTTCCCCATTCCTATAGTATCTGTGAAATTTATCCATACTTTCAACATCGATTGCTATATAGTATGTGTGAAATTTATCAATGCTTTCATTTTTCATTGCCATAGTATATGTGAAATTCATTCTTGCTCCCAATATTTTGCTATAGTTTGTACGAAACATATCAATGATTTTATTTTTCATTGCTATAGCATGTGTGAAATTTATCAATGCTTTCATTGTTCATTGCTATAGTTTTTGTGAAATGTACCCACGATTTCATTTTCCACTGCTATAGTAGGCGTGAAAATTTATACATTCTTTTCTGTTTCTATTACTATAGTATGTGTGAAATTTATTAATGGTTGCGTATTTCATTGCTGTAATAGGTGAGAAATATATCCACGCTTTGATTTATGATTGTCACGGTATGTGGGAAATCTATCCATGTTTTTATTTTCTCACTGCCATAGTATGTTTGAAATGTATCCATGCTTTCATTTTGCATTACACTCATACCCCTGCCCCCCTCATCTGGTGTATTGTCTCTTGTCTTTCAATGTCACACACACACACACACACACACACACACACACACACACACACACACACACACACACACACACACACATACACACACACACACACACACACACACACACACACACACAAAACAAGATTTACCAAACTGCATACACGCGGGGACTGGATGTTAAAAAAGCACATGAGTGCTTATTCCATTATCCTCGATATAAAAGAATGAATAAATAAATAAATAAATATTGTGGTCCAAGGCCAAAGTACCATTAAACCATTTCAGTGTTCAGTGTTCAGTGTTCTCTCTCTCTCTCGCCACCCCCTCTCTCTCTCTCTTTGTCCTCCCTATCTCTTCCCCTTCCCCCTTCTCTCAGTAGTTTTCTCTGACAAACGTGCAGTAATTAGTGCCTATTATATAATTACCACTAATCGCATCCATTTGTGTCACACAGTAGACCAAAGAGATTAGCAGCAGCAGCAGCAGCAGCAGCCACGGCAATAATGAAGACAAATCATCCACTGTCGAGAAAAGGGCAGCTTTCACTTAGTGACAGTTGTGGTGTCCTGAGACGGTTTTCTTGTCCCTAAATAGATTAAAAGTTATCAACTGTGCGGACCTGGTTCAAACGTAACTTTACTTCTTTTTTTTTAACTACTGAGCGAATCGTTTTCTGTCAACTCTTCAAAACACACCCAAAATAATGACAATAAAGAGATACTGCGTCAACAAAATTTCAATCGAGACTTGAAGAACATAAATCGACTACTCCCTCTAACTTTACTGGGATGGGAGAGATCTATTGTTTTACCTAGTTAGCACACTCAAATGGTCACATTTCGGAATCGTTTGTCTTGCAATTTACAAAAGTCTGTTCCTTGGCAGCTCACCTACGTGAAGAAAATAAGTTCAGATTCCACAGGAAGTTTCCAAACTTATGGAACGAGTTCTTTTCTCTGTGGAGCCTGTCTGTCCACTTAATTAAGGATGACAACCCCATTTACGACACAACAGAGGGTATAATAATCATAGTTATCGCCTGTGTAATAAAAACCAGGCGGCTGTAGGTAAGTGGCCACCAACATGCCCCAGTGGCCCACAAGACCCAGTGTTCGTTCACCCGCAATACAACCAGCGTGGGATAGTGGGGGCTGGTCTTTGATGAGAAATGAATCATCTATCCCTCCCTCCCTTCTCCTCTTCCCCTTCCTCCTCACCTCTCTCTTTGTCTCTTTGTTTGTCTGTGTCTGTCTGTGTGTCTGTCTGTCTCTGTGTCTATCTGTCTGTCTGTTTCTGTCTCTGTCTCTCTAATTATATTATATATATATATATATATATATATATATATATATATATTATATATATATATATATATTATACATACACATACATAGATAGATAGATAGATAGATAGATAGATAGATAGATAGATAGATAGATAGATAGATAGATAGATAGATAGATAGATAGATAGATAGATTGGTTTCACGCCGCTGTCTCGCACCTTCTCTCTATCACGCTCTCACTCTCTCTATGTAAGAGTAGGCCATCGTGTGCCGGTGGGGAAACATGACAAGATTGACAAAACTGTATACACACGGGGACTGGGTGTAAAAAAAAAAGCACATGAGTGCTTATTCCATTATCCTCGGTATAAAAGAATAAATAAATAAATAAATAAATAAATAAATAAATAAATAATATGTCTGTCTCAAATCGTTCAGATGAGATTTTAAACCGATGCACCATGTGCGAACGCACGCAGAACATCTTATGCACACGTTAAATCTTGCTCCGCTTTTTGGCAGAATAGGCCGTTGTGTGCCGGTGGGAACAGATGACAAAATTGAGAAAACTACATATACACTGGGAAAGGATGTAAAAAAAACACAACAACACATGAGTGCTTATTCCGTTATACTCGATACAAAATAATAATGATATGTAAAAAATATATATATATATGTCTTTTCCCCCTTTCTGGTTCTTCTTCCTTTCTTTCGGGATTTCCCTTACACGTGGAATGTATCATTCTATATGGATATTTGGTTTATAGATTTTGTGATGCCTTGTTTATCATCATCCTAAATACATGCAACCTTCCTTGTCTTCCTCATTAGTATACTATGCCTTTGGAAATGTATTGCCTTTGATTTAGAGCTGGTTTGTCTAACTTTTGACTGGAGCCCACAAGGGAAGTTGAAAGTGGGTCGACCAAAACAGACCTGGCACAGAAGCATCGAAGCAGAGACGAAGGCAGCCGGAATGACGTGGGCCGAGCTGAAGAGGATCTCCCAGAACCGAGTCCGTTGGAGGAGTGCTGTTGCGGTCCTTTGTTCCCAAAGGAATTCATATGCATAAGTCAAGTTGTCCGACTTTTTATTGTTGTTTTGTCCCTGATTTGGTAAGATTTTTTTTATCATGTGTGTTGTTTTTTTAATTAGTCTTTTGGCCACATTGTGAATATTGGTGGCTAGAGGTAACGCACCTGCCTAGAAAGCCAAAGGTCCGGGTTGGAGTGTGTGCAATGATTTGAATCCCGTTTGGGCCCAAAACTTCTCCCCCATTCATCAGACCACGAGTGGTGGTCTGGGTGCTAGTCTTTCGGATGAGACAAGAAACCGAGGTCCCGTGTGTTACACATTATCATTTAGCGCACGTAAAAAAAACATGGCAATAAGAGGGTTGTCCCTGGCAAAATTCCGTAGAAAAAAAGTCACTCTGATAAGGAAACAAAAAATAATACGCAGACAGGAAAAAGAAAATAATCAAATAATGGGTAGGCGCTGCACTTGTGGCGACGCGCTCTCCCCGGGGAGAGCAGCCTGACTTTCACGCAGAGAAATCTGCTGTGACATAAAGTGGTATAAAATGATAGAATGAGATAGATTTCGTCGATAAAATTGGTTTAAAGAAGGATTTTGTGTTGTTGTTTTGTCATATTTTTTTTGTTTGTTTGTTTTGATTATGGCGTAACCTGAAGATGCACTCTCTCTCCACTTTCACATAAACTCTCATAAACGTATCATCTGAGAGAAATTTTTTTGTCCCTATATTGTACCGACAATTGTATTTTTGTCGCCTAAATAAGGACAGCTGGTTTTCTTTTCTTCTTCATATAAAGGCCTATGCTACAACTTTTCGGAATGCAGTTAATTCATTTTCATTAACACTATTTGAAAAGTGTTATACATTTTTAAATGGTGTTTGATTATGCCGGATTAAAGAGATTTTCTGCAGTGACTTACGGAACCAAATCTGTAGGCCTACTGTTTGCCTCTACTGGCACTGTTTTATCTTATACATATTGTGAAGTTCTGATCTTCAAGGAAGAACTATCTCTTTACCGAAGGGACCATACAATAGTCAGGAATTTGGTTTCATCCTGGTAAAATGCATGACAGCATAGCCTTCATGATTTTGCATGCTGATAGGTTGCGAAGGCTAAATATAGAACATGTGCCATATTTTTCCCCATTGATTTTTGCTTTATTTTGCGTTTCATGGTGATTTTGTTGTCAAATTTATAATGAGTAATTTGAATGCTTTCCTGCAAATATTATATCATCGTGCCCTATTACATACTGTTTAATAGATATGGTAATTCGATTTGTGATTGACGTCATATCTTTAAAAACTGTACTTGCAACAACTACATCACCCTACTTTTTGGATACAGTAATAGTTGGCTATTTTCCTATTCAATCATTAGTACTTGATCATTACTATTATAATTAGTTCCTTGCTTACCTTTTTTTTTCTTGCAACGATTGACTAGACAATAATAGCGTTATCGGTCATTTTATGAGCGAAAATGCGTTGCGCTGCCTTTAAACACCTGTCAAGAAGTCATCTTTTAAAACGCATGAAATATAAACACTGTAACTCTCAATAAATCATTCCTCAAATACATGCACCTTTGTTTTTACGTTTGCATAAAAATTCAGCGTTCGTGAGAGTGGGTACACGCACGCACGCATGCATGTACACACGCATGCACACACACTAACACATACACACACATACACACAAGTAAACACACACACACTCACACACACACACACACACAACACACACACACACACACACACACACACACACACACACACACACACACACACTCACCTCTGTACTGAAAACAAACACCCTTGCAAAAACATCTGGAAACTGATACAAAGTAAACCATAATACATAAAAGTAATACAGGTCATCCACACAAACCCAAGAGAACAGAACAACCTCGGCAAATCTCCAGAAAACTGGAACCAACACTGAACTCACCTCATAAGGACATTCCTCAGACACGATCCATCCTTCAAGGAGACTTTGCTCAGTATCTCTTTGACCCGGTGGACAGGTCAAGGTCGCAGCATGACCTCTGATGTCGCTTCCTTCCTGACCTGGAGTTGAGGGCACAACACCACCCCTGCTGGCACTTATCTCATCAAGTCCTTGACTTTGTGGGCAGGTCAATGACACAAGGTAACCTCTGCTGCCACTGACCTCCTGACCTTGTGGGCATGTCAATGTCATGGTAGTCTGACCTCCAATAGGATTTCTTTCTATACGTCCTTGACCCGCAGAATAGTTCAAGAGCACAGTGTGACTTGCACAATCATCTCCCTTCGTATTTCCATCAGTTGGTGGACACATCAAGGATACAGTATTCGAATCTTCAACCATTTTCCCTTACTTTTCCATAACCTTTTTTTCTGTATTATCCTAAACCAATACTGAATCAATTAATTCATCAAATATTGTGTTGTAGTGCAAAAATGGTTAGTTCTACCACCACCACAACAACAACTCACACACACAAACAACACAAAATAGCATAAATTAACATATAACTCAGAATTCTAGCCGGTATATATATATATATACGAGGCAAGTCTGGCGGCAGAACAAGCATGTTCACATGGTTTCCAGCCTGCATGATTGACTGACAAGGGAAACGAAGGAGGGAGAGAGAGAGGGAGGGAGGGCGCACACAAGTTGTGTTCTGTGTGGCTTCGGTGCTAGCCTACTTCATTAACCAGGCCGTTTTCGCAGGAATTGCAACACTGGGTCGCAGTTTAGGCGGGAGGGGTTGCTTAATTTCAGGCGTCAACACTGTGTCTGCACCGCCCTCTTTCCTCTGTATGTTTGCCTGTATCCCTGTGGCTGGTTGACTTACAGACTCTCTCTGTCTCTCTATGTCTCTGTATGGGGACGGATAGCCTAGTGGTCAGAACATTGCGCTGGCAATTTGACGACCCGGGTACGGTTCGAGTCCGGTCGAGGAGATTTTTCTCCTGGAGTTAACATCAGTGCTGACTCTACTCTCCCCAAAAGTCCTTCGGATGAGACTTTAAACCGAGGCCCCGTGTGTGTGAACGCACGCAGAACATCTTGCGCACACGTTAAATCCTGTTCCGCTTTTCGTAAGAGTAGGCCATCGTGTGCCGGTGGGAACAGATGACATTTACAAAAACTGAATACACTCGGGGACTGGATGTAAAAAAGCACAAGAGTGCTTATTCCATTATCCTCGATATAAAAGACTGAATGAAATGAAATTAAATCAAATCAAACCAAATCTGTCTCTATCTCTTCAAAAATTAAGATTATTCATACATTCATTCATTCATTCATGCAAATTTTCTTTCATACCAGTCACTGAGCTCCCAGCATCTTTACAGGGTGACTGGCTAACTAACTAACCAATAACGACGTTATTAACAGCTAGAAAATTGTCGGGGAAGGGGACTGGACGGTGTGTGTGTGTGTGTGAAGACTTAAGTCAGCTATCAAACAAACATAACAAATCATACCAAGGGTTGCCTGCCAGAAGCGGCTATCCCAGTTCGATGCAGTTTCGAGAAAATGGCGTATTAAAGTTTCACATCGCTGTGAGCTTTGTGCCTTTTATGCTGTATCCTTTAGCCAGTGAAAATTATTTTGTCACATATATTCGCCTTTCATATCTGAAGTTTCGATGGCAACAAGTATTGTTTTTATTGAAAAACCCCTTCTTGTTCAACCACAGCAGGAGCTAGCCAAGTGGGAAAGATGATTATTGAAAGGAAAATAGCCAGCCCTGATTGCCGAACCTGCTAAGGCCTGCACAGGCAATGGGCTGTGGAAAGAAAGTAAAATTAATAGTGGGGGGGGGGGGGGGGGGGGGATTTACGGTCAAAAATGACCAACCCTAAACTAATTGCTTTAAAGATAAAATTAACTGTTTTGAGTAGTTTGATTACTTATCTTTCAGATGATATAAAATTGATCAAAATTGGGTGGAGCAAACTTTTATTTTTCTGCTCTCGAAAATGGTAACCCTACTGAATTATTACAACAATGCAAATTTACCATTTCTTCACACACAGAGAGAAATTTCTGGACAAAATCAAAAAAATTTGTAAAAGATGGTAAACATGTATGGAAAGGAAAAAGAAAAAAGAATGACTTAGGGTGGGAAACATCAGTGTTGATCTTCTGTTTGAGCTGTAAGCGAAATATTTCGACTTTTGATAGCAGTTGTTGGTTATAGAGATTTATCAAGGTAAAAAGCTGATTTGATAAGTGAGTTTAATCTTTTGTGTATTAACTGAATTTAATTACTGATCTGGTTCAGTGAAAGAAAGTAAGTTGCTTTATACATGAAAGCTGGCTAGTTATGATACTTTTATCTTTTAAAATTGTGTGATCTCAGATTTAGTCTATAGTGAGAGTGGACGGGCCTCAGGCTGAGTAACACCTGAGAAAGGTCGAGGACAGAGGGAATGGAGAGAGTGGTTGCGAGGTCTTCCGTGGAGCCCTACGGTCTAACAGACATGGGATAGAAGAAGAAGAAGAAGAAGAAGAGATGTTAATGTTCAAAGTAGAATTTAATGAGTAACTTATCAACATTATTTTGATGGGTGCATATATTGAGATGAAGTTTATACACCACACTGATCACAGCCAATGTGGACTAGTCGTGTTTGGACACCAACCACTCCTGAGGAAAAATCGGGGAGTTGGAGTCCCAGGGCGGCTCGGGGCTGTATATGGCAACGTTTTTCATTTTGTTTTATTTTATTTTATACCCCTTTATGTCACAGCAGATCTCTCTGCGTGAAATTCGGGCTGCTCCCCCCAGGGAGAGCGCGTCGCCACAAGTGCATCGCCTACCCATTATTTTTCCCCCTTAGGGATGGTGTCTAAACATGACACCTGTGTGCATGCTGGTGTGTGTTTTTTTTTTTATAATGTTGTCATCGGCTCCTACCGGCACACGATGGCCTACTCTTCCGAAAGGCGGAACGGGATTTTAACGTGTGCGCAAGATGTGCTGCGTGTGTTCGCACACGGGGCCTCGGTTTATCGTCTCATCCGAATGACTTTGACATTCAGTTCGATTTTTCGTGAAACTGGGAAGAAAGGGCGAGGCTTGGGTACGAACCCATAACCTCACGGTTTACTTGTTGGCAGGCGAACGTCTTAACCAGCCACCTTCCTTCCACAGTTCTGGTGGCTCCTGCGACGGTACTGGAACCATTCGTATCGGTCATTGCCTTTCCAATGGATCATTCCAGTGGCGTGGAGAGGGGGGTCTGTTGCATGGGTAACATCTTGCCCTCCATACTTACTTACTCAGGCTTTGCGCTCTAAAGACTAGAGCGCAACTCCATAGTCTTCCGAGACTGATGGGGTGGGGGACTAGTAACAAAGTTGTTGGGAAAAACTGCTACATTTTAATTGGAATGGGTTACTTTTAGCCCTGGAGACTAAAGGTTGCCTAGTTTCTGTATTGTGTTAGGGTAAGGCTAGCTTGGTCTTCGAGGTAATTGCCCTACTTCAGGTGTTATGGTAATTGGGTGTGTGACTATGTGTATGGTCAGTCATTTGTGTCAAAAGCTGTTTTCAATTTTGCATGTGATTTTTTTTGTCACACTCTAGATTATGCATGCTCTGTCTCTGCCTCCTTTTATGTGTGTGTGTGTGTGTGTGTGTGTGTGTGTGTGTGTGTGTGTGTGTGTGTGTGTGTGTGTGTGTGTGTGTGTGTGTGTGGTGTCTGTCTGTCTGTCTGTCTGTCTGTCTGTCTCTGTCTCTCTCTCTCTCTCTCTCTCTCTCTCTCTCTCTCTCTCTCTCTCTCTCTCTCTCTCTCTCTCTCTCTCTCTCTCTCTCTCTCTCTCTCTCTCTTGTGCTGCTACAATATCCTTGGGGTATGATAGGAGCCAATGTTGTGAAAGAAATTTTTAGTGTGGACTAAAATTTGTTTTCAGTGATGGTTTTGGTACTGTAAGGCCAAGGTATACATAACCACAGACTCAAACACGAACGCATCCAAGCATATGCGTACAAGACATAGATAGATAGATAGATAGATAGATAGATAGATAGATAGATAGATAGATAGATAGATAGATAGATAGATAGATAGATAGATAGATAGATAGATAGATGATAGACAGACAGATAGAGAGATAGAGAGATGGAGATAGATAGAGAGAGAGAGACAGAGACAGACAGAGACAGAGACACACAGAGAGCAATGAACAATGAACAATGAACCAAATTAATTTTTATTGCCATCAAATCCATTTAGTCATTGTGCACTACGACTCGTGGAGACTGCCACTGCCACTGCCAGGTGCCACGCTATGACATTGGTGTGTGGGTTCCAGCGTAACGCACCTGTAAAGCAGCAACAATCAGCGGTGAATTTTTGTACCGGAAAAAAGTCTCCCTGTACAGGTAAACGGCAGTACAGTTAACGACATGCTGGCCTCTGGAGAAACTGAGATGTCAGAGACACCTCCGCAACGACTGCATAGGTTTGTTTTGTTTTTATACCACTTTATGTCACAGCAGATTTCTCTGTGAAATTCGGGCTGCTCTCCCCGGGGAAAGCGGGTCACCACAAGAGCAGCGCCACCCATTTTTTTCCCTGTTTGCAGCTGTATTTGTTTCCATGTGAGAGTGGCTTTTTTCGACAGAATTTTGCCAGGGACAACCCTCTTGTTGCCGTTGGTTCTTTTACATGCACTAAATAATGATGTGTAACACACGGGGAGCCGCCGCTGTAGTCTGGTGGTTAGGGCGTTGGATTCGTAATCTAAAGGTTGCGGGTTCGATCCCAGCTTTTGGCTATGGCGTTGTGCCCTTGGAAAAGGCACTTTACGGCTATTTTCTCACCCCACCCAGGTGTAAAAGGGGTATCAACATTGTGTTGGGGGTTAACCCTGCGATAGACTGGCGTCCTATCCAGGGGGGAGTCTATGACTCTCAGTCGCTTAACGCCACAGAAACCGGGATAAGCACAGGCCTGGTGAGCCTTAGGCTTGGGACAGACTTTAACTTTTTAACACACGGAGCCTCGGTTTAACGTCTCATCCGAAAGACTAGCACCAAGACAACCACTCATGATCTAATGGATGGGGGGAAAGTTTTGGGCCCAAACGGGATTCGAACCACCGCATACCCCGACTCGGACTTTTTGCTTTCTAGACAGGCGCGTTATCTGTAGACCAGCGATCCACAAAGGTTATGGGACACCTTTACCTTTACCTACCCTATAATATCCAGACATTAAAAATATCAAGATTTCAAAACTTGTGCGATATTTTGATTCAACGCTCATCCCAATCGAAACAGGATAGCCTAGTGGTCAGAATATTGCGCTCACAATTTGACGACCCGGGTTCGATTCCCGTTCGAGGGGATTTTCCCCCTGGAGTTAACATCAGTGCTGACTCCACTTTCCCCAAACGTCCTTCGGATGACACTATAAACCGAGGCCCTGTGTGCGACTGCACGCAGGACATCTTGCGCACACGTTAAATCCTGTTCCGCTTTTCGTAAGAATAGGCCATTGTGTGCCGGTTGGGAACAGATGATAAGATTTACAAAACTGCATACAAACGGGGATTGGATGTAAAAAAATAATTAAAAAGCACACGAGTGCTTATTCCATTATCTTCGATATAAAAATAATTAAATAAATAAATAACAATAAATAAAAATAAGAACGTTTTAAAAAGTCAAGATGTGAAGTTTTTCAAAGAATAAAAGTGTGGTAGTGGGCTACTCTCCTACCTGATTCCTGCACACAGGATCTTCAAATGTTGCGGGGTCACCAGAAAAAACACCCGTGGAAGCTAGAGTTGTGGATCTGTGATTGCTTGAAGGAGCTTGAGTAGCAGCTCTTGATACAAGACTGCTAGAAGTTGTAGTTGTTGGATCTGTAGTCACGTCACTGGCTGAAGGTGTAACGGTCATGACTGGGTTTGTGTCACATCATTGGATGAAGGTGTAGCGGTCGTGACTGGGTTTGGTGTCACGTCACTGGCTGAAGGTGTAACGGCAGTGACTGGGTTTGGTGTCACATCATTGGCTGAAGGTGTGACGGTCGTGGCTGGGTTTGGTGTTACATCACTGGCTGAAGGTGTAACGGTAGTGACTGGGTTTGGTGTCACATCACTGGCTGAATGTGTGACGGTCGTGGCTGGGTTTGGTGTCACATCACTGGCTGAAGTTTTAGCGGCAGTGGTTGAAACTGAAGTGTCAGCAACAGGGGAAATTTTGCAGCAGTGTGTGGAATGGAGGTCGCCACATGGCTTGTGCAGACTGCAGATGCAGCCACCTGTGAGGTAAAACTAATCCCTGGTCATTTCAGTGTGTGTGTCAAGTCAAGTCAAGTCAAGTCAAGTCAAATGATCTTTATTGGGGTAAAAGACTAAGTTTACACAACTTTTTTTCATCCTGCCCTCACTAAAAAAAATCATAAGAGTGACTTCTAAAGCATGCAAAGACAAATATCAACTTGTTGAAAACTCAAGTAAATGAGGATTTTTTTTTTTCGTGTGTGTGTGTGTGTGTGGTGTGTGTGTGTGTGTGTGTGTGTGTGTGTGTGTGTGTGCGTGTGTGTGTGTGCTTGTGTGTGTGTGTGTGTGTGTGTGTGTGTGTGTGTGTGTGTGTGTGTGTGTGTGTGTGGTGCGTGCCGCACGCTTGCAGACCAATACAAACACTTAGGGGCAAACATTGAAAAGCACACACACCACCACACACACACACACACACACACACACACACACACACACACACACACACGCACGCACGCACGCACGCACGCAAGCACACGCATAGACACACAGACACAGAAAGACACAACACACCACACACACACACCACACACACAACACACACACACACAAAACACACACTCACGACGCATGCACGCACTCACGCACGCACACACTCACGTAGGCACGCACGCACTCATACTTGTAGCAATAATAGTCGTCCCTTTAAAAAAAAAAAACACGAAAATATTTACTCAAAAATGTACAATCATTTCAGAATTTAAGAAAAAAAAGACTGGTTTATGTGTGCACAGCAGACGATGGTCGTGATCGATTGTGCAAAAACAAACATTGACTTGTAAAACCCACACTCCATTCCAATAATTATAAGCGCAAAACTACGAACAGCAAAATCAGAAGAGACAGCACGAGGTTAACTCAGAGCCTACCTAAACGCGCTAACACAAAATCGTCAAACAACTCTACCATGATAAACATCAGCTGCATTCTGGACAAATTTTTTAAAGGACTTTTATGTAGGAAAGGACAACTCTGAAGAGTGTACGCCTGAAGGTGTACGCCAACAGCGGGTAGACAACTCTGCCTTTCCTTCCTTCCTTCCTTCCTTCAACAGATTCTGCTTTCTCTATACTAAAGATATGACAAAGACTGGATGCTGTTGTTGAAGTAATCTTGAAGTTACCCAGCGAAGAGTTCAGACCCAGAGACTAAGAACTGAAACGTAACAAAGTGTTTTTAAAACTCTCTCTCTCGGCATCGGGCCACAAGTTTGGGAAGTGAACATCTGTGGCTTTTAAAGACAGCTGAAACACAGCTCTCCACCATAAAGAGGAGAAAGCTGATGTGGTTTGGTCACACCACAAGACACAACACCCTAGCAAAAACCATCCTGCAAGGAACAGTCAAGGGCAAGAGAAGAAGAGGCCGCAACAAGAAATCATGGGTTGACAACATCAAAGACTGACCGCCCAACCCCTGCAACACCTCCTACTAGCCACACAGGATCGTGAAGCATGGAAAAAGATCGCTGTTGCGTCTTCTCTCATGTCCCCCCTACGTCCTTTGGGACATGGGATGAGTGAGTGAGTGAGTGGAAACACATAACTGTTTGTTCAGCAATTTGGAGGAGGTGGAGGAGATGGGGAACAAGAAGCAAGACCCCTCCCATCTCTCCATCTCCCCACCCTCCCTCCACACCAGCCAGTTGTGACACCTGAAACATTTTTTTTTTTACGAGTGAGACAAATTAGGTAAGTATGCTAAAGCAGAACCATCCGCCATGGCGCAGTGGTTAGCGCCTTGGATTTCGGATTAGAAGGTCGCAGGTTCGATTCCCATAAGAGATAAGGATTTTTTGGACTCCGGCCAGCTCCTACCCAGCGTGAGTGTGCTGTGGGCTCAGTAGGGAGACTGGGACCACATAGTCGAGCTTCATCCATTTTACGGATGGGACTTTGAGAGTGTTGCTCAACTTACCTGACCAACACTACAGGTGTCTGTATCTCTCGGGTCCGGTTGACGCCTGGATATATTATGATAGTAAGCGTAGAGCACAACCCTGTCAAGTAGTCTCAAAGCAAATGCATTTCCACCGCAGCAGCATTACATCATCCTCATCACTCTTGATCATCATGCAATAATAAAAATTGCCTCTGATTCGGTGGCCCCCGTTGCTCTGGTCTCATGGTGACCTTAGGTTTGGTTTACCCGTGCACTTTTGTGCCTGTGGTAAGTTTGTGTCAAAGCTTTTGGGGTTGGAGGTTCGCGGGGAAACGGTCGTTGGAGGGACATTGTGGTGGTCACCACCTCGGGTGGGTGACTCACTCAGTCTGGTTCCGCGACTGAGCTAATACTGTAGGGGGCATAGTAGGTCGTGTCCTTGGTTATGTTAGCTCAGAACAGGCACCACTGAACATCACCAAAGTGACCAGCAGAAGTGCAGGGCCCTTCTGGCTGGTGGCCCCATGGCGGCCTAATTATTGATGGGCTCTCTGTGGACTCTCGACCCTGAGGATAAGACATAACGAATCAGGGTATGCCAGTGGTGGTGGTGGTGGGGGGGGGGTTGAAATGAACGCTTTGGGAACAGCAGGACGGGGACGTTACAAAAGATGAGGCAGCAAAAACAAAGTATGATAAAACAGCTGCGAGACGACAACAACCGGTCATCGGGCTACACACACACTAATAACAAAAAAATAACTCCACTGAAGTAACAACAATCCAGCAGGGCAGACATTTTGTGACATCCTGCATGGGGCTTTGATGGTTGGCCGGCAGGCATTAGCTTTAAGACTTAAGTGACATGCAGCCAAGAGTAGAAGTCACTGGCGAAAAAGTCAGCTAATGGGCAGGCATCAGACAGCCAACCTACTTTGCCATGTGATGCTACTGTGCTGAAGTCAGGGTAGGACGGGACTCAGTCCGGTTCTTTGTTGCATCTTCTCGAAATGCCCCTTATTCTTGAAAGGGGGGGGGGGGGGGGGGGTGCACGTGCTCTTGTTTGTGTGTGCGTTTTTTTTGGTGTGTGTGAATATGGTGGTGGCCCTGCACTTTGCAGTGGTTTATCATACTGTATATTATCGTTATTATTGTGTGTACTACGTTATGCTGTCTTTCTTGCTTTCTTGGCAAGAAAGAAAGCATATCATAGTTGTACACTTAATGATAATAGACAGTATGATGAACCACTGCAAAGTGCGGGGCCACCACCATATGCACATACACACAAAAGCAAGAAACCATACCAGATAGCAAGAAAGCATATCACTTGGTGAAAGACCTGTCTGGCACAAAACAGGGAAGAAGCTCAACAATCCCAGACAAAAATGTGAAGTGTCTCACTAACGACCAGGATATTCTGAACAGATGAACGGAATACTGCTCCGACCTGAACAAATGCAAAACCACAAGAGATCCAGAAGTCCTCAATGTCCCCACAAGCACAGATACAGACAGTCACCCTGTCCTCCGAGAAGAAGTGGAAAAAGCAGTCATATGGCTGAAAAAGAAGTCAGCAGGGGCTGACAACATTCCAGCTGAGTTGGTTCAAGCTGGAGGGGAAGCCATGATTAACATCTTACTAAAAATCTGCAACAAGATCTGTCAGGCAGGGAAATGGCCGACACCATGGACAGTCACTTATCATCACCCTCCTCAAGAAAGGAAACCTTCAGCAGTGCCAGAATTACCGCACAATCAGCACCATATGCCACCCAAGCAAGGTCATGTTGAAGATTATAATTGAACAGACTGAAGCCAGAAGCAGAGACCATCATGGCTGAGAAACAAGCAGGTTTCTGAGCAGGGCGTAGCACAACAGAACAGATATTCAACCTCAGAATACTCCGTGAGCGGTACCTTCAACACCAACAAGACCTCTACCACGTATTTATTGATTTTAAGAAGGCATCAATGCAAACCTGATCAGAGTCACCAAAAACTGCAAAATAATGCCACCAGTGCAGTGTACTACAACAGCAACATTAGATCTGGTTTCGAACAATTGGAGTAAGGCAGGGCTGTCTTCTCTAACCCACTCTTTTCAACATCTTCCTTGAGAGAATCATGGCTGATGCACTGGAACATCATAAAGGATCAGTCAGCATTGGTGGTAGAACGATCACAAACCTCCGCTTGGCAGATGAGATTGACGGACTAGCAGGATCAGAACAGGAGCTTGTCAGCTTAACAGAACACTTAACTATGGCCTCTAAAACATATGGCATCGAAATCAGTGCAGAGAGAAACCAAACTGATGACCAATAATGCCAAGGGCATCAGCACTGATATCAGGGTCAATGACCAGAAGCTGGAGACCGTTCAAAGCTTCAAGTACTTGGGAGCCGTTGTTTCAGATAAGGGGTCCAAGCCAGAGGTAGTATGCAGGATTGCACAGACAATAACAGCACTGTCAAAACTCAACACCATCTAGAAAGACTAAAATTTCTTACTCAGCTCCAAGATCAGACTAATACGCTCCCTTGTCATATCCATATTCTTGTATGCCTGTGAATCGTGGACCCTGACTGCTGATTTGGAGAGAAGAGTACAGGCGGTAGAGATGAGATGCTTCCGGAGACTCCTTGGTATCTCTTATAGAGACCACAGAAGTAACGAAGAAGTGCAGAACAGAATCCAGCAAACCATTGGGGCTTAAGAAAACCCTCTATCAATGGTAAAGAATCGTAAACTTAAATGGTACGGGAATGTCAAAAGATTGAAAGGACTTGCAAAACCAATACTGCATGGCACTGTCCAAGGAGGAAAAAATGAGGCAGACCACGGAAGAGATGGGAGGACAACATTCAGCGAATGGACAGGCCTAGAACTCAACAAAACCCTGAGAAAGGCAGAACAGAGAGAGGAATGGAGGGAACTGGCTGTCAAATCTTCGGGGGTGCCCCCACGGTGGCCAGACTAAGGGATAGATAGATAGATAGATAGATTAGATAGATAGATAGATAGATAGATAGATAGATAGATAGATAGATAGATAGATAGTGTGGAACAGTATCTTTGGAGAGGATACGGCATACAAATGTATGTATCTATGGATGGATGGATGGAATGATGGATGGATGGATGGATGATGGATGGATGGATGGATATTTTATTTTATTTATTTATATCAAGGATAATGGAATAGGCCTAAGCACTCTTGTGCTTTTTTTACATCCAGTCCCCGTGTGTATGCAGTTTTGTAAATGTCATCTGTTCCCACCAGCACACGATGGCCTACTCTTACGAAAAGTGGAACAGGATTTAACGTGTGTGCAAGATGTTCTACGTGCGTTCCACACGGGGCCTCGGTTTATAGTCTCATCCGAAGGACTTTTGGGGAAAGTGGAGTCAGCACGGGTGTCAAGGAGAAAAATCCCTTCGACTGGGAATGGAACCGGGTCGTCATATTGCGAGTGCAATGTCCTCCAGGCTATCCCTCCCAATAATAATAATAAAAACCACACCATATCTCATCATAATATCATCATATAATGATACATAATAATATAATAATAATAATAATAATAATAATAATAATAATAATAATAATAATAATAATAATAATAATAAAATAATAATAGGTGCAGATTGCAATGCAGTATTTTGTGTTTGTAGAATTTGGGGTAAAAAGCATAAGGAGCGGACGGAATACTATTTCTAAACAAAAGAGTGACTTCCCTTTCCGTTTGTTGTTCTTGTCATCATGTCCTGAACATTTATTAACCCTCAAGATCTTGAAATTGGTCAACGATGATTGCCTCAATTGGAATGTTTTTTGGAGGTGTGGTGCTGGCAGCCTCTGTTGGACTGGCATCAGTGGTTGTGAAGGTGTACGCCAGTGCACCGCCGCTGTTGCTGCTCGTCTTTCGCCATCTCTTCGAGTTTCTCTTTGCACTTTCAGAAGCATGCTGTCGTCTGGCACTGATCGTGGTGCTCTTCCTCTACAATGTGACATCGCAGTGTTTGGGCTCCTTCCTCAGTATTGTTCCTGCTGTGTACCAAGTTGTCAGCATTCTCTTTTCATTCACATGGTGGGTGTGCATTCATTTGATTCGAGGCTTGCTAGGACTGGAGACGAAGGCTCTGAATACGTTGAGTTGGCTCATCGCGATATGTGGATTGTTTTTGTACCTTGAGACGAAGTACCAAGACGTCAGCATGCTCTGTTCTTAAATAGGAGGCCAAGTCTGGCCAGGTTTTTTAAATCGCAACAGACAGTTTGGAAATGAAGGCGACAATGATGAAAATATTGACGCTGCCATTCCACCAAATGATGCAGCCGAGATTGTTCCACAGCAGTTGCAGGAAAATCAGTTGCTGGAAATTGAAAACCGTGAGAATGAAAATGAAGAAAACGCTTTGGAAGAAGCGGACAGAAATCGTGTTAACATTGACAATGTTCAAAATGACCAAAGAGAATTGGACAGAGACAGAGCAGAGCAAGTTCAGCAGCCTGTTCGTCGGTTGGATGACGATGATTCCAGTGACTATGAACTTGATCCAACATTGTGCTCAGTGTGTTTGCATCGGGCAAGGGGAGCTGCATTGTTCCCTTGTGGACATACACAGCTGTGTAGGATCTGTGCTAGAATTATCATCGCTGCTCACAGACCTTGTCCAATTTGTCAGACTCCCATACAGGAATCCAGAAATGTCTATGTCTGAAACATCTCTGTGTTTTCTTCAGATTTTTATCCAAAAAAAAAAAAGCTTATTGAACTGGTAAAATGGTACCTCTTATTATATGTATTATGTGCATGCGTATATTGAATAATTTGTAACCACTACTTCAGTACTTGATAACAGAAAAGGCTACAGAAACAAAAATTGTGCTGAACAAGTAATTTAGAACAGTACCTGAATGAGTTTCATTTGCAGAATCTATTTTGAACAAATATTATTGTTCATGAGATTGAGAGCGAGAGCGAGAGAGAGAGAGAGAGAGAGAGGAGAGAGAGAGATGGTTGGAGCAGAGAAGAAACCGGACTCAAGAAATACATACATTGTATACAACAACATCAGCTTCTGCACCAAATACCACCTTTACAAATCCCTCGTGATATCTATCCTCCTATGGCTGTGAATCATGGACTCTGACAGCAGAGTTAGAGAGGAGAATCCAAGCATTCGAGAACAAGTGCCACAGAAGACTCCTCAAAATATCATACAAAGAACACAAGACCAATAACTATGTGAAAGAAGAAATCAAAAAGCGTGTGGGCCCCAAGAGCCTTTGCTCTCCACCATAAAGAGGAGAAAGCTGATGTGGTTTGGTCACACCACAAGACACAACACCCTAGCAAAAACCATCCTGCAAGGAACAGTCGAGGGCAAGAGAAGAAGAGGCCGCCAAAAGAAATCATGGGTTGACAACATCAAAGACTGGACCGCCCAACCCTGCAACACCTCCTATAGCCACACAGGATCGTGAAGCATGGAAAAAGATCTCTGTTGCGTCTTCTTCCATGTCCCCCCTACGTCCTTTGGGACATGGGACTGAGTGAGTGAGTGATACACAGTGTATCATAGAGCTATAACTTGTATAAGTAATTTAACTAACTAAAATACAAGTTTATAAGATTGACTTGTTCACAGTTTTAGTACTTTGTATTCATAAGGAAGCCCCCTTATGGCTTAAGCCTTTTTAAGGCAAAGAAATATTAATACTCTTTAGTAGAGGGCTTTGATTTTTGATGGAATAGTAAATGAATTATTATGATGTGATATGTGAATAGAAAAGATGTCAAAATTTGATATTCAGGAAAATGTACTTTTTAAATCTTGCTGTCACTCACTAACTAGTGAGTAGTATCAGTCTGAAGTTTTGCAGTGGATTGATTTTCATCAAGGTTTTTATTTTAGATGATGCAGTTTCCTCTTGATGACTCACTCATCCCCTTTGGGATGCCAAGGCCTGTCTGTATAATTTATGATTAATAATTTATACTATAAATCATTAATTTATAGCATCCCCACCCTCTGAAAATTCTGTGCTAGGAATTCCCTCTTTTTTTTCTTTTTTTTTTATCCCATTCTTTCAAGTCTTTGTTTCTGCCTTGTTCCTTTTCTTCCTGTTACCTTCTTCTTCTTGTCTATTTTCTGCCTTCTTTATCCATTCTTCTGATTTTTCCCTAGAAATTGAAACAGACTTCAATCAAAAGATAGCAATTCTCTCCCACTCCAAATTCAGATGTGCTGGGCCTGACTTGTCAGGCGCTTAACAGCAGCGCAACGCATTTTCTTGCAGTTTCATATGACAAACAATGTCAAAACAACAATAGTTGCTCACTATTACGGTGTTGTAAACAAAAACAGCTTATGCGATCACTTGTGACAGATGATATATAATATAGAACTGATTTTTTAATGGTGCAAGCTTGCAATTTACTCAATCTGCAAGTGCTCTTTTTGGCTACATGATACTTGATAAAAACTTACAAAACTCATAGTACATTCCTGGGAACAATGTATTTACTACTCTTTTTTTTTTTATTACTAGCTTGTTCAAGTTATCAGATTAATTACTAATTAAGAGTTTGCATCATGATGATATAATATTTTTTCTCTCTTTTTTTGTACAGTTTCATTGGGTTTTTATTAAAAAAAATTTATAACCATTGGTGATATGAATATGAAGTTCATCTCTATTGACATTTTTGTGTGTGATCTGTTCAAACAAAGTATGTATTATCTTGATGTATTCTGAAAAGTAACTGTTTATTTATCATTACTATACATAGTATGTTAGTGGTTGTAATGTTTCTAATTTGACTATTGAAGTATCGTGTGCAAGTGGGTTAAACTTCAGCTAAGTTATTGATCAATGCACTATGCAGTATTTTTTTTTCTGCATGGTGTCAAGTTTACCTAGAGCACTTATCTGAACATTGTCTTTGGCATTACATTGATTCATGATACATAATCAATAATTAAAGAAATTCAGGACTGGGATTTCAAAAAAAAAAAAAAAAAAAAATTTAAAAAGTAAAGAAATTATGGAAAAAAAGGACTGGGATTTCTTCTTCTTCTTTTTTTACCTAATATAGGCAGTTATTTTTAAGAATCAGCTTTTGAGACTTCTTTTGCGAAGAATGTATTCATTAATCTGTGAGTCTATCATGTAAATTTATGGTTGTATAGTCATGTGTGATGTTTAGAACTACCCATCTGTTGCAGCTTAAAGTTAATTCTGACATTCTGCTGTAGCCATCTTGCTCTCTAGAGGCTCATTGTCATTATATCATAAGATGTTTTATATATGGGAGAAGTATTTTTTAAGTCTTTTCTGGAAAAAAAAAGCAGAATGGACCAAAAAGGCAGATAGTAGACAAGCAAGAGGTGACAAGAAGAAAAAGAACCAGGCGAAAACAAAGAGGGATAGAAAAGAGGTAAATTTTAGCACACTCTTTCCAGAAGGTGGGGACTCCATTTCTGCTGACAGGCCCCTGGTATCCTCGTGGAGAGTTAGCCAGTTGAAATTTAAAAGTTGTTGTTGGGTGTTCCCCAGCTTAACAACCTGGGGATGACTCAGAATACATTAGATGCCCTGTCTTGTTGCAGCTCTCACCTGGAAACCACTGTGACTCTGGCACGATAAACTTGTACACACTGGATGCTCAAAAAGTTTGCGTGTATGGCTGTTTTCTAATACTTTTAGCCCTGCGATAGCCTGACTTCTGAGGATGGTTATTAATAATTCTAGAAGTGAAACAACTATTGAAACAGCTATGCAATTTTGCTCCAAATTGAAATTGGCTGACAAAAGTTTGAGACATACTACACTACTAGACCCGAAAGACGAGTAGTAAGAAATATTTAAGTTCTGTGACTCGCAGAAAAGTATAAAAAGTTCTATGAATTCTCTTGCACAGGAACGTTGCTCACACTTTGGCAGATTCAGAACTTACTTTGGCTTAAATTGTTTGATGTTCATAGTATTGATCAGCATGTTATCACTTTGTTATAAATTATGTGAATGAACCTTGAACATTGAGTGTGCCAGTGTTGTGGGTGGGTGGGGGGGGGGGGGGGGGGGGGTGGGTGGGGGGAGGTTGTTTGTGTGGTGTGGGTTGTGTGGTGTTGTGTGTGTGTTTAGTTTAATGTGGTTATTTATTTATTTATTCATTTATTTACTTATTCTTTTATATCAGGGATAATGGAATAAGCACTCATGTGCTTTTTTATCATCACTGATCCAGTCCCTGTGTGTATGCAGTTTTGTAAATTTCGTCATCTGTTCCCACCGGCATGTCAATGGCCTACTCTTTCAAAAGTGGAACAGGATTTAACCCGTGCACAGATATCTCTGTGTGTCACATAGGGCCTCAGTTTAGAGTCTCATCTGAAGGACTTTTGGGGGAAGTGGAGTCTGCACTGATGTTAACTTCAGGGGAAAAAAATCGCCTCGAATGTGTGTGTGTGTGTGTGTGTGTGTGTGTGTGTGTGTGTGTGTGTGTGTGTGTGTGTGTGTGTGTGTGTGTGTGTGTGTGTGAGAGAGAGAGAGAGAGAGAGAGAGAGAGAGAGAGAGAGGAGAGAGAGAGAGAGAGAGAGAGAGAGAGAGGAGAGAGACTCTATGTGTGTGTGACTCTATGTGTGTGTGTTTGATAATGTCCTTTCCACAAAAGTGATATTGATTATGGGGGGAAAGAGATTAAAGGACCATTTTCCAAGTGTACACTTAGAGTTAGAGAGAGAGAGAGAGAGAGGAGAAGAGAGAGAGAGAGAGAGAGAGAGAGAGAGAGAGATTTCTGTGTCTTTGTGTGAATCACTGTATGTGTGACTTTTGAGTGTTTGCAAGGTACTGTAGGTATACAAAACATATGTTTTATGTGTCTGCATATATGCACTTGAAGCATACTGTTGTGTTTAATAGTAATTAGTATGCATGTATGATTGTATACATGTCAAAGTTCGGTCTTGTGGAATTTTCCGTTATCGTTTGCAGCTGTTTGGTTAGTATTACTTTTGTTGCTCATCCTATACAGCTGTGGTTCGTTGACTCTGGGTGGAAGAATGGAACTGCTAGTTATCAGCACAGAACAGCGTGTGAACTCAGAAACTGTGTAACAATTAATGTAACATAGCACATCAAAAGAAACAAAATGGGGATACCCTATGATCTGATTACAACAACCAAGAACTCTCACCCCTTCCCTCTCCAAACCTCCCCCCACACCCTAATCATCATCTCCCCAATCTTCTCCCCCCTCCCCCCTTCTCGACATTTCCAAAGAAAAAGGAAATGATGTTCTGAATGAGGGGTGTGGTTTTTGGTGTTTTTATTTTAAATCACAGAGACTGGGATGAGTATACAGTAGTTTTCACTTTTACAGATTGATTTGTTATTTTCTTTTTCTTCTTTTGTTGTTGTAGTAGCTGTCTAAATAAATCGCTGTGCTGCACACATTGTCTTTTACTGTATGAGAACAATTTGCCATGTTGTGGTTGTTTCTTGGTATCAAAAGTATGATTGATAATGATAATGATATATATATAATATCTTTAAAAAAAAATTAAAGTATGGATAACAAGATGGCATAATAATTAATTTCATCTAAAGAACAAAACAACAAAAACTGTGGACTTGACAATTAAATCTGGCTTCTACTTCTAGAGTGAGTGTTGAGTCTTTCAGCAGCTTTATTCAAGAAATGTACATATACTATACAGTACATTATTTGTGTGTATGCCATTTTGTGATGAAATATTGTTATTCTTTTGTTGTTTCACTTAACTTTTATTGCCAGAGTGACCAGTATCTTAGCTGTAGAAAATGTGTGCAGCAGTGTGTGTATAATATACATGTTGTGTGTGTGTGTGTGTGTGTGTGTGTGTGGTGTGTGTGTGTGTGTGTGTGTGTGTGTGTGTGTGTGTGTGTGTGTGTAGTTCTTCAGTTTAATGTCCTTCCACTAAATAGTGATATCAGTATGTGTGTGTGTGCATGTGTGTGTGTGTGTGTGTGTGTGTGTGTGCGTGGTGGTGCATGCGTGTGACATGTGATGTGTGTGTGTGTGTGTGTGTGTGTGTGTGTGTGTGTGTGTGTGTGTGTGTGTGTGTGTGTGTAAGCATCACATGTGCATTTGTGTTGAAATGCATCTTTTGTGTGTTTGTTTACATCTACTTGTTTGTTTGAAATTTATTTTTTTTATTGTTAGCCTTTTCATGTGGTTGGTTTTTATTTATTTATCTATCTATAGATCAGTATCTTTAATTTATTTGCAATAAATGTGCATGCCTGTATTATGTAATGTATGTATGCATACATTGTGTGTGCATGTGATGTGTGTGTGTGTGTGTGTGTGTGTGTGTGTGGTGCATGTGTGTGTGTGTGTGTGTTGTGTGTTTTCGTGCGTGACTTAGCTGATGCTGTGTGTGTGTGTTGATTTGTGGTGGTGGTTAGTAGAAATGGTGATTTGTTTCTGTTTTCGTTCTCTGAGCATCAACTAGGAGATTAAGGTCAGAGTATCTTGTAGTAGATTAACTATTGTGCATACCTGCTCAGTGCCTTAAAGCTGTATGTGTAAACAGATGCTTGCATACATGTTTACTTTTAAGAAAG
>CM060341.1:19319961-19330943 GCA_030674155.1 Stramonita haemastoma | reverse complement strand
CTTGGAGCTCTGCAAGGATCGGGGAAAAAAAAACTTAAAACCAAACAAACCAACCAAGTCAATCAATCAACCCAAACAGACTAACACGTTATTTGCTTGAGAGTGCCATCAGTTTCTTTTTGTTTCCACTTTTTTATTTCGTTTTTTTACAGTTGGTTGGTTTACTTTTCAAAAACAACTAGGAATAGGGTTGCACCCATGATTATTGAAAGTGTGTGTGTGTGTGTGTGTTTGTGTGTGTGTGCGCTGCGCGTGCGCGCACACTGGTTGTGATAAGGACAAGTGGGTGGATGGGTATACATACTCACGAATGCATTTGAATGCTCTGTCTCTATTTCAGAGTGGACTGGAATAGAACAGATACATAGTACTCCAATTCAAAGTGAGGCTTTTTTGTAAAATGAATTATCCCAACATTGCTCTGTTTTCTGTGTGTCTTTTCCTCTCTCTTCCAGTTCACCATACACATACACATGCATGCGCAGGCATGCACACCACACGACACACACACACACACACACACACACACACACACACACCCCACACACACACACCACAACACACACACACACACACACACACACACACACACACACACACGCTTATATCACAGCGCACAATAATTATGTGCACGTGCTATCACTGAAAAACTGATTCATGGTAACTATGTCTGTGAGCACACAATCAAAAGGAGACAGGGTTCAAAATATATCATAAAAAAACAAACATAAAAAAGTGAAGTAGCATAGGTTTTTAGAGCAAGGATCCACACATGCACAGACTCTAATGTTGAGAAATATAAATGGGTGTAATTCTTAAATTTGGACCACCATTTTTGCTTTCCTATTTTCTTTTCTTTCCTTTTTTTTTTTTTTTATCCTTGGCTGGAGCTCTGAGGTTCACCAATGGCGAGACTTTGGCGCATGCAACCGTTTTCACCCACCATAAGGTATCCGCATTCCAACTTCGGGGATATCTTCATATTTGATTTAATTAAGCTGCTGGTTAACATCTCAACAGTGCCTGAGGGGTTGTTTAGACTTGTAAAAGATTGCACGCACATACTGAAAAAAGTTTTTTGCATTCCCAGTTTATGTGTGAGTTGAAAGGAATAGCTGGTGAGTGAGACATCAGAGACGTAACTTAAACGGGGGGGATAGCCTAGTGGTCAGAGCATTGCGCTGGCAATTTGACGACCCAGGTTCGAGTCCGGTCGAGGAAATTTTTATCCTGGAGTTAACATCAGTGCTGACTCCACTCTCCCCAGAAGTCCTTCAGATGAGACTTTAAACCGAGGCCCCGTGTGCGAACACACGCAGAACATCTTGCGCACATGTTAAATCCTGTTCCGCTTTTCATAAGAGTAGGCCATTGTGTGCCGGTGGGAACAGATGACAATATTTACAAAACTGCATACACACGGGGACCGGATGAAAAAAAAGCACATGATTGCTTATTCTGTTATCCTGGATATAAAAGAAAAAAAAACAAAACAAACAAATAAAACATAACCACAAATACACTGAAACAATATTTAGAGTCAGATGTTCATTAAACTTTACCTTGTCTGCACAGGCATCGATATTGTCAGTCTTCAGCACATTTTGCAGTATTTATCTGTCCTTTTTCCGTCTTCTGCTCGATATACACGAGGGTAGGTTTAGTGGTATTTAGGTATTTTAGGAAGTTTATGTTCATTCACTTTTAATTTTAATGATTGCAAAACCAACACCTGGTGATTTTTTTTTTAATGAGATTTGTCCTAAAAGGTAATTATGCAAATTTGTTGACATCGATCAACAATTCGCTGCTTAATATTAATACTTGATTGTTTTTTTTCATCTCGCTAATTGCTTTGTGTTTTATATCAAATGATAATTATGATGATAAATTCATCAAAAGAATGTTTTAAAACACATAAAAGCCACCTCAAACAAACAAATAACAACAAACAGGCAAAAATCGTTATAGCGAATAAACGACAGGTAAGTGTTATTTAAATACACTGATTGCAAGTCCTGCTGTTGCTGCAAAGGAAGACTCATGAGTCATATCACCATCTGTAACAACCCCCCCCCCCCCCCCCCCCCCCCCCCCCCCCCAGTGTTGCACAAAGAATCACAACTGACATAGCTCCCATACCTATAATGGCTCAGATAATGCACACACACACACACACACAACACACACCACACACACACACACACACACACACACACACACACACACACATTATCCTTGATTTAAAAGAAATTATCCTAGATATAAAAGAATAAATAAAAATAAATAAACACACACGCACATACACACACTCAGTGGGACGGGATAGCTTAATGGTCAGAACATTGTGCTCACAATTTGACGACCCGGGTTCGATTCCTGTTGGAGGGGATTTTTCCCCTGGAGTTAACATCAGTGCTGACTCCACTCCCTCCAAAAGTGCCCCATGTGCGAACGCATGCAGAACATTTTGCCACACACATTAAATCCTGTTCTGCTTTTCATAAGAGCAGGCCATTGTGTGCTGGTGGGAACAGATGACAAGATTTACAAAACTGCAGACACACGGAGACTGGATGAAAAAAAAACACATCAGTGCTTATCCCATTATCCTGGATATAAAAGAATAAATAAATTAAAAAAAAATATTATGGATATAAAAGAATAAAGAAAAAATCTTCTCCTCTCTCTCTCTCTCTCTCTCTCTCTCTCTCTCTACTCTCTCTACTCTCTCTCTCTCACACACACACACACACACAAAACACACGGGGTCAGGAATACCTTATTGGTTAGAGCGTTGCTTGTGGGCTTGAAATCTGCTGACCGGGTTCGAATCCCGTTCAAGAGGGTATTTTCCCCTGGAGTTAACATCAGTGCCGACTCCACTTCCCCAAAAAGTCCTTCAGATGAGACAATAAACCGAGGTCCCATGTGCGAATGCAAGCATAATATCATGCGCACACGTTAAAACCTGTTCCGCTTTTCGGAAGAGTAGGCCATCATGTGCAGGTGGAAACAGATGACAAAATTTACGAAATTGCATACACACAGATAGTGGATGTAAAAAAAAACCCACACACGAGTTCTTATAAGATAATCATCGAAATAAAATTTAAAAAGAAACAAAACAACAACAAAAACATGTCCCATTTCAATTACCTACACAACCATGAGAGTTCTGAGTAGTGTCCCTTGAATTGTTGCCGAAGCTTGTTGACAACATGGCGGCGTTTTTGAACAAACCCTCCGATTTTACAACTAAATCGGCAACAAGTAAGTAATGCACTAACATCAAACATGGGCAAGGATAGTAAATATCAGCTTTATGTTAATAAATATAGGGGTGATTTATATAAGGAATAAGTTGGCAGCATTTCCCATTTGAATGGAGCACTTTGGGCTTGTCCGAACTTGAACTCGGATCATGAACAATGCAGATCAATACTTAATAAATAATAGAACTAGTTTAGAATTTATAATGTAACAACAGCATTTGTCGTGCTTTAACGTTCTGAGAGTTTGAACTGAGTTGCAGTTTTGTTTCTAGCACAGAAGTGGTAGAGTGAATGAGGAGTGCAGAATGTACTAAAACGGCATGCATGCATTTGCCACTGGCGTGCACTCGCACACAGCACGCACGTGCCGCCACACACACACCACACACACACACACACACACACACACACACACACACAGTGACTCACACACGCACCACATGTTTGCGTGCACACACACACACACCTCCTTCACACACACCCCTTCACACACCACACCCTTCACACACACACCCTTCACACACACACAGTGACACACACACACACACCACACACACACACACACACACCACACACACACACACACACACACACACACTGCTTGATACAGTTTCATAAAGTTTCTCAGTTTGAATAATACTGACAGTGACACATTATCAACATGATGATGTTCAAATGAGCACATTATCAAGCATCACCATGAATCTATAGACTATAGTATTGTGTGCTCACGTTAGAAATCCATTTATCTTGTACAGTTGTAGAAGAATAGATGAGATGTCTAGGGCAGGGGTATTGATGGCAATTGACATGATCATACCCACTTAACCAACCCAGCATTCCATCTGCATGCTATAATCACATTTATAATTTAATTTTTATAAGATCTTACTTGTACAATTTTGTTTTATTTGGGGAAGGTGGGTAGAGAAGACCTGTGCAGATAGAGAGGAGATAGGAGTAAGTGTGACTGAGAGAGAGGGGTGATTCACTGATTCAGTGATTGCGAGTAACGGGTGATATATATATATATATATATATATATATATATATATATATATTATATCTTATATCTTATATAATGTTCAATTGGGTTTTTTACATTGCATTATAAATGTGTCTTTTTGCTTGTTGTGAATGAATCGATTGAATGTTACATGATAAAAACTAAAAGGTTATTGCAATGCAATAAATGTGAAATCAAGTTTCATATCATCATACTCATACTGCTTTTATAATTTTTCAATTTTGATTTCAAATTTGAATAATACTGTTATCAGTGTTACTGTTATGTCTTTTTGTTTGTGATTTTATGAATGTTGTGTGATAGAAAGATTGAATTGCATTGCAAATTGTAGTGAATGTGAAATCACGTTTTAATGTTTTACTCGTAAAGTTCTGTTAATTAAAATCTCACCCATGTAATGTTCTTTCATTGTTATGATTTCAGAATTGTTTATGAAAATTGCAACACAAATAATTGTAGTGTTATTATTCATTTTTGTTATCAGTGTTATTGTTCAACTTGTTATCATCATCATCATCATCATCATCATCATCATTATTATCATTGTCATTATTATTACAACAATTATTATTTTTATCATTACTATTTTTAGATTGATTAAGCTGAGGAATGTCCAACAAGTACACAATATATGTGATGGACTTTAACAAGGTACATTAACTTGATTAATAGTGCCTATTTATTATTTTTCAGATTTTGATACAGTGAGAAAGTTCAGTCATTTACCTTTACAATGATGTACTTGTTTTTGCTGTAGCTTGACTAAAACTTAAAGCAAAGCTACAGCAGTTTGAATTCACAAAGTGGTGAGGCAGTCATTTTGAGAAATTTGGGTTTAAAGTTTCTTGAAATGTGCACTTATGTTTTGATCAGAACACCTTAGCAACAAGGCTTTTAAGCTTTATAAGCTGAATTGGGCTCTGATACTTTGGGATATGATTTTTAGATGTTTGAGTTAAAGTTAAAGTCTGTCCCAAGCCTAAGGTTCATCAGGCCGGTGCTTATCCCGGTTTCTGTGGCGTTAAGCGACTGAGAGTCATAGACTCCCCCCTGGATAGGACGCCAGTCTGTCGCAGGGTTAACCCCCAACACAAGGTTGGTACCCCTTTAACACCTGGGTGGGGTGAGAAAATAGCTGTAAAGTGCCTTTTCCAAGGGCACAACGCCATAGCCGAAAGCTGGGATCGAACCTGCAACCTTTAGATTATGAGTCCAACGCCCTAACCACTAGGCTACAGCGGCGGCTTTAGATGTTTGAAGAAACCAAAATTGCAAAATCTTGAAAATCGCAAAAAATATGTGTAGCCGCCTTTTCCGGCCTGTAGATGAAAACTCTCCCTGCGACTTAATGTGCCTTTGGTGTAGCCTGTCACATATCATAAAAAGCTCTTAATATACATATATGTATACAACATATTGACAGCTCAAGAGCCCTTGACCCTTCTGCCACCATCTGCGTTTGAAAAACCAAAGGGTGTGACCAGCGGCCAGTCTGACTTGAAACTGAAGAAAGCGGCTGAGGAAATTCAGACCTTGAGACAGGAGAACCAGAAACTGAAGTTAGTGTGTTACTTTAATAATGTGTGTGTGTGTGTGTGTGTGTGTGTGTGTGTGTGTGTGTGTGTGTGTGTGTGTGTGTGTGTGTGTTTGAGTGAACAGTGTTTTATTGCTTAATTAGGATTTGTACAGTGTTGATTGCTTGCTATCACTTGTTCTTAACAAACAGTGAAACACACATGCATATATATAATATATATAATATATAATACATCTATAGATGGATAAGTATAACATACACACATGTGCATGCATGCATGCATGCACACACTCATTGCACCTATGCACACACACACACACACACACACACACACACACACACACACACACACACACACACACACACACACACACACACACACACACACACACACTAATGTGAAAGCCTTTTTTAACCTGTTTATGTTTTTTTCATGTCTGCTCTACTGCTTTAAGTGGCAGTATCAATATTACTTAAGGTTTGTAATTTTACAAAACTTTCTTTATTTTACCTGTTGTAATTCTCATACATAACGATATATTTGAAAGGTATAATAAAGTTTAACAGAAAAGGTTTTAGAAAAAAAATATATCAGCATCTTACCCATCAAGAACAAACTGTGACTTAATTAATTAAAAATAAATCAGTGTAACAGGGTTCGCGATAACCGGTAATTGTCGGTATTTTACCGATTGTAAACAGGGAAGTGTTTTCCCGCACAGAAGGATACACAAGGCAACTTGGGTGTCGCCAGACCTGTTAACGGAGAACCAGATCGACCACATCTGCATCGTGAAGAAGTTTCGCCGCTCCCTACAGGATGTACGCGTCAAGCGAGGAGCAGACGTCGCTTCGGATCACCATCTACTTGTTGCCCGACTGAAGCAGAAGCTGAAGAGAAATTGGACGGGGGGATCCAGTCAACGCCAGCGTTACAACACCACGGCGCTGAAGGACAACAGGAAGCAAGAAGAGTTCAAGGTCACTCTATCCAACAAGTTCCAAGTCCTAGGAGAGCTGCTTGAAGAGGAGACGATAGAAGAGAGGTGGCAGAGAGTGAGAGAGACAGTGACCTCAACATGTCAGGAAGTACTGGGCCCCAAATCATTCACACACAAGGAATGGATTTCAGCAGCTACCCTAGAGAAAATAGAAGAAAGAAGAGAAAAGAAATTAGCCGTCAACAGCAGCAGGACACGATCAGCAAAAACAAAAGCCCAAGAGGAATACACAGAAGCAAATAGGGTTGTAAAGCGAAGCATTAAAGCAGATAAGCAAAACTACTTGGAGACATTGGCAAAAGAAGCAGAAGATGCAGCTCACCAGAACAGCACCAAGGACCTGTACTTCATCACCAAGAAGTTATCAGGGAAGTTTGCCAAGCCAGAGAGACCAGTAAAAGACAAGAACGGAGGAGTAATAGCTGATGACGAAGGACAGAAGAACAGGTGGATTGAGCACTTCCAGGAGTTACTCAACAGACCAGCACCTACAAACCCACCAGAGATACCGACAGCCGCAAGCGACCTGCCGATCAAGTGTAGTGCTCCCACAAAGGAAGAGATCCGCAGCGCCATCAAGCAATTGAGGAATGGTAAGTCTGCAGGACCTGACAGCATCCCAGCAGAAGCCCTGAAAGCCGACGTCGAGACCAGTGTGGAGCTCCTCTACCCGCTCTTCGGCAAGATATGGGAGGAAGAAGAAATACCAACAGAATGGAAAGAGGGTTACCTCATCAAACTCCCCAAG
Source organism: Stramonita haemastoma (assembly GCA_030674155.1). NCBI lineage: Eukaryota > Metazoa > Mollusca > Gastropoda > Neogastropoda > Muricidae > Stramonita > Stramonita haemastoma. The sequence continues at coordinate 19,323,355 of CM060341.1, read as the reverse complement.
AAAGGCGACCTCAGTTCCTGCTCCAACTACAGAGGGATAACGCTGTTGTCCATCCCAGGAAAGGTGTTTAACCGCATCCTGCTGAACCGGATGAAGGACGCAGTAGACCCGCATCTCCGCGACCAACAAGCTGGCTTCCGAAAGGAAAGATCATGCACGGATCAGATTGCAACACTGCGCATCATCCTGGAACAGTCCCTGGAATGGAATTCGCCACTATACATCAACTTCATAGACTATGAGAAGGCTTTTGACAGCGTTGACAGACAGACCCTCTGGAGGCTACTGAGACACTATGGAGTGCCAGAGAAAATCACCAACATCATCAGGAAATCATATGAAGGAATGACCTGCAGAATAGTTCATGGCAGACAGCTCACCGACGCCTTTGAAGTAGATACCGGAGTAAGGCAAGGATGCTTACTATCTCCTTTCCTGTTCCTGCTGGCCATCGACTGGGTCATGAAAACCTCAGCGGACCAGAAACGTAATGGCATCCAATGGACACCCTGGAAACAGCTAGACGACCTTGACTTTGCGGATGACCTGGCCCTTCTCTCCCACACCCAGCAACAGATGCAGGAAAAGACCAACATCGTTGTGGAGAACTCAGCTAAACTGGGCCTCAACATCAACAGAGGAAAGAGCAAGGTACTCAAGACAAATGCAGCCAATGCAACACCCATCACAGTCAAAGGAGAGGCGCTGGAAGAGGTGGAAAGCTTCACATACCTCGGCAGCATCGTGGACACACAGGGAGGAACAGACACAGACGTCAGAACCCGCATCGGTAAAGCAAGGGCAGCCTTCAAGCAGCTCAGAAACGTCTGGGGATCAAGCGACATCAGCATCGCCACCAAGACCAGGCTCTTCAACACCATCATCAAGCCAATACTAATGTATGGAGCAGAGACCTGGAGAAACACCGTCACCACCATGAAGAAAATCCAGGTCTTCATCAACACCTGCCTCAGGAAGATCCTCAAGATCCGCTGGCCAGACAAGATCAGTAATGAAGAATTATGGCAAAGAACCAGACAACAGCCTGTTGAGAAAGAAATCCTACAGAGACGTTGGCGATGGATAGGACACACCCTACGGAAACCTGTATCCAGCATCACAAGACAAGCTCTCACCTGGAATCCACAAGGGAAAAGAAAGAGAGGGCGGCCTAGAAATACCTGGCGCCGGGACCTGGATGCAGATGCGAAAAAGATGGGCAAGACGTGGGGACAGCTGGAACGCCTAGCCCAGAGCCGAGATGCCTGGAGACAGCTAGTTGGCGGCCTATGCCCCAGAAGGGACCACAGGCAGACATGACAAACAGGGAATACCAAACATTTTTGAAGCAGCCGGTACCGCGTACCGATTCTGTTTGCCCATGACCGATTAGATTTCTGTCTAAAAAAAAAAAGTCTGAAGTGACGTTTTCTGACAGTCTGTCATGGGCCTGTACTGTGCTTACCGCACCTACCCCTTCTATTCCCACCCCTTCTGACGAACATCTTTAGCGCCAGCCTCATTAGCCTAGCACGCAGAACAGCAAGCTTTACTGTGAAAGAATAGAGCTTCGCGCTCTTCTGGGCATGACAGTGACTTCCATTCACAATGAGTAAATTGCCATTGGGCCTAGATTTATTTATTCTGTATTCTTTTAATCTTTTATATCGAGGATAATGGATTAAGCACTCCTGTGCTTTTTCACATCCAGTCCCCATGTGTATGCAGTTTTGTAAATGTAATCCGTTCCCACCAGCACACGATGGCCTGCTCTTACGAAAAGCAAAAGCGGAGGGTCTATGACTATGAATTTGCGCGTTGCTTTCAGAGAGAAGAGTCGAAAACTAAATCTAAATTGAACAAAGATCTAGATGAGCGCTAAGCATAGAAACAAGAAAGAAGACTATAAGTCACACGAATGATGCCATGCAAAACAACAGACTGACACAGACAGTGACACAGGCGCTAGAAAAAAAACCCTATTTCATTCGTGGCTTCGTGCCCAAGAAGCGAGTGGCAGCAAGCAGCACGGCAGTCAAAGTCTGAGAGATTTGCGTTCAATTTAGATTTTGTTTTGCTGCCCAACAATCCCCCGCCCCCTCCCCCACCCCCTCACTGAATAGTTTCGTTTTGTTCACAGTACGTACCGGATTTTATTTTCTGGGGACCGATTTTGGGGAGTTGGTCAAGATGTCTCTGAAATGGCAACTCGCAGTACCCGTTTTAAAAAATCCTAGCGCGAACCCTGGTGTAAACTTAGAAATGAAATTTTTTTTTTTTTCAGGAGCAAGCTTGATGGCAGCATGTCAGAGTTGGCAACATTTGTAAGTTTCATGATGTGTGTGTGTGTGTGTGTGTGTGTGTGTGTGTGTGTGTGTGTGTGTGTGTGTGTGTGTGTGTGTGTGTGTGTGAGAAGACATTTTGTGTATCATGATCTGTGTATTTGTACATGTGTGTGTTTCAGTCGAGAGAAATAATGAGTTAACTAGTACATTTATGAATCTGGTATCAACTGGTTATCAGTGCATGTACGTTTGTATGCTAAATGCAAACATATTGTGCTCATAAATGTGTACATAATCTGTACATATATGTGCACGGATGTATATCTCAGTCTGCTTTTTGTGTGTGTGTGGTGTGTGTGTGTGTGTGTGTGTGTGTGTGTGTGTGTGTGTGTGTGTGTGTGTGTGTGTGTGTGTGTGTGTGTACATGAACAGTTTATATGCACATGTATGCATTCTTGTATGTTATCATTACAAAATTATATTGTCATTTTATCAACTGTTAATCTGCTTTTGTATGGGTATACCTATGTACAATTTATATGCATATATGCATTCTTGCATGTTATTACTACAGGATGCAGTCATCATTTATCTTTTTTTTACCTTGGCTAGAGCATGGAGGTTCACCAATGGTGAGATTTTATGTACATGACCATTTTTGCCCACTATAAGTAGCTGCATTCTGACTTCCGGGATGTATGCAGGGTATGTTTGTGTTTCTGTTACCCACTGAATGCTGACATGAATTATTGGACCTTTAATGTGCATAGTTGATCTTCAGCGTATACATAAGGGAATTAAGGCACTGGCAGGTCTGATCTTGAAGTTGGTTTGGGAGATTGTAAAAGTCAGTTAACCTTATACCACTGGGATTCAAACTCGCGACTTCATGACCCATGAGATTGAAGTCAAATGAGCCTAACCACTCAGCTATAGCGTCTGTTGTCATTTTTTCTACTCTTTTTTTTTTTTTTTTTCTAGCTCTGTATTTTCTGTTCATCAGCAGCACACCTCAGGCGCCACTCACCGCTCCCTACCTGCGGACGAGCGTCGCTATGCCGACGAGCTGATCTCCAGGCAGAGTGAGGAGCTGAGCAAACTGAGGGCCC
>CM060341.1:19307461-19314961 GCA_030674155.1 Stramonita haemastoma | reverse complement strand
CAGACTTGGTATAGGCTTTGCATTCGGTAGAAGTGCAACAACATAAAATGAAAAATTAATGATATCGTGCATCCAGTGAAAGATTGATGGTCTCTGAAAATGTAACTATGACCTAACGAGCATTACGGTTTGAGGAATTTATGAGTTAGCCATCAAACTCTCCCAAAATGTGCAAGAACACATGGTATAGTGTGAGGGTACTGTTGTACCTACAGTAGCGTTTCTAGTGGAAGTTGGAAAGCGAGAGCCATTGTCTTCAGTGGATCGGCTATAACTGACTGCATGTAAAAGACGGTATTAATCAGCTTCGCTAAAGTATCGTGAGAATTAACATTCTAATAATAAGTTGCTACACCATCCACTAAGCTAAAAAAACAAAAAAGGAAGGGGGAGATCCTGGCCAACTAACATCATTCTTGAGATGTTCCACAAATGTAATCTATCTACAACCAAGTCTTACTCGTATTTTCTCACAGTAATGCGTGTTTTGCCTTTATGTCTTTCAAAAACTTGTTGCAGCCATTTTCCAACTGGAATTATTTTTATTTTATTAATTTTTAACAGCGTGCAGATGACCATGTTATTCACCCTGTAGTGCAGTCGTTAAGAAAAGAAGAAAATTGAAACTGAAAACCCTAGAACACATTTACATTCGAAACCAAAAGCACTTGAGAATATTTACATTCAGACATATACATAGACCACACAAAAGAAGAATGAAATCCTTAAAACAGAGTTAAAGGCAAGTGCACAAATTACTTCATGAATTCATCATTTCAGTATCAAATGAATTAAGGTTGGAGTTTTGTAATGGTGTGTACAGCTGGCTGCAGTTTTGTAATGATGTGCACTGCTGGCTGCAGTTTTGTAATGATGTGCACTGCTGGCTGCAGTTTTGTAATGATGTGTACTGTTGGCTGCAGTTTTGTAATGATGTGCACTGCTGGCTGCAGTTTTGTAATGATGTGTACTGTTGGCTGCAGTTTTGTAATGATGTGTACTGTTGGCTGCAGTTTTGTAATGATGTGTACTGTTGGCTGCAGTTTTGTAATGATGTGTACTGTTGGCTGCAGTTGCGTAGTAATGTGCTCTGTTCACTGGGTTTTTTTGTAATGGTGTGTGATATTGCTGCATTTTGAAATGATGTTTTTAGTTTATTGTATTTTTTATGTTTTCCGTGGACGCATTTTTGGAATTCAGTTTTAGGTTTATTGCATTCTTTAAAACGATGTATGCCTATTGACTGTCAAAATGTATAACCTCTATAAGTGTGTGTGTGTGTGTGTGTGTGTGTGTGTGTGTGTGCGTGCGTGCGTGCGTGCGTGCGCGCGCGCGCGTGTGTGTGTGCGCATGCGCCGCGCGCGCGTGTGTGTGCTTTCGTATTTGCTAGAATTATTTATTGTCATTGGTTGTTTGTTGTGAGGGTCGAGTGCAAGCGCTTTGATTTGTTTTTACAAGATATAGCGCTATATAAATTCCATGTATTATTATTATTATTATTATGTGGTGACACGAAAACCTTGCAACATTTTCATCTCTTTTTCTGAGATTGGTTGAAGTTGTTGTCAGGTGTTCTTCAGGTAAAGATCTGGGGGTCAGTCTCCCAGAATGTGCACTGACTCACTCTTGAATAAACATGTGGGGGTCAGTTCCCCAGAATGTGCACTGACTCACTCATCACACATGGTGATCACTGTGAGACTAAAAGTACGCACTGGACAAAAAAATAGCGTGTATGACTATTTTCAATTTTCTTGCCATGTAGGTAGCCATAGTTTGACTTCAGAGGATTTTTCCTTGTTCAGAAGAGAGTACAGATTGTCATGTTAAGAGCTTGTATCAACACAACATTTTACAACATAACATTTCAGTGTAGTGTTGATGTATATAAAATACTCTCGACCATGCATATGTAAGTGTTTATGTAATTGACCCCCAGGTGTAATGATAATAATGATAATATCTGGCATTTTATAGCACTTCATTTTGTAAAGCAAACAAATCAAAGTGCTTGCATTCGAATATTTCTTACACATGCGACAATTCACAAAAGATTAACATATGATAATAATGATAATATCTGGCATTTTATAGCACTTCATTTTGTAAAGCAAACAAATCAAAGTGCTTGCATTCGAATATTTCTTACACATGCGACAATTCACAAAAGATTAACATATTTTACATTGTACATCTATGTGTGTATGGTTTTAGTGCATGATTTTTCCAGGCAAACTCAACCGTCTCCATAATTGTTGTCATTGGTAGGAGCTCCACACAATGCCATCTCTCTCTGTCTCTGCTGAGTTCTACAATCTCCTGTAGCCCTCCCAGACCACTGATCTCAGTGATGTTGGCAATGTAGGATGTTGGTGGTCTGCCTCTTTTCCTTCTGCCCTCAATCTTGCGTGTGGAAAACTGTGGTCATGACATTGGTCTGTGTGCTTCTGTGTCAGGGCAAGGAAGAGATGAAGGACAAGAACAAACAGAAGGACCTTCTGCTGACCAGGTATGCATGATGTAACAAGAGGGTCTGTGTGTGCCATAGTCTGCTGTTTGGCATACTGTCACCCATTTATATTTCTGCCATGACTCGAGGTCTTTTTCTTCCATTTTCCCCTTTCATAAAAGTTCATTATTCTCTCAGGGTGGGACAGCAGAGTGGTTAGACCATAGCTTGTCCTGTGATGGCCCAGACCACCAAGGCGCCCATTTGAGGGGATTTTTTCCCTGGAGTTGACACCAGTGCTGACACTGTTCCCTCAAAAGTGCTTTGGATAAGACTAAACTGAGGTCTAGTCTTTGAATGCATGCAGAACATCTTGCGCTCATGTTAAAGCCCGTTCTGCCTTTGGAAAGATTAGACCATTGCATGACAGTAGGAACTACCTCTCTCTTTGTTTCTGTCTTTGTCCTTACCTTTCTGTCATCTCTCTTGCTTATTTTCTACCTTCCCAGTCCACTTTCCTACCTTCAAGCAAATCTTTCAGATAATATTCTGTTTTTATTATATGACATTTTAGTTGTGTTTTTTTTAATTCTGGTGACCAGGTAGTGATACTTAGACACTGGGATGGGTACAGGATGTCCATTTTGCAGTGGTATTTGCCCGTGTGGCTCTTTTTATGTATATTTCTGTACTTTAAAATGTTTGTTATCTTTTTTACGTTTTTTTGTTGTTGTTTTTTGTAATTTGGGGATGATAAATTAAGTGGAATGGCTGGTGTCCTCAGCACAGCCTGTCTATTAGCCTTAAGGAATGAAGTGATTTAGATTTTGTGTCATTTAATGTTGTTTTTTCAGATGGATGGTGTTAGATACTTAATGGTATCAGGAGGTGTTGGTTTTGAACCTGAAATTGAAATATACTGGAACCACTTAAACTGAATGAGGTGACAGCCCTGATATGGCTTTTGTGGTCAGTTGGGCTATAAACAACATGATATTGTATGGTATGTTATGGTATGGTGTGGGATGGGTTGGGAGGGTGGGGTAGGGTAGGGTATAGTATGTGACATGCACAGCTGTCAAGTTTCCCCCACTTTCAGCTCCTCTCAGCTGCTATCTATTCCATCCCATCCCAGCCCAGCTGGGGCTAATGATAGCATGAACTGACTGACCACCATTGGACTAGGTAAAAGGAAGAAGCACGCTAAATTTAGCACTGTGGACTGAGTGATGTTGGATGTGTGATTTGATTTGACTTATTTGATTTGATTTATTCTTTTATATCGAGGATAATGGAATAAACACTCTTGTGCTTATTTTACATCCAGTCCCGTCTGTATGCAGTTTCATAAATGTCATCCATTCCCAACCGCCACACGATGGCCTACTCTTACGAAAAGCGGAACAGGATTTAACGTGTGCGCAAGACATTCTGCGTGCGTTCGCACACGGGGCGCTGTGTGCACAGTGCATGTTGAGGGTGTGTGTGTGTGTTTTTCTTCTGCAGGTGGCGGCAGAAGGTGTACAGCTTGCTGGTTAATGATAACAGGTACTGACCACACGTGGACTAGGTAAAAAAAGGAAGAAGCGCACTATATTTAGCACTCTTTTAGCTCTGATGTTGGATTTGTACACAGTGCATGTTGAGGTGTGTGTGTGTGTTTTTCTGCAGGTGGCGACAGAAGGTGTACAGCTTGCTGGTTCAGCAGAAGAGTGCAGAGCTGGTCAGCCAGAAGGACGTGCAGAACTGGAAGGAGAAGGTGGGGGCTGCCTCCTCCTCCTCCACACTACTGTCTGCCAATGCAACACTGGCCTTGTGTGGCTTGTTTGTCTGTCTGTGTGTGTATGTGTGTGTGTGTGTATGTCTGTCTGTCTGTCTGTCTGTCTGTCTGTCTGTCTGTCTGTCTCTCTCTCTCTCTCTCTCTCTCTCTCTCTCTCTCTCTCTCTCTCTCTCTCTCTCTCTCTCTCTCTCTCTCTCTCTCTCTCTCTCTCTTATCTATCTACCTATCTACCTATCTATCTACTTATCTGTCTGTCTGTCTGTGTCTGTCTGTCTCTCTATCTATCTATCTATCTATCTATCTATCTATCTATCTATCTATCTATCTATCTATCTATCTATCTATCTATCTATCTACATATACATATCTATATATCTGTCTATATCCATATGTCTCTTCTCTCTCTCTCTCTCTCTCTCTCTCTCTCTCTCTCTCTCTCTCTCTCTCTCTCTCTCTCTCTCTCTCTCTCTCTCTCTCTCTCTCTCTCTCTCTATCTATCTATCTATCTATCTATCTATCTATCTATCTATCTATCTATCTATCTATGTAATATATATAATATGTATATATACATATATAATATATATGTTGGCCGCCGCTCTTTCTCTATCTCTGGTCCATCAATCTGGAATGACCTCCCTCTCTCCCTTCGGCAAAAGCCTACATATGACACTTTTAAATCCAACCTCAAGACACACTTGTTTCAAACCTAAGATTTTTGCCTTCTGTTTTCATCTCCTATTTGTCCCTGCCTTCAACAATTGAAATTCCATTCACCATGTCAAAATGTATAACCTCTATAAGTGTGTGTGTGTGTGTGTGTGTGTGTGTGTGTGTGTGTGTGTGTGTGTGTGTGTGTGTGTGCGTGTGTGTGTGTGCGTGTGTGTGTGTGCGCGTGCGCGCGGCGCGTGTGTGTGCTTTCGTACTTGCTAGAATTATTTATTGTCATTGGTTGTTTGTTGTGAGGGTCGAGTGCAAGCGCTTTGATTTGTTTTTACAAGATATAGCGCTATATAAATTCCATGTATTATTATTATTATCATATATATTGTAAACTCTGAGAGGAAATTTGTCAGAATCTCATCAGTATCACTTGTGGGCATCACTGAGTTCAGTGATAACCGCCGCATCCAATGACACTGACATGATCCTCCTTCTCCATTTGCTCTGGTCTTCACTGGCCCTGCTGACTTCATGGATTCTCATGTCACAGGATTTGGTGATGTTGCCAATGAGAGAAGCTGGTGGTCTGCCTTTTTTCTTTTTGCCTCAGTCTTGCCTTGAAAGACAGTCTTCATGAGGTCCGTAGCTTGGTTTTGTGGCACATGGCCTGTCTACATATCTTAGTTCCCTTACATTACTTATGTAAAAAGTGTTCTTATTGTTCCCAGTTCATGTGATATGCTTTCACAATATGCTTTATCAGAATATATCATGAAAAAGCCAGACATAAGTCCAGAAATTTTCCCCATGGAGATTCCAGAGACCTGTCAGTATAAAAAGTATCCCCACCATCTGGAAATTCTGTGCTATGAATTCCCTCTTTTCTGTCCCTCTCTTTGTTTCTGCCTTGTTCCTTTTCTTCCTGTCACCTCCTTCTTGTCTATTTTCTGCCTTCTTTATTCATTCTCCCACTCTTTTTCTAGAAAGACTTAAAAGATAACAACAACAAAAAATCTCCCACACCAAAGTCGGATGCGCTGGGCCTGACTTGTCAGGCGCTTAACGGCAGCACAACACATTTTTACTCATGTGATAGACAACATTAGTTGCAGCACAGAAATCCAACATCACTCAGTCAAGAGTCTAAATTTAGCGTGCCTTTTTTCCTTTTGCCTAGTCCAAGTGTGGTCAGTTCCTGCTATAAATAGCACGAGCTAGTCCCACATAGGCTGGGATAGGATGGATTAATTAGCAGCTGAGAGGGACTGAAAGTGGTGGAAACTGACAGCTGTGTACTGTCTGAGTTTTCAATGAAGACAAAAAAGTCCCAAAATAGCTTTTTGTTTCAGAGTGCTCACTTTTGTCTTTCATTCACGTACAAAAGTAAACATGTTCTGAAAAGTGGAGGCTTATTTTCTGTGTGCAGATTGCGTTGCTGGAAGAGAAATTGTCCTCAGCCCACAACCAGATCAACATCCTGCAGCACACAGTGGCAGAGAGAGAAGCTGACCTGCAGCTAGCGGACAACAGGAATAAGGTCAGACAGAATTGATATTATTTGGTGTTAACTCCAAACTTTCATTGAGTACCATTAATTGGAAGTAAGAGGTTTAGAATGTCTGAAGACTGCGGCCATCAGACAGACAGACAGAGAGACAGACTCTGTTGAACAGGGTTGTTTTTTATAGGGAGCTTTGAGTCTGTATGTTCTTTTTGGAATACTGTTTAGAATTATTTATTTTCTTTTTTTTCTTTTTTTTCCTTTTATCCTTTTATAACGAGGATAATGGAATAAGCACTCATGTGCTTTTTTACATCCAGTCCCCATGTCTATGCAGCTTTTGTAAATCTTGTCATCTGTTCCCACTGGCACACAATGGCCTACTCTTCCAAAATGCTAAACAGGTTTTAACATGTGCGCAAGATGTTCTGCATGCATTTGCACACAGGGCCTCGGTTTATAGTCTCACCTCATCCAAAGGACTTTTGGGGGGAGTGGAGTCAGCACTGATGTTAACTCCAGAGGAAAAATCCCCTCGACCGGGAATTGAACCCGGGTCGTCAAATTGGGAGCACAATGTTCTGACCACTAGGCTATCCCGTCCCCTTAGAAGTGAAGATTAGAGAGTACCAAATAGGAAGACATGTGGTTTAGAATGAGAGAAAAAAAAGAAGACTTTCATGGAGTACCATTAATAGGAAGTAAGAGGTTTAGGATGTCTGAAGACTGCAGCCATCAGACAGACAGACATAGAGACAGACAGACATAGAGACAGACAGGCATAGAGACAGACATAGAGACAGACAGGCATAGAGACAGACGGGAATAGAGACAGACAGACAAGACAGACCGACAGACAGACATACATAGAGACAAACATAGACAGACAGACAGACAAACAGACACACACACACACACACACACACACACACACACACACACACACACACACACAACACACACACACGTACACACACACACTCACACATATGCACACACGCATGCACACACGCACACACACACACTAACACACACACACACACACACACACACACACACAACATCTTGCGCACATGTTAAATCCTGTTCCGCCTTTCGTAAGAGTAG
>CM060341.1:19297461-19299961 GCA_030674155.1 Stramonita haemastoma | reverse complement strand
TGTGTGTGTGTGCATGTACGCGCGCGCACATGCTCACGCATGCATGTGTGTGTTTGTGATATTTTTTATTTGAAGTTATCTTAGAATGTTTGAACCCATTTGAAATGTAAACTATCTTGTGTCTTTGACATTAGGGTTCGTATCAATATGCCTGTCAGTATTGTAATTGCCCTTAAGGGGATGATCAAAGTGTTTTGACTTGACTTATTTATTTATTTTATTCTTTATTATCGAGGATAATGGAATAAGCACTCATGTACTTTTTTACATCCAGTTCCCGTGTGTATGCAGTTTTGTAAATGTCATCTGTTCCCACCGACACACGATGGCCTACTTGGTTTATACAATTCTGATGGATGCTGAATTTGTGATAAAATGTATATATTGTGATTGATGCTGGATTTGTGATAAAATGTAACCATTCTGAAGGATGCTGGATTTGTGATAAAATGTAACCATTCTGAAGGATGCTGGATTTGTGATAAAATGTAACCATTCTGAAGGATGCTGGATTTGTGATAAAATGTAACCATTCTGAAGGATGCTGGATCTGTGATAAAATGTAACCATTCTGATGGATGCTGGATTTGTGATAAAATGTAACCATTCTGAAGGATGCTGAATCTGTGATAAAATGTAACCATTCTGAAGGATGCTGGATTTGTGATAAAATGTAACCATTCTGAAGGATGCTGGATTTGTGATAAAATGTAACCATTCTGAAGGATGCTGGATCTGTGATAAAATGTAACCATTCTGATGGATGCTGGATTTGTGATAAAATGTAACCATTCTGAAGGATGCTGGATCTGTGATAAAATGTAACCATTCTGAAGGATGCTGGATCTGTGATAAAATGTAACTATTCTGAAGGATGCTGGATTTGTGATTGTTGCCCTCAGCACTGCAGGAGCAGAGACAGAAGCTGGAGGAGGAATTCACGGAACACCTGGCTGATATGGAAAGGAAAATGAACGACGCTCGACGCGAACACACCAAAGCCGGTGAGTAAATCAGTCGCTTGCTTACAGTGTGGCAGAATGAAGGATTGATCACATGAATTGTCGACGACATAAAAATCTATATACACTCTAAAATCACTAAATGGGAATAGATGTTAAACTGAAGATATCACTCATGAGGTTTAATGCAAGGAAATACTCCAGGGTTGGTGGTTAGAATGAGGTGTCTGTATACAGTAATGATGGGGGCAGGATAGCCTGGTGGTTAGAGTGTTACGCTCATGAAATATCGGCCTGGGATCAAGCCATACATCACGACCAAGGCGCCCATTTTAGTGGATTTTCCCCTCGAGTTAACAACAGTTTTGACTCCTCTCCCTGTTAATTCCTTCAGTTGGGACCATAAACCGGGGGCCTGTGTCAGAACGCATGCAGAACATCTTGCGCACACATTAAAACCCCTCTTTTCCCTTCGGAAGACTAAGCCATTTTGATCTGGTAGGAACAGATGACATAATTTTAAAAAAAGAATAAGGGCATGCACACAGGTACTGTCATGTTCAGACACCATCCTCAAACTATGATTGCAGCTACCTTAATGGTGGGGGGGGGGGGGGAGGTCCATCAGACTTTGGGTACTGACTGTGTACTTAACTGTGTACTTACTGTGTACTTACTGTGTACTGTGTACTTAACTGTGTACTGACTGTGTACTGTGTACTGACTGTGTACTGTGTACTGACTGTGTACTTAACTGTACACTTACTGTGTACTTACTGAGTACTGTGTACTGACTGTGCACTGTGTGCTGACTGTGTACTTTCTGTATACTGTGTACTGACTGTGTACTGACTGTATACTGTGTACTGACTGTGTACTGTGTATTGACTGTGTGCTGACTGTGTACTTTCTGTATACTGTGTACTGACTGTGTACTGTGTGCTGACTGTGTACTGTGTGCTGACTGTGTACTGTGTGCTGACTGTGTACTGTGTACTGACTGTGTACTGTGTGCTGACTGTGTACTGTGTACTGACTGTGTACTGTGTGCTGACTGTGTACTGTGTGCTGACTGTGTACTGTGTACTGACTGTGTACTGTGTGCTGACTGTGTACTGTGTACTGACTGTGTACTGTGTACTGACTGTGTACTGTGTACTGACTGTGTACTGTGTGCTGACTGTGTACTGTGTGCTGACTGTGTACTGTGTACTGACTGTGTACTGTGTGCTGACTGTGTACTGTGTACTGACTGTGTACTGTGTACTGACTGTGTACTGTGTGCTGACTGTGTACTGTGTACTGACTGTGTACTGTGTGCTGACTGTGTACTGTGTGCTGACTGTGTACTTTCTGTATACTGTGTACCGACTGTGTACTCACTGTGTACTGTGTACTCACTGTGTACTGTGTACTGACTGTGTACTTACTATGTACTTTGTACTTACTGTGTATTGTATTCTGACTGTGTACTGTGTGCTGTACAGTATACTGATTACTGACTTTACTGTTTACTTACTTTGTACTGTATACTGACT
>CM060341.1:19279961-19292461 GCA_030674155.1 Stramonita haemastoma | reverse complement strand
TATGTTTGTCTGTGTCAGCAGTCGGGCAGTCAGCACTTGAAAAAAAAAAAGTTTCTAAGCTTGTAAACTCTAGAAATTAAAAAATTAGCAATGCACATCAGTGCAGTGATATAACATGATGTACTGACTGCTTAGTGATTTATGTGAATAGTGTCTTTCATCGTGATACCAGATGTTTCCAAAATCTGTCTGTGTGTGTTTGAAGTACTGATTTTGTGGATGGAATAAATTGTAATGTCATGTTATGAATTGTGATCATACATGCTTGCCTGGTAAGTGAGGATGTATAAATAAGTATGAATGACTGATAATCATCTCTGAAGGCAGAATACAGCTACCTCAGTGATGGGTAAAAAACAGTTATATCACTGGTAAACCTCAGAGCTCTAGCTGAGATGCAAACAAAAAACAAATGACCAACAGACGTGTGTGTGTGTGTTATTCTTTTTTTTTGTTTTGTTTTTCTTTATTTTGAGGATATGGAATAAGCACTCATGTGCTGTTTTACACTCAGTCCCCATTTTGTTTGCAGTTTTGTGAATTTTGTCATCCATTCCCATGTGTGTGTGTGTGTGTGTGTGAAAAACATGACAACCTGATTTTTTGTATTTAATATGTGGAATTTGTGTACTGTTGACATCACTTCGCTCAGTTTAAAATTATGTGTCTCACCTAAGAAAAAAAATCAGCACTCAAGACAAAGACCTTGCAGGTGTATATTTATGCACCAACATTCATGTTTGTACACACACACACACACACACACACACACACACACACACACACACACACACACACTATTTTAATAATCATTTATTTGTAGCTTACAACCATTATATACAGTAGTTTTCGCTTTTTGTTTTTTAAGTCTGCAAATCTATCACAGACACAAATATGCTGACGAAAGGAAAGGAAGAAATAGAGAGATATTTGTAATTTGCAAAGTCATAATAATTCGAAGTCACTTGAAAGTCATTCAACACATTCCATTGTTCAAGAGAACGAACTGAAAGTATAACAGCACAGAGATGGTGTAAAAGCCTTTTTTTATGTTCTTTTCAATTTTTTCACTGTGAAGATGACATCATGCTGGACTTTATACAGAAAATTAGTTCATACAGCCAAGTTGTCATTCTTCATTCGTAATTTTTTGGGGAAAGGGTTATAGTTATTCTATATATTGGGGACAGGATAGCTCAGCGGTCAGAGCACTGGCATTTCCCAAGCCGATGTTAAGCAGCATTGAGTGTGGTCACCTAGGGGATGGGTGACCATTTGTGCGCCTTGGCTTCTGTACAGTCCCCCAGTTCACCCAGCTGTAAATGGGTACCTTCCCTTTTAAGGTCAGAGAAGGTAAAGCAGTGAAAGAGAGGAGATGGGTGTTACCTTCAATATGCTGGCCCCTGAAGAAGCTGAGGTTTTTTATGCCTTGCTCCCCAACAACCAATTAGGTTACGGGAACACTTTTACTTTTAAATACGTTTTCTAATTCTCTCATTTTGTGAAGTCTGTTCTGGACTAAAAACAAAATAAGCACTGTCTATGCCAACTTAAACCCTAAAAAAAACAACCAGAAAGAAAAAAATTACATCGCAGGATTACTGGATTAGAATACAGTAAACCTAAACAGGCAAAAAAAAAAACAAAAAAAAAAAGAGAGAGAAAGAAATCACATTACACCTAAACAAAAAAAAACTTGACAAACAAAACATCCCCGTTCTTTCAAAGTCCCAAAAATCCTCCCTCCCACAACAACAACAACAACGACAACAACATCATCATATTCTTCAATACCGCTTAGGAAGCGGTTTCACGGTCATACTCTCCAAACACTCAAAGACGGTGTGAGGATCCTGGTCGGCGATAATGTGTTGAGCATCCAGGTAGTAATCGGATATTTCCTCGACGTAGGCGTGGTACTGAGCCAGACGTTTCCTCACAGCCTCCTCCAGGTCCTGAGGGTGATGGACCAGTCTGTCCTTGACCTCCTGGGAGCGGGGCGGGTTGTACAGCATGTGGTAACGGTCGCCCGTCATGGGGTCCGTGGCGCGCTGCGTGAGACGCTCGATCACCGAGTCGTTGGGCACCTCCAGGAAAAAGACCCTGGGGCAGAAATTTGTTGTTGTAGTTTAATTTAAAGTCTATTATTCACACTTGATGATATTAGACTAAACAAACAAACAAAAACCCTACCATAAAATATTTACAGAAGACTTGGAAATAATCCTAGCAACATCAGAAATCAACGGTTTTCGCGAAACTACATTCAATGGTGTCCCTTTGAATTTCAATGCCATTTTCTTTATAAACTGAATTTAGAACTGAACATTGAAACAGAATATGTTCACAAGATAGTGGTTGAGAACAGGAGCAAGTTACATTTCGAGAATTTTGTCAAGCGAGGATGATGATGATGATGCTAGTTTATTTATTTATTTATGTGTTTTATTTTGTTCTTTTTATTTTGAGGATAATGGAATAAGCACTCGTGTGCTTATTTACATCTATTTTTTATTTATTTAATTATTTATTTTAATCTTTTATTTCAAGGATAATGGGATAAGCACTCGTGTGCTTTATTCACATCCAGTCCAATCCCTCTGATGCCTCGCACCAATGGTCTCTGATGCCTCACTCCCCTACGACTACACAGGTTATGGGGACACCTTTACCTTTTTTTTTTTTAACCTTAGTGCACTGACTTCAACATGCTGGCCCCTAGAGAAGCTGAGGTCTCTGACGCCTCGCTCCCCTACGACCACATAGGTTATGGGACACCTTTACCTGGTGTTTTTTTTTAGCCTTAGTGCACTGACCTGTTAGGTGCCAGCCCTGCCTTGTCCAGCTGTTCTGCCTGTTCTCTGGTGCGCGGATACCCAGACAGCACCCAGCCCCGCGTCTGGCAGTCCAGCTGACACAGCCGCTCCTTCAGGATGTTCAGCACAATGCCGTCTGGCACTGCACACACACACATGCATGCACGCACGCACGCACAAACACACACACACACACACACACACACACACAGCATCAAGGTGTGATCACAGTGACTTTGACACAGTGAAAAGTAAGTAAAGATTTTTTTTTTTAATAATAAAATTTTTTAAACTTTTACAATTTTTTTTTTTAAAGTAAAGATATTTTGTGCACTTTGTGCAGTATAGCTCAGTGGTCACAGCACTTGCTTTCCCCAAGCTAAAGTTAAGTAGCGCTGAGTATGGTTACCAGTTGGATGGGTGACTGTTTGCGCGCCTTGGCTTATGTACAGTCCACTAGTTATCCAGCTGTAAATGGGTACCTGCCCTCTTGAGGGTCAGGAAAAGTAAAGCAGCGAGGGAGAGGAGACAGGCACCACCCTCAATATGCTGGCCCCTGGAGAAGTGAGGTCTCTGACGCCTCGCTCCCCTATGGTCACATAGGTTATGGGACACCTTTACCTTTACCTTTTAATCTCTCTTATGAAAACTCTAAGGGCATACAAACAGATACATAAGAATTGTACAGATTACCGAACAAAATCACAAATGCACATGAGCAGCCACGCACACACTTTTACCCTAACTTATTCTCCTAACTGGCTACCCTTTATTATTCACAAGCCTCCCATAAGAAAGCATCTCACATTCCCACAACACACGCTCCCTTGCCCACATGCACACTCACCAACCAACGATTACAGATGTGTTATATGACATTACATTTCAGAAACAAACAAACAAATTCAAACTTGTCAAAACGTTAATGTGATGGTGTGCGCACTATGTTTTGGAATGGTATACAGAGGTGAATGATAAAGAGAATGTTCAACTTTGAACAAATCAACAAATGGTAGTTCAAATTAGTTCATGTAAACATGTAGGAGACCTTTGAATCAGGTCAAACTGTAAACGGAAAGTCACAAGGCAGTAACATTAATCCCTGTGTAATTGCGGGCAAAATCAGTTGTGTTCATAAGATTAGTGAACCTCAGAGCTCTAGCCAAGGAATGAAAATAAAAAAGGTTAATAACAGGACACCGTTAACTTTGGAGTCATTCTAGTCCATTGGATAAGACAACACCATGGCACTAATGTAAGAAACATGCACAGGTAACTTTGCCTGTATGGAAAATCTCATAGCACCCTCTCCAAGAAGAGATGCCATCCATTGCCCGCCATCAGGAATAGATGACAACATAAAACTCAGGCACACTGATGCCAGGAGTAACATTCCCAGCATCAACAAGCCACAACCTCAACAGTGGGAAAACAATGGTGAATGCAAGCATCTCATAGACTGTGAACTCTTAGGGGGTTGGGATAGCCTGGTGGTCAGAGTGATGTCCTCGTGATCTGCTGACCCACGTTCGAATCTCGTTTAAGAGGATTTCCCCTCTGGTGTCAACATCAGTGCCGACTCATCACTCCCCCCAAAAGTCCTTTGAATGAGACTTTAAACTGAGGTCCCATGTGTTGAACGCATGCAGAACATCTTGTGCACATGTTAAAACCCATTCCACTTTTCAGAAGAGAAGGCCATCATGCGCAAGTAGGAACAGGTGACAAAACTGGCAAAACTGCATGCACAACAGGGACTGGATGTAACAAAGCACACGAATGCTTATCCCATTATCCTAAAGAAAAAAATAAGAAAAAAGAAGAAATAACCAAACTGAACAGTTCTGGACAAAGACCAGAAGCGATGGAGGCTTTGTCAGCTGTCAATCATCACTGAAACAAGCTTCCGCCACCTCAAAAGTGAAGAACAGGTCACCATTCTAACACTCTGCACTGCACGACCTGCAGGAAGCCAGCTGTTTAGTCGCTAACCTCTGCCCTATCGGGGACCCCAAAACATCTGACGGAGTGGCCTGACTGCCTGCTGTAATCTCACCCCTCTGCTGCTTGACCACTGTGCTGCACTGTCAGCCGTGAATTACACTAGCTGCAGTTTTATCTCTGTTGCGTCTTTCTCTATATAGCCATTTCATTTTTTATTAAAACTAACGATAAGTGCTTGCTTTTACGTTTCCAACGAGTATAAACACTATATGGGGGAGAATTGAATTAATCTGTCAGTTATTACAGTTTATATTTTCATGCCATGCAATAAAATAATATACCACATTCATGCATTGACAACAACAACAAAAACTTCAACTTCCCAACAGGCTGTGTGCTGAATGGCAGTTTTCCAAACATTCATCCTTTGCACATGACATCAACAATGTAACCACTACTTGGATGACTCACCACCACCAGTTGGATTTTTCAAACCTGCCAGCCACAGAAGGGGGGAGGGGGGGGGAGGGGCACATCAGTAGCCTAGGCCTACTCCACTGCTTGGATGAATAAATGGGTAAAGTAAACTCCAAGGAATGTACACACATACACACACACACACACACACACACACACACACACACACACACACACACACACACACACACACACACACACACATACAGCCACATGCCTTGCTCTTAGCACTAGGATAGCCCAAGTCAACTCTTCTACTAGGCCTAGGCCTAGCTACACAATCATAATAGTGGTAATTATGTAGAGGGAACTTACAACCATTTATATGTTTATGTAGTGTCCGTTTCTTTTAAAAGATTTTCTTTTAGGGCACTGCTTAGTTTTGGCTTGGTGTTGGGCTGTTTTTCTTTTTTGTTTCTGCTGTTTTGATTTTTTTTCCTGTTTGGTTTAGCCGTTTACAGTAGAGGGGAGGATAAAGTTAGTTGTTCATTCACATACAAAGCAAACTGAACAGTCTGACTCTGTTATTGTAGTGTCATAGTGTGTCCACACCTCCCTGCTCTTTTCTTTGGCACGCATATCAGTTGTGTTCTTTCAGTTGGAGAAGAAGCCTGCTTGAGTGTATAATCTCAAGCAGCATTTTTCACAAAAAGTAGATGAAAAAAAAAGAAATATGTCTCAGTGTTGATAAATATTATTTTAAAAATTCTTAAATCTGATGTATTATTTCTGCACAGTTTTGCTGTTTCCAATACTGTGCTTTCCTCAATCTTTCATCACTAGTTCTGCACTGTGCTTTCACTCTCTCAAAATAAAGCATTTCAAGTGTTCTTTGGCATCCTACACTTTCATATTTGCACAAATTATCAAGACATCTAGTAGTCTACAACTCATAGGCCTTGTTAAACTTAAGCCAAATTCTGAACACTGAACCAAAACACACACGCACACACGCACGCACGCACGCACGCACGCACGCACGCACGCACGCACACACACACACACACACACACACACACTCTCTCTCTCTCTCTCTCTCTCTCTCTCTCTCTCCTCTCTCTCTCTCTCTCTCTGATAGCCTAGTGGTCAGAACATTGCGCTGGCAATTTGACGACCCGGGTTTGAGTCCGGTCGAGGAGATTTTTCTCCTGGAGTTAACATCAGTGCTGACTCCAATCTCCCCAAAAGTCCTTCGGATGAGACTTTAAACCGAGGCCCCATGAGCGAACACACGCAGAACATCTTGCGCACACGTTAAATCCTGTTCCGCTTTTCGTAAGAGTAGGCCATCGTGTGCAGGTGGGAACAGATGACATTTACAAAACTGCATACACACGGGGACTGGACATAAAAAAAGCACAAGAGTGCTTATTCCATTATCCTCAATATAAAAGAATAAATAAATAGATAAGATGCATGCTATACAGCAACACGCAAACCAAACTGAGCTGCCCACAAGAGGGAGGCCAGAAAGGACTTGTTCTCAGACACGTGGGGTGGTGGTGTAGAAGGAACGAGAGAAGAGAAGAGAAGTGGAGAAGAAGAAGACTTACTCATCATGTCTTTCTCCACGTAAGGCTTGGCAGCCAAACCAGCCTTGGTCTCCTGTGTTATGGCTTGCTTGATCAGCTGCCCACAGGACACTGAAACCACAGGTATAATAGTGATGTGTACATGTATGTATTGTTGTTGTAGTTGTTGTAGTTCAATTTAAAGTCTATTCACACTTGGTGATATTATTAGACTAAACAAACAAACAAACAAACAAAAAACTACCATAAAAAATATTCACAGAAGACCTGGAAATAATCCTAGCAACATCAGTAATCAGCGGTTTTCTCAAAACTACGTTCAATGGTTCCCTTTGAATTTTAACGCACATGTACATGTATGTATGTGTTCACTTGAATGCACACACATGCATGCACACACATGCATGCACACACATGCATGCACACACTCACACACACACACACACACACACACATACACAGAGAACATCTTGTGCACACATTAAATCCTGTTCCGCTTTCCGTAAGAGTAGGCCACCGTGTGCCGGTGGGAACAGATGACATTTCCAAAACTGCATACACAGGGACTGGATGTAAAAAAGCACGAGAGTGCTTATCCCATTATCCTCAATATAAAAGAAAAAACCAAACCAAATCAAATCAAATCAAATCTCTCTCTCTCTCTCTCTCCCCCCCCCCTCTTCCCTCCCCCCCTCTCTCTCTCTCTCTCCCCCCCCCCTCCCCCCCCCTCTCTCTCTCTCCCTCCCCCTCTCTCTCTCCCCACCCCCTCCCCCCTCCCCTCTCTCTCCCCTCTCCCCCCCTCTTTCCCCCTCCTCTCTCCCTCCCCCCGCTCTCTACCTTTAACCAGGTTGTACTTGTTGGCCAGCAGAGAGGCTTGAACCCCCTTCCCGCTGCCCGTGGGGCCCAGCAGCACGATGCGCGGAGCCAGGGGGGCGTAGGAGCGAGGCTGACTCTGCAGGAAGGCGAACGCTGCAACACACACACCACAAACTTGCTGGATATCTCGATATTATCCTCGATATAAAAGAATTTTTTTTTTTAAAAACACACACACATACACACATGCATGTAGACTTAAAAACACAGACACATGTGCGTAGGAGCGAGGCTGACTCTGCAGACAGGCAAACGCTGCAACACACACCACACCACAAACTCTCTGGATATCTCCATAATATTCTCGATATAAAAGAATAAATTTTGTTAAAAACACACACACATACACACACATGCATGTAGACTTAAAAACACAGACACATGCGTGTAGGAGCGAGGCTGACTCTGCAGACAGGCAAACGCTGCAACACACACCACAAACTTTCTGGTCAGTAACCACTCGCGTCTTCTCTATGACAATTGACAGTGAATGGCTGTTTACTAGCACTTTTGTATGTTTTTTTACCCCTTCAGAAGGGGCTGTGACCTATCTGAATAAATCGTCTGAAGTCTGAAGTCTGAAGTCTATGCGCTTTTACCACATTTTTGTGAGCCATTTTTTAACTTGCTACTAACATCCCCCCCCCCCCCC
This sequence comes from Stramonita haemastoma, assembly GCA_030674155.1. Taxonomy (NCBI): domain Eukaryota; kingdom Metazoa; phylum Mollusca; class Gastropoda; order Neogastropoda; family Muricidae; genus Stramonita; species Stramonita haemastoma. The sequence goes on along the minus strand of CM060341.1, from coordinate 19,284,164 downwards.
CCCCTTTTTAAAAAAAAATTCTTTTCCCTACTGGTAACTCACCATAGGGTACGCTGCACACACCACAAAGCTTTTGGTCAGTAAACACACTCACGTCTTCTCTGTGCTTTTACCAAAGTTTTGTGAGTTATGTTAGCTTGTTACTAACCCCCCTCCCCCTCTGTAATTTTTGTTTTTTATATTCTTTTCCCTACCGGTAACTCGCTATAGGGTACGCTGCACACAACACAAAGCTTTTGGTCAGTAACACTCGCGTCTTCTCTGCACTTTTCCTTCTCTGCAAGTTTTTGTGAGCCATTTTAACTTGTTACTAACCCCCTCCTCCCCCCCCCCCCCCCCCCCCCCCACTCTTTTAAAATAAAAATAAAAAATCTTTTCCCTACCTGTAACTCGCTATAAAAATCGACCTCCGGCGCAACGCGACTCATGATGTAGTGGAGCGTCACAAATTTTTTAAATCATGAGAAACTGGCTCTGAATCCTTTCAACACAATCCTCTTTTAAAAAAAAAAAAAAAATTTATTCAAAAAAAACTTTTTTGGATTGAATTTTTTTTTTTTTTCCACCATCCTCTCTCTCTCTCACCCTGGGAGAAGACGTCGGCTTTGGGCTGGTCAGCATTGATGACCTTGAGCGACGAGGCGTAGCAGCGGGCGATGGCGTCGCTATGGCGATGGTACTCCACCAGCTTCTCCACCATCTCCCCCTCCGTCTGCCCCACCCCCTCCTCCAGGCGACCCTGCACCTCCGCACTGCCCGGCCAGTCAAAGGTCGTGTGGTACACGTCTGGACAACACAGGTCAGTCATCACAGGTATGGCATCATGAGGCTGGGTTGGGCTGGTGTGGGTTGGTGTGGGTTGCGTTGGGTTGGTGTGAGTTGGGTTGGTGTGGGTTGGTCTGGGCTGGGTTGGGGAGGGTTGGGTTGGTCTGGGTTGGGTTGATGCATACATATGTGTGCTTTTTATTTTTATTTGATTTATTTCCAGATGGTACATCTGGTGTGCGTGCGTGTGTGCGTGCGTGTTTGCGTGCGTGCGTGCATGCATGCGTGCATACCTACCTACCTACCTACCTACCTACCTACCTACCTACACACACACACACACACACACACACACACACCACACACACACTCACTCACTCACTCACTCACTCACACACACACACACACACACACACACACACACACACACACACACACACACACACACACACACACACACACACACACAGACGTATTCACACACACACTCTCACACACTCACACACACAGACACAGACACACACATTCACACACACACACACACACACACACACACACACACACACACACACACACACACACACACACATACATACACACACACACAACCACACATACATGCGCATGTGTGTCTGCAGGTGCACATGCTTCCATGTGTGTCTGCGCATGTTTCTTTAGATCATACCTCCAGTTTTGGGGTCCACTCTTTTGCCGGCAGCCCTCTCTATCAGCACGGTGTCTGGAGCATCCAGGACCACTGAAACACCAGGCACCACACACATCTATATCTCATGGCTTAACTCATTCAGCACTAAACAGGCATCTCACAGTTTAATTCATCACACACACACACACACACACACACACACACACACAAACACACACACACACACACACACACACACACGTGCGCTCTCTCTCTCTCTCTCTCCTCTTCTCTCTCTCTCTCTCTCTCTCTCTCTCTCTCTCTCTCTCTCTCTCTCTCTATCTATCTATCTATCTATCTATCTATCTATCTATCTATCTCTCTCTTTTTCTTTTTTTTTAGGGGAGGGGGGCTGCTATTCCCTAATCAGGGCAAGGGCCGGATGAAAAAAAAAAATGTGCATGCTTACTGTGTTACCCTTGAAAAATAAAGATTATTCATTCATTCATTCTCTCTCACTGACCACAGTGTTTGGGGTAGATGCCTAGCTCTTGCAGGGCCAGTGCCTGTTGTCTTGTCTCCCTCCCCTCTCTCTCTCCCCCCCCCCACTCTCCCCCCATCTCTCTCTCCCTCCTCTCTTTCTCTCTCTCTGTCTCCCTCTCTTTCTCTCTCTCTGTCTCTCTGTCTCCCTCTCTCTCTCTCTCTCTGTCTCACTGACCACAGTGTTTGGGGTAGATGCCTAACTCCTGCAGGGCCAGTGCCTGTTGTCCTCTCTCTCTTCTCTCTCTCTCTCTCTCTCTCTCTCTCTCTCTCTCTCTCTCTCTCTCTCCCTCCCTCACCCCCTCTCTCTGTCTCTGTCTCTCTCTCTTTGTCTCTCTGTCTCCCTCTCTCTCTCTCTCTCTCACTGACAAGTAGGTCATTGTGTGCCGGGTGGGAACAGGTAACAATATTGACATAACTGCATGCACACAGGGACTGGATGGAAGAAAAGCACATGAGTGCTTAATCCATTATCCTCGATATAAATGAATAATATTTTAAAAAAAACAACTGACCACAGTGTTTGGGGTAGATGCCCAGCTCCTGCAGGGCCAGTGCCTGTTGCCGTGTCTGGGGGAAGCCCTCCATGATCCAGCCCTTCTTCACACAGTCGTACATCTTCATGCGGTCCTTCAGCACTGACACCCACATCTCCGTCGGCACCGCCTGCAACAACAACAGCAGCCGTTTTGGGGGGGGGTAATTGTCATGATGATGATTGATGATGATGATGATGATGAGGATGAGGATGATGATGATGATGAGGATGAGGATGAGGATGATGATGATAGTGATGATAATATTTTGTTTAAAAAAAAGAAGAAGGATGATGATGACGATGAAGATGATGATGGGGGTGATGATGATGAAGATGGCAACAACGACAACACTGATGATGATGATGATGATGATGATGATGATGATGATGATGATGATGATGATGGTAACAACAGTAGTAGTAGTAGTAGTAGTAGTAGTAGTAGTAGGCACCCAGCAGTCTTGGAAGACTATGGAGTTGCGCTCTAGGCTTTAGAGCGCAAAGCCTGGGCAAGTATGTATGGAGGGCAAGCTGTTACCCATGCAGCAGACCCCCCTCTCCACGGCACTGGAATGATCCATTGGAAGGGCATTGACCGATACGAATGGTTCCAGTACCGTCGCAGGAGCCACCAGAACGTTGCCATATACCTACAGCCCCGAGCCGCTCTGGGACTCCAACTCCCCGATTTTTCCTCAGGGATGGTGTCTAAACACGACACATGTGTGCATGCTGGTTTGTTATAACAGCAGCAATAATAATAGTGATAATAATAGTAATGATAATGGTAAAAAATAATAGTAGTAGTAGTAGAAATAATAATAATAATAATGATGATGATGATGATGATGATGATGATAACAATAACAATGATGATGATGATAATAATAATAATAATAATAATAATAATAATAATAATAATAATAATAATAATAATAATAATAATAGTACCCCCCCCCCCCCCCACATCCCCACCCCCACAACCCACTCACACAACATACACACTCACAGCCTTCTTGGCCATCAGCGCCTCGATCTTGTCCCTGAGTTTGAGGTCAGCCTCCTGCACCAGGTTATCAGGGGTCAGGTGGGTGCAGCGCAGCTTGGTGGCCACCATCTTGCTGATGCTGCGCTTCCCTGCCGCTGGGGGTCCCAGGATCATCACCTGAGGCACTGGGGACCCAGAAAGAATAATAATGACAGTAATAATAATATTATTATCATTATTGTTGTTGTTGTTGTTGTTGTTGTTGTTGTTGTTGTTGTTATTAGTAGTAGTAGTAGTAGTAGTAGTAGTAGTAGTAGTAGTAGTAGTAGTAGTAGTAGTAGTAGTATTGTTGTTGTTGTTGTTGTTATCATTGTTATTATATCATTATCATTATTATTATCATTATTATTATTATTATTATTGTTATATTCTTCTTCTTCTTCTTCTTCTTCTTCTTCTTCTTCCTCTTATCATCATCATCATCATCATCATCATTATTATTATTATTATTATTATTATTATTATTATTATTATCATCATTATTATTATTATTATTCTTTTATGTTGAGGATAATGAAATAAGCACTCATGTGCTTTTTTTCATCCAGTCCCCGTGTGTATGCAGTTTTGTAAATATTGTCATCTGTTCCCACCGGCACACAATGGCCTACTCTTACAAAAAGTGGAACAGGATTTAACATGTGCGCAAGATGTTCTGCGTGCGTT
>CM060341.1:19270013-19279861 GCA_030674155.1 Stramonita haemastoma | reverse complement strand
GCACGTACGCACGCACGCACGCACGCACGCACGTACGCACGTACGTACGTACGTACGTACGTACGTACGTACGTACGTACGTACGTATGTATGTATGTATGTATGTATGTATGTATGTATGTATGTATGTATGTATGTATGAATTGCATGCATGCATGCATGCATGCATGCATGCATGCATGCATGCATATATGTTTACATGTAAATAATATCCCGTTGAGAATGTTGTTTATGTGATGAAAATCCTCTTTATTACCATTTTTTTTAGCGGTCTTTAGTTTTTTTACCATACATTTTAACTGTCACGTATTTTGAACTTGAGGTCTTTAAAACTTTACATTTTTTGATATTTGCCTCAGATTGGGAAGATAAATACAAATTAGCAGTTAACCATGAGTGAAAGGTCCCTGTTTGTGTAGCTAAGTAGAAATGTTGCTATTAATGAATGCAGATACGAAATAGGAATACAATGTTATTAGGACCAGAACTAGAAAAGACATACGCTCGTTATTTACGCATGCACGCATATACACACTCACACACGCACACAAACACGCACTAGCGCGCACACATCCCATTATCCTCGATATAAAAGAATAAAATAAATAAAAATCAATCAATAAATACAAATAAAACACTCACACACACGAATAAAATAAATAAAACTAAAAATAAGTAAATAAAAATAATACACACACGTGCGCGCGCGCGCGCACGCACGCACGCACGCACACACACACACACACACACACACACACACACACACACACACACACAACTCGCACAACACACACACACACACACACACACACACACACACACACACACACACACACATACACACACACATATATGTAGTCCATACAATGTTATCAGACCATTTTACTAGAAAAGAACAGATTGGATTCTAGAACAGACACTGACTGCGTTTTGCATCAGACCTGGGACTGTCTCTTCCATTCCACACAAGAACACCAAGATCAGCACTAGTGGTGTGCACAGCAAGTTAAGAATTTTGAGTCATGAACAGGATTTGAACCACTGGGTTCCAGTCTATGTTGGCTGGTGGGTGGGTGGTGGTATGAATGAAGTGAATAACACAGACAGCTGTTTGTATAATGGCGGTCAAAGTGCGGTGTTAAGAGACTGTGACTACTGCTTGTACAAACAGTGGCTGTGGAAAGAACTCAGTTATAAAACTATCTAATTTTTGTATTAAAAAAAGAAAGAATGAAAGAAAGAAAGAAAAAGAAAGACAGAAAGAAAGAAAGAACAAGAAAGAAAGAAAAGGAGAAGAAAGAAAGAAAGAAACAAAGAAAGAAAGAAACAAAGAAAGAAAGAAAAAGAAAAAGGAAGAAAGAAAAAAAAAGACAGAAAAACAGAAAGAAAGAAAGAAAGAAAGAAAGAAAGAAAGAAAGAAAGAAAGAAAGAAGTGTTTTCATATGACTATTCCGCTTCTGTATCTCACTTCCTTTGAAACTTTTTACTCCGGCAAGAAGTGTCGTTCTGAAACTCTTGGGGAAAAGACAGTGTATGAAAGAGGGTCAACTGATGCTGCCTTTGAATGTGGCCATTCATATTTGCCCCCCCCCCCCCCCCCCTCCACCACATCATAAGTCACATTGTACGGAAAGTCAACTTTTTAAATTGTTACCGTGCTATCAATCTGCAATATAAACCTATAAAGATAAAGCTATTTAATAGATAATCGGACCAGTTTATAAACATTTATTGTAAATTAAAATTCAAGACTCCAGGACGTGACAAAATGAGAAATTGAGACCAGTTTTGCATCATAAAAGATAGTCAGGAATTGGGGAGGGGGGAGGGTTGGATGCTTTTTAAATGCGTTTTCAAAGCAAAAAGAAAACAAAATCACGCATAAATACTTCAACAGAAGAAAAACTGATAGTTTTATTATCAATAAAAATCTCAAAATCAAGAACCTGACCCCCACCTGCCTAAAATGACTCCTAGTTAAAAAGTGGGTTGGGTGCAATATGATTCATTCTGTGATGGAAGGTCACAATGGAGCGGTTGTCTGCACTGCTATGTGACTTATTTTCTGGTGGAAGGTCACAATGGAGCTGTTGTCTGCACTGCTATGTGACTCATTTTGTGATGGCAGGTCACAATGGAGCTGTTGTCTGCACTGCTATGTGACTCATTTTGTGATGGCAGGTCACAATGGAGCTGTTGTCTGCACTGCTATGTGACTTATTTTGTGATGACAGGTCACAATGGAGCTGTTGTCTGCACTGCTATGTGACTCATTTTGTGTTGACAGGTCACAATGGAGCTGTTGTCTGCACTGCTATGTGACTCATTTTGTGATGACAGGTCACAATGGAGCTGTTGTCTGCACTGCTATGTGACTCATTTTGTGATGACAGGTCACAATGGAGCTGTTGTCTGCACTGCTATGTGACTCATTTTGTGGTGGCAGGTCACAATGGAGCTGTTGTCTTCACTGCTATATGACTCATTTTGTGGTGGAAGGTTACAATTCAGTTGTCTGCACTGCTATGTGACTCATTTTGTGGTGGAAGGTTACAATGGAGCTGTTGTCTGCACTGCTATGTGACTTATTTTCTGGTGGAAGGTCACAATGGAGCTGTTCTCTGCACTGCTATGTGAGTCAGATCAGGCTCTCTTGTGTTTTCCACACAGCATGTAAATATTACCAGCTTTATACAAGCTGAGGAGAGAGAGGAAAAGAGCCAGCCATGTTTCCTCGTTCACCAGTCAGTAAGAGCTGCATCAGAAACACTCAAACCAGTGTTCACACCAATCTGGAACACTGTTGTTGTTGTTGTTGTTGTTGTTGTTGTTGTTGTTGTTGTTGTTGTTGTTCTTCTTCTTCTTCTTCTTCTTCTTCTTCTTCTTCTTCTTCTTCTTCTTCTTCTTCTTCTTCTTCTTCTTCTTCCTCTTCTTCTTCTGTATTTTTTTCTTCTTCTATGTCACACTGCTCCTGGGTGGAATGCACTCTGTGGGAAAGGTCTTCCAAAGCCTTTTTGATGTTCTGAGAACATAATAATGTAATGTTTGTGCTTTGACAGGGACTTTGACAACCTGAAAATGAAAACAGACCTGGTTTTGACAACCTGAAAATGAAAACAGACCTGGTTCTGACAATCTGAAAATGAAAACGGACCTGGTTTTGACAACCTGAAAATGAAAACGGACCTGGTTTTGACAACCTGAAAATGAAAACAGACTGTGGCTGCATGATCAACCACTGAGGGGGTTTCCCTCAAAAACCTCCTCCTCCATCTCTTCCGTCTTGCTTGTTGTTGTTGTTGTCATTGTCATTGTTGTTGTTGTTGTTCCTAGTTCACCCAACAATTTGCGTTCCACATTCAACTGAAAACTGTTAATATGTCAATGATTTTTACCCTGGAGTTACCATCAGTGCTGACTTCACTCTCCCCACAAGTCCTTCGGATCAAACTATAAACCGAAGCCCTGTGTGCGAACGCACGCAGAACATCATGCGCACACGTTAAATCCTGTTTCGATTTTGGTAAGAGTAGGCCATTGTGTGCCTGTGGGAACAGATTACAAGATTTACAAAAACTGCATACACATGGGGGCTGGACATAAAAAAAAACACATGAGTGCTGATTCCATTATCATTGAATAAAAGAATAGATAAAGTAAATAAAAGAGTAAATAAAATAAAATAAAATAAAATTAAATAAAATAAAATATTTTTCAGCAGACTATTTAATGTTCAACTGAATATTGCAAATGTAAGAATGATGCTATTGTTTTCAGCAGACTATTTTAATATTCAACTGAAAAATGTTAATGTGTCAATCACACTACTGTTTTCAGCAGACTCACACACAGAGTATCATACACACAGAGACATGGATGCCTGGGGGTTCTCCAGAAGCACTCCCAACACCAGCCCCTCTGTGCAGGAGTCCACAGACCTGCCTGATCCTGACAGTGTCCTGGAGTTCCTGCCTGTGGTCACTGACCCTCTGGACGGAGGATGGTTCGGGAAAATCGGCACTTCTGCCATTCTGGTGTTGGGGACATTTGGCAACTTGATGACCATCGCTATCCTTCGGCTGTATCACTCCAGCTGGTCAGCCATGAACGTGTATCTGACAGCACTGGCCATCTCGGACACGGCCATGCTGTACAGCACTGCGCTGCCCATGTGGGCACGAAAGGTCATCGACTTTGACATGTACATCCTTCACCCTGTGGTGTGCAAAGTCCTGATCTGGACGACCAACGGTTCAGCCATGGCCTCAGCCTACATTTTGGTGGCTTTGACGATCCAACGAGCGCTTTCGGTGGTGTGGCCACACAGAGTGAACGTGTTGTGTACTCAAGGAACAAGTGTGATTCTCATCATGATCGTAACAGTGGTGTGTGGTCTGACCTGGTCTCACGTGCTCTATGGCTACGACATTGTCCACACCAGCAATGGCACAGTGTCAAGATGTACGTTTGGCTCTCATCCCTATCAGGAATTCTGGGTGAACTACTGGGTGACTGCCGATTTATTTCTGTTCTGTGTGATCCCCCTCGTGCTTCTGTTGATCAGTAACACCACACTGGGGTGGAAGCTTGCCGTGTCCGTGAAAGAAGCGCAGCAGCGATTTTCCTCCTCCACAAAAGAGGAGCAGAAATCGGACAGGAAGAAGAAAGCCTCCTCCGCGACTGTGACCATCATTATCGTGTCTGCTGCTTTCACGCTGACTACTCTCCCTTTGATGATCTACAACCTGGTATATCAAGACTTTGCCGCCAAGGACGAGTATTCCAAACGTTTACATTATTTTATCTATGATTTGTCCATTCTATTTGGCCTGCTTAACTTTACGTGGAATTTTTACCTGTACTGTTTGACAGGAACAAAATTCAGGCGAGAATTCTTCAATATTCTTTCCAACTGGTGCAGGTGCTTGATGCCAGCAACAGGAACGGGTTATGAGAGAGAAGCGCAACCTTCAGGGGCTGCAGACAATGTTCGTCTGAAGAAACAAGTGGAAGTGGACAACACTGACGATTTTTGAAACTGTGGGCACTTTCAGGCTCCTATGTCAGCACTAAAAATAACAACGAAATCACCTGCACATACATGCTAGTGGAAGTGGATCATTGTAGACTGGTTTTCCAGCGTGAAAACAGAATTGACAGCAAAACTTTGGGTAGTCTGAAACCGTTACCTTTGTGGTAAAAGCGAGTTCATCATGTTCAGAAAAAACTTAAAGTGTGTGCACTCCCACAAAAATGCTCAATAGAGTCTGTTGTCTTTGGCCTTATTCCTTAGTGTACAGATGTTGTACCTGTCAGTGCCATGACATTGAACATTGATAGTTGTGCTGAAATGATCAACTGTCATCAGTATCTTATTTGCATACTTTAATCTATGGATATAGATTTTTTTACGAACACAGATTTCCAAGAGACTGTCTCATTAAGTTTTCTTGTCCATTTAGCACAACTGTCTGGTTCCCAATAATTTGTGGAGCATTCATTAAATTAATGATGTTACACTTTTGCTATGTCCATCAATCACTTGCAGGGCAACCAGAGTTTCCCAGTAAGGTTGTTATAATCAAGCTACAGAAATGATGAAGGTTGGCAGTAAATCCAGAATTCTTGTACTCCACCTCATTCACTGACTGTTTTCTTTAAAGAATCACTTTTAAATGTGATAGGGCCATAATTTGATTACTTCCCATGGAATCAGAGCCATGTTGCACTTGCAGCGTGGTATTTCTAAATCGGGACACACCTGCGAATTGTGCAGCCTCCGTTTCCTTGGGTGGTACCCCCCTCTCTCAATATATGTATATATATATATATATATATATATATATATATATATGTGTGTGTGTGTGTGTGTGTGTGTGTGTGTGTGTGTGTGCAATGCTGTGTTTCCGATGTTGTCCACCTGTTAGGCGGCACTGCTAGAGAAAACTTGTCTCAGGGAAACAGAAACCTAACAGAACAGATCTACTCAACGTGTTCGCTTTCTTCCTTTGTCATATAATAATAATAATAATAATAATAATAATAATAATAATAATAATAATAATAATAATAATAATAACGTATATATGTGTGTAATTATTTTGGTCACGCAAACAAAAACACATAAATCTTATGACGACAATTCTCCAAGGTAAGGTTGAGGCCAGAAGGAAAAAGAAGCAGACCAACAACATCCTACATTGCCAACATCACTGAGATCAGCTGGGGTGTTTACAGGAGATGGTAGAACTCAGTAGAAACAGATGACGAACCCTGGTACAGCAGCGATGGAGGCAGTTGAGTTAAGAAATGCTTGCGGGATGGGTGGAGAGGTGACATGCTGTCCAAAAGGCATTCGCCCACTCTGCTCATTCTGCGGTCATCCTTTACATATGCCCTTTAGTCACACTCCTCAGTCAACCCACTCCCTTCCTCTGCCCAGGACATCATGACAGACTGCCCAGTCAGATGTGGAATGCATTGGGTTCTCTGCAGTCCTGTCCCGGAATCCTGCGTGATGGACTGGTCATGGCCCCTGAGAGTCTCCTCCTAAAGACTAGACATTAAGTTCGAATATATTTCACGTCGAAATGTGAAAGAGGGCAAGGTTGGGAAATTGGACCCACAATCTGACAGTTTCCTTGTTTAGGCAGGTGAACGTCTATACCTCCCTGCCTATTTTGACAGGAGATTTTTCGGGCTGTGTCTTCCAGACATTACCACAGCACTGGTGGTGATCATGTATGGCTGACTTAAAGGGTTTTACTTTTCCAGACATTGCATGCACTCCAGAGTTGTGTTAAGGAGCCATCGCTGAATCAGCCTGGGAAGTAAGTGAAGAAAACGAACAATACCGATAGTTACCTGGCACCAGGTGACAAAGATAAGAGATCACTTGTAGGCAAACCCTACCTCCCACATGTTCATCATTACTGTGCTGCTACTTCCAGTAAGTTGTCATCTTGCTGTTTGGTCATAATTTGCAAATGTTGTGTCATTTTCTTTGTGCCATCTCTCTCTCTCTCCTCTCTCTCTCTCTCTCTCTCTCTCTCTCTCTCTCTCTCTCTCTTCTCTCTCTCTCTCTCTCTCTCTCTCTCTCTCTCCTCTCTCTCTCTTTCTTTTTCTTTCTCCCTCCCCCCCTCTCTCTCCCCCTGTGTGTTATACTTCTCTCTCTCTCCCCCCCTCTCTCTCTCTCCCTCCCCTCTCTCTCTCTCCCCCTGTGCGTGTGTGTGTGTGTGTGTGTGTGTGTGTGTGTGTGTGTGTGTGTGTGTGTGTGTGTGTGTGTGTGTGTGTGTGTGTGTATGTGTGTGTATGTGTGTGTGTGTGTGTGTGTGTTTTCCTGTCTTGTCCTGTCTTGTCTTGTCTTGTCCTTGTTGTTCTCCCCCATCCTTTGTGAAATCCCCATCCTGCTGTTTCGGCGCTAGTGATGCTCATCCTGATGGCTGTGTCTCAGTCATACCAGGCTTCGTTCCCTCGCGTCCTGAGGGACAGGTATCCACCGGGAACTTGTCAGAGAGGTTAGGCCACTTCGAGGCCACCATCCAGAGATGATCTGCACTGCTGCTGGGTCACTTCGATGGTGGTTCATGGTGTCTGTTCTAAGCCAAAGCACCACAGGTCGCCATCTTTTCAGTTCCCTTCCTGACGATAGTGACAGCTCAGTCGCGGAGCCAGACTAAGAGAGACATCCACCCGGGGTGGTGACCACCACAGTTTATCACCTTAGATCTTCTGGGATAAGTCTCCATCCCCTAGGGCCTCCACACCAACTCACCATAGACGCGGAATTTGTATGGGGACACCAAAACTGATGTCACTATGAGACCAGAGCAACTGATTTCTTATCTGCCCTGCCTTGCCTTGCCTTGCCTTGCCTTGCCTTGCCTTGCCTTGCCTTGCCTTGCCTTGCCCCGCCCTGTCTTCCCTGTCCCGTCTTGTCTTGTCTTGCCATGTCTGTGTCTTTAGAATGATAATGGTGTAATCTTGTCGGCTGTATTTCCATTTTGTCATAACTCGCATTCAATGGGATTTAAGTAAAATTATAAGAAAGGTCACTGCGTAAAAGATTTTGGGGGGTATAAAACATGGATCGTCAGATACATAAGACAACAGTCTTACATTCAGTTGTGGTCACCTTAACTTCTTGACGCAGGTTCTCACCGTTCTCCTTATTCTAGTCTCCTCCTAACAGCCATCTTGAACCGCTGTCACTGAGAGAGTCCTTCCAATGAGACTATAAACCGAGGTCCCGTGTGCCAACGCACATAGAACATCTTGCGCATGCGTTAAAGCCTGTTCCGCGTTTTGGAAAACTAGGCCATTGTGTGCCGGTGGGAACAGGTGACAACACTGACAAAACTGAATACTCACGGGGACTGGATGTAAAAAAAAAAGCCCATGAACGCTTATTCCATTATCCTCGAAATAAAAGAATAAAAGAAAAACAAAAAAAAGGAAAAGAACTTCGTTTTTTTTAAGGAGGCGATCAAAAGAATGTCATCCAAGTTCCCCTTTTACCTCTAGATCTGATGGGCCATGTTTAATTCCTTGAAGAGAACATCTTTCCTCACTCAGTTTCTGACCTTCCCTGCAAAGACCTTTTAAAGGAGGGAGGGCAAAACAACAGGTGTCACAATGTGGTTCAGCTCCTCCTATGTGGACAGGTTGATGTCAGAGCAAAACGCAAACACTGTGATCATCCTGACAAGGCTTCACACTTTTGGAGTGTGTCTGGTAAAAGGTAATGGTGTCCCATAACCTAGACTATATGGTCATAGGGAACAGATGACAAGAGTTACAAAACTGAATACACACGGGGACTGGATGTAAAAAAGCACATGAGTGCTTATTCCATTATCCTCGATATAAAGAATAAATAAATAAAAATAGGGAAGCGAGGCATCAGAGACCTTAGCTTCTCTAGGGGCCAGCATATTGAGGGCGGCGCCCATCTCCTCTCCCCCGCTGCTTTACCTTCCCTGACCCTAAAGAGGGCAGGTACCCATTGGACTGGGGGTGGGGGGGGGGGGTTCTGAGGCCAAGGCGCTCAAACGGTCACCCATCCAATAAGTAACCACGCTGGATGGCTAGGAGAAAGCTCTGACCACGGAGCTATCCCGATGTGCAGGCACACAGTGTCAGGTGAGGCTTCACCAATCCATCGTGGAATTCATGAATGCTGCTCCTTCACTGATTGTCCAGAAGTAGCCACATTTCGTGATTCCATGATGTCACGGTGGTTATATATCCACAAATGATACGCTGGACAAAAACAAAATACAACTGGCTGGAAACCCAACTTTTTCTGTGTTTGCTGATCCTGTGCTTACCTGTAATATGCTTTCTAATATGGACATGTCTTCATTTGTCCTCCCAGGTTCTACACAGGTCTCGATAAGGGGGACGGATAGCCTAGTGGTCAGAACATTGCGCTGGCAATATGACGACCCAGGTTCGAGTCCGGTCGAGGAGATTTTTCTCCTGGAGTTAACATCAGTGCTGACTCCACTCTCCCAAAAAGTTCTTCGGATGAGACTGTAAACCGAGGCCCCGTGTGCAAACGCATACAGAACATCTTGCGCACACGTTAAATCCTGTTCCGTTTTTCGTAAGAGTAGGCCATCGTGTGCCGGTGGGGGACTGGATGTATAAAAAAGCACAAGAATGCTTATCTCATTATCCTCAATATAAAAGAATAAAATAAAAAAAATAAGCCTTCCCACCAGCAGGCTGTTCCCAGCAGTCTTCGGGTTAATGTCTGTTGACTCTCTGTGATATTACACGTGTTTGTGACTACTCTTTGTTGCAGACTATTGTAGACTTTTTTTTTTTTTGCTGTCTCATCTTCT
>CM060341.1:19237513-19265013 GCA_030674155.1 Stramonita haemastoma | reverse complement strand
TTACTTTAGCATTTTTAAATGCTTGAGGAAAGCAAGATTTTTCTAAACAGAGATTATAGATATATGTCATATGTTCAGAAATTATCGGTGCAGAAATCTTTAAAATTCTACTGTCAATGTCATCAAAGCCTCGCGATTTTGACTGTTTTAATAAGCACAATTCTTTGTAAACCTCGTGTACCCCGAGAAACCCAAATTTCAACTTAGAAGTTATTTTTCGTGAATCACAAAATTTTTTTAATGCGCGTAATTTGTTACATTTTGTAAAGTCTACAGGAACAACGTTTTCCCCTACTGTGGTGAAGTATTTATTGATACTTACAGCTGATAAATTACAAGAAGGTGTAAGAGATACCGATGGCTTACCTGACAGCTGGTTTATTGCTTTCCAAAGTGATTTGGTATCCCTTTTTGATAAAATAAGATCACTAAAATATTTCTTTTTTGCAGCTCTTTTCATTGCTGTTATCTTATTTCGCTGCTTTCTGAAATTTTCATCTCTGCCTGTTGATCGTAGCAGGGAATCTCGGATTAAAATGGCTGCATTTATTTCGTCAGTTAGCCAGGGAGGGGAGAGAGAGAGAGAGAGAGAGAGAGAGAGAGAGAGAGAGAGAGAGATGAGAGAGAGAGAGAGAGAGAGAGAGAGAGAGAGAGAGAGAGAGAGAGAAACAGACAGACAGACAGACAGAGACACAGACAGAGAGAGACAGACAGAGAGAGACAGAAAGACAGAATTAGACATACAGACAGAAAGACATAGTCTGAGAGAGAGAGAGAGAGAGAGAGAGAGGAGAGAGAGAGAGAGGAGAGAGAGAGAGAGAGACAGACAGACAGACAGACAGACAGACAGACAGACAGACAGACAGACAGACAGACAGGCAGGCAGACAGACATACAGACAGACAGACAGACAGACAGACAGATAGACAGAGACAGACAGACAGAAACAGACAGAGGGAGGGAAAGAGAGAGAGAGAGAGAGTTATCAAATATAAAGGACCAAAGCACAATGTCTGGTTCGTTTGAGAGGGCACACTATCAGAGTGCCAGAAGTATCAAATTCAAATTCAAATTCAAAATACTTCATTATCTCTGAAACAGAGAAATTCCAGTGGGTTACAAGCCATATATAAGAACAAAAGCCACGTAAAAATAAAATCAATATAGCACAACACAGGTTCTGAACATCAGCACACACCCATCACAGTATACAAAAATCAAAAGTCGTCATTGTTTTCCTGCTCTGTGTGTTTCTTCAGTCGAAGACTCGCTTCAGCCGAAACATGTACTTCTTTAACCTGACTGGGTCCTGATGCTGACACCATGCACCCACAGCATTTGGAAAGAACATTCAAAAACTCTCGCCTGAATTTAGTTCCAGTCAAGCAGTACAGGTAAAAATTCCACGCAAAGTTCAGCAGGCCAAACACCAGGAAGAGATCGTAGACGAAATAATGGAATCGTTTGGAGCTTTCGTCTTTAGAGGCAAAGTCCTGGTATATCGTATTGTAGATCATCAAAGGGAGAGTAGTCAGCGTGAAAGCAGCAGACACGATAATGATGGTGACTGTGGCGGAGGAGGCTTTCTTCTTCCTGTCAGATTTCTGCTCCTCTTTTGCGGAGGAGGAAAACCGCTGCTGCGCTTCTTTCACGGACACGGCAAGCTTCCACCCCAGAGTGGTGTTACTGATCAACAGAAGAACTAAGGGAATCACACAGAAAATAAACAAGTCGGCTCTCACCCAGTAGTTCACCCAGAATTCCTGGTATCGCTGAGATCCAGCGAAAGTACACCTAGCAGAGGTGCCGTTGTTGATGTGGACGATGTCGTAGCCGTAGAGCGCGTGAGACCACAGCAGTCCGCATAGGATGGCGATGATGAGGATGGCAGTCACACTTTTCTGCTGGGTGCACAGCACGTTCACTCGGTGCGGCCACACCACGGAAAGCGCTCTCTGCACTGTCAAAGCCACCAAGATATAGGACGATGCTGTGGCCGAACAGTTGGTCATCCAGATCAGGACTTTACACACCAGGGGGTGAATGATGTACATGTCAAAGTCGATGACCTTTCGTGCCCACATGGGCAGGGCAGTGCTGTACAGCATGGCCGTGTCCGAGATGGCCAGTGCTGTCAGATACACGTTCATGGCTGACCAGCTGGAGTGATACAGCCGAAGGATAGCGATGGTCATCAAGTTGCCGAATGTCCCCAACACCAGGACGGCAGAAGTGCCGATTTTCCCGAACCATCCTCCGTCCAGAGGGTCAGTGACTACAGGCAGGAACTCCAGGACACTGTCAGGATCAGGCAGGTCTGTGAACTCCTGCACAGAGGGGCTGGTGTTGGGGGTGCTTCTGGACAACCCCCAGGCATCCATGTCTCTGTAGGTATGATACTATACTCTTTGTGTGAGTGTGGCTGAAATGATAACATAGTGACCCATCCAATAATGGTTACTATTTGGCTTTGGGTAAAAGGCATAGGCCAATAATCATTTAGTAAGATGTTTATTGTGAACAATCACAATAAAAAATTTCTGGACTAACGTAGGCCTTGTCTTCAACGATCTTAATCTTAAGTGCACGGTGCATTGATGACTATTTTTTTTAGTTTTATATTATTGTATTACAATCAGAGATATGTAACATATTATTTCAAACATTATCAGTAATCACTAGAAAGGAATCAATTGACTTTGCACAATTTAAGAAATAAAGAACAGCAAACAAAGGCCCATCAAATCTTTACTAGCTTCGAATTCTGATCATAATATTTCTGATGGACCTTACTTCTATTCCTTTCACTCCTTCACCTTCATCTATCTCGTAGTCCTGTAGACTGTGGGGGCACCACTGAAGATTTTGCAACCAGCTTTCTCCATTCCCCGCGGTCCTCTGCTTTCCATAGCGAATCGTTCCATCCAAGGCCAGTCCGCTCTCTGATGTTGTATTCCCATCGTTTCCTCTGTCTGCCTCTTTCTCTCCCTCCCCGAACTGTTCCCTGTAAGACAGTCTTGGCCCGTCCAGATATTTGTGTGACGTGCATGTACCACTTTAACTTGCGTTTTTTTTCACTGGTAAGGAGCTCTTCATGTGGCCCGATGGCGTTTTTAATTCTGGTTTTCACTTCCTCGTTAGTGATGTGATCTATGTGTGAGATACCAAGAAGTTTGTGAAATCATCTCATCTCCATTGCCTGTATCCTTCTTTTAATGTTTGTTGTGGCCTCATCTCAGGTTGACCTCAGGTTTGTTCTTTTGTCACTGATAAAACCTGTTCATACAGACATCTTCAAGACTCAGGTTTATAGTGATTAGCTATGTGGTGATGCACAAGATACAATCTTTACTGTCCTCTTGCATATGGAAAAAAGGTTTCCATGGGACCACTCCAGTATGGGAATTCCACAAGTATCTTGCAGACTTTCTGAGCTGCAGAGAAAGTCCATGAAGACTGTATGTCTTTCCTATACGTCTACTCTCGAAGGGAAGAAAGCTCACTAAAAAGTTTATCAAGACCAGAGGATAAAATCATACTCAAATTCAGATTTCTTTTTTCGGGGGAGGGGAGGGGGTGTCCTATACCAGTCATTAATTTTACTGACAGTTTAGGGCCTTCAAGAACTCTGTTGTTTCTATTGATTAGGGTTCTAGCTAATGATGAACAAGGCTGCAGCATTCGAATACACACCAACTCCTGTCTTTCTTTAACAGCTTCTTAAATAATTATACATTTCGCTCAAACCCACGTCAGATAAAGATCAGAGACGAACACAGAACAAGGACATAGCAGAAGTTTTGTTTGCTGTGGGATGATGATAACTCTTTATTCATTTGTTTGTTTGTTTATCTATTTATTTGTTTATATTCTTTTATATCGAGGATAGTGGAATAAGCACTCATGTGCTTTTTAAAAAAAAATATAGTCCCAGTGTGTATGCAGTTTTGTAAATTGTCATCTGTTCCCACTGGCACACAATGGCCTACTTTTACGAAAAACGGAACAGGATTTTACGTATTCACAAGATGTTCTGCATGCGTTCGCACAGAGTTCGTACAGCAAGGATAGTTTGCACAAACAGTAGTCATCGTGTGGAAACACAGCAGAATGACTACGCTTATACAAACATCGTCTCTGTCATGTCATACACTGGACTGGACTTGATTTCACTTGGCATTGACCATTTCCTCTTTTTTTTCTTTTGGTGAGCGAAATCCCAAGCCTGTATTGTTGTTGTATTATTGTTATTGTTATTATTATCATTATATTCTGTTTAGTTCCTTTTGAGTTTATTTTGTTGTTATGAGTTGTAACAATATTGTAGCTAAATACATTTTGGGGGGGGGGGGGGGGGGTTCTTGGTTGTCTTTTGCTTGTTTGCTTGCTGCTTCATTTTTGTTAGTTTTTTTTGTTTGTTTAAGTGGTTTTTTAGCGTGTTTTTTTTCCTCTTGTTTGGGGGTGGGGGTGGGGGGGGGGGTTGTTATTGTTGATGATTTTTTTGCTAGATAGATGGCTTGACAAAAAAAAGCAAATGTATTGCTTACTCAATGTATTATCTGGAAATTAAACTTTGACTTTGACTTTGACTTGACTTGACTTGATTGACTTGACTTGGTTTTACTTGACTTGACTTGACTTGGCCTGATCTAACTTTTCATGGGCCGCATTCCCTGCTGCTTCTACTACTACTACTGTTGTTGCTGCTGCTGCTACTGCAGCTTCTACTACTACTATTGCAAATATTTCTTCAATAACAACAACAACAACAACAACTACTACTACTACTACTACTACTACTACTACTACTACTACTACTACTACTGCTACTACTACTACTACTACTACTACTACTACTACTACTACTGCTGCTGCTGCTGCTGCTGCTGCTGCTGCTACTGCTGCTGCTGCTGCTGCTACTGCTACGACTACTACGACTGCTGCTGCTGCTGCTGTTGCTGCTGCTGCTGCTGCTGCTTCTGTTGCTGCTACTACTACTAGTACTACTACTGCTACTACTGCTGTTGTGTGTGTGTGTGTGTGTGTGTGTGTGTGTGTGTGTGTGTGTGTGTGTGTGTGTGTGCGTGCATGTTTGAGTGCGAGCGTACGTGTGTGTGTGTGTGTGTGTGTGTGTGTGTGTGTGTGTGTGTGTGTGTGTGTGTGTGTGTGTGTGTGTGTGTGTGTGTGTGTATGTGTGTGTATGTGTATGTGTGTGTATGTGTGTGTGTATGTGTGTGTGTATGTGTTATGATTTTCTGTATTTTGTTTCCAAATATAGTGCTGATGGTAAAAACCCACGTGTGATTGATTAACACTCCTTATACCTTATGATGCGATTCGTGACACATCTCCATTGTAACGGGCCACGGCCTTTCACAATTAAAATTATCAAGTGCCAAGTGCCAAGTGTCAATTGTCAAGTGTCAAATCTCTCTCTCTCTCTCTCTCTCTCTCTCTCTCTCTCTCTCTCTCTCTCTCTCTCTGTCTCTCTGTCTCTCTCTCTCTCTCTTATTTTCGTTTTTTTTCTTTTCTTCGCCTTTTATCACCCATCCACACCTTTTATTCCCCAACGTGTTATGCTACCATCTATTTTTTTCTCTTTCGCCTCCCCACTCCACCCCACCCCTCTTCTCCCTGTTATACCCAACCTATCCTTTCCTGCCCATCCCCCTCCTCCCAACCGCCATCAGAATGTTCTCCAATAGCACAGTAGCCTTCTGCTTTTCACTTCTTTTGTTTGCTTTGTTCTTTGTCAGTTGGATGTATCAAACACAGTGCTTCGTTTGCTTTGTTTTGTTTTGAGTCATTTTTTTCAGATTTTTCAGTTGTGTCTGCTCGATTTCCTAGTTTTGACCGTTGATTGTTTGTTTGCGTGGGTGGGTGGGTGTTTGAGGTTTGTGTTGTTTCTGTTGTTGGGGTTAGGTGGTTTTTTTTTGTTTTTTGTTTTTTTGTTGTTGTTTTTTTTTTTTTTGGGGGGGGGGTTAACTCGTTTGTGTTTTGTTTCTCTTCATTAAAGAAACAACAACAACAACAACAAATGTTCCATGACAATAATCATTATTTTCGTTTCGTCTACTAGTTCCCAGGGGGCGGGATAGTTCAGTGGTCAGAGCGCTCGCTTTCCCCCAAGTCAAGTTGCGCAGCTTCGAGCGTGGTTACCAGTTGGATAGGTGACCGTTTGCGCGCCTTGGCTTCAGTACAGTCCTCCCCCCCCCCCCCCCACCCCCCTGCACCACCAGTTCACCCACCTGTAAATAGGTTCCTGCCTTCTTTAGGGTCACTCACTCACTCACTCACTCAGTCCCATGTCCCAAAGGACGTAGGGGGGACATGAGAGAAGACGCAACAGAGATCTTTCTCCATGCTTCACGATCCTGTGTGGCTAGTAGGAGGTGTTGTAGGGGTTGGGCGGTCCAGTCTTTGATGTTGTCAACCCATGATTTCTTTTGGCGGCCTCTTCTTCTCTTGCCCTCGACTGTTCCTTGCAGGATGGTTTTTGCTAGGGTGTTGTGTCTTGTGGTGTGGCCAAACCACATTAGCTTTCTCCTCTTTATGGTGGAGAGCAAAGGCTCTTGGGGGCCCACACGCTTTTTGATTTCTTCTTTCACATAGTTATTGGTCTTGTGTTCTTTGTATGATATTTTGAGGAGTCTTCTGTGGCACTTGTTCTCGAATGCTTGGATTCTCCTCTCTAACTCTGCTGTCAGAGTCCATGATTCACAGCCATATAGGAGGATAGATATCACGAGGGATTTGTAAAGGTGGTATTTGGTGCCGAAGCTGATGTTGTTGCTTCTGATGATCTTCTCGAGTCTGACTACAGCAGATGTTGCTGTTGCAATGCCAGCTTTCACTTCATTGTTTGATGTGCCATCTTTTGTTAGGATGGAGCCTAAGTATTTGAATTGGCTCACCTCTTCTAGTGTTTCTCCATTCATCTTTATTTCTGTGATGTCATTACTCGCGCTGTTGACCATGATCTTTGATTTCTCTGTACTGACCTCCATGCCGTATGCGCTCGCTCGATCTGTTAAATTGTCTGTGAGGATTTGCAGTTCTTGTTTGCTGCTGCCCATGAGGTCAATGTCATCTGCAAATCTGAGGTTGCAAAGGGGTCTTCCACCAATGGAGATGGGAGTGTGGTGGTTTTGCAGTGTCTGTCATGATATTTTCGAGGAAGAGGTTGAAGAGTACAGGTGAGAGAAGGCAGCCCTGGCGAACCCCAACCGTGGTCTTGATGAACTCGCCCACGTGATTGTTCATGAAAACTGCACTTTTTGCGTTCTTGTACAGAGCCTTGATGACTTCAATTAGGCAGCTGTCAATGTTGAAGTGCCTGAGTACTTGCCAGAGGCCGTCATGCCATACCCTGTCAAAGGCCTTTTTGAAGTCTATGAAATTGTGGTACAAGTCTTTTTGGTGTTGGAGATGCTTCTCTATCAGAATTCTCAGATTGAAAATTTGTTCCATTGTGCTGCGTTTTGGTCTAAAGCCCGCTTGTTCTTCTGCCAGGAGTTTTTCCGCTTGGTTTTTCAGTCTGTTGAGGACTACCTGCAGCATGATCTTGCTAGGATGACTTATGAGACTGATGGTTCTGTAGTTCTGGCATTTCTTGAGGTTTCCTTTCTTTGGCAGGGGTATTACAAGAGACTGTGTCCATTCTTTTGGCCATTCTTTGGTGTCGTGGATCTTCTGACAAAGTTCTGTGAATCGCCTTGCTGTTTCATTCCCTCCATTTTTTATGAGTTCAGCTGGGATGTTATCGATTCCAGGGGACTTCCCCTTCTTCAATTGTTTAATAGCTGCATCTACTTCACACCTTAGTATTGGTGGGTCTTTATCTTGGTGTTCAGGGGGTTTGTCAGAAACTATGTTGGTATCTGGGCGTAGTGGGTAGTTGTACAATCCCTCACAGTATTCTGTCCAGCGTTGGAGGATGGCATTGTTTTCCGTTAAAAGATTTCCTTCTTTGTCTTCTTTAGGGTCAGGGAAGGTTAAAGCAGCGAGGGAGAGGAGATAGGCACCGCCCTCAACATGCTGGCCCCTAGAGAAGCTGAGGTCTCTGATGCCTCCCTCGCTCCTCTACGCCCGCCTAGGTTATAGGACACCTTTACCTACTAGTTACGATACAAGTGAAGAGGTTATGCTCGCTCTCTTTGTCAATGCCCGTGACCCTTGTACCGACAGAAACACACACACATGCACACTCGTACAAACACGCGCACATTACAAATATGCATCCGCACTCAAGTGTAATCGCACACATAGGCCTAGACATAGGCCTACATAGGCCTACTACTTACGCATATATATATATATATATATATATATATATATATATATATATATATATATACATATACACACACACACACACACACACATATATATATATATATATATATATATATATATATATATATATACATACACACACACACACACACACACACACACACACACACACACACACACACACACACACACACACACACACACACACACACACATATATATAATATACTCTTCGCGAGTGCAGACAAATACAGGGACGGAATTCTACACACATTATGTAGGCTACACACATTTAGACAAATATGCGTGCGCGTGCGCACATACACATACCAGCGCACATGCGAGGGAAGGATGAAAAAAAGTTGTGTAAACTTGACATGCTCCCATACACACATGCGCACACGAAAGAGTGTACACGTTCACATGAGCAAACACACACACACACACGTGCGCGCGCCCAATCACGCACGTACGCGCGCGCACACACAAACACACACACACGTGCGCGCGTGCACGTACACACATATGTGCGCGCTACAGAGAGAGAGAGAGAGAGAGAGAGAGAGAGAGAGAGAGAGAGAGAGAGAGAGAGAGAGAGAGAGAGAGAGAGAGAGAGAGAGACAGACAGACAGACAGACAGACAGACAGACAGACAGACAGACAGACAGACAGACAGACAGACAGACAGACAGAGACAGAGACAGAGACAGAAAGTCAACAGCAAACTTTATGTTAGTAAAATCAATGAACCAATATTTGCAGAAATGAGGCATACCTACATACATACATAATATAGACATAAATACATAATACATACATACTTACATGCACACATACACACACACATGCATGTACACATACACACACACACATATATTCATATATACCTACATCGTACATACATACGTACGTACCGTACCGTGCGTACGTGCCTGCATACTCACTCGCGCGCACACACGCACAAACACACACACAGATATATATATATATATATATATATATATATATATATATATATATATATAATACATACATACATACATACATACATACATACATACATACATACATACATACACACACACACACACACACACACACACACGTACGTGCGTACGTACGTACGTACGTACGTACGTACATACATACATGCAAGCATAATACATACATATATATGTACATACATACATACATACATACATACATACATACATACATACATACATACATACATACATACATACATACACACGTACATACATACATACACACACACACACACACACACACACACGTAGGTACATACGTACGTACGTACGTACGAACGTATATGCCTGCATGCACTTTCGCGCGTGCGCGCACACACACACACGATATATATATATATATATATATATATATATATATATATATATATATATATATATATGCATACATACATACATACTTACATACATACATACTTACATAAGTAGGTACGTGCGTTCACACATTTACATTCTCTCTCTTTTGACAAACACTGACTTGATATGTTTAATTGATAATTTGTCCTTAAAAAAGGGTTGTGTGTTTCGTCATACTATGTTAACTGGTCTGTTCAGATAAGGGTTTAACCTGAAGATGCTCTCTCTCTCTCTCTCTCCCCTCTCGCCCCCCCCCCCCCCCCCCCCCCCCCCCCCCCCCCCCTCCTGTTTTTATATATCTGTAAGTTGGAATGTATTAGATCGAGTTTTGCCTGAAATGAATTCTTTTGACAGATATCGACTTGATATGTTTCATTGATGATATCGTTTTGAAGAGTTTTGTATGAGTGTTTTGTCGTACTTTGTTGATCGGTATATTTTGTTGATGATGTAGCCTAATACCTCTCTCTCTCTCTCTTCTCTCTCTCTCTCTCTCTCTCTCTCTCTCTCTCACACACACACACACATCTCCCTGCCTATTTCCCACTTTTATATATTATATCCTAAACCTATCATTAGATAGAAAAGTTTTTGATTATGAAATGTTACGCCTTTTTGAACACTTTAAACTCATGTTCTAGAACACAACTTGAAAAATGTCATTTTGGGGTGTAACATCATAATGTTGTTAATCAAATGTTTGCTGTTAGTTTTTCTTTTTGTTTTGTTTTTTTAAACGGGGTGGGGTTTTTTTCTTTCTTTTGGGGTTATGTGTTTGTTGAATAAATATCTATCTCTTTTGTCTTCTTTCATGTACCCAGTGGGGATTGATTATGCATTTGTTGAATGTATTGTTGAATGGATCTCCTTTTTACATTCATAGGTTGAACTTCTATTCTTGTGGACAGGGCTGCACCACTGAGTGTAGCGATGAATGCTGCCAGTCATCATCTTTTTCAGCTGCTGGGGAGAAGTGGGCAGACACAGTCTACATCTGACACTTCACCTACCTACAGGTACAGTCTGCTGGTTTGCCTCAGAATAGATAATCCATTTCAAAATGATTATCTCTCTCCCCCCCCCCCCCCTCTCCTCCTCTCTCTCTCTGAAGTAAAAATTAAGCAAAACTGAACTTCATCTACACTTTAGAATTGTTTCCCTATACTGAAAACGCATGAATATATATTGAATGTTGGTTACTGTGTATTATATACTGCATTATATCGTGATGGTTTCCCAAATCTACTTTGCATTGTATTGTGGCCCAAGGCTGATGTGCAATTAAACCATTTCAGTGTTCAGAGTTCTCTCTCTCTCTCTCTCTCTCTCTCTCTCTCTCTTCTCTCTCTCTCTCTCTCTCCACTCTCCCCAAAAGTCCTTCGGATGAGACTTTAAACCGAGGCCCCGTGTGCGAATGCACACAGAACATCTTGCGCACACGTTAAATCCTGTTCTGCTTTTCATAAGAGTAGGCCATCGTGTGCCGGTGGGAACAGATGACATTTACAAAACTGCATACACACGGGGTCTGAATGAAAAAAAGCACAAGTGCTTATTCCATTATCCTCGATATAAAAGAATTTTAAAAAATCAAAATCTCTCTCTCTATCTCTCTCCTTCTCTCTCTCTCTCTCTGTCTGTCTGTCTCTTTCTCTGTCTGTCTGTCTGTCTGTCTGTCTGTCTGTCTGTCTGTCTGTCTGTCTGTCTGTCTCTCATCATCATCCAATGAAAAGTCACACAAGGCAGTGAATAGTGATTGCACTACTGAAGGTTTTATTGCCTAAAATGTGTAAACTAATAGAATACAGATCTATCAATGGTAGATACCTGAAAGTTGGTTTTCTCTCTGGGATTTGAATCAGATCATGAGGGGTGAAACGCAAGACAGCCAATATTACATTCTGATATATATATATATAATTACTAACCATAAACAGAATCTTAACCAAGACTAATAATTCCAGTACTACACCTGTGCACATTCATCAGTATATTGCAAAAAAAAAAAAAAAAAAAATGTTCATCATGAATACAGGCTTACTTTAATTAAAAAATAATCATAATTATAATGGATTTGGAATGCAAGAGAGACAAGATAAAAATGCTGACCAGTATAATCAAAACTTAAAAGGTTCCATCTTCTCTCTAGGTGCTGTATCAATAACGACACACATTTTGGATAGATCTGGATTTCATCTGGAATGTGAACCGAATAAATCACAAGAACGCTTAACTTTCCAATTTTAAATCTTTAATAAAATCACGGAAGCTGATCAGAGTGCAATCTCATAGCGAGTTTTCCAGTACGATTCGAACCATGCCCAGACCACAGTACTTAATACTTCAGGAAAAAAAATATATAGTTGTGACCCCAAAAAATTCATATTTACATGCCTGTTATTTTCTTTAGTCATAGATATAAAAAAAGCCCCCCTCCAGGTCATATCCATAAAATTTGTTTTTAAAAAATATATTTTTTGTCAAGATCCAGTCCACTTTTGAGAGAACCAGTTGCAGTAGCTGTGTGTACATAGAGAAGGCCTGTTCTGATAAAGTGGAAGTTATTTATTGCGTAGGCAGGCTGCGTAACGTAACGGTGATCATCACGGTAACCAGTCATCTCTCCAGTCAACAGAGCAACAATTTCCGTAACATTATCTTTTGGGGTTTTTTCTTTCTTTTTTAGAAACATTTCAGAAGCTCCACAGCATTAGAGAACTGTGTCAAAAATGGAAATGGCTGTCAAACATTTCAAAAAGTAATGCATGGAACATGATCAACCATAAACAGCATTTTGTTTAAAAAAAAAAAAAATCCACTGAAATAAAAACAAACCATTTCTGAGACATGAGGAAGGGGTGACAAAAGGAGGGCCTACATTGCCAGCATTATGTACATCACACATTTACATAACATCATGGTTTCTCTCTGCCTCAAGCTTTGCCACTTCTTCTTCTTCTTCTTCTTCTTCTTCTTCTTCTCCTCCTCCTCCACCTTCTCTTCCTCTGTCTTCTTCTTCTTCTCTTCCCTTTTCTACCTGCCCATCTAAAAACAATGTTTATAGAGTGAGGTGGCACAACTTCATTACACTGGACACAATGCCTGAAACAAACATGAAGGAAACTACACTTCAGTAACATTGTCGTCATACCAAAACAAAGGACAAACCCAAACCCAAAAGTCCTTAAATCAAAAATGGTCAACAGAGTCAGTCCACTTACTGGTCAGACCTTGCATAAATTGGAAGGACATGTACGGTTGGATCACTGGATGATGGGGACACCCACGCCTACACTACTACATGTAGGGCTACGACAAACAAAGTCAACGCTAACTACTACATACACCACTTGGGGGTGGAAGGGGATCCACTATCAAAACAGCAAACACCAGGTGTTGGGGAAAAACTGTTCAATCAATGACTTTCACGACTAACAAGATGGGATCTTTAGGAGGGCAAAGTACCGACCCCTCACCATTTTTACAGTCCTCAAGCTAGCATCCAAGGTGTGTGACACACTATCTACCATCACGTAGGCTTCCTGTCCAAAAATCAGTCATTTTCTAAAATTATTAATGCTCTTTCAAAGAGTAAAACCACCTCTTTTAATAAACCCTACACGTCAGTCTTGTTGATAAAACTCCGTTGATAAAACAGGGATCTTTACTTCATAAAAAAAACAACCCAGCCTAAAACTGTGCTGCATCTTTTCATGGCAATGTGGCCAACAAAATCTCTAGGCTTTCTCATTTCCATGGGAGCTTTTCCCCACATGGCAGTGAAGCAGACTAAAAATTCACAAAACTCACAACTAAAAAACACCTCTATTCTCATTTTCTGCCATGTTTTGTTGTCAAACCAATTAAAAACCAATTCTTTCTGTCTGTAAAATTAAAAAAATACGCTGTGCTGTATCTGCTAAACAGAGGCTGAAGAGCACTGAGGAAAGATGATTTTTCTTTTTCCTCTGTTAGGCTGCCAAGCCAATCAATCCTATACACCATCATGTCTGACCGGTGCACAAATCCAATTCCCTGTGTACAAAAAAAACAAAAAAAACCTGAAGAAAAATTCCCATCAAAACAAAGAGAAAGATAAAAACATGATGGAACCCTTCACTTTAAAAACTGCCGATAAAATGTTTGGACACTTCCAAAAAAATAAAATAAATAAATAAAATAAAATGTTCGGACATAACAGACATGCAAACATGATGGCAGATGGTGTGATGAAGATGGAGGAAGTTGGTCAACAACAAAAACAATAACAACAACAACATGGTTTAGTTAGTTAAGTCTTGCGTCACTGAAGCTGAAGACTGCTACCAGCCACACAGTTGATGTGGCACAGTCTGGCTAAGTCCTTGCTGGTACGTCTTCGTGAAGTGTGGATCTGGTCCTACAGCAAACTGACCCCTCTGTTCCCAGCCTAACAAGCATGCATGCTCCATCTTGTTATTTGCTGACCCCTCTATTCCCAGCCTAGCAAGCATGCACGCTTCATCTTGTTATTTGCTGACCCCTCTATTCCTATCCTAGCAAGCATGGATCCTTCATCTTGATAGCAATAATTCAATAAATAATGGGTAAAAAAAAAACCCCAAACCTAAAAGATATAAACTACTAAAGTGTGATAGTCTTGGCGACATAAATGCATTACGTTCCAAATAATTCACTGGAACTTTTTCTTTAAAAAACAACAACGAAAACAATAAAAGACAAGGGGAAAAAAACCACAATAAAGAAACCTGTACACTTCAATTCAGAATCCCATTTCTCCCAGTTGTCCACATCTACGTCTAAATTTGATACAATTCTTCTGTTCACTTTGGCTGCTGACAACCTGCCATGATGGTCACATACTGCTGCTCCCTCTTCGCCTTCATAAAGGGAATGTCAGGTAAAACATGCATAACATGATCTGCCACCTGAGGACAGGCATGCCTGCAAACAAACTGACAAACCGTGATGAGGACAGTCGCACACTGACGCACGTAACCAAAAAAAATCCCAATCATCTGGATAAGACAACACAGCCTTCTGGGTTCACCATCAAAACAACAGAAAGGTTTTATCGTTTGTGAGATCTTGTATTGTGCTGTACTGAATTTGTGTTGTATTGTACTGTACTATATTTGCTTGTATTGCACCTTTGTACAGATTTGCAGCTGGTGTCCATTGCTGACTGCTCTCCCTTGATAAAATGTGTTGCAATGATGCTAGGCTGTCCTTTTTTGCCTTACAGGGCTGTGTGTGTGTGTGTGTGTGTGTGTGTGTGTGTGTGTGTGTGTGTGTGTGTGTGTGTGAGTGTGTGTGTGTGTGTGAGTGCGTGCATGCATGCATGCATGTGTGTGTACAGTACAGCACAATGGTCAAAACCACGCAAACTCCTAATGCTGCTGTTTTATTTTACCTGCTCTAAATGATCTCCAATCAGCAACAAAATGAATGGCAAGGAAGATACCCCTCTAGTTGTGGTGAAGAATCCAACCGCACTGACTATAGTCTGGATGATTTCTTTTTTTTTTAAATCCAAAAAACAACCAAACCCATCAAACCCAAACAAGTGTATGCAGATTCAGTCTACAAAACCAAAGAAGAAAGTCCTCAGTGGTCTGGGAAAATTGCATTAATTGTATGTCAGCTCAGTTCATTCAAAATATGCCATTTTCCCAGCCCCCAATAAAACAGGGCATTTTTGTCCTCAGCTTACTCTCTCAGAATGAAACCTGTACCTGTCTACAGTGATTACGTTTTGAGTCACCATCTTCAGATATAATGATAAGAAAAAAACACAACAAAACTGTTTGATGTGACAGAAAAAAAGCATGTCCAAATCCAAGTGTATGTGTGGAGTTCACTTTATAAAAAAAATGCTTCCTCCGAGTTCACTGTATATTAGATTAGCTCCAAATTTAGGTCACCTTGGTACGTCAGAATGTGTAAACCCCAGTTCACCTTCATCATCAGCCAAATATGTCAATAAATTTCAAATGAAAACGAAAACAAGCGAAAGAACCAAAAAGACAAAACGGAACCCTCCCCTCATCCTACTTCAGCTTTGTCCCCCCCCCCTCCACCCCACAAGCCTGTGCCCCTCTTTGTTTTCCTCCCTCTTTGTCCTAACAAACCAACCAACCCTCTCTGTCGTATATTAACTGTATATCTGGCTGTCCTTCACTCTTTGTCCAAACCAACCAACCCTCCCTCTCTGTAGTATACATACTGTGTATCTGGCTGTCTCTTTGTCCTAACTAACAAACCCTCCCTCTCTGTAGTATACATACTCTGTATCTGGCTGTCTCTTTGTCCTAACTAACAAACCCTCCCTCTCTGTAGTATACATACTCTGTATCTGGCTGTCTCTTTGTCCTAACCAACCAACCCTCCCTCTCTGTAGTATACATACTCTGTATCTGGCTGTCTCTTTGTCCTAACTAACAAACCCTCCCTCTCTGTAGTATACATACTCTGTATCTGGCTGTCTCTTTGTCCTAACTAACAAACCCTCCCTCTCTGTAGTATACATACTCTGTATCTGGCTGTCTCTTTGTCCTAACCAACCAACCCTCCCTCTCTGTAGTATACATACTCTGTATCTGGCTGTCTCTTTGTCCTAACTAACCAACCCTCCCTCTCTGTAGTATACATACTCTGTACCCCTATGTCTGAAGAAACAGGACAAGTGTGCGGGTGTGCACAGCTGCAGTTCAGTCCCCTTTCCTAAAAAACGGGACTTGTTTCAATCAACCCCGACAGCTGTCCACCAGTCACGAACGTCGTTTGATATTTCCACAAAAATAACGCAATAAATAATAACAATAATAATAATAATAATAATAATAATAATAATAATAATAATAATAATAATACTCTACAGAAAATAATGTGTCAGGAACCAAAACTGTGGTTAAGGTAACACTGCACAGAAAAAAAAAACCTCCAACAAAAACAGACCTATAGTTTCAGAACAACAAGAACAGATCTATGGTTTCAGAACAACAAGAACAGATCTATGGCTTGAGAACAACAAGAACAGATCCATGGCTTTCAGAACAACAAGAACAGATCTACGGTTTCTGATCCAGAGCAGCAACAACTTTTCGTGATCAACAACACACAGCCCTCAA
Organism: Stramonita haemastoma; assembly: GCA_030674155.1. NCBI lineage: Eukaryota > Metazoa > Mollusca > Gastropoda > Neogastropoda > Muricidae > Stramonita > Stramonita haemastoma. The sequence continues at coordinate 19,248,185 of CM060341.1, read as the reverse complement.
CAGTCCCAAACAGTCCACTGCCGCACTCTTCCATTGTGCTCTGTTCCAGTTCTTGTTTCATAAATAGCTGGGTTAAGCACTGAGCACCCACCCCCAAAGCCATCAAAAAGAATTAAAAGATTTTTTTTTTAAACCCTAAATGAGCAAATAAGTCACGTTACACAACATCGCCTGGACCTGCCAATTCAATCCATGATTTTTTTTTAAGCTCAGTCGACCGCAAAGGCCATAATAAGAGAAATAATAACAAAGAGTCACGGGGAAAGATATAAATATTTATAATCATTCCGTCCTTTCTGTTCCCCACACACTGAATTTCAACAATTTTTAGAGTAAAAATTTTTGGAATAAATCTTGCAAGAATAAAATCGCCCATCTCCAAGAGAAAGAGACAAGTGGTCCATTATTATTATTTTTTTTTAAACCCACTTGAACCCTTTTCAGAACCCTCTTCCACCACAAAGAGTTCATTCATGCTTAATGAACAAAGATTCAAGATTAAAAAAAACAAAACAATCCCCCGTAAAATCTTTAAAAAGGATAAAAGACAAGTCCCAAAATAAAAAATGACAAAAAAAGAATTGTAAACGCATACAGGACGATCACACAAAAAAAGAAAAAGGAACGGCCCCACACACATGGTCTTACAGTCACTGCGTGATTAAAAACCCGTGCCCTAACTCACCCCCATCATCATTCTGGGAGGGATACAAGATCGGATATTTTTCATACACAATGGAATCACAGCCACAAAATTGCACACCCAGTACACATGATAACACAAAATAAGGACATCTACAGGAACAAACCCTCGATGAGGACCAGGGAGGGGGAGGAGGGGGTGGGGGGGGGAGAACAAATGGGAGCACACAGAGGGGGTGGGGGAGGGGAAAAGGAGGTAGGGGGGGGAGGGATACACATCAAAGTGGGGATAGGGAACAGGGACCGAACACACAACAAAAAAAATGCTACACTATGTCAAAACTTGAGGGGACGGCAAGGGGGTCAAACCACAAAAAAAACAAGGAACAACACTTTGCACACACAAGACAAAAATGTCATGAACAGTGACCGATGAGGTGGTGATTGATGATGGAGGGAGGGAGGGAGGGAGGAACAGGGGGGTGGTGGGGGTGTGGGGGGGGGTGGAGGGTGGTGTCTATTTGTCTTCTGTCTGGGGTGGATCCTCATTAACCGGGGTGGATGGCGTCTCGTCTCCGCGGAACAGTGGGTTCTTCACCTCCATTTCGCCAGTCTGTGGGGAGAGAGAGAGAAGAGAGAAAAAAGTGATGAGTAAACGATGGCTGAGTGAAGTGGGTTTTTTTTGGGGGGGTTTTGTGAGTGAAGCGTTTGGAAGGATCTGATGGTACTCTCTAACTCACTCACTGACTGACGGGGACAGGACAGCCTAGTGGTCAGAACATTGCGCTGGCAATTTGACGACCAGGGTTCGATTCCCGGTTGAGGGAATTTTTCCTCTGGAGTTAACATCAGTGCTGACTCCACTCTCCCCAAAAGTCTTTTGGATGAGACTTTAAACCGAGGCCCCGTGTGCGAATGCACGCAGAACATCTTGCGCACACGTTAAATCCTGTTCCGCTTTTCGTAAGAGTAGGCTATTGTGTGCCGGTGGGAACAGATGACAATTACAAAACTGCATACACACGGGGACTGGATGTAAAAAAGCACAAGAATGCTTATTCCATTATCTTCGATATAAAAGAATTAAAAAAACAAAAAACAAAACTGACTGACTTGGTGTTTTAGAAGGCTGAGTGAAGTGTTTAGAAGGATCTGACAACACTGACTGACTGACTGACTGACTGATTCACTGACTGATTGACTCACTGACTGATTGACTCACTGACTGATTGACTGACTGATTGACTGACTGACTGATTCACTGACTGATTGACTGACTGATTGACTGACTGACTGATTCACTGACTGATTCACTGACTGATTCACTGACTAACCTGGTGTTTTAGATGGCTGAGTGAAGTGTTTAGAAGGATCTGACAACAGTGACTGACTGATTCACTGACTGACTGATTCACTGACTGACTGACTGACTGATTCACTGACTGACTGATTCACTGACTGACTTGGTGTTTTAGAAGGCTGAGTGAAGTGTTTGGACTGACTGACTAACTGACTGACTCACTGACCTGGTATTTTGCAAGTGTGCCAGAGTGGAGATATTTGATCTGCCACAACTCTGTACAACTTCTTGGTTAGACAGCACAGCTAGACAGATAGGATGTGGCCTCTAAACAGAGGCTGCATAACTTCTACATTTTACTGCCAAGGGCAAAGTGTATGCAATGGAAGTTTTCCAACCATCACCCAAGGAAACAGAGTGTCGCTCAGCTCAATTCGCAGGTGTGTCCTGATTTACAGACACAACGCTGTGTCAGGGCTTTGATCACACAGGAGATAATCTGATTACCACTCCATCACACAAGCATGGTTACACTCCTGCAGACTCCAAAATGATGATAAGAGAAGTGTGTGTGTGTGTGTGTGTTAATGTGTGTGTGTGTGTGTAAGTGTGTGTGTGTGTGTGTGTGTGTGTGTGTGTGTGTGTGTGTGTGTGTGTGTGTGTGTGTGTGTGTGTGTGTGTGCGTGCGTGTGTGCATGAGAGAGAGAGAGAGAGAGAGAGAGAGAGAGAGAGAGAGAGAGAGAGAGAGAGAGAGAGAGAGAGAGAGAGAGAGAGAGAGAGAGAGAGAGAGAGAGACAGACAGACAGACAGACAGACAGACAGACAGACAGACAGACAGAGACAGGGAGTGTGTGTGTGTTTATTTATTTATTCATTTATTCTTTTATATCAAGGATAATGGAATAAGCACTTGTGTGCTTTTTTACATCTAGTCCCTGTGTGTATGCAGTTTTGTAAATCTTGTCATGATCTGTTCCCACCAGCATACAATGGCCTACTCTTACAAAAAGCAGAACAGGATTTAATGTGTGCACAAGATGTTCTGTGTGCGTTCGCACACAGAGCCTCGGTTTACAGTCTCATCCAAAAGACTTTTGGGGAGAGTGGAGTCAGCACTGATGTTAACTCCAGGGGAAAAATCCCCTCGAATGGGAATTGAACCTGGGTCGTCAAATTGCACGCGCAATGGTCTGACCACTAGGCTATCCCATCCCCTGTGTGTGTGTGTGTGTGTGTGTGTGTGTGTGTGTGTGTGTGTGTGTGTGTGTGTGTGTGTGTGTGTGTGTGTGTGTGTGTGTGCGCACACGCATTCACACATGCGCAGGCATGCATTGTATGCAAGCGTACACACATGCTGTTTGTGACAAAACTAGCATGTTTGTGTGCACTGAGTATTTGTGCTTTGTATGCCATTCTTTGGAGCAGAAACAAAAACTACAGGGGAGTCAGAAAATCCAGCCAAAATACTTCAATGATACTTGCCAAAAAGGTTTTACCAGATTTTGAAATCTGAATTCTGCCAATGAACAAACTCAGAGATTTTCAATCTCACAGCAGAAACGCCACTACCTCTCAGTCAATGATAAGTCCTTTGGATGAGACTTTCACTGAGGTCCCGTGTGTGAACACACAGAGAACATCTTGCGCACACATTAAATCCTGTTCCGCTTTTCCTAAGAGTAGGCCATCGTGTGCCGGTGGGAACAGATGACAAGATTTACAAAACTGCATACACACAGGGACTGGATGTAAAAAAGCACAAGAGCGCTTATCCCATTATCCTCGATATAAAAGAATAAAAAATATATATATATATTATTCACTCCCAGAACAGAGGGGGGCGAGACAGCAGAAAGGCCTTGTGGTTAGACTATTGAGATCACCATCTGACGGCCTGGATTCAAGCTACCACACAGGCAACTCACTTCTAAGCTTTTTCACACACACACACAGAGAAAAGTACTGAAGGGATAAAACTCTGACATGACACTGTGATCCTTTGTCCTCCAGCCCCCTTCTCTCTTCACCTCTCACTTTTCCCTCTTTATTATGATGATGGGTAAGTCTATTCGCTCTGTCATTTTCCCCTAACAGCAATTTTGGTATCCCCCCCCCCCCCCCCACCCCCCTCCAAAAAAACTTTTGTAAAGGTGGAGATTACATCCATTGGGAAATAATGTGGAGCTGACTCCATTCTCCCCAAAAGTCCTTCGGATGAAACTTTAAACGAGGCCCCGTGTGCAAACGCACACAGAACATCTTGCACACACATTAAATCCTGTTCCGCTTTTCATAAGAGTAGGCCATCGTGTGCTGGTGGGAACAGATGACATTTACAAAACTGCATATACACGGGGACTGGATGTAAAAAAGCACATGAGTGCTTATTCTATTTCATTGATATAAAAGAGTATAAAAAAAAAAATAAATAAAATAAAATAAAACAATGTAATGTTTCAAGTATCTTATCTTCTTCATTTAAACCTCAGACAGCAACTATTTTTGTCTGTCATATCAGCAAAAATGCATTGCACTGCCGCTAAGTGCCTGGAAAGCCAGACCCAGTGCATCCATCTTTGGCACTGAATTGTTATCATTTAAGTTCTTCTGAAAAAAAAAAAGGCAGGAGAAAGGACCAAGAAGGCAGAAAATAGACAAGATAGAGGTGACAGAAAGAAAAGGAACAAGCCAGAAACAAAGAGTGGCACAGAAAAAAGGGAATTCCTAGCACAGAATTTCCAGAAGGTGGGGATGCCGTTTATACTGACAGGCCCCCAGCGCTTTGAATTGTGTACTCTACAAGATTCAGCGCTATATAAATCCCATATATTGTTGTTATTATTATTATTATTATTATTATTATTATTATTATTATTATTATTATTATTATTATTATTATCATCATCATCATCATTATTATTATCCCCACAGGGGACTGACTACAAGTATCTGGAATGTGTTGATGAATTAGCTGACATACCGGAGCCAACCCCGGGCATTCGTATACAGTGTAGTCTCCCTCCACATTGTCTTCTTCAGATTCTTCATCAGAAGCATCGTGTTTCATGCTTCCATTGGCTCTGCACACACACACACACACACCAATAGCGCATCAGTATATGTATGCATATTACTGTTACTGGCAAGCAATCATTCAGGACACTGGCTCTGCATACACACGCATGAACGCGCACATGCACACACACTCATAATCACACACAAACACACACATACACACACACACACACACACATACTCACACTGTCTCTCTCTCTCTCTCTCTCTCTCTCTCTCTCTCTCTCTCTCTCTCTCTCTCTCTCTCTCTCTCTCTCTCTCTCTCTCCACACACACACACACACACACACACACACACACACACACACACACACACACACACACACACACACACACACACAGAGAACATGTTAACAACAACCAATCAGCATATATATGTATGCATAACAAAGTCACCAGCAAGCTGTAATTCAACCATTTTGCCCACAACAGGCAATAAATGCCTTCATTTGTGGTCTGCAGGCATTTTTGTTGTTGTAACAATTACCATTATTCATCTTTAGAAAGCGAGCAGGCTGACCTTAGAGCTATCCCGCCCCCCCCATGAACCCAAAGCCTATAACTCAATGGAAAAAGCGAGACTGGAAACTTAGGCAAAAGTGTGGAGGGACTGACAGACAGATAGGAAATTGAGGCAAAAGTGTGGAGGGACTGACAGAGAGAGAAAGGAAATTTAGGCAGAAGTGTGGAGGGACTGACAGAGAGAGAAAGGACATTTAGGCAAAAGTGTGGAGGGACTGACAGAGAGAAAGGAAATTTAGGCAAAAGTGTGGAGGGACTGACACAGAGAGAAAGGAAATTTAGGCAAACATGCGGATGTACTGACAGAGAGAAAGGAAATCTAGGCAAAAGTGTGGAGGGACTGACACTGAGAAAGGAAATTTAGGCAAACATGCGGATGTACTGACAGAGAGAAAGGAAATTTAGGCAAAAGTGTGGAGGGACTGACAGAGAGAAAGGAAATTTAGGCAAAAGTGTGGAGGGACTGACAGAGAGAGAAAGGAAATTTAGGCAAAAGTGTGGAGGGACTGACAGAGAGAAAGGAAATTTAGGCAAAAGTGTGGAGGGACTGACAGAGAGAAAGGAAATTTAGGCAAAAGTGTGGAGGGACTGACAGAGAGAAAGGAAATTTAGGCAAAAGTGTGGAGGGACTGACACAGAGAGAGAAAGGAAATTTAGGCAGAAGGGACTGACAGAGAGAAAGGAAATTTAGGCAAAAGTGTGGAGGGACTGACACAGAGAGAGAAAGGAAATTTAGGCAGAAGGGACTGACAGAGAGAAAGGAAATTTAGGCAAAAGTGTGGAGGGACTGACAGAGAGAGAAAGGAAATTTAGGCAGAAGGGACTGACAGAGAGAAAGGAAATTTAGGCAAAAGTGTGGAGGGACTGACAGAGAGAGAAAGGAAATTTAGGCAGAAGGGACTGACAGAGAGAAAGGAAATTTAGGCAGAAGGGACTGACAGAGAGAAAGGAAATTTAGGCAGAAGGGACTGACAGAGAGAAAGGAAATTTAGGCAAAAGTGTGGAAGGACTGAGTCGCTGCTGTAGTCTAGTGGTTAGAGCGTTGGACTCGTAATCTACAGGTTGCGGGTTTGATCCCAGCTTTCGGCTATGGCGTGGTGCCCTTGGAAAAGGCTCTTTACAGCTATTTTCTCACCCCACCCAGGTGTAAAAGGGGGTACCAACCTTGTGTTGGGGGTTAACCCTGCGATAGACTGGCGTCCTATCCAGGGGGAGTCTATGACTCTCAGTCGCTTAACTCTCCTACTACCGCGGGTGGGTAAACCCGCCGGCCTACTACTTGGTCCGCGAAGCCGCGGGCGGGTGTACCCGCCCGACGCTTTGGGAAAACCCGGTGTCTCCCTTTTCGCTATTTTTACGCTACGATCTCACACCCTTTATCACTCTGAGCATGGGCATTGAGCTCAGGAAAGCGTCATCTACCGCCATTTGCAATTTTGACGTCAATTGAGCGATTTTTCTGCGGATTTAAAAAAAATTTTCGACGATGTCGGACAGTGACGAATTTTGGAGAGAGCTCCTTCAAGATGGCGACAGTGACGACGATAGATTCGAAGGCTTCACGCTTGAAGAAGTGGCTGAAGCTGAACGAATGCGTATAAAGAAAGACATCGAGTCGGCTGCTCGGATTACAGAGCTTCAAGCAGAAATCGATCGTGGTGTTTTTTCTGATTCGAGTGACGAAGAAGACGATCGTGGCAGCGTGACCATCGATCCTGCCGAGGGCGCATATGACTGTGACTGGTTGAAAGATTTCATCGAAAATTGTGGCCCGAGGAACTTGGACAAAAACGCTTCGGAGTGTGATATTTTTTCACAGTTTTTCACTGATGAAGTGATCGACTTGCTTGTGGTTGAGACAAACAATTACTACAAGGAGGTGATTGTGAAGAAGGGGGTGTGGACGCACTTCCAAAACATTCCAACTTCCGCTCCTGGCAAGATACTGATGCCAGCGAGATGAAAGCATTTTTAGCAATGATTCTGTACATTGGACTTGTGAGGCTTCGTAGCTACGAACTGTACTGGAGTACTGATCATCTCATCAACTTGGGGGGATTCAGGAGCATCATGTCACGCAACAGATTTTCGAATCTTCTCACATTTCTTCACGTTGCCAACAACAACGATCCCCAGGCCCACAACAACCCAGGCCACAAAATAGAAAAAATATCCTCTCTGCTTCTTTCCAACTGGCAGAGAGTATACTACCCCAACAAAGAAATAAGCGTGGATGAAACCCTGGTTCCCTTCAAGGGGAGGACCAAGCTACTCCAGTACATCCCATCAAAGCCTCACAAGTGGGGCATCAAAGTTTGGACTTTGGCAGATGCAAAAACATCGTACGTGTACAACTGGAAGTTGTACACTGGAGAGGAGCGCCAGCCTTCAACATCGTCAGGACAGCCCCGGCCCTCTACATCTTCTGATGACCCCCAGCCTCCACCAGCCAAGGTTGCCAAGACGGAGGTGTCAACTGCACATGGGATCGGCTATCAGGTTGTTTTCAACTTGTGCATTCCTTTGATGGACAAAGGTCATCACATTTATTGTGACAATTTTTTTACCAGCCCTCAACTATTCAGTGCTCTAGCTGAAAATCAAACTGGTGCATGTGGCACACTGAGGAAGGACAGGAGAGGTGTGCCTTCAGTTGTGAAAACTGTGACACTGAAAAAAGGGGATCCACCAAATGTGCACAAGGAAAACAACCTGACCTACATCACCTGGGAGGACCGTCGGACAGTCAGGGTTTTGACCTCTGTGCATAACGGGACTACTTATCAGAAGAAGGTCAGATCAAAATTCCACCCTGATCATGTGAGGACAGTCAACCATCCAAAGGCCATCCAGCTCTACACCCAGTTCATGGGGGGGGTGGACCTTTCTGATCAGCAGATGTCCTACTCCATGAACATGCATCGCAGCCTGAAGTGGTGGAAAAAAATATTCCTCTGCAACCTCCTGGAAGTGTCTGTCTCCAACGCCAAAGTCCTGTGGAAGGAGTTCAACCCCAGGGCAGGGAACAGCTGCTGCAAGACAGACAGGTTTCGCCTGGCCATCAGCCACGCTCTGCTGGAAGGCCACGTGAGAAAAAACCGTGCCTTCCGCAGACCTGCCCTGGACCCCCCTGCCCGTCTCCTGGACAGACACTTCATAGGACTGAACCCCAACAAGCTGCCCAGTGGTAGGAGGTCAAATCCTGACTGTCAGGTGTGTTCAAACAGAAGTGTGAAACGACACCAGACATCCTACATGTGTATGGACTGCCGTGTTCCCATGTGCATTGAACCCTGTTTCCGCCGATACCACACCCTCCTGGATTATAAAATTGACTGTGGCCCCAATCTCCACCCCAAATAGAGTGTACAGACAACCCCTCCACTCCATATGCAGATGTACATAAAGTAAGTTCAATAAATTTGAACTAACTATCAACTAACAGATTGTGGAGTTTTTTTGTTTGTCTGTTTGTCAGCTTGTATACTTGTTCGTGAGTGTGTTCGCATAGTCTACTAATATTAATGAGCTAACTTTTTTATTATGCATGTTTGTATGTCTGCTTTCATTTTACTTCATTTTTATGATCCTTTACCCTTTGAAATAGTAATAATTACACATATTATTGAATAACCACCATAGCCAACAACAACAACAACACCACCACCACAACCGCTCAACAACCACAAAGCACACAAGAGTCAAATGACAAAATATATTTTTCTTTATTCAAAAGTACACAAGCACAGAAAATTTCATGCAAATATATCTTCATTCTGATTTTTTATGATTTTTTAAAGTCAGTAGGTGTAAAACTGAAGGACTGTGCAAAAATTACTTGGTATACAGTGGTAAGTAAGAGAAACAGAACTTGGTAGTAGAAGAGTTAATGCCACAGAAACCGGGATAAGCACCGGCCTGATGAACCTTAGGCTTGGGACAGACTTTAACTTTAACTAACGTGGAGGGACTGACAGAGAGAAAGAAAACTCAGGCAGAAGAGAGGATGTACTGACTTTTCCATGGCGATCATCTGCTGTTTCTGGTGCTGGTAGTGGTACATCTGGGCGCTCTGCGCCAGCTTGCGGTCACCTGGGGAGGGGGCGTGGTCCTTGCCTGTGGGGCCCGTCACCCCGTAGGCTGGGTAGTCCACCACACTGGCCGACTTCACCTTCTTGTTGTACCTGCCCACCACAGGTGTGGTAATGATGAGCACAGGTGTGGCAATGATTTGTTTAGACAACGCAGGTGTGGCAATGATTTGTTAGACATCGCAGGTGTGGCAATGGTTTGTTAGACATCGCAGGTGTGGCAATGATTTGTTGGACATCACAGGTGTGGCAATGATTGGTTAGACATCACAGGTTTGGCAATGATTGGTTAATCAACACATGATTTGCTAATCAACACAGGTGTGGCAATGATTTGCTAGTCAACACAGGTGTGGCAATGATTTGCTAGTCAACACAGGTGTGGCAATGATTTGCTAATCAACACAGGTGTGGCAATGATTTGTTAGACAACACAGGTGTGGCAATGATTTGCTAATCAACACAGGTGTGTGGCAATGATTTGTTATACAACGCAGGTGTGGCAATGATTTGTTAGACAACACAGGTGTGGCAATGATTTACTACTCAACACAGGTGTGGCAATGATTTGTTATACAATGCAGGTGTGGCAATGATTTGTTAAACACAGGTGTGGCAATGATTTGTTAGACAACACAGGTGTGTGAATAAACTGAGAGAGTCAGTCCCTGTTTGTTATACAACACAGGTGTATATATAATATGTAAAGTCACTTCTTGTTGTACCTGCCTATCATAGGTGTGGCAACAAAATGAGTGAGTCAGTTGCTTTTTGTTGTACAACACAGGTGTGTGAATAAACTGAGAGAGTCACTCACTTCTTGTTGTATCTGCCTAACACAGGTGTGTGTGTGTGTGTGTGTGTGGTGTGTGTGTGTGTGTGTGTGTGTGTGTGTGTGTGTGTGTGTGTGTGTGTGTGTGTGTTATATATATATATATATATATATATATATATAAAGTCACTTCTTCTTGTACCTGCCCAATACAGGTGTGTATATAAAATCACTTTTTGTTGTACCTGTCCAACACAGGTGTGTATATAT
>CM060341.1:19230013-19235013 GCA_030674155.1 Stramonita haemastoma | reverse complement strand
ACAGCAGACAGAAGATGAATACACCTGAACAGCAGACAGAAGATGAATACACCTGAACAGACAGACAGAAGATGAATATACCTGAACAAGAGACAGAAGATGAATACACCTGAACAGACAGACAGAAGATGAATACACCTGAACAGACAGAAAATAAATCCACCTGAACACACAAAAGATGAATACACATGAAAAACAGACAGAAGAGGAATACACCTGAACAACAGACAGAAGAGGAATACACCTGAACAACAGACAGAAGAGGAATACACCTGAACAGACAGAAGATGAACACACCTGAACAAACAGACAGAAGATGAACACACCTGAACAGACAGAGGATGAATACACCTGAACAACAGACAGAGAATGAATACACCTGAACAACAGACAGAAGATGAACACACTGAACAGACAGAAGATGAATACACCTGAACAGATGAATACACATGAACAGACAGAAGATGAATACACCTGAACAGACAGAAGATGAACACACCTGAACAACAGACAGAAGATGAACACACCTGAACAGACAGAGAATGAATACACCTGAACAACAGACAGAAGATGAACACACCTGAACAGACAGAAGATGAATACACCTGAACAGATGAATACACATGAACAGACAGAAGATGAATACACCTGAACAGACAGAAGATGAACACACCTGAACAGATGAATACATATGAACAGACAGAAAATGAATACACCTGAACAGACAGAAGATGAACACACCTGAACAGATGAATACATATGAACAGACAGAAGATGAATACACCTGAACAGATGAATACACCTGAACAGACAGAAGATGAACACACCTGAACAGATGAATACATATGAACAGACAGAAGATGAATACACCTGAACAGATGAATACACCTGAACAGACAGAAGATGAATACACCTGAACAGATGAATACACCTGAACAGACAGAAGATGAATACACCTGAACAGATGAATACACGGTACTGAACAGACAGAAGATGAATACACCTCAACAGACAGACACAGGCCCCACAGAAGATGAATTAACATAATCTGCATGACCTTCCCCCAGGAGCCTGACTTGACAAGGAACAACAGCCTAGGGGAGGGTGGAGAAAGAAGAAAAACACTCTGATCTTGCTAGGTCAAGCAGAAGATCTCTAGACATATAATCCAGACCTGTACAGGCCTACATGTGACACAAACTACATACTGTAGTCTCCCCCCCCCCCCCCCCCCAGGAGGACCATAGGTCAGGGTTCAGTGTGTGTGCACCAGCAGACTGCCTTAGCAGTTAGCTCAGCTTAGCTTCAGCCAAGTGACTCAGGGTCAGGCCAGGGTCATGATCACTGGGCAGTTTGAACAAATATTTTGGAACTGCTGTGGGAGGGTCAGCTGATAATCTTACCCCCCCTCCCCCCCCCCCAACTACCCTTGGGTCAGCTGACAATTGTCCCCCCCCCCCCCCCTTCCAACACACCACACACACACCTTGTCCACTTACAATTGCACCCCTCCCCCCCCCCCCCCCCCCAACACACACACTGGGTCAGCTGACAATCCCTTCTTTCCAACCCATGATAAAATTTGGGAATAAAAGATGTGTAAAAAAAAAAAGAATTGGGTGTTCACAGATGGACATGCTCACTGAAGCTTTCTGCTGGACTTTCTTTAAACACACATGCACATACACATGCGCTTGGAGTAAATATCCCTCCCTGTTGTTGTGGGTCCTTTCACATGCAACTGATGTACTTACACACGGACCTGTTTATCATCTCATCCGAAAGATGCACTTAGTCTTAGCCACCACTCAAGGCCTAGTGGATGGGTAAAAGTTTGGGCACAAACGAGGATGAACCATACTTCATGCTTTATAGTTAGTTAAAAATAAAGTCTGTTCCCGAGCCTAAGGCTCATCAGCCGGTGCTTATCCCGGTTTCTATGGCGTTAAGCGACTGAGAGTCATAGACTCCCCCTGGATAAGACGCCAGTCTAGCGCAGGGTTAAACCCCCAACACAAGGTTGGAACCCTTTATACAACCTGGTGGGTGAAAAATAGCCTAAAGTGCCTTTTCCAAGGCACAATGTCATAGCCAAAACTTTATAGGCAGGGTGTATCTCTAACCACTGATCCACCAAGTTCAAGCTTATGTCTACCAATCCCCCCCCCCCGACCCAACAACAGCACACAAATCCAACACCACTCAGTCCAGAGTGCTAAATTTAGACACGCCCCTTCTTTTACCTAGTCCAAGGGTGGTCATTCCTGCAATAATTAGCACCAGCTGGTCCCGGCCATCATGGGCTGGCTGGGATGAAATAATTAGCCGCTGAGAGGAGCTGAAAGTGGGGAAACTGACTGCTGTGCAACCAAACCAAAACAAAAAAAAACAATCAAACACAACAAAAACCCCAACACAAAATACACCCCCCCTGCCTTGCCCGCTCAGCAGGTGTGTGTAAGAGTGAACATACTGGGAAAAGGAAGGCGGAAACCCTGCAACACAGAGACTGCCCTTCTCACAGGGCACAGCCCATGGTGTGGTGATGATGACGATGTCGCTTCTTGTTTCTGTCCTGCATAATAGCCTACCAGCATGAAGGCCACATGCGTTGGTCACCAGTATATCCACCACTTCAGAACATCTTGCGCACACGTTAAATCCTGTTCCGCTTTTTGTAAAGAGTAGGCCCTCGTGTGCCGGCGGGAACAGATGACATTTACAAAACTGCATACACACAGGGACTGGATGTAAAAAAGCACAAGATGTGCTTATTCCATTATCCTCCATATAAAAGAATAAATCAAATCAAATCAAACAAATCAAATCAGAGACACTGCAGTACACGCAGTCTACTGTCACTCATCAGTCACCAGTCACAGCTGTCAGTTTCCCCCACTTTCAGCTCCTCTCAGCTGCTATCCAGCCCATCCCAGCTGGGGCCAGCTGGTGCTAGTTACAGCAGGAAATGACCACACTTGGGACTAGGTAAAACGAAGGGGCGCACTATATTTAGCACTCTTGACTGAGTGATGTTGAATTTGCGTGTTGTGCAGTCTTAGGCACTGATTTTGTACAGAATTAACGAAGTTAAAAGTTTTACTTGCCATACACTCTTTTTTTTCTCATGAATTTCTGACTGATACCGCTGTGCATATCTCAAGGTGTTCCCCTTGCTCTGTGACATTATTGACCATGCTGGCATTACTGGACAAAACAGTCAAAACCAGCCTGCCTGAAGAACAACCCTCCCTGAAGTTTCTGATTTTTGCTGCAGCTCTCTGTTTCAATCACTCTTCATGGGCCAGGACAATTTCCATATGTCACAGGATAACATTTCCATATGTCACAGGAGAACATTTCCATATGTCACAAGATAATATTTCCATATGTCACGATATATTTCCATGTCACAGGATAACATTTCCATATGTCACAGAATAACATTTCCATACGTCACAGGATAACATTTCCATACGTCACAGGATAACATTTCCATACGTCACAGGATAACATTTCCATACGTCACAGGATAACATTTCCATACGTCACAGGATAACATTTCCATACGTCACAGGATAACATTTCCATACGTCACAGGATAACATTTCCATACGTCACAGGATAACATTTCCATACGTCACAGGATAACATTTCCATATGTCACAGGATAACATTTCCATATGCCACAGAATAATATTTCCATATGTCACAGGATAACGTTTCCAAACATCACAGGATAACATTTGCATTCACATCTTTTCTGCCAACACTTTTGTCAACCTCCTTTCTCCACATTCTATTACACAGTAACTCAACACATCAGATGTATTCTGCGTTCCTGATATAAACATAGCCGGGACTAACAAGATGAATGCCATTTCCTAATGACCTGAAGTAAAAGCCATTCACTGCACCATGTACCAACATATCGAGTCTTTTTTTTCTTCAGTCTACCATCATCACCTGCCTGAAATGGATATATGTGCATGCTTAAGACAAGTGAACCCTGTGTTAAGATCGCAGCAGTTGCTTTCTATGACAAAAGTATGTAACATATGGGTTATCTCTAGACCACTGATCCACCAAAACTGGATCACACTGATCCACAAATACTATGAAAGCCATTCAAAGTTGTTTCCATGCCTCAGCATATATCCTGTAGTTAACCCCTTTACTGCCACAAACATTTCATGGTGAGGAACAGCTATCTGTTAAGGCCCCATGACCCCCTCCATGCAGAAGACATAGACTTTCTATGTGTGTCTGTCTACAGGAAAACTCTTGATGGAGACTTGAGTCAGAAACACTGCTGTACTGATGACGACTTAAGGTGGGGGGACATGGGGTTGAAACTGATGAAAATCTGTTTACAAGCCCATGTTAAAAGTCATGCCATATATTGAAAGGGCATCACTTGTAAAGCAAGAAACCTGTTTCTACAGACATTTTTTTTTTACAACCTGAATTGTTTAGATTCACACAGGGAGAGTTTCATAAATGTATCCAGCAATCTTTTATTCTAAAAAAAACCCCATGATTTGGGGCACTTTTGGGACCTGTGTCTACCCTTAAGTCCTCCTACAACCACAACTTTACGCCTGGCACACAAAAGTCTTGAGGCAGTAGATGAAACACAGACAAAATTCACACTTCACACAGGTAGCTTTGACTAGTCAGTCAGTTCACACATTTTTGTCCTAGGGAGAAAAAACCTATATGAAAAAAATCTTATGGTCACAAAAATCATGAATTCACCAACAAGTTTGTAAGTCTGTTGACCGAATTTTGATTTTTTCCCCCTTAAATCACTGAGAAATCCCCCCACCTGCATACCTGAAGAGAGAGTGTATTTTCTGTGACAGTACTGCACACACAGGCAGGCAGGCTGTTTTCCTTTCACTGGGGTCTGGAGATGCAACACCTTTTTCATTGTCTACTGCCTGTGACTCATGCTTTCAGCATAACCCCCCCCCCCCCCCCCCCCCCCCCTCTCCTCT
>CM060341.1:19225013-19227513 GCA_030674155.1 Stramonita haemastoma | reverse complement strand
ATGTAAGAAAAGCACATGAGTGCTGAAGTTATTCCATTATCTTCAAAACAAATGAACAGAATTAATAAATGATGTATAAGATATACATAGATATGTATAAAACTATATATATTACACATAAATATATAAATAAATAAATAAATAACACAGACACACACACACCACACACACACACACTCACACACACACACACACACACACACACACACACACACACACACACACACACACACACACACACACACACACACAAACACACATACTCACTCACTCACCACACACACACACAGATGACATTCAATGACTGAATCCCTCTGCAGCAAACCAACAGAAAAGTGTCAGTCATGTAGCTGGCCAGTATACAGCAGAGAGGTGGAGACTGCAGGATGTAGATTTCAGAACAAAGATTATTTTATGCTGCATTCTGCAGGGCTAGGCATTCACACTGCATACTGCATTCTGCAGGACTACGCATTCACACTGCTGCATTTTTTAAGCGTGTGCGCAAGATGTTCTGCATGCGTTTGCACACAGGGCCTCGGTTTACAGTCTCATCCGAAGGACTTTTGGAAGAGTGGAGTCAGCACTGATGTTAACAACTCCAGGAGAAAAATCTCCTTGACCGGAATCAAACCCGGGTTGTCAAATTGCCAGCGCAGTGTTCTGACCACTAGGCTATCCGTCCCCCTGCATTGTGCAGGGCTAGGCATCCACACTGCATGCTGCATTCATGCTGCTGCCTAATGGACACCTCTTGTCTTGTTTTCTTCTACTGATTTCCCTACAGATTTAACTCCCTATCCCCTGGTATAGTAAAACCAGAACAATGAAACAGAACACTGAAACACCCACACACTTCACTGGCTTGCGCTCCCACCCTCCATGCTGATACATTCATCTAACCCCCACCCTCCCCTCTCTCTCTCTCTGTATCTGTCTCTGTCTGTCTGTCTGTCTCTATATATATATAGTAGTAGGCACCCATCAGTCTCGGAAGACTATGGAGTTGCGCTCTCTCTCTCTCTATATATCACCTCTCTCTCTCTCTCTCTCATCTCTCTCTCCTCTCTCTCTCCTCTCTCTCACACACACACACACACACACACACACACACACACACACACACACACACACACACACACACACACACACACACACACACACAAACACACACTGAAACCTGTTTTGGCTGCTATTTCATTGTGACTTGTTGTATGTACTGTCTTGAGTTTGCTATCTTGTGAGATTCTGTTTGGATGAAAATCCTCATTTATTTTTGTTTTCAACTAAGGTTGATATTTGTCTTTGATTGTTTTAGAAGTCAATTTTCTTGATTTTTTTTGTGAGGGTAGGATGAAAAAAAGTTGTGTAAACTTAATCTTTCACCCTCAATAAAGATCATTTTGACTTGACTTGACTTGAGCTTTTAACAGAAACAACAACATCAACAAGAAGTAAAATTTGGATCAAACCGATGATAACTACAATGATAATGATGATAATCACAGTGGCAATAATTATGATGCGATAATGATAACTGATATCCATGAAGATTCTGTGACGACAATATGCAAATCAACAACAAGAATACCAAAACAGCAGTATAAAATCCCCCCCCACCCCCACCCTTTTAAAAAAAATAGCCTCAATCTTTTTCAAAAGCTTGCACTGATGCAGAAAATGGGTCCAGGAGACGCAAGCTGTTGTATTTGGACAGAGGCCAGATATTTGAACTGAACTCTAATGTCGTTTTTCATGTGTTTGGCATCCCACTCTCCCCTACCTGCCTGCCTACCACTCTCATTGTGTAACAATACACGTTGTAGTACTGTGCTTGTAAACAGCCCATCCTCGAGCCACTATGGAAAAGCCTGTTTTAGGAAATTTTACTCTGGAGTTCACATTAATAATAATAATAACAATAATATGGAATTTATACAGCACTATTTCTTGTAAAAACAAATCAAAGCGCTTGCATTCGACCTATTACAACACACAAGCAACCAACAACAATTTATAGTTTAAGCAAATTTGAATGTACACACACGCACGCATGCACGCACACACACGCACGCATGCACGTGCACGCACACACACACACATTAGTATTGACTCCAACCCCTGAACCAGTCTTTCCCATGAGACTATAAACCAAAGTCCTGCACTGCAAACGCACGCAGAACATTTTTGCGCACGGGACATGTTAAAAACCTGTTCCACCTTTTGGACGAGATGGCCTATTTCTGCTGGTAGGATCGGATGAACATATTTAACAAAATGCATGCACACAGGTGTCGTTGTTAGACACTATTCCCCATGTTGGAATGTGGCTACTTTCATGGTGGGTAAAAATTGGTGATATATATATATATATATATATATATATATATGCAAATTCTCATGATTGGTGAACTTTGGTGCTCTAACCAAAGAACTTGGGGAGAAAAACTGTCTGCGACAGACTAGAAGACTTAACAATTCACACAACACAATTACTTTA
>CM060341.1:19222570-19224913 GCA_030674155.1 Stramonita haemastoma | reverse complement strand
CCCCACACCACACACACACACACACACACAACACGCACACACCCCACACCAACACACACACACCACACACACACAAAGCTTATATCACAGCGCACAATAATTATGTGCATGTGTATCACTGAAAAACTGATTATGGAAATATGTCTGTGGCACACAATCAAAAGGAGACAGGGTTCAAAATATCATAAAAAAACAAACATAAAAAAGTGAAGTAGCATAGGTTTTTTAGAGCAAGGATCCACACAGGCACACAGACCCCAATTTTTGAGAAATAAAATGGGTGTAATTCTTAAATTTGGACCACCATTTGCTTTCCTTTTTAAATTTTAATTTTTATTTTTATTCCTTGGCTGGGCTGTGAGGTTCACCAATGGCGAGACTTTTGCGCATTGCAACCGTTTTCACCCACCATAAGATATCCGCATCCAACTTCGGGGATATTCATATTGTTTTAAATTAAGCTGGGGGTTAACATCTAACGTGCCTGAGGGGTTGTTTAGATTGAAAAGATTGCACGCACATACTGAAAAAAGTTTTTTGCATTCCAGTTTATGGTGAGTTGAAAGGAATAGCTGGTGAGTGGACATCAGAGACAATAATTTAAATGGGGGGGGGTTTAGCTAGTGGTCAGGCATTGCGCTGGCAATTTGACGACCCGGTTCGAGTCCCGGTCGAGGAATTTTTATCCTGGAGTTAACATCAGTGCTGACTCCCTCCCCCCAAAAGTCCTTCGGTAAAAACTTTAAAACCGGGGCCCCTGTGCGAACACAGCAGAACATCTTGCGCAATGTTAAATCCTGTTCCGTTTTTCAAAGAGTAGGCCATTGTGTCCCAGGGGGAACAGTGACAATATTTACAAAATGCTTACACAGGGGGGACCGGATGAAAAAAAAGCACATGATTGTTATTTTGTTATCCTGGATATAAAAGAATAAAAAATAAATAAACAAATAAAACATAACCAAAAATCACTGAAACAATATTTGAGTCAGATGTTCATTAAACTTTCCTTTGTCTGCACAGGCTCGATATTGTCAGTCTTTAGCATATTTTGCAGTATTTATCTGTTTTTCCTTTCTTCTACCCGAGATACACGGGGGTAGGCTTAATGGTTTTTAGGTATTTTTAAGAAGTTTATGTTCATTCAAAATTTAATTTTTAATGTTTGCAAAACCATACACATGGTGATTTTTTTTATGAGATTTGTTGTAAAAGGTAATCATGCAAATTTGTTGACATCGATCAACAATTCTGCTGTTTAATATTAATACTTGATTGGTTTTTATCATTGCTAATTGCTTTGTGTTTTATATCAAATGATAATTATGATGATAATTCATCAAAAGAAGTTTTAAAACACGTTAAAAGCACCTCAAACAAACAAATAACAACAAACAGGCAAAAATCGTTATAGCGATAAATGACAGGTAAGTGTTAATTAAATACATGATTGCAAGTCCTGCTGTTGCTGCTAAGAAAGACTCATGAGTCATATCACCATCTGTAACAACCCCCCCCCCCCCCCCCCCCCCCCCCCCCAGTGTTGCACAAAGAATCACAACTGACATAGCTCCCATTACCTATAATGGCTCAGATAACACACACACACACACACAGTGACACACAGTGACACACACACACACACACACACACACACACACACACACACACACACACACACATTTATCCTTGATATAAAAGAAATTATCCTAGATATAAAAGAATAAATAAAAATAAAAAAACACACGCCATACACACACTCAGTGGGACGGAATAGCTTAATGGTCAGAACATTGTGCTCACAATTTGACGACCCGGGTTCGATTGCTGTTGGAGGGGATTTTTCCCCTGGAGTTAACATCAGTGCTGACTCCACTCCCTCCAAAAGTGCCCCATGTGCGAACGCATGCAGAACATTTTGCGCACACATTAAATTTGTTCTGCTTTTCATAAGAGTAGGCCATTGTGTGCTGGTGGGAACAGATGACAAGATTTACAAAACTGCATCACAAGAGACTGGATGAAAAAAAAAACCCACATCAGTGCTTATCGCATTATCCTCGATATAAAAGAATAAATAAATAAATAAAAAGAATAAAATATTATGGATATAAAAGAATAAAGAAAAAAATCACTCACTCACAACACACACACACACACACACACACCACACACACACACACACCACACACACACACACACACACACACACACACCGGGGTCAGGAATACCTTGTTGGTTAGAGCGTTGCTTGGTGTGCTTGAGATCTGCTGACCGGGTTCGAATCCCGTTCAAGAGGTTATTTTCCCTGGAGTTAAACATCAGTGCCGACTCCACTTCCTC
>CM060341.1:19207570-19217570 GCA_030674155.1 Stramonita haemastoma | reverse complement strand
AGGCACTGGCAGGTCTGCACTTGAAGTTGATTTGGTAAATCGTAAAAGTCTCCACCCTTGATTACCCTGATGCCACTGGGATGCAAACTCACGACTTCATGAAGTCATATGAGCCTAACCACTCAGCTACAGCGTCTGTTGTCATTTTCTATCTATTCTTTTTTTTTTTTTTTTTTTTTTTTTCTAGCTCTGTATTTTCTGTTTCATCCTCAGCAGCACACCTCAGGCGCCACTCACCGCTCCCTACCTGCGGACGAGCGTCGCTACGCCGACGAACTGATCTCCAGGCAGAGTGAGGAGCTGAGCAAACTGAGGGCCCAGGTGCACCAGTTGGAGACCAGCCAGCAGACCCTGAAGGAGAACTACGAGCAGCGTCTGCAGGCCACCGAGAGAGAGAGGGAAGACACGGTGGCTGCCCTGAGTGACAGCCTCATGCGAAAAGAGGAGCAGTGTAATGAGGAGGTAAGGGAGGGTTGGGGTGGGGATGTTAATTTTGATGTCTTGTTGTTGGTGTGTGTGTGTAGGGGGGGGGGGGGGGAGGGGGGGTGTTGTGGGGGTGGGGGTGTGGGGGTTGTGTGTGGGGGTTGTGTTGTGTGGGTTGTGTGTGTGTTTGTGTGTGTGTTTGTGTGTGTGTGTGTGTTGTGTGTGTGTGTGTGTTGTGTGTGTGTGTTGTGTGTGTTGTGTTTGTGTGTGTGTGTTGTATTGTGTTGTGCGTTTGTGTGTGTTTGTGTTGTGTGTGTGTTGTGTTGTGTATGTGTGTGTTTTGTGTTGGGGGGGGGCATGTGTGTGTGTGTTGTGTTTGTGTGTGTGTCTGTGTTGTGTGTTGTGTGCGTGTGTTGTGTGTGTGTATGTGTGTGTGTGTGTTGTGTATGTGTGTTGTGTGTGTGTGTGTGTGTGTGGGGGGGGGGGGGGGTATTTGAGGGTGAGGGGTTAAGGGTTTGTGTGTGCATGTGTGGAAGGGAGAGTAAGTGTGTGTGTTTGTATACTGCGCATGGGTGAATGTGCATGGTTGTGTGCATCAGTATTAAAAGAATTGAGAAATTAAGAAAGGAACCTGAATAATGTGTATAGAAAAATGTGATTTTTGCAAACTTTCATCATCACAGGGACGGGATAGCTCAGTGGTCAGAGCATTCACTTTCCCCGAGCCAATGTTATGGAGTGTGGTTACCAATTGGATGGGTGATCGTTTGTACACCTTGGCTTCAGTACAGTTCCCCAGTTCACCCAGCTGTAAATGGTTTCCTGCCCTCTTTTGGATCAGGGAAGGTAAAACAGCGAGGGAGAGGAGATGGGCGCCACCCTCACTTTGCTGGCCCCTAGAGAAGCTGAGGTCTCTGACATCTCGCTTCCCTACAACCACATAGGTTATGGGACACCGTTACGTTTTTTTACCTTTACCTTCATCATCATTTGACTTGATATCATGAGGACAGATCAGTGAAGCTCTGAGGCTGTGTGTGTGTTGTGCTTATTTGGCCCCTTCCTCTCCAGGCTATGAGTGGCACATTGGGTATGCTCATTTTGCCACTTCCACTACATACTAGCCCATGGGCAAGGATGGGTTTTTAATCTGCTTGAGAATTGCATGTATGGGGGGGGGGGAAATTCATTTTCTTACTATGTATTTTGTATTTTTTATGATTTTTTTTTTACTAACCATTTCAAATGGGCCGTCTGGGGCGGGTAAAAGCAAGGGAGAGAATTGGCCGTCTCGAGTGAGTTAAGAGAGGTGGTGTATTTTTGCTTCTTTTTTTTTTTTTAACCAGGTGAGTGAGCTGAAGCAGCAGTACGAAGGTGAGGTGCTGGACCTGAAGGCTCGTCTGGAACACCTGTCGGCAGAACTGGAGCGGTCCAAAGGTGACCTGACAGCACAGGTGACAGACCTGATGACGGAACTCTGCACCGTCAGACAGCAGGCCAAACAGGGAGAGGAAAAACTCCAACAGGAGCTCAGGTAAAATCATCATCATCATCATCATCATCATCATCATCATCATCATCATCATCATCATCATCATCATCATAATGATGAGGATGATGATGATGATCATACTGATGATAATAATAATAGTAATGATATTAATAATAGTAATGATAATAATAATAATAATAATACTAATACTAATAATAATAATAACAATAATAATAAATGGAATTTGTATAGCGCTATATCTTGCAGGAACAAATCAAATTAGGACTCTGTGTTCGATTTCACTTTTAAGTCTCTTCACAAATTGTAATATTAGATGGAAAAGGGGGGGGGGGGGGGGGGGGAGTCTGGATCATTGTTTGGAGGTGGAGGCACTCACATTTTGATTAATGGTGGACAAGTAAATGGAAATTAGATGACTGACCTACTACAAAAGCTACAATATGCCTGCTGTCTGATATCAGAGAGAAGGAGGGTGAGGTGAGCAGCCAGAGTCAGCAGATTCAGCAGCTGAGGACGTACATCACAGAGAGTGAACAGCAGCACCACCCCCAGCAAGTGTGGATACAGCAGTGCGAAACCCTCTCCAACAAACTCAAGGTCCATCCTTTATTTATTTATTTATTTTATTTTATTTTATTTCATACAACTTAATGTCACGGCAGATTTCGCTGCATGAAATTCGGGCTGCTTTTCCCGGGGAGAGTGCGCGCGTTGCCACAAGTGCAGCTGCCTACCCATTTTTTTTTCTCTTTTTCCTGTATGCGAATGTATTTGTTTCCCTATTAGAGTGGCTTTTTTTCTACAGAGTTTTGCCAGGGACAACCCTCTTGTTGCCGTGTGTTTTTTATGTGCGCTAAATAATGATGTGTAATATACAGGACCTCGGTTTATGGTCTCATCCGAAAGACTAGCACCCAGACCACCATTCATGGTCTAATGGAAGGGGGAAAAGTTTTGGGCCTAAACAGGATTCGAACCACCGCACACTCTGACCCAGACTTATTGCTTTCTAGACAGGCAAGTTACCTCTAGAACACCGATCCACCATCCTTCCTTCCATCATTTCTTCCTTCCATCCTGTGTGTGTGTGTGTCTGTGTCTGTGTCTGTGTCTGTGCATAAAATACATATTTTTGCATGTGTACATTTTGCTTGGGCACTTTGTGTGTTTGTCCTTCCTTCCTTCCTTCCTTCCTTCCTTCCTTCCTTCCTTCCTTCCTTCCTTCCTTCCTTCCTTCCTTCCTTCCTTCCTTCCTTCCTTCCTTCCTTTCTTCCATCCTTCCTTCCTTTCTTCCTTCCTACCTCCCTCCCTCCCTCCCTCCCTCCCTGGTTCCTTCCCTCCCTCCCTCCCTCCCTGGTTCCTTTCTTTCTTCCTTCCTTCCTTCCCTTTCCTTCCTTCCCTTCCCTTCCTTCCTTCCCTTCCTTCCTTTCTTCCTTCTTTCCTTCCTTCCTTCCCTTTCTTTCCTTCCCTTCCTTCCTTCCCTTTCTTCCTTCCTTCCTGCCTGCCTGCCTGCCTGCTTTCCTTCCTTCCTTCCTTCCTTCCTTCCTTCCTTCCTTCCTTCCTTCCTTCCTTCCTTCCTTCCTTCCTTCCTTCTTCCCTCCCTCCCTCCCTCCCTCCCTCCCTGCTTCCTTCCTCCCTCTCTCCCTCCTTCCTTACTTCCTTCCTTCCTTCCTCCCTTCCCTCCTTCCTTCCTTCCTTCATTATTTCCTTCCTCCCTCCCTCCCTTCTTCCTTCCTTCCTCCCTCTCTCCCTCCTTCCTTCCTTCCTCCATTTTGTAAAAAATTTGAAAATATTTACAAAAAAAAGGATAAACCAATGTTCTCAAACTTTGCTCTTTTCTAGCTTATTTCTTCTTAGATCTAACTTCTACATTTCTAATTTGTATAGGCTTGCATTTCTTTTCAACAGATTTTTTCTTGTAATCTGCATAGATAACCAGTATGATATAGAGTGCAGTCTAAGGAAGCAGTCAGCCAGTACAGACTGAGTTAACAGTGGTCTGGGTGTGGATGTGCAGATTGCAGATGCAGAGAAAGAAACACTAGAGTCGACAGTTCAGTTGTTGAATGTTCGCCTGAACTCTGTGAAGGAAATCCTCCTGACTCAAGAAACGGAACTATCCAAGGTAAGTCAAAGTCAAAGTGAAAAATTTATTTCCAGGTGGTGTAAGGTAAGGAAGAATGAATGAGTTGAGGAGTAACACTGAGCAGCACAGCACAGCATATTTATTTATTTATTTATTAAAAATTCTATGTATTCATCTATTTGTTCTTTTGTTTGGAGAATAAAGGAATAAGCATACATGTGTTGGGTTTTTTTTACATCCAGTTCCCATGTTTTATGCAGTTTTGTAAATTTTGTCTCTCCATTCCCACCTGCACACAATGGCCTACTCTTCCAAAAAGTGGATCATGTTTTAACATGTGCGCAAGATGTTCTGCGTGTGTTCACACACGAGACCTCAGTTTATAGTCTCATCCAATGTTAACTCCAGAGGGAAAATCCTCTAGAATTATCACAGAGCTGCTGTGATGTGTGCACTTCTTCGTCAGTTGGTAATAACTTACTGAAAACCAGCTGTGAGGAATGGAGGAAGCTGGTTGCAAACTCTTCAATGGTGCTCGAATGGTACACCAGACTATGGGATAGGTGAGGTGAAGGAAGTACACACTGGACGAAAAATTAATGTGTGTGACTATTTTCAAATTTCTTGCCATGTAGGTAGCCATATTCTGACTTCAGAGGATTTTTCCTTGTTCAGAAGAGAGTACAGATTGTCATGGTTAGAAACAATATCAACACAACATTTTACAACATAACATTTCAGTGTAGTGTTGATGTATATAAAATGCTCTCAACAATGCATGATGTCAGTGTTTATGTAATTGACCCCCAGGTGTAATGATAATAATAATGATATCTGGCATTTTTACAGCACTTCATTTTGTTAAGCAAACAAATAAAAGTGCTTGCATTCACATGATTCTTACACATGCGACCAATTCACAAAAAGATTAACAGATTTTACATTGTACATCTATGTGTGTATGGTTTTAGTGCATGGTTTTTCCAGGCAAACTCAACTGTCTCCATAATTGTTGTCATTGGTAGGAGCTCCACACAATGCCACCAGGCTTTTCCATCATTCTCTGTCTGTCTGTGCTGAGTTCTACGATCTCCCGTAGCCCTCCCAGACCACCGATCTCAGTGATGTTGGCAATGTAGGATGTTGATTGGTGGTCTGCCTCTTTTCCTTCTGCCCTCAACCTTGCCTTGGAGAACTGTGGTCATGACATTGGTCTGTGTGTTTGTGTTTCAGGGCAAGGAAGAGCTGAAGGACAAGAACAAACAGAAGGACCTACTGCTGACCAGGTATGCATGTATTTATTTTATTTATTTTATTCTTTTATATCGAGGATAATGGAATAAGCACTCATGTGCTTTTTTACATCCAGTCCCCGTGTGTATGCAGTTTCTGTAAATTGTGTCATCTGTTCCCACTGGCACACGATGACCTACTCTTACAAAAAGCGGAACAGGATTTAACGTGTGCGCAAGATGTTCTGCATGTGTTCACACATAGGGCCTCAGTTTAGAGTCTCATCCGAAAGACTTTTGGGGAGAGTGGAGTCAGCACTGATGTTAACTCCAGAGGATAAAAATCCCCTCCAACGGGAATCGAACTCGGGTCGTCAAATTGCGAGCGCAATGTTCTGACCACGAGGGTGTGTGTGTGTGTGTGTTTTTTTCTGCAGGTGGCGGCAGAAGGTGTACAGCTTGCTGGTTCAGCAGAAGAGTGCAGAGCTGGTCAGCCAGAAGGACGTGCAGAACTGGAAAGAGAAGGTAGGGGCCGCCTCCTCCTCCTCCACACTACTGTCTGCCAGTGCAACACTGGCCTTGTGTGGCTTGTTTGTCTGTCTTTCTGTGTGTGTGTGTGTGTGTGTGTGTGTGTGTCTGTCTGTCTGTCTGTCTATCTATCTGAAGGACGTGCAGAACTGGAAGGAGAAGGTGGGGTGCTGTCTCCACCTCCACACTACTGTCTGCCAGTGCAACACTGGCCTTGTGTGGCTTATTCTTCTATTTTTCTATTTATTTGTTATAAAAATAAAGGTAAAGGTATCCCATTACCTATGTGGTTGTAGGGGAGCGAGGTGTCAGAGACCTGAGACGAAATTACTCAAAATCCCTGAGTTTGATTTTCCTTTTCAGTTGTAAGGCAAAATTTTTAGGCTGTAACAGAAATATCTATGTACATACATTTCTTTTTTGGTTAACTCTAAGGAAATTTATCAGAATCTCATCAGTATCACATGTCGGCATCACTGAGTTCAGTGAAAACCACCACATCCAATGACACCGACATGATCCTCCTTCTCCATTTGCTCCGGTCTTCACTGGCCCTGCTGACTTCATGGATTCTCATGCCACAGGATGCAGTAATGTTGCCAATGGTGGTCTGCCTTTCTTTTCTTTTCCCCTCAGTCTTGCCTTGAAAAGCAGTCTTCATGAGGTCCGTAGCTTGATTTTGTGGCACATGGCCTACATGTCTTAGTTCCCTTACATTTACTTATGTAAAAAGTGTTCTTATTGTTTCCAGTTCTCATGTAGTATGCTTTCATAATATGCTTTATTAGAATGCATTGTGAAAAAGCTCAGACATGAAGGAAAAAATTCCCCCATGGAGATGCCTGTCAGTATAAAAATGTATCCCCACCATCTGGAAATTCTGTGCTAGGAATTCCCTCTTTTCTATCCCTCTCTTTGTTTCTGCCTTGTTCCTTTTCTTCCCGTCACCTCCTTCTTGTCTATTTTCTTGCCTTCTTGGCCAATTCTTCTGCCATTTTTTTAACATAAAGTCTTAAAAGTCATACACAAACCACACCAAAGTCACATGCGCTGGGCCTGACTTGTCAGGCGCTTAACAGCAGCGCAACGTATTTTCGCTCATATGACAGACAACATTAGTTACTGTCTGAGTGTTTGATGAAGACCAAGAAGTCCCCAAAAAATTTTTTGTTTTTGAGCACTTGCCTAAGTCTTTCGTTCATGTACAAAAGTAAACACGTTGTGAAAAGTGGAGGCCTGTGTGGTTTTTGTTGGGTTTTTTTGTGTAATACAAAATACAAAAGTAAACACATTCTGAAAAGTGGAGGCATGTGTTTTTTTTTCTGTGTGTGTGTGCAGATTGCGTTGCTGGAGGAGAAATTGTCGTCAGCCCACAACCAGATCAACATCCTGCAGCACACAGTGGCAGAGAGAGAAGCGGACCTGCAGCTAGCGGACAACAGGAATAAGGTCAGACAGAACTGATGTTAACTGATGTTACTCCAGACTTTCATTGAGTACCATTAATAGGAAGTAAGAGGTTTGGAATGTCTGAAGACTGCGGCCATGAGACAGACAGACAGACTGTTTAACAGGTTTTTTTTTTTTTATAGGGAGTTTTGAGTCTGTATGTTCTTTTTGGAATACTGTTTAGAATTATTTATTTCATTTATTTATTTATTTATTCTTTTATATTGAGGATAATGGAATAAGCACTCATGTGCTTATTTTACATCTAGTCCCTGTGTGTATGCAGTTTTGTAAATATTGTCATCTGTTCCTACCGGCACACAGTGGCCTACTCTTCTGAAAAGCGGAACAGGATTTAACTCTCTTGCATTTGGTGTCTCTGAACACAAACTGCCCCTAGATTTGGCATTTCATCATGAAATCAGGTCAGGCACACATGCTGGCTGGCCTTTTTCGTCCTTCTAAGTACATACCAGCAGCTATAATTACTTCCAGGCTCTCAGCAGGGTTTGTACCTCTGGCTTGATAAAGCTTTGACATGTGGTGTCAATTTGTGATGGTCACTGCCTGATGGAAAACTACTGTGTGTAAATCACAGTTTGGGATTCAGGGGGGTGGGGGCAATTATTCAATTCTGGCAAGTCCCAGTTTGGGACTAAGAGGGTTAATAGGAAGTAAGAGGTTGAGGATGTCTGAAGACTTCGGCCGTCAGGCAGAGAGACAGACAGACATAAAGACAGACAGACAGACAGACAGGCAGGCAGGCAGGCAGGCAGACAGGCAGGCAGGCATGCAGACAGACCTACAGACAGACCGACAGACAGAGACGGACATAGACATATACACACAGACACACAGACAGACATAGAGACAGACAAAGAGACCGACAGACAGACCTACAGACATAGAGACAAACACACGGACACAGAGACAGCCAGACAGACAGACAGACCTACAGACAAACAGACAGACGTCAGTACTAACAGGCTGCTGTACTGTGGTTTTTAGGGACTACAGCATCAGATGGATCAGGCAGAACAGGTGGCTGTGTGTCTGGAGGAACAGGTCAACAGGGACGGGGCGTCAGTGATGCACCTGGCAGACTTCACACACACGTCAGTACCACTGGCTAGGTTTGGGTGTTGGGTGGGTGGGGGTGGAAGGGAGGGTGGTTCTTGGCTTTGAAATGAGGTTGGGGGGGGGGGGGGGGGGGGGGGGGGGGGGGGGGGTGGTTGTTGTGTGTGTGTGAAGGTGTGGGTTAACACTTTGTACCCCAAGGGTGCAGCTGCACTGCAGTCTCTGTGGACCAGCCCTGCAGCAGCTGAGTGCAGTGTGCACTGGGTCATCATAGTAAAATCCTCATATCTTTTTTGTTTGAAGCCCATTTCTTATGAAACTATGGCATTGTGTGGGTAAATGACTGCCCATTATATGCGTGCATAAAAATTTATATTGCATAAAAAAGAGTATGTTAATTATGGTGTCAAATTACGTAATTGCTCTGATTTTAAGTGGTGATCCCACTCATGGGCTTATGATTTTTACACAATGTATGCAACAAATACAACACAACAACAACAAAACTATACAATAATCTCAAATAAACAGGGACAAACATAGGTACTATACAAGTTTTCTTCCAGCATGCATCAAATGTAATATAATCAAAGGGAACCACTGAACTGTAGACACGACACTGTCACAATAATGATCATGGAATATACAGATAACATTTCTTCCCTAGTCCAAGAAAGTTCCTGAACTTTTCTACACTGCTTTATTCATATGTACAGAATGTTTGCACTTCACCAGGTGGCTTGTAGTTCATTTTCATGTAAACAGTTGGTGTTTATCGTAGCGGTACTCACAGTACCAAGGCCACGCCCCTCCCCAGTCCCCCCCCCCCCCCCCCCCCCCCCCCCCCCCCCTCCCACCCCTTTTAGCTGGCCTATCTCGCTCCTCGAGCGGCACACAGTGAGTATCACGAGACTCAAAGCTCTCACGATCTCTATCCAAAACACGATCTTTATCGGCAACGTAATAACTCGTTTAAAACTTCTGTTAATTCGTCAGCAGTGAAAGTATGATGTACCAAAGCCATACTACAAGCATATGACACGTAAAACAACAATAAACACAACAAAAACACGCTCAATTTATATGCAAATTAGCTGTGAACGATGTGCGACCAACATGGCAGCTAAAGCCAACAAGCTAAAACGACCATGTGAGAATAGAACAGAATGGGAGGGCGAAAGTGAAAGTACCAGCTGTGGTACGGATTAATCCGTACCCCGTCCAGGGGAGATGATCGTGTGGTACGGATTAATCCGTACCCGGGGTAGAAAGTGTTAAGGAGGTGTGTGTGTGTGGACGTATGCCTGCATGTGTACAGGTATGTATGCATGTGTGTGTGTTGGTGTGTGCATACATGTGTGTGCACACATACGTACTTGCTTGCATGCACCTTTTTTTGCTTTAATTCTCATTTTGCTTTCTTGCAAATTGTAAAAAGAAGAGAAGTGACTAGTTGTAACAGTGGTTACAGGGGGTAACAGCAGTGACAGTGGTATAGTGGTGACAGTGGTATAGTGGTGACAGTGGTATAGTGGTGACAGTGGTATAGTGGTGACAGTGATATAGTGGTGACAGTGGTATACTGGTGACAGTGGTATAGTGGTGAGAGTGATATAGTGATAGTGGTGACAGTGGTATAGTTGTGACAGTGGTGTAGGGGTGACATTGGTATAGTGGTGACAGTGGTATAGT
>CM060341.1:19167570-19205070 GCA_030674155.1 Stramonita haemastoma | reverse complement strand
GTAACGCGTTGAAGGCAGTCTTGTTCTGACGTGTGATGCCTCGCTCCCCTATGACTACATAGGTTATGGGACACCTTTACCGTTACTGTATATATCTGTAGTAACATGTTGAAGACAGTCTTGTCCTGATGTGTGATGTGTGCAGGCCAGCTGAGGAGAAAAGAAGCGCTGAAACAGCTGGAAGATCAGCAGCCATCACCACAGCAGCTGGAGGAGAAGGGTGCAGCGGTGGTGGACACTGAGACTGAGGACTCTTGGAGGTGGGTCGTGTGTGTGTATGTGTGTTGTCTGTGTGTGTGTGTGTGTGTGTGTGTGTGTGTGTGTGTGTGTGTGTGTGTGTGTATGTGTGTGTGTGTGTGTGTGTGTGTATGTATGTGTGTGTGTGCATCAATCAATCAATCAATCAATCAATCAATCAATCAAATTTTTATTTCCAGATGGTACATTGAGTAAGCAGCAATCTGCTTTTTTCCATCAAGCCATCTATCTAAAGAAAAGAAAAGAAAAAAATCAAAACAATGTGCATGCACGTGTGTGTGTGTGTGTGTGTGTTGTGTGTGTGTGTGTGTGTGTGTGTGTGTGTGTGTGTGGTGTGTGTGAGAGAGAGAGACAGAGGACAGTTGGAGGTGGGGTCGTGTGTGTGTGTGTGTGTGTGTGTGTGTGTGTGTGTGTGTGTGTGTGTGTGTGTGTGTGTGTGTGTGTTGTGTGTGTGTGTGTTTTTGAGACAGAGGACAGTTGGAGGTGGGGCCGTGTGTGTGTGTGTGTGTGTGTGTGTGTGTGTGTGTGTGTGTGTGTGTGTGTGTGTGTGTGTGTGTGTGTGTGTGTGAGAGACAGAGGACACTTGGAGATGTGTGTGTGTGTGTGTGTGTGTGTGTGTGTGTGTGTGTTGTGTGTGTGAGAGAGAGAGAGAGACAGAGGACAGTTGGAGGTAGGGTTGTGTGTGTGTGTGTGTTTTATTTAAAATTAAAATTTAAAAAAAATTCTTTTGTATCAAAAATAATGGAATAAGCACTCGTGTGCTTTTTTATATCAAGTCCCCATATGCATGCAGTTTTGTAAATATCAGGGAACAGGTTAAAGACCTACATCTCGTCATATCAGCCCTAAGAAGAAAAAGTTGTTTGTTTGTCCACAGGCTGGAGAAGGCACACATGACGGAGGAACTGTCACGTGTCAGTCGTGAACGTGACATGCTGGTGACCCAGCTTCAGGCAGACTCTGACAAGTGGACGGAGAAAATCTCCTCTCTACGATCCCAGTGTATGTCTGGATGTCATGTGTCTCTTGGTAGAATAATGTTTCTTTTTGGTGGGTGTGTGTAGGGTGTGTGTGTGTGTGTGGGGGGGGGGGGGGGTGTTTGTGTGTGTAAGTGCATGTGTGTGTGTAGGTATATATATATAATACACACCCAGGTGTAAACAGGGTACCAACCTTGTGTTGGGAGTTAACCCTGCGATAGACTGGCGTCCTATCCAGGGGGGAGTCTATGACTCTCAGTCGCTTAACGCCACAGAAACCGGGATAAGCACCGGCCTGATGAGCCTTAGGCTCGGGACAGACTTTAACTTAACTTTAACATATATGTATATATATGTGTGTGTGTGTGTGTGTGTGTGTGTGTGTGTGTGTGTGTGTGTGTGTGTGTGTGTATTGTTGGTTCTTCAGTTTTATGTCTTTCCACTTAAATGTGATATGAGACGACAAAGTATAAAATGTGTCAGTGCGTGCGTGTGTGCATTTTTTAAAAAAATACAAAGGGTTTTTTTTTGTTGTTTGTTTTGGGGGGGGGGGGGGGGGGTTTGGGGGGGTATTGCAGGGGGAGAAGGGGGCTTTATTCCTTGGCTAGAAGCTCCAAGGTTCATCAGTGATGAGATTTTGTGTATGCGACTGTTTTTACCCACCATGAAGGTACCTGCATTCGGATTCCAAAGATACTAAACTGATGTAATCACAACAAGAGTATCCACACTAATAACGCTGCCATCACCACCACCACCACCACCACAGCAGCAAGACCACCACCAGCATCTGCAACAGCTAGCATCTGGGGGGACGGATAGCCTAGTGGTCAGAACATTGCACTGGCAATTTGACGACTTGGGTTCGATTCCGGTCGAGGAGATTTTTCTCCTGGAGTTAACATCAGTGCTGACTCCACTCCCCCCCAAAACTCTTCGGATGAGACTTTAAACCGAGGCCCTGTGTGCGAACACAGGCAGAACATCTTGCGCACACGTTAAATCCTGTTCCGCTTTTCGTAAGAGTAGGCCATCGTGTGCCGGTGGGAACAGATGACATTTACAAAACTGCATACACACGGGGACTAGATGTAAAAAAAAGCACAAGAGTGCTTATTCCATTATCCTCGATATAAAAGAATAAATCAATCAGTCTGTGTCTGACTGTCTGTGTGTCTGTCATGCAGATGATGCGGAGGTCACCTCCCTGAAGAGGACAGTGGAGGATCTGGAATCTTCCAGCCAGGATAAGGCTCAGGTAGGTAATCCATCGCTGTGTTTATTACCACTGTCAGTATACAGAGGTTTGCTATCTGTAGTCAGGTAAAGGTTGTGTTACAGCTGTCAATATACACAGGGTTCATACAAATCTTTAAAATTCCTAAAAGGTCCTGATTCTTGAAGACCCCATTTAAGGCCCCTGAAAAGCCCTTAAAATGAGACATAAGGCCCTGGAGTCCCTGAAAAGGAGATATAAAGCCCTAAAAAGCATTTAAAAGCCAAAAAAATGAGAAATAAGGCACTGGAAGCCATGAAAAGCCCTAAAAATGAAATATGAGGCCTTAAAAAGCTCTTAAAAGCTCATGAATAAGGCCCTGAAGGCCTTAAAAAGCTCCTCAGATGAGATCTAAAGCTATGGAGGCCCTAAAAAGCCCTAAAAATGAGGAAAAAGGCCCTGAAGGCCCTAAAAAAGCCCTAACAATAAGACATAAGGCCCTGGAGACACTAAAAAAAACCCTAAAAAGCCATAAAAAATGAAACATAAGGCCTTGGAGGCCCTGAAAAGCTCCAAAAATGAGACATAAGCCCCTAGAAGCCCTAAAAGCCCTAAAAATGAGGCGTAAGGCCATGTAGGCCCTAAACAGCCCTATACACACAAAAAAAGAAAGACAAAGGTAACTGTCATGCAGGCCTGGCCGATGTGTGTGTGTGTATGTGTGCACACACATGCATGTCTGTGTGTGTGTGTGTTGTTTTTGTTGTTGTTGTCTTCAATTTAATATCTGTACACTATTAGTGATATTAGACGAATATGTGTGCGTGTGTGTATGTATGTGTATATGGGAGTGTGTGCATGCATGCGTGCGTGCATGCGTGTGTGAGTGTATGCATGCATACAAGCGTGCATGTGTGTGCGTGCGTGTGTTCATGTGTGTGTGTGTGTATGATGCATGTGTATGTGTGCATTCATGCATGTGTGTGTGTGTGTGCAGCTGTTGGAACGGCTAGGAGAGGAGCTGCAGGCAGTGCAGTCAGACCTGGGAGAGACGAAAGAGTGTCGTGACCAGCTGGGCACAGAGCTGGCCAGACACCAGCACACCATGCAGCAAGGTAGTTTTGTGTTATTTTACCCCCCCCCCCCCTTCAGTATATAATATAACACCATGCAACAAGGTAGTACCATGCCTGCCTTCATGATGTAGAGAGAGAACAGTCGTGTGTTTGTGTTATTTTTCCACTTTCAATATATATCGGCAAGGTAGCACACCTGCCTATTTTTGCCCCTTCTATTTCGTATATGGATATTGACTTGAAGGAACTTTTTCTGTATCTCTGTGTCTGTGTGTGTCTGTGCACACACGCACGTGTGTGTGTGATTGTGTATGTGTAAATAATTTTATATGTTTTTTCTAGTAACATAGTATTCCTACATTGCTCTGTGTAAGTGTCTGTGTGTGTGTGCATGTACGCGCGTGCACATGCGCATGCATGCATGTGTGCCTCTGTGTGTGTGTTTGTGATATTTTTTATTTGAAGTTATCCTAGAATGTTTGAACCCATTTGAAATGTAACTATCTTGTGTCTTTGACATTAGAGTTCGTATCAATATGCCTGTCAGTATTGTAATTGCCCTTAAGGGGATGATCAAAGTGTTTTGACTTGACTTATTTAGTTATTTTATTCTTTATTATTGAGGATAATGGAATAAGCACTCGTGTACTTTTTTACATCCAGTTCCCGTGTGTATGCAGTTTTGTAAATGTCATCTGTTCCCACCGACACACAATGGCCTACTTGGTTTATAGTCTCATCCGTATTTTTCAGTACCGTCATTAAAAATGTAACTCTTCACATGATGCTGGGTTTGTGATAAAATGTAACAATTCTGATGGATACTGGATTTGTGAAAAAAATTAACTATTCTGATGGATGTTGGATTTGTGATAAAATGTAACCATTCTGATGGATGCTGGATTTGTGATAAAATGTAACCATTCTGATGGATGCTGGATTTGTGACTGTTGCCCTCAGCACTGCAGGAGCAGAGACAGAAGCTGGAGGAGGAGTTCACAGAACACCTGGCTGACATGGAAAGGAAAATGAACGATGCTCGACGCGAACACACCAAAGCCGGTCAGTAAACCAGACGCTCGCTTACAGTGTGGCAGAATGAAGGATTGATCACATGAATTGTCGACGACATAAAAATCTATATACACTCTAAAATCACTAAATGTGAATAGACGTTAAACTGAAGATATCACTCATGAGAATTAATGCAAGGAAATACTCCAGGGTTGGTGGTTAGAACGAAGTGTCTGTATACAGTAATGATGGGGGCAGGATAGCCTGGTGGTTAGAGTGTTGCACTCATGATCTATTGGCCCGGGATCAAGCCATACATCACGACCAAGGCGCCCATTTTAGTGGATTTTCCCCTCGAGTTAACAACAGTTTTGACTCCTCTCCCTGTTAATTCCTTCAGTTGGGACCATAAACCGGGGGCCCTGTGTCAGAACGCATGCAGAACATCTTGCGCACGTTAAAATCCCTCTTTTCCCTTTGGAAGAGTAGGCGATTTTGATCTGGTAGGAACAGATGACATAATTTTAAAAAAAGAATAAGAGCATGCACACAAGTGTCGTGTTCAGGCACCATTCTCAAACTATGAATGTGGTTACCTTAATGAGGGGGGGGGAAGGGGAGGTCCATCAGACTTTGGGTACTGACTGTGTACTTAAGTGTGTACTGACTGTGTACTGACAGTGTATGTACTGTGTACTGTGTACTGACAGTGTATGTACTGTGTACTGACTGTGTACTGACAGTGTATGTACTGTGTACTTACTGTGTACTTACTGTGTACTGACTGTGTATGTACTGTGTACTGACCGTGTACTGACTGTGTACTGACTGTGTACTGACAGTGTATGTACTGTGTACTGACTGTGTACTTACTTTGTACTTTGTACTTACTGTGTTCTGTGTACTGTACTGTGTATTGACCGTACTGTGTACTTAATGTGTACTGTATACCTACTGTACTGTGTACTTACTGTGTACTGTATGCTGACTGTACTGTGTACTGGACTGTGTACTGTGTACTGGACTGTGTACTTAATGTGTACTGTATACGGACTGCACTGTGTACTTACTGTGTACTGTGTACTGTGTACTAACTGTACTGTGTACTTACTGTGTACTGTATACTAACTGTACTGTGTACTTACTGTGTACTGTATACTGACTGTACTGTGTACATACTGTGTACTGTATACTGACTATTGTGTTCTGTGTACTGTGTACTGTGTACTAACTGTGTACTGACTGTACTGTGTACTGTATACTGACTGTATTGTGTACTTACTATGTACTGACTGTGCAGTGTATACTAACTGTGTACTGTGTACTGACTGTGTACTGTGTACTGACTGTGTACTGTGTACTGACTGTGTACTGTGTACTTGCAGTGTATTGTGTAATTAATGTGTACTGACTGTACTGTGTACTGACTGTATACTGTACTTACTGTGTACTAACTGTGTACTGTGTACTTAGTGTGTACTGTATACTGACTTTACTGTGTACTGTGTTCTGACCGTGTACTTACTGTGTACTTTCAGTGGTGGCACTGCGGCAGCAGGAGCGGCAGTGGGGGAGGGAGAGGGAGAGGGGGGAGGAGGAGAGGAGCACGACAGAGGCTCACTACCAGACACAGATACACCACCTCCACCACAACCTGCAGACCCTGGAGAAAGAGAGAAACTTGTTCATGGTCAGTCTCTGTGTGTGTGTGTGTGTGTGTGTGTGTGTGTGTGTGTGTGTGTTGGGGGGGGGGAGGGAAAGGAGGGAGGAGGAGAGGAGCACCACAGAGGCTCACTACCAGACACAGATACACCACCTCCACCTCCACCTGCAGACCCTGGAGAGAGAGAGAAACTTGTTCATGGTCTGGTGTGTGTGTGTGAAGGGGGGGGGGGGGGGGGGTGTATGTGTGTGTGTGTGTGGGGGGGGGGGATGTGTGTGTGTGGGGGGTATGTGTTTGTGTGGTTAAATTAAAATTCTTTTATATCGAGGATAATGGGATAAGCACTCTTGTGCTTTTTTTCATCCAGTCCCTGTGTGTATGCAGTTGTGTAAATATTGTCATCTGTTCCCACCAGCACACAATGGCCTACTCTTACGAAAAGCGGAACAGGATTAACTTGTGTGCAAGATGTTCTGCGTGCATTTGCACACGGGGCTTCGGTTTACAGTTTCATCCGAAAGACTTTGGGGGAGAGTGGAGTCCGCACTGATGTTAACTCCAGGAGAAAAATCTCCTAAAACGGGAATTGAACCCGGGTCGTCAAATTGTGAGCACAATGTTCTGACCATTAGGCTATCCCGACCCCTGTGTGTGTTTAGGTGTGTGTGAGTGTGAGTGTGTGTGTGTGTGTGCGTGTGTGTGTTCTGTGTGAGTGGGTGGGGGTGGGGGTGTGTGTGTGTGTAGGGGTGGGGGGTATGTGTGTGTGTGTGTGGGTGTGGTGGGGTGTGTGTAGGGGTGGGGGGTATGTGTGTGTGTGTTGGGTGTTTGTGTGTGTATGTGTTTGCGTGCGTGCGTGTGTGTGTGTATCACTTTGTATCTGTCTCACATAGAAATCTTGTTTGTGAATCGAGTTGTACCTACCTCAATCATTTATCATGGCCCACATAATTATGGGCCTGTGGAATGAAAGACACAAGTTGTGTCTATCCTATCTATATCTGTCTATCTATCTGTCTATCTATCTATCTATCTATCTATCTATCTATCTATCTATCTATCTATCTATCTATCTATCTATCTATCTACCTACCTACCTACCTATCTATCTATCTACCTATCTACCTATGTACCTATGTACCTCTCTACCTATCTATCTATCTATCTATCTATCTATCTATCTACCTATCTATCTATCTATCTATCTATCTATCTATCTATCTATCTATCTATCTATCTATCTATCTAGCCATCTAGCCATCTAGCCATCTCTCCTTAGTCTGGCGACTGTGTGGGGGCACCCCTGAAGACTTGACAACCAGTTCCCTCCATTCCTCTCTCTCTCTGTTTCTGCCTTTCTCAAAATTTTGTCGAGTTCTAGTCCTGTCCATTGGCTGATGTTGTCCTCTTCCCATCTCTTCTGTACAAGTTGTATTTTGTATTTTTGTATATTGTATTTTGTACCACTTTATGTCACAGCAGATTTCTCTGCGTGAAATTCGGGCTGCTCTCCCCGGGGAGAGCGTGTCGCCACAAGTGCAGCGCCTACCCATTGTGTATTTTTTTATATTTCTCTCTCTCTGTGGCAGGCCACTCTCAGGCAGGAGGGGTTGCTGGGAAAAGTGCGGTCGGAGCGTAAAGAACCCATGACACTGGCCCTGCAGGAAGGGGGGAGAGAGGATGGGGAGGAGGGGGAGGAGGAGGAGATAACTCTGCAGCCGCAAGACTCGGACAGTGCTACGCAAGTCACGGAAACGGACTCCTTGCAGGCATTGCAAGAATGTGAGTTTGTGTGTGTGTGTGGGGGGGGGGGGGGGAGTGTGAGTGTGGTGTGTGTTTGTGTGTGTGTTTGTGTGAGAGTGTGTGTGTGTGGGGGGGGGGGGGGGGTTGTGTGTGGTGTGTGTGTGTGTGTGAGTGTTTGTGTGTGTGTGTTTTTGAATGTGAGTGTGTGTGTGTGTGTGTGTGTGTGAGAGAGAGTGTTTGTGTGTGTGTGTTTTTGAATGTGAGTGTGTGTGTGTGTTTGTGTGTGTGTGTTTGTGTGTGTGTGTTTGTGTGTGTGTGTGTGTGTGTGTGTGTGTGTGTGTGTGTGAGAGAGAGAGAGAGTGTGTGTGTTTGTGTGTCTGTGTCTGTGTGTGTATGTGTGCATGCATGCGCGCATGCATGTTGCACACAGAATCTGTTTATTGTCTCTTTATTTTATCTTTTGGGGAGTTGTTTTTGAGGAGGTTTTGTTTGTTTTTTTTCTCTCTTTTTTTCTGTTTATCGTCTCATCTGAAAGACTAGCACCTCGATCACCACTCACAGTCTAGCGGATGGGGGCAAAAAAGTTTTGGCACAAACAGAGATCAAACCAGCACTGGAACACCCTTGTGCTTTGATGCGCGCACATTAAATCCTGTTCCGCTTTTTGTAAGAGTAGGCCATCGTGTGCCGGTGGAAACAGATGACATTTACAAAACTGCATACACACGAGGACTGGATGTAAAAAAAGCACAAGAGTGCTTATCTCATTATCCTCGATATAAAAGAATAAAATAAGAAATATAAATAAAAAATGGGATTCCATGGTGACAGCAAGTTCACAGAGACATGTTGTGTGATTGAATATTCCCTTCAGTGTAAGGCAGCAACATGAAAGGAAGTTACATCTGTGAGCACACACATGTTTTGTCAGCTTCAGTTGTACAGTTAGTCTGCATGCTATTGTTTTGTTTGTTCTTTGTGACACAATTCTGTCAACTGTCTTGTCTCCACACACAACACGCACACAAGTCTGTAAAACCGTGCCACTGTTACCGCTACATCATGTCACTACGCAACAGAAATGTTTATACTGTTATAGTGTGTTACTGTCAGCTGTGTTTTGTGACATATTTCAGCCTCAGAGCCAGTGTCTGCAGTGCTGGAAGACCTCAAGTCCCTGGTGCCAGCTGTTCTAGAGGACTCTGAGGACAGCTCGGATGACAACCAGCACTGAAAGAGGACAGTTTGGAGACAGCTCAGATGACAACCAGCACTGAAAGAGGACAGTTTGGAGACAGCTCAGATGACAACCAGCACTGAAAGAGGACAGTTTGGAGACAGCTCAGATGACAACCAGCACTGAAAGAGGACAGTTTGGAGACAGCTCTGATGACAACCAGCACTGAAGGAGGACAGTGGGGGTCACCCAGTGCTTTCAGGCCACACACACTCCATAGAATCAAGGGATTTTCCCCCTGAAGTTAACATCAGTGCTGACTCCGCTCTCCCCAAAAGTGCTTCAGATGAGACTATAAACCGAGGCCCTGTGTGCGAACGCATGCAGAACATCTTGCGCACACGTTAAATCCTGTTCCGCTTTTTGTAAGAGTAGGCCATTGTGTGCCAGTGGGAACAGATGACAAGATTTACACAACTGCATACAAACGGGGACTGGATGTAAAAAAGCACACGAGTGTGTATTTCGTTATTCTTGATATAAAAGAATAAATAAATAAATAGAAAACATGACCATGTCAAAAACGCTTCTGCTGAGATGTTGAAAGATTCAGTGAAGGAAAAGAATGAAAGGGTTGCCTTGTGATGGAAAAGTAGATTGCTGGTGATGTGTAGATGGAGACTTGTGTCATTCTGCCTCTGCAGGTGTCAAAAAAATGGGCTGTCCATTCAGAATTCTCAGATATGTGCCTTTGTGGTGGGATTTGAACCTCTGATCTACTGCATTCAGGAAGTTGTGACTGAATTGGGATCTTTTGGGGGAGGGGGGGGGGGGGGGTGGGAAAAGAAACCCTGTAATAATAGAGAGAATAGTTTGATAAGATACATGATTTCTCTGCAGCATACAGAAGTGAGGGGTGTGTACACTAGTGTATGTAATGGATTAAGACTTGAAAGAGAGTGGAGTATTTATTGGAATTAATGGTTTGTGTGTGGTTTGGAGCCTCAGATAGGAGAATATTCAAATGTACGCAACAATGAATGTGTATTCACATCTGTGTGAGCATGAACATATGCATGACTTGAGTTAGTGTGTATGCATGAAAGACTGATAGGTTTGAGTGATTGTAGGTGTGGAAATGAGAGACAGAGAGAACAGATCTACAGGTATGGTATTGCAACTTTGAAAGTGCACATAACTGTTTCAGAAAACTTGTGTGTGAATATATGTCTGCTAGGAAAGAGTTTCTGTGATACATATATGTTATGAATGCCACATGAAAAAAGCAAACCAATGCTTATTCAATGTACCATCTGGAAATAAAAATTTGATTTGATTTGAAAGATTGTGTTATGTTTGTCTGTGTCAGCAGTCAGGCAGTCAGCACTTGAAAAAAAAGTTTCTAAGCTTGTAAACTTTAGATATAAAAAAGTGATGCACATCAGTGCAGTGATATAACATGATGTGCTGACTGCTTATGTGAATAGTGTCTT
Organism: Stramonita haemastoma; assembly: GCA_030674155.1. Lineage (NCBI taxonomy): Eukaryota > Metazoa > Mollusca > Gastropoda > Neogastropoda > Muricidae > Stramonita > Stramonita haemastoma. Next base: position 19,194,453 of record CM060341.1, on the reverse strand, counting down.
TCATTGTGATACCAGATGTTTCCAAAATCTGTGTGTGTTTGAAGTACTGATTTTGTGGATGGAATAAATTGTAATGACACTTTATGAATTGTGATCATACATGTGTGCCTGGTAAGTGAGGATGTATAAATAAGTATGAATGACTGATAATCATCTCTGAAGGCAGAATACTGCTACCTCAGTGATGGGTAAAAAACAGTTATATCACTGGTAAACCTCAGAGCTCTAGCTGAGATGCAAACAAAAAACAAATGACCATCAGACGTGTGTGTGTGTTATTCTTTTTTTTGTTATGTTTTTCTTTTATTTTGAGGATATGGAATAAGCACTCATGTGCTGTTTTACACTCAGTCCCCATTTTGTTTGCAGTTTTGTGAATTTTGTCATCCATTCCCATGTGTGTGTGTGTGTGTGAAAAACATGACAACCTGATTTTTTGTATTTAATATGTGGAATTTGTGTACTGTTGACATCATTTCTCTCAGTTTTAAATTATGTGTCTCACCTAAGAAAAAAAATCAGCACTCAAGACAAAGACCTTACAGGTGTATATTTATGCACACACACATCTCAATATTTTAATAATCATTTATTTGTAGCTTACAACCATTATATACAGTAGTTTCGATTTTTATTTTTTAAGTCTGCAAATCTATCTGCAGACACAAATTTGCTGACAAAAGGAAAGGAAAGAAGAAATAGATTTTCAAAGTCGTGTAGAACAGGTTTATCTATAATAATTCGAAGTTACTTGAAAGTCATTCAACACATTCCATTGTTTGAGAGAACGAACTGAAAGTATAACTGCACAGAGATGGTGTAAAAGCCTTTTCTTCTGATGTTCATTTCAATTTTTTCACTGTGAAGATGACATCATGCTGGACTTTATACAGAAAATTAGTTCATACAGCCAAGTTGTCATTCTTCATTCATAATTTTTTGGGGAAAGGGTTATAGTTATTCTATATATTGGGGACAAGATAGCTCAGTGGTCAGTGCACTGGCATTTCCCAAGCCGATGTTAAGCAGCATTGAGTGTGGTCACCAAGTGGATGGGTGACCATTTGTGCACCTTGGCTTCAGTACAGTCCCCCAGTTCACCCAGCTGTAAATGGGTACCTTCCCTTTTAAGGTCAGAGAAGGTAAAGCAGTGAAGGAGAGAAGATGGGCACCACCTTCAATACACTGGTTATGGGAACACTTTTACTTTTTATATGTTTTCTAATTCTCCCATTTTGTGAAGTCTGTTCTGGACTAAAATAAAATAAGCACTGTCTATGTCAACTGAAACCCCCAAAAACAACCAGAAAGAAAAAAATTGCATCACAGGATTACTGGATAACAATACAGTAAATCAAAACAGGCAACAACAACAAAAAAAGAGAGAGAGATAAAAATCACTTTACACCTAAACAAAAAAACCTTGACACAAACAAAAACATCCCCTGTCTTTCAAAGTCCCCCAAAATCCTCCCTCCCACAACAACAACGACAACAACAACATCATCATATTCTTCAGTACCGCTTAGGAAGCGGTTTCACGGTCATACTCTCCAAACACTCAAAGACGGTGTGAGGATCCTGGTCGGCGATAATGTGTTGAGCATCCAGGTAATAATCGGATATTTCCTCCACGTAGGCGTGGTACTGAGCCAGACGTTTCCTCACGGCCTCCTCCAGGTCCTGAGGATGGTGGACCAGTCTGTCCTTGACCTCCTGGGAGCGGGGCGGGTTGTACAGCATGTGGTAACGGTCGCCCGTCATGGGGTCCGTGGCGCGCTGCGTCAGGCGCTCGATCACCGAGTCGTTGGGCACCTCCAGGAAAAAGACCCTGGGGCAGAAATTTGTTGTTGTTGTTTAATTTAAAGTCTATTATTCACACTTGGTGATATTAGACTAAACAAACAAAACAAAAAACGAATAAAAACCCTACCATAAAATATTTACAGAAGACTTGGAAATAATCCTAGCAACATCAGAAATCAGCGGTTTTCGCTAAACTACATTCAATGGTGTCCCTTTGAATTTCAATGCCATTTTCTTTATAAACTGAATTTAGAACTGAACATTGAAAAAGAATATATTCACAAGATAGTGGTTCAGAACAGGAGCAAGTTACATTACAAGAATTTTGTCAAGCGAGGATGATGATGATGACGCTAGTTTATTTATTTATTTCTGTGTTTTATTTTGTTCTTTTATTTCGAGGAAAATGGAATAAGCACTCATGTACTTTACTTACATCTATTTTTTAAATTTTTTAAATTTTTTTATTTTATTTTAATCTTTTATTTCAAGGAGAATAGAATAAGCACTTGTGTGCTTTATTTACATCCAGTCCAATCCCTGTGTGTGTGCACTTTTGTAATTTTGTCATTTGTTCCCCACTGGCACACAATGGCTTACTCTTTTGAAAAGTGGAACAGGGTTTAACATGTGCGCAAGATGTTCTGCATGTGTTTGCACACAGGGCCTCAGTTTATGGTCTCATCCGAAGGACTTTGGGGGGGGGGGGGGGGTGTGAATGCATGCGGAACATTTTACACACACATTAGAAACCTGTTCTGTGACTGTCTTTTGGAAGAGTAGGCCATATCGTGCCGGTAGAAACAAATAACAAAATTTTGAAAAAAACGCATGCACACAGGTGTTGTGTTTAGATACCATCCCCGAAGTTGGTATGCAGTTACCTAAAAGGTTGTGGGAAAACAAATGGTCACTTATGCAAAATTCTCACCATCGTTGAACTTCTGAGCTCTAGCCGAGGAACAAACCCCCCCCCCCCAAAAAAAAAAACCAAGAAATCTACCCTGTATCAATCAAGAACCATCCTATAAGAGAGTAAAAAAGGATGGTAGTGCACTGACAGGGACAGGATAGCTCAGTGGTCAGAGCGCTCGCTTTCCCCCAGCCAAAGTTAAGCAGCCTCGAGGTTACCAATTAGATGGGTAACCGTTTGCGCGCCTTGGCTACAGTACAGTTCCCCCAGTTCACCCAGCTGTATTTGGGTACCTGCCCTCTTTAGGGTCAGGGAAGGTAAAGCAGTGAGGGAGAGGAGATGGGCGCCGCCCTCAACATGCTGGCCCCTAGAGAAGCTGAGCTCTCTGACACCTCGCTCCCCTACGACCACACAGGTTATGGGGAGACACCTTTACCTGTTTTTTTTTAACCTTAGTGCACTGACCTCAATATGCTGGCCCCTAGAGAAGCTGAGGTCTCTGACGCCTCGCTTCCCTACAACCACACAGGTTATGGGAACACCTTTACCTGTTTTTTTTTAACCTTAGTGCACTGACCTCAATATGCTGGCCCCTAGAGAAGCTGAGGTCTCTGATGCCTCGCTCCCCAATGACCACACAGGTTATGGGGGAAAACCTTGACCGGTTTTTTTTAACCTTAGTGCACTGACCTCCTCAAAATATCATACAAAGAACACAAGACCAATAACTTTGTGAAAGAAGAAATCAAAAAGCGTGTGGGCCCCCAAGAGCCTTTGCTCTCCCCCATAAAGAGGAGAAAGCTGATGTGGTTTGGTCACACCACAAAGACACAACACCCTAGCAAAAACCATCTTGCAAGGAACAGTCGAGGGCAAGAGAAGAAGAGGCCGCCAAAAGAAATCATGGGTTGACAACATCAAAGACTGGACCGCCCAACCCCTGCAACACCTCCTACTAGCCACACAGGATCGTGAAGCATGGAATAAGATCTCTGTTGCGTCTTCTCTCATGTCCCCCCTACGTCCTTTGGGACACGGGACTGAGTGAGCGAGTGAGTGAGCACTGACCTGTTAGGCGCCAGCCCTGCCTTGTCCAGCTGTTCTGCCTGTTCCCTGGTGCGCGGGTATCCAGACAGCACCCAGCCCCGCGTCTGGCAGTCCAGCTGACACAGCCGCTCCTTCAGGATGTTCAGCACGATGCCGTCTGGCACTGGTGAGACACATACAGCATCAAGGTGTGAACATGTTGACTTTGACATAGTGAAAAGTAAGTAAGGATATTTTGTGTGCCTAATCTCTCTTAGAAAAAATCTAAGCACTTACAGAGACATAAGAATTATACAGAACATCTTGCGCACACGTTAAATCCTGTTCCGCTTTTCGTAAGAGTAGGCCATCATGTGCCAGTGGGAACGGATGACATTTACAAAACTGCATACACCCAGGGACTGGATGTAAAAAAGCATATGATTGCTTATTCCATTATCCTCAAAATGATAATAATAAAAAAATTAAATAAATACTACTTAACAAAAAGACAAATGCATATTTTGTTTATTAATTCATTCTTTTATTTCGAGGATAATGGAGTAAGCATTTAAATACTTTTGTTTTATATCCAGTCCCTGTGTGTGTGCAGTTTTGTAAAGTTTGCCATCTGTTCCCACCGGCACACAGTGGCCTACTCTTTCAAAAAGTGAAACAGGATTTGATATGTGCGCAAGATGGTCTGCATGCGTTTCCACTTGGGACTCAGTTTGTAATCTCATCCGAAAGACTTTTGGGGGGACTGGAGTCTGATGGTGTGCATGCTATGTTTTGGAATGGTATACATAGGTGACTGATAAAGAGAATGTTCAACTTAAAACAAATCAACAAATGGTGGTTCAAATTAGTTCAAGTAAATATGTAGGAGACCTTTTAAATAATCTGGCCAAATTCTAAATAGCAAGCCACAAGGCAGTAACATTAATCCCTGTGAAATGTGGGTAAAAACAGTCATGTACACAAAATCTCAGCAGTGGTGAACCTCAGAGCTCTAGGCAAGGAAAAAGAAAAGGTCAATAACAGGACACCGTTAACTTTGGAGTCATTCTAGTCTGTTGGATAAGACAATATCATGGCCTCATGCAAGAAACATGCACAGGTAACCATGCCTGTATGGAAAATCTCATAGCACCCTCTCCAAGAAAAGATGCCATCCATTGCCCACCATCAGGAACAGATGGCAACATAAAACTCAGGCACACTGATGCCAGGAGTAACATTCCCAGCATCAACAAGCCACAACCTCAACAGTGGGAAAACAATGGTGAATGCAAGCATCTCATAGACTGTGAACTCTTAGGGGGTTGGGACAGCCTGGTGGTCAGAGTGATGCCCTCGTGATCTGCTGACCCATGTTCGAATCTCATTTAAGAGGATTTCTCCTCTGGAGTCAACATCAGTGCCGACTCCACTCCCCCCAAAAGTCCTTTGAATGATGACTTTAAACTGAGGTCCCGTGTGTGAACGCATGCAGAACATCTCGTGCACATGTTAAAACCCATTCCACTTTTCAGAAGAGAAGGCTATCATGCGCAAGTGGGAACAGATGACAAAACTGGCAAAACTGCATGCACACAGGGACTGGATGTAACAAAGCACACGAATGCTTATCCCATTATCCTAAAGGAAAAAAAAAAAAAAGAACAACAAAAAAAGAAGAAATAACCAAACTGAACAGTTCTGGACCAAGACCAGAAGCGATGGATGCTTTGTCAGCTGTCAATCATCAGTGAGACAAGCTTCCACAACCTCAAAAGTGAAGAACAGGTCACCGTTCTAACACTCTGCACTGCACGGCCTGCAGGAAGCCAGCTGTTTAGTTGCCAACCTCTGCCCATTCGGGAACCCAAAACATCTGGCGGAGTGGCCTGACTGCCTGCTGTAATCTCACCCCTCTGCTGCTGACCACTGTGCTGCACTGTCAGCCGTGAATTACACTAGCTGCAGTTTTATCTCTTTTGTGTCTTTCTCTGTATAGCCATTTCATTTTTATTAAAACTAACGGAAAGTGCTTGCTTTTACGTTTCCAATGAGTATAAACACTATATGGGGGAGAATTGAATTAATCTGTCAGTTATTACAGTTTATTTTTCATGCCATGCAATAAAATAATATACCACATTCATGCATTGACAAAAAAAAAAAACTTCAACTTCCCAACACGCTGTGTGCTGAATGGCAGTTTTCTAAACATTCATCCTTCGCACATGACACCAGCAATGTAACCACTACTTGAATGACTCACCACCACCAGTTGGATTTTTCAAACCTGCCAGCCACAGAAAGGGGGGGGTGGGGGGGGAGGAGGGGCACATCAGTAGGCTAGGCCTACTCCACTGCTTGGATGAATAAATGGGTAAAATAAACTCCAAGGAATGTACACACACACACACACACACACACACACACACACACACACACACACACACACACACACACACACACACACTACAGCCACATGCCTTGCTCTTAGCACTAGGATAGCCCAAGTCAACTCTTCCACTAGGCCTAGCTACACAATCATAATAGTGGTAATTATGTAGAGTGAACTTACAACCATTTATATGTTTATGTAGTGTCCATTTCTTTTAAAAGATTTTCTTTTAGGGCACTGCTTAGTTTTGGCTTGGTGTTGGGCTGTTTTTCTTTTTGTTTCTGCTGTTTTGATTTTTTTTCCTGTTTGGTTTAGACGTTTACAGTAGAGGGGAGGATAAAGTTAGTTGTTCATTCACATACAAAGCGAACTGAACAGTCTGATTCTGTTATTGTAGTGTCATAGCGTGTCCACACCTCCCTGCTCTTTTCTTTGGCACATATCCCTTGTGTTCTTTCAGATGGAGAAGAAACCTGCTTGAGTGTATAATCTCAAGAGCAGCATTTGTCACAAAAAGTAGATGAAAAAAAAAGAAATATGTCTCAGTATTGATAAATATTATTTTTAACAAAATCTTAAATCTGATGTATTATTTCTGCACAGTTTTGCTGTTTCCAGTATTGTGCTTTCCTCAATCTTTCGTCGCTAGTTCTGCACTGTGCTTTCACTCTCTCAAAATAAAGCATTTCAAGTGTTCTTTGGCATCCTACACTTTCATATTTGCACAAATTATCAAGACATCTAGTAGTCTACAACTCATAGGCCTTGCTAAACTTAAGCCAAATTCTGAACACTGAACCAAACACACCGCACGCACGCACGCACGCACGCACGCACGCACCACACACACACACACACACACACACTCTCTCTCTCTCTCTCTCTCTCTCTGATAGCCTAGTGGTCAGAACATTGCGCTGGCAATTTGATGACCCGGGTTTGAGTCCGGTCGAGGAGATTTTTCTCCTGGAGTTAACATCAGTGCTGACTCCAATCTCCCCAAAAGTCCTTCGGATGAGACTTTAAACCGAGGCCCCATGAGCGAACACACGCAGAACATCTTGCGCACACGTTAAATCCTGTTCCGCTTTTCGTAAGAGTAGGCCATCGTGTGCCGGTGGGAACAGATGACATTTACAAAACTGCATACACACGGGGACTGGACATAAAAAAAGCACAAGAGTGCTTATTCCATTATCCTCAATATAAAAGAATAAATAAATAGATAAGATGCATGCTATACAGCAACACGCAAACCAAACTGAGCTGCCCACAAGAGGAGGCCAGAAAGGACTTGTTCTCAGACACGTGGGGGGTGGTGTAGAAGGAACGAGAGAAGAGAAGAGAAGAGAAGAGGAGAAGAAGAAGAGAGAAGAAGAAGACTTACTCATCATGTCTTTCTCCACGTAAGGCTTGGCAGCCAAACCAGCCTTGGTCTCCTGTGTTATGGCTTGCTTGATCAGCTGCCCACAGGACACTGAAACCACAGGTATAATAGTGATGTGTACATGTATGTATTGTTGTTGTAGTTGTTGTAGTTCAATTTTAAAGTCTATTCACACTTGGTGATATTAGACTAAACAAACAAACAAACAAACAAAAAACCTACCATAAAAATATTCACAGAAGACCTGGAAATAATCCTAGCAACATCAGTAATCAACGGTTTTCTCAAAACTATGTTCAATGGTTCCCTTTGAATTTTAACGCACATGTACATGTATGTATGTGTTCACTTGAATGCACACACATGCATGCACACACATGCATGCACACACTCACGCACACTCACACACACACACACACACACACACACACACACACACACACACACACACACACACAGAACATCTTGTGCACACATTAAATCCTGTTCCGCTTTCCGTAAGAGTAGGCCATCGTGTGCCGGTGGGAACAGATGACACTTCCAAAACTGCATACACACGGGGACTGGATGTAAAAAAGCACGAGAGTGCTTATCCCATTATCCTCAATATAAAAGAAAAAACCAAACCAAATCAAATCAAATCAAATCAAATCTCTCTCTCTCTCTCTCTCTCTCTCTCTCTCTCTCTCTCTCTCTCCCCCCCCCCTCCTCTTCCCTCCCCCCCCTCTCTCTCTCTCTCCCCCCCCCTCCCCCCCCCTCTCTCTCTCCCTCCCCCTCTCTCTCTCCCCATCCCCTCCCCCCTCCCCTCTCTCTCCCTCTCCCCCCCTCCTCTCTCCCTCCCCCCGCTCTCTACCTTTAACCAGGTTGTACTTGTTGGCCAGCAGAGAGGCTTGAACCCCCTTCCCGCTGCCCGTGGGGCCCAGCAGCACGATGCGAGGAGCCAGGGGGGCGTAGGAGCGCGGCTGACTCTGCAGAAAGGCGAACGCTGCAACACACACACACCACAAACTTGCTGGATATCTCGATATTATCCTCGATATAAAAGAATAAATTTTTTTAAAAACACACACACATACACACACATGCACGTAGACTTAAAAACACAGACACATGCGTGTAGGAGCGAGGCTGACTCTGCAGAAAGGAAAACGCTGCAACACACACCACAAACTTTCTGGTCAGTAACCACTCGCGTCTTCTCTATGACAATTGACAGTGAATGGCTGTTTACTAGCACTTTTGTATGTTTTTTACCCCTTCAGAAGGGGCTGTGACCTATCTGAATAAATCGTCTGAAGTCTGAAGTCTATGCGCTTTTACCACATTTTTGTGAGTCGTATTTTAACTTGCTACTAACATCCCCCCCCCCCCCCCCCCCCCCCCCCCCCCCCCCCCCCCCCCCCCCCTTTTTTTTTTAAATTCTTTTCCCTACCGGTAACTCACTATAGGGTACGCTGCACACACACACAAGCTTTGGGTCAGTAAACACTCACATCTTCTCTGTGCTTTTACCAAAGTTTTGTGAGTTATGTTAGCTTGTTACTAACTGTCCCCTCTTTAAAAAAAAATGTTTATATTCTTTTCCCTACCGGTAACTCGCCATAGGGTATGCTACACACAACCACAAAGCTTTTGGTCAGTAACACTCGCGTCTTCTCTGCACTTTTCCTTCTCTGCAAGTTTTTGTGAGCCATTTTAACTTGTTACTAACCCCCTCCCTCCCCCCCCCCCCCCCCCCCCCCCCCACTCTTTTAAAATAAAAATAAAAAATCTTTTCCCTACCTGTAACTTGCTATAAAAATCGACCTCCGGCGCAACGCCACTCATGATGTAGTGGAGCGTCACAAATTTTTTAAATCATGAAAAACTGGCTCTGAATCCTTTCAACACAATCCTCTCTTTTAAAAAAAAAAAAAAAAAAATTATTCAAAAAAAACTTTTTGGGGATTAAAATTTTTTTTTTTTTCCACCATCCTCTCTCTCTCTCTCTCTCACCCTGGGAAAAGACGTCGGCTTTGGGCTGGTCGGCGTTGATGACCTTGAGCGAGGAGGCGTAGCAGCGGGCGATGGCGTCGCTATGGCGATGGTACTCCACCAGCTTCTCCACCATCTCCCCCTCCGTCTGCCCCACCCCCTCCTCCAGGCGGCCCTGCACCTCCGCACTGCCCGGCCAGTCAAAGGTCGTGTGGTACACGTCTGGACACACAGGTGGGAAGGTAGGTAGGTTAGGTAGGTAGGTGGGAAGGTGTGTGGGTGGGTGGGTAGGTAGGTAGGGGGTGGTTGAGCAAGTAGGTGGGTAGGTGGGTAGGTAGGTGGGTAGGTAGGTGGGTAGGTAGGTAGGTAGGTAGGTAGGTGAGGTAGGTGGGTAGGTAGGTAGGTAGGTAGGTAGGTGAGGTAGGTGGGTAGGTAGGTAGGTTGGTAGGTAGGTTAGGTAGGTGGGTAGGTAGGTAGGTTAGGTAGGTGGGTAGGTAGGTAGGTAGGTAGGTAGGTAGGTAGGTAGGTAGGTTAGGTAGGTGGGTAGGTAGGTAGGTAGGTAGGTAGGTAGGTAGGTAGGTAGGTAGGTAGGTAGGTAGGTAGGTAGGAAGGTTAGGTAGGTGGGTAGGTAGGTAGGTTGGTAGGTAGGTGGGTGGGTGAGTAGGTAGGTAGGTAGGTAGGTAGGTAGGTAGGTAGGTAGGTAGGTAGGTAGTAGGTAGGTTAGGTAGGTGGGTAGGTAGGTAGGTAGGTAGGTAGGCAGGTAGGTAGGTAGGGTAGGTTAGGTAGGTGGGTAAGTAGGTAGGTTGGTAGGTAGGTGGGTGGGTGGGTGGGTAGGTAGGTAAGTAGGTAGGTTAAAGTTTAAGTTAAAGTCTGTCCCGAGCCTAAGGCTCATCAGGCCGGTGCTTATCCCGGTTTCTGTGGCGTTAAGCGACTGAGAGTCATAGACTCCCCCCTGGATAGGACGCCAGTCTATCGCAGGGTTAACCCCCAACACAAGGTTGGTACCCCTTTTACACCTGGGTGGGGTGAGAAAATAGCCGTAAAGTGCCTTTTCCAAGGGCACAATGCCATAGCCGAAAGCTGGGATCGAACCCGCAACCTTTAGATTACGAGTCCAACGCCCTAACCACTAGACTACAGCGGCGGCTACGTCTGAACATAGTCAGACATTACAGGTAGGAAGGTAGGTAGGTAGGTATGGCATCATGAGGCTGGGTTGGGTTGAGTTGATTTGGGTCAGGTGAGGTTGATGTAGGTTGGGTTGGTGTGGGTTAGGTTGTGTTGTGTTGGGTTGTGTTGGGTTGGGTTGGGTTGGTGTGGGTTAGGTTGGTGTGGGTTAGGTTGTGTTGTGTTGGGTTGTGTTAGGTTGGGTTGGTGTGGGTTAGGTTGGGTGGGTTGGGTTGGTGTGGGTTGGGTTGGTGTGGGTTGGGTTGGTGTGGGTTGGGTTGGTGTGGGTTGGGTTGGTGTGGGTTGGGTTGGTGTGGGTTGTTGGGTTGGTGTGGGTTGTGTTGGGTTGGTGTGAGTTGGGTTGGTGTGGGTTGGTCTGGGCTGGGTTAGGGAGGGTTGGGTTGGTCTGGGTTGGGCTGATGCATACATATGTGTGCTTTTTATTTTTATTTTATTTATTTCCAGATGGTACATCTGGTGTGCGTGCGTGTGTGCGTGCGTGTTTGCGTGCGTGCGTGCATACCTACCTACCTACCTACCTACCTACACACACACACACACACACACACACACACACACATGCACACACATTCACACACACACATTCACACACACACACACACTCACACACACACACACACACACACACACATACACACACACACACACACACACACACACACACACACATTCATATTCACACACACACACACACTCACACACACAACACACACACACACACACACACACACACACACACACACACACACACACACACACACACACACACACAACACAACACAAAACCACACACACATGCAAATGCGTGTCTGCGTGTGCACATGCTTCCATGTGTGCGCATGTTTCTTTAGATCATACCTCCAGTTTTGGGGTCCACTCTTTTGCCGGCAGCCCTCTCTATCAGCACGGTGTCTGGAGCATCCAGGACCACTGAAACACCAGGCACCACACACATCTATATCTCATGGCTTAACTCATTCAGCACTAAACAGGCATCTCACAGTTTAATTCATCACACACACACACACACACACACACACACACACACACACACACACACACACACACACACGCGCGCGCGCGCACACGCGCACACACAAACACACACACACACACACACACACACACACACACACACACACACACACACACACACACACACACACACGTGTGCGCACACACACTCTCTCTCTCTCTCTCTCTCTCTCTTTCTCTCTCTCTCTCTCTCTCTTTCTCTCTCTCTCTCTCTCTCTCTCTCTCTCTCTCTCTCTCACTCTCTCTCTCCTCTCTCTTTCTATCTATCTATCTATCTATGTATCTCTCTCTTTTCTTTTTTTTTAGGGGAGGGGGGGCTGCTATTCCCTAATCAGGGCAAGGGCCGGATGAAAAAAAAAATGTGCATGCTTACTCTGTTACCCTTGAAAAATAAAGATTATTCATTCATTCATTCTCTCTCACTGACCACAGTGTTTGGGGTAGATGCCTAACTCTTGCAGGGCCAGTGCCTGTTGTCTTGTCTCCCTCCCTCTCTCTCTCTCCCCCCCACTCTCCCCCCATCTCTCTCTCCCTCCCTCTCTTTCTGTCTCTCTGTCTCCCTCTCTCTCTCTCTCTCTCTGTCTCACTGACCACAGTGTTTGGGGTAGATGCCTAACTCCTGCAGGGCCAGTGCCTGTTGTCCTCTCTCTCTCCTCTCTCTCTCTCTCTCTCTCTCTCTCTCTCTCTCTCTCTCCCTCCCTCCCTCCCTCCCTCACCCCCTCTCTCTCTCTCCTTTTTCTCTCTGTCTCTCTGTCTCCCTCTCTCCTTCTCTCTCACTGACGAGTAGGCCATCGTGTGCCGGGTGGGAACAGGTAACAATATTGACATAACTGCATGCACACGGGGACTGGATGGAAGAAAAGCACATGAGTGCTTAATCCATTATCCTCGATATAAATAAATAAAATTAAAAAAAAAACAACTGACCACAGTGTTTGGGGTAGATGCCCAGCTCCTGCAGGGCCAGTGCCTGTTGCCGTGTCTGGGGGAAGCCCTCCATGATCCAGCCCTTCTTCACACAGTCGTACATCTTCATGCGGTCCTTCAGCACTGACACCCACATCTCCGTCGGCACCGCCTGCAACAACAACAGCAGCCGTTTTGAGGGGGTTAATTGTCATGATGATGATTGATGATTGATGATGATGATGATGATGATGATGATGATGATGATGATGATGATGATGGTGATGATAATATTTTGTTTAAAAAAAAGAAGAAGGATGATGTTGACGATGAAGATGATGATGGGGGTGATGGTGATGAAGATGGCGACAACGACAACACTGATGATGATGATGATGATGATGATGATGATGATGATGGTAACAACAACAGCAGCAATAATAATAGTGATAATGATAGTAATGATAATAGTAAAAAATAATAGTAGTAGTAGTAGTAATAATAATAATAATAATAATGATGATGATGATGATGATGATGATGATGATAACAATAACAACAATGATGATAATAATAATAATAATAATAATAATAATAATAATAATAATAATAATAATAACAACAACAACAACAACAACAACAACAAGAATAATAATACAACACCCCCCCCTCCCCCCCCCCCACTACCCTCCCCCCCCCCCCCCCACAACACACACTCACCGCCTTCTTGGCCATCAGCGCCTCGATCTTGTCCCTGAGTTTGAGGTCAGCCTCCTGCACCAGGTTATCGGGGGTCAGGTGAGTGCAGCGCAGCTTGGTGGCCACCATCTTGCTGATGCTGCGCTTCCCTGCCGCTGGGGGTCCCAGGATCATCACCTGAGGCACTGGGGACCCAGAAACAGATGATGAGATTTACAAAAACTGCATACACATGGGGACTGGTTGTAAAAAAAAAAAGTCCAAGAGTGCTTATTCCATTATCCTCGATATAAAATAATAATGATAATAATAATTATTATTATTTAATAATAATGATAATGATAATGATAATAATAATAATGATGATGATGATGATGATGATGATGATGATGAGAAGAAGAAGAAGAAGAAGAAGAAGAAGAAGAAGAAGAAGAAGAAGAAGAAAAAAGAAGAAGAAGAAGAAGAAGAAGAACAACAACAACAACAACAACAATACTAACAACAATAATAATAACATTACTATTATTATCATTATTATCATTATTATTATCATCATCATCATCATCATCATCATTATTATTATCATTATCATTATTATTAAATATTGTCATATGTTCCCACCAGCACACAATGGCCTACTCTTACGAAAAGCGGAACAGGATTTAACGTGTGCGCAAGATGTTCTGCGTGCGTTCACACACGGGGCCTTGGTTTACAGTCTCATCCGAAAGACTTTTGGGGGAAGTGGAGTCAGCACTGATATTAACTCCAGGGGAAAAATCCCCTCGAACGGGAGTCAAACTCGGGTCGTCAAATTGCAAGCGCAATGTTCTGACCACTATGCTATCCCATCCCCCATGCGGGAAATAAGGAATAGCCAGAAATATGGGATAGCCAATATGGTCAGAGTGATGTGCTCATGATCTGCTGACATGGGCTTGAATCTCGTTTAGAGGATTTTTTCTCTCTGGAGTTAACGTCAGTGTTGATTCCACTCCCCCTCAAAAGTCCTTCAGATGAGACTATAAACTGAGGTCCTGTGTGTGTGAATGCACGCAAAACATCTTGCACACACATTAAAGCCCATTATGCTTTTCCGAGGAGTAGACCATTGTGTGCCTGTGGGAACAGATGACAAAATGTACAATACTACGTAATTTCGGGACTGTACGTAAAAAAGCTTATTCCATTATCGTCCCCCAAAAACAAAACATCAATTAACTCACTTCCTGCTAGCCTTTAAAAAAAAAATTTTTTACTATACATATCTCTGTATACTGACCATTTGCATTGATTCATATAAAAAATTAATAACTAAAAAGACAGTCAACACAAGCACATGAAATTTTCTGGGTTAATTGTTGACAAGTGGGTTGAGGACTGGATGTAAAAAAGCACAAGACTGCTTATTCCATTATCCTCAATATAAAAGAATAAAATAAAATAAAAATAAACATACCGTCCAGTGTGTCTCTGTTCAGAAGATCAATCAGGAAAGCACAGGGTCCTCTGGGCGATTGATGATCAGCTGTTCAATCAGTTGCTGCACACCAATGTCATCCACAAGGTACTCCACTTAAAAATCATGGATAAATAAGTAACAGAAACAACCAGAAACAAAACAACTCAGGAAAATCGAAGAAACAACAGTGAAACAACAACATTGTGCACACCATGTATCACAGACAAACAGACAACAACAGAACAGACAGACAGACAGACAGACAACACACACACACACACACACACACACACACACACAACACACACACACACACACAACACACACACACCAATGTACACAACACACACACACACACAACACACAACAACACACACACACACACACACACACACACACACACACACAACTGCCTTTATGCTGGCAAAGGGATCAGTGCCAGTTTGAAACAATGATTCTTTGAGCTTTGACCCCAGACTAACATATGTTCAGAGTGCATACTTGGTACTTATGTCATCCCTGTGTATCATCCCTACCAGTCATACTTCGAATTTCAGGTCTCACCCCCACTCCTGTCTCTTTCTCTGTCACACACACACACACACACCACACACACACACACACACACACACACACACACACACACACACACACAGAGGACACGCACACACAGAGTACAGAGACAGAGACAGAGACAGAGAGAGAGAGAGAGAGAGAGAGAGGAGAGAGAGAGAGAGAGAGAGAACATGATGATGTGCAGTGTTTCTATTCGTTCCCAGAACACGAGAACACAATGAAATAGTTGCACGTACCTTGTACATATCGAAAAGTCCATGTTTTTCTGCATACATGGCAAATTCTGGAGGAATAAGCAACGGGCGTTTGGTCTGATCCATTTTGAAGACGGTCGGCTTCGTTCTTTCTTTCTTTCTCCTTGTTGACTGAGGTTGCTACGAAGCCTGCAAGCCAATTGTTAACTTTTTTACAATTGGCTCACACCAGTCGCCGATGTCATGTTTTCGTTGATTGGACAGTTTTCTTCCGAACAGGGAAGCAACTCCCCCTTGTGTAGGCCTATCACATCCGGTATTCACCTGACAAGATGGCAGCGATAACCTTAGCTCAGTACGGCACAGGTGCTTTGGTGACCACAGCTTTGCATCCACTGGGTTATGCAAAGGTTCTCATTCAAGCTGGGTATGAACCTTTGCCGCCCACTCCGTGTGTTTCTCTTTTTGGTAGAGAATCGCTTGTCTATCCAAATGTCTTGCAGTATATTTCTCATATCAAGAAGGTGGACGGCTTCACCGGCCTCTACCGGGGTTTGTTTCCCCGTGTACTTTCTGGGACTTTGGGGAATTTCGTACAGAGCAGTGTTGCGGAAAAAATCAAAACCGCCATTCCTAATCTGCAGCAGGAGCAGTCAAACGGAGGTGAGGACGAAAACGAACTGACTGTGTTTCTGAGAAATTTCTGCATCGAGACATCGCAGGAAACCGTGGCACGATGCTGCGGAATCGTGGCCAGTCACCCACTGCAGGTCATCACCGTGCGCTGCATGTTGCAGTTTGTCGGCAGAGAAACGGCGTACGACTCCTTGTTTTCATCCATACGCGAAGTGTACGAAAATGATGGAATTCTGGGCTTTTTCTCTTGGTCTGGTGCCTCGACTTGTAGGCGAGATCCTGATGGTGTGGATTACCAACTTTCTGGCCAGGCTGCTGAACCGGTACCTGGTGGAAGAGAAGGACATGAAGTCTTACACTGCTGCAGCCTGTGGGTTGGTGGTGTCGCACTTCACCTACCCCTTCACACTCATCAGCAACATCATGGCTGTCAATGGATCAGGGCTTGTGGCTGCCAGCCCTCCACGGATGCCTCGCTATGAAAACTGGATGGATTGCTTCATCGACCTGCAAAACAAGGGTCAGCTGAAGCGGGGAGCCAGCATGTTCTGGCGTTATTACTCTGGACCTGTCATTTACAGAGATGGAAAGCTCATGGCTTCTCCCAGGCCATTTGGAATGTAAAATTGACAAATAGAAATCATATTTTGTATAAACATTGTTTTCACAGAACTTTACTGAGTTACATCTGTCTAGAAATCGTATGATATCAAGTGATAACTAAGCTAACTGGCTGTAACTTTGGGTACTGTGAACATTCTTTTAAAGAAGATTTTGAAAAATATATAATTCATATTCATGCCAACATTATAAAACTTTTAGTCTTGTAATCTGACTCTAGTTGAATGTTGTTGAGACTATTATTCTAGTTAGAGTAATTTTTGAATTGTTGATTACCTGTCCTTCCAAATGAAATACCATGCAAGTCTTCATTCTGTTTGGGTTATGTGAATTTTGAAAAGTTTGTTGTGAATAAATTTGATAATGATTGTAATACTTCATTAGTTCATACTTTATGATCATGATTAACACAATAACAGTGTCATCTTTCACCCCACCCTATCCCTGTTTTCCTTTAGTTGGTAATATTGGAACCCTCAGTAGTTGGTATTGATTTAATAATGTTTTTAGTCACTCATTGTCACTGTATACTGTGTGTAGTGTGTCAACTATGAGGCTGATGAACAGTAATTGTTATTTGATCAACACGACAACAGAGTCAAGACCTGTCATTTTTTTTCTGTGTTAATTGTTATGTAGATAAAATGAATTCATATTGCTAAAGACGTAAAGTTCAGTATCACCTGTCATAAAAAAAAGTGAGAAACTGACTTATTCATTGAGTTATTCAGAGAACGCTCTTGATATTTTGTAATATTTTTAGTGTTTTTTTCCCCCCTGTAAATATATTGAATCATTGGAGTGTTGCTAGGGTGCATATGTTGGGTGTTAATGTTATTGATTGTGTTTGTTCTGTGCTCAAAATAAAACATTTTGTGAAGTAAAGTACATTTTGTGAAGTGAAGCGCTTTAGATTATCACAACAGTGCTCTCCAGTGCAGTAACAAGTAATGCAAGAAAAGTGTTAGATAGAAAATGTCGAGTGACTGAAAATTAGAACAAAGCCTTGTAATTTGTATCCTTTTTTTTTTTTAAAAGGGGTGGGGGGGGGGGGGAGGGAGGTATCGGTAATAAAGTTATTAACTTATTTTTGGTAAAATGTTGACATTTGATAGCTTAGTCAATGTATAGTGAACTAATTGTTAAAAAAAAATTTAAAAAAATAAAATGAGGATCATGAATTTTGCTTTGCAAATTGGCTAAAGATTCATTATAAATATAATATTACTAATTAATTATCAGTGAACAGAAGTGTGTAATTAAATGTTCTGCTTTAGCACCCCCCCCCCCCCCCAAAAAAAAAAAAAAAAAAAAAAGGGCTTTCATTCAGCACCTTTATGCAAAAGGCAATGATTATGAACTACATTATTTCAAGTAGTTAAGTAGATAACACATTATATCCATGCATCATTTTGTAATTCTACATGGACTCATCATACCCAGAATATTGAATATTGCACTTTCATAATCATGATCATAAAGATTAAATCAGTTTTTTGACTGGCAAGCTTTCACTCCAGTTAAAAAGAAAAAACCCACAAAAAAACAAAACCCTACAAAATCACAAAAAATTTAAGATGGTTATTAATATGATTATCAGGAGGACTTGTTTTCAATAGATGTTTATTGTTGGTTGTTTTGAAAGTGATGTTGACAATTTATGTAGGTTGTGTTAAGTCACACTTTGTTCATAATGATTTCCATACGCAGTTTACTTTTAAGTGTAGTATTGTTATGTTTTTGTGTGTTAGATGTATATGATTTTTGTGTATCGGACATTATATTTTGTTATGTAATTTTAACTAAAAAGGTTTGTGCTATCCCTGTGCTGCGCTAAAAGTATCCATTATTATTGTTGTGCTTAAAAAGGGATCCATTATTGTTCACTAATTCAGTAGTTGTAATTATTATATATAGCTGATAATATATTATTGTTATAATTATTATTTTTGTTGTTGTTGTTATTGTTGTCATCATTAGATATTGTAGGACTACTAGTAGAAGTAGTTTGTGGGTGGAAAGTTACAACTTTTGAGTTTGGTTTTTAAAAATCAGTTGTATAAGCTGTTTACTAGTGTTTAGTATGTACATCATGTATTTTGTTTCTCTTTTTATCGTTTTTTTTTCTATCTTATTTTTTTCTTTCGTATTTTTTTCTTTGTAAGATTTTATTTTTTGTACAAAAATTTAATTGAAGTTTTAAAATATTTTTTTTAAAATCTGATTTGGAAATAATTCAGTACCCAGTGAAGACAAAGAGTTATAAATACAAAGACCTGAATATGGCACATTCTCATCCTTTTTTTTTATATAATTTCTTTGGAGCTCTTATTTTGTGACTATAAAAAAAAGCATACTGATTTTTGTTTTTAATTATTAGTAATAATAAATGCTGTGTTACTAGTTTTTGTATATGAGATTATGACACAGGAGTACTAATATAAAATGTTAGTCTGAGTTTCATTGTCAAATGCCAATGAAATGTTCAGAACAAATACCCCCTCTTGATCTCTCCTCTTACAGAGAAAAAGGTTATACTTATGTGTATAACAATAACATTGAAAAACAATAGTTGAAAACACTTGTGACAACATCATTGGTGTTGTAATTATTAGTTTAATTTTGTCATCATTGATTTTTTTTTTTAAAGCAACAGCAACATAGGTCACACACACATACACATGATGGCTCACTTACATGCATGCATGTATAAACAATGACATGTTAACATATATTCATACCCACTGAGATACATATTATGATAGAAGTAACAAAATAGTAATTCTCCTTAAACACACACACACACACAACACACACACACACACACACACACACACACACACACACACACACACACACACAAACCAAAACCACACAAATCTCTTTAGTTGTAAATGAGATCACTCAGAATGATACGTGGGGCAGAAGAAAGACAAAATAAAGCAAATGCGGACAAACTTACAAAAAAAATAAACCAAAATAGGAAGGGCATATGAGCTATAACAAGTTCTGTAGGTTGTGTTAATGTGAAATGATTTTTTTCAAATGTATCTTCTTTTTTTTTTTTTTAAATGTGACAATTTTTTCCCCTCTGTAGTACCACATGTGTGACAAGTATGCCCTTAATCTTTGTGATGATAGATTAATTGAAATATTGGTAGGCTTAAAATTGGTAAATGTGTGGCTTTGTTGGACTCTTCCAATGGGGGATTACAGAGGGCATTGCTAATGCTGTGTAATTTTTTGGTTTGACATTCATTGGCCTGTGAGGTGGTTGGAAAATGTGAGTGAAAAATGACTCTTGATCAGTGTGTTGTCTGTGTTATATTGTTGTGATATTGACCCCATTATGCCATTGGTTATTTTACTGGTTGTTGTGATTGCCTGAGATAAACTTGGCATACGTAATGATTTTTTGTTTGTTTGTTTTTGCTCCTTTTCCATGTCTTCATGTACATCTGCATGTGTGGTGTGTGTGTGTGGTGTGTGTGAGTGTGTCACTGTGTGTGTTGTGTGTGTGTGTGTGTGTGTGTGTGTGTGTGTGTGTGTGTGTGTGATATAATATTACTTATCCCTAAATATAAGATAGTGATATATATACAAGCTTAAAAATGATTTCTTGCTTTGTTTTGGGTTGTTTCTTTTAAACAAAAAGGTTAGTACCATCAAATCTAATTTTTGTTCCTTCTGCCTAGAGCTGCTATTGCTGTCAGTGTGTTGTTAAGCAGATAGGTCTGTGCACAAGTACCAGCTTTGTGCTCTGGCCTAGGCTTAGAATTTAGCCAGGAATTAACAATTCTCTCAAGCTTCTGCCATTCTTTTCAGGCTCACTGCTTGAAGGTAGGGGCTTCCTCTGTTATGGTTTTATTTTGCTCCTCAAATATCAGAATCGGTTTGTTTTCAGACTGGAAGTAAAGGTTAAATAGCTTAATGTCCAATATATATATATATAGTTCGTCTTAGGCCACCCTTTGCTAAAGATTTCTGGGTGGCTGTTCGGAGTATTCCAGTCAGGAAGATTTGCTCTCTTATTTGCTATGTAGAGTCGGTGGTTGAGATAAATGATCAAGAACTGTGTTCTTTTTGGAGTTTGACAGAGTTAATTATTGGACAAGAGTTTACGATTTTCTGGTCAACACGTTACATTTTGACTTTGTGTGGTGATAGCCCTGTTATGGTCAGTTCTGGTCTCTGTTTGAAGGATAGGGCCAAATTGGGCTACATATCAGCACATGTACAGAAATTTCATGGGTCTGCTACTTTATACCCAGGCTTTAGTTATGGCAGAGAGAGAGTTAGAACTACAATAAAGGCGTGGACTGCTTTCAGCTTATTGTGTGAGGTTGTTCCGGTGCTTGTCTGTGTAATTAATGTGTGTAGAAGATTTATACTGAGAATAGTTGAGATTTAATGGAAGAGGACAATTGGGGGTGTTAGAAGCAGGAAAATATTTTCTGTGTCTTTTTTTTAAAATATGGAGATAGTGAAGTGTCGCTGTAGTGTTTCTAGTGTAGCATGACAGGAAGATGGATGTTATGAATTCTATGCTGGTAATGGGATAATTCCGTTGTGATTGACCTTGATAACGAACTTATGCAAATGCGTGAATTGTTTGTAATAAACTGTTATGTCCGGTCAATCATTGCTTTTATTTTCAATTCTGTTTCATGAAAGGGAGGGAGGTGTGAATGCTTTTTTCCTTTGAATAATAAAAGATGTCTGCATGAACATAATATTGAATTTGTGTGTTGAGTTCAGAAATGTTTTGCTGTTCACATCTCATCTTTGTATAATTTGTGCATGTGATTTCTGTATACTTAACAATTTCAGTTTTTTTATATATATTTTTTTTATAAAATGAAGATGGTATGACACTGTATAAAATCCAGAAATTGAATAGATCTTTTGTAAGAAAAAGCAGTAGATGAAGGTGGTAGGATGATCACTATTTCTTTTCTTTCAACCCCATTACACATTATCTACATGCTACTTTTTTCACTTCTCCGTTTTGCTCCCTACACTGTCACTTTCTCTTCAGGAGGTGTGACACAGACAAGTTGAACTTGGCAGAGCCCATCTCTTGTTAGGTTTCAGGATGCATGCTAGGTAATTATGTTCCATTCTACCATCACCCGTACTACCAGTGTTAGCTAGCTGCCCTGCATGTTGAAGATTGCCCTGTACAAAAGATGGCATGTTGTTGAGGTATGTTGAGCCCCCCACAAGATGCTTGGGAGGGGGGGGGGGGGTGAATTGGGATTGCACACAGCAGTGAATGAAGTTGGAACTGATGTTAACTCCTGAGGCTTCACTGTTTGTAAATATATATATATTTTTCATTGTTTTTTTTTTGTTGAGGATAATGGAATAAGAACTTGTGTGCTTTTTTTTTACATCCAGTCCCAGCGTGTATGCAGTTTTGTAAATTTTGTCATCCATTCCCACCAGCACACAATGGCCTTGTCTTCTGAAAAGCAGAACGGGTTTTAATGTGTGTGCAAGATGTTCTGCATGCATTTGCATATGGGACCTCAGTTTATAGTCTCATCTGAAGGACTTTTGGGGGGAGTAGAGTCAGCACAGGTGTTCACTCCAGAGAAAAAATCCTCTTGAACAAGACTTGAACTCTGGTCAGCAGATCATGAGTGCATCACTATTAAGTCTAACCACCAGGCTATCCTGTCCCCCAAATATTTGAAAGTATTAGGTGTAGTATTGGTTTCGAACCTGAAGTTGAAAGTTACTGGAGCCACTAAAACTGAATGAGATGACAGCCTTGATATGGCTTTCGTGTTCAGTGGGGCTATGAACTAAAAATTAAACAATGTGGTATGGTATGGTAACTCCTGGGGGAGGTGGGGGGGATTCTAAAACTTCAGTGGAGGCTTGGACTCAAACTTACAGATTACCTTCAGCCCACAATTTTGATCTAACCACTGTATTGTTTTGTGGCCCCGTTGTGACATGAACACTTGTGCATTATGATTATTACAAGTGATGTATGGACAGGAGAAATTGATGTTTCTGGACTTTACAATTTGTCAGTGAAGTAAAGAGAAAAGGCAGTCCCCATCATCTTCATCTGTAGCTGTTGAAAAAAGCTGCCTGACTAAGTTACCAAAGCTGAGATAGAACCAGCAGTATTATTAATTCATGATTGTTATTTGCAGCAGCTCTCATTCTTCCTCTGAATGTCTTGTCGGCAGTGATTCTGAATGTCAGGTATTTTATCATTTCTGCTGTCTGCAAGAAAACAAGCTACGATTTCATTTTTTTTTTCTAGATCAGTGATATTTCCTTGGTTTTCTGTTGTCATTACAAATGATTGAACTCCTTAAGCTATTCTGTAGTCATACTTGTAATAGTGGGATTGTTTAATCAGATCAATCTATCATCATAGATGCTTGTACAGATTTCCAGTTCCTTGGACCTGTGTGTGTGTGTGTGTGTGTGTGTGTGTGTGTGTGTGTGTGTGTGTTATCGTGATAAGCAGACTTATTTAATAAAGACTATACTTGACAATTCTGGTGAATTCATGTAAAGAGAGAGAGAGAGAACAAACAAGGTTGAAATCTTGAACAAAGGCAGTTTAACAAAGTAAGTAAAAACAGAATGCATAAGCAGAAAGAATGAAAGATCATCTATGCTTTCAAACTTTCTTCTGTTTTTCTCTTTGTGTTTTGCAGCCCTATCAGTGGTGATAGAAAGAAAGACATTGAGTTTGATAAACCCTTCCATTCATGGTGATCGCATGCTAATTTTTTTTTTTTTTACCAAAGCTTATGTGCACTTTAAAGGCTTCAAATATTTTTCTCATAGTGCCTACCTGTTTGTGTGCTTACCAGTGACCTAACATTTGGGGACTATTGCTTTGCCATGGCAAGTGACCTTCTACCATGAAATGAGTCAGGAGTCACCCATTTATTATCTTTTAAAAACATACAAGAAGCAAATGGATTCACAGTTGTGCAAAGATTCGGAATGGTAGACAAATAAGGTGAATAAATTTTAGGGTCTGAGAAATAAACTTGAAGATGCCGCAAAAAGATCTAATACAAGATGAAACATCTGATTGAAATTAAGCTGTCATCTCGTTTTAATGTTTGTTTGCTCTGTTTCAGTATCTTCTTAAACCTTTACAAAACAACAATAACAACAAAAAGAATATGAATCAACAGTTTATTATATATGGGAAATGGCCACCATAGCTTTGGTTATGACAAAAATATGACCAAAATCCTTTCCTGCAGAGTGTCATGGCCATTTTCCCCAGCTTTCAACACCATCATGGAATCTTATCAGTCTGTAAAACTAGGTGGAAACATAACAGATATCATGTCTGAATTGATAGTTTCTTGAACTGTCCGCTCTTTTCAGTAAAAGACTATGAAAAGCATAGTCTCAATAAGACAGCAATTTTTTTATATTCTGATATTTACATAGGTTACCTGTAATTCTTTACTTCATCTTTTTCATTTTGTTGTTTGTAATATTCCCTTTTCCCACCATTTCATTCCCACCTTACATGGGTTCAACTGATGAAAAAAGAAAGAAAATGCATCAAATTGTTAAACTTAAAAAGTGTGTAAATTTTAGTTTGCATGAACCTTCCAATATTGAGATACACAGTTAACAGACTGCATTTTTCAAATTCCATGGGGTATCTCCAACATGTTCTAGTTGACAGTTGTTTTTTTTAAAAATGAGGACATGTATCCCCCCCCCCAAAAAACAAAAAAAAACAAAACAAAAAAAAAACCCCAACCCCAAACCTTATATTTAGATCAAGCAGTATCAAGTTATTTCAAATTAATAGGATATATGTGGATGAAATACATTTTATTAGCTGCAGTTGCAGTCTCTGTAGACAAATCTTTTAACAAAACCAACCACCCCCCCCAAAACACACACAACAAACCCCAAAAAAACATTACCAAATTGAGGAATGTCAAAGAGGGATTAAAATGAAAAGTTAACAAGATAGTTTCCAGTTTCTTTTCGGGAAACTACTTAGTTTGGGGATAAATAATATGCTGAGAACTAAGAAGTGACATGGAACAAATTGTGACATCAGACTCATTTTGTGGTAGAGGGTCTGGGACTGGGTTGTTTGTGTAAGTTTTTTTGTTGCTTCTCAAGATTTTATTTTGAAAAGAAAAAAAGAGACATATTTTTAAAATTGCTGTGTATGTGCACCATCATAATTCATCTAGTGAGTGACATAGAAATTCATCACGCTTGCTTCCGTGTCATTTGCGATCAGATTTGGAGAACACTTGAAAACATAATGAATGAGGGTTATACCATAGCATAGCATTAAAAATGCAAATCAAATGTAAAATGAGCTTTACTTTCCTGCATTCATTCTTACTACTTGTGGGAAAATGTGACTTGGTGATCTTTCGTATACTTGCTAATAAAGCAATAAGGTCAGATGTATGGACACTTTGTGCTTTTGGGAGTGCATGTGTGTGCATTGATGCCGGTCAAGATGGATGGTGTGTGTTTTCTTGATCCACCGTGCACAACTTGTGTGTTTCTGTGATAACATTTCTCTCTTTCTTACCTTGTATCGCTTTGTAAAGTGATGTAACGATTTGTGCTGTTTTTGTTTTGCTTCCGTGGTTTCCAAGCACTTTAGATTTGCCTTTCTCCTGCCCCCCCCCCCCCCCCCCCCCCTTGCATGCACACACACACACACACACACACTGCATGTGTGCGCGCACACACACACACACACACAACACACACACACACACACACACACACAAGGACACAGGGGGGCAGGATAGCCTAGTGGTGAGAACATTGCGCTTGCAATTTGACGACCCGGATTCGATTCCCGTTCGAGATTTTTCTCATGGAGTTAACATCAGGCAAACTCCACTCTCCCCAAAATCCTTTGGATGAGACTATAAACCGAGGCCCTGTGTGTGAACGCACGCAGAACATCTAGCGCACACGTTAATTCCTGTTCCGCTTTCATAAGAGTAGGCCATTGTGTACCGTGGGAACACATGACAAAACTGACAAAACTGCATACACACGGGATGGAAGTAAAAAAGCACACGGTGCTTATTCCATTATCCTCGATATAAAAAAAAAAAAATAAATAAAAACACACACACACATGACACAAGGACACACACGCACACCACGCATGCACACTCACACATACATGTTTTGAATACCTATTTATACAAACATAACTTTTTTTTTTCATTGATAAATTATTCCATCACAGTATAAAACTGAAACTGCAGCGGCCAGAAATGAAATGTGATATGTATAAAAAACAACAACTGTAATACAACAGTAGCAACTATGCAATAGATCAGAATAATAATTTTTTTAAAAACCCAAACAAACATGATAGGTATTTCCCAGCAATAACAAAAAAAGTAAGGCAAAAAAATTTGCATTGATTTTCAAACATATGCAAATTATTGACCAATAATAACAACAAAAAGTACATGAATAGCAACTAGGCCAACAATCCCTGTAAACCATGATATGTTATTCTATCACCAGCCACAAGGACAGACACAGCAACATCAGTGACAACAGTGAAAGATTTGTTCACACAAAGCGGGCACCAGTTTTCAGAAGCATCACAGCTAAAATCGCAATCCATGGACTTCACCAAATTTTTTACATGAAATCATCATTAGATCGCAAATTATATTTTCTTCTGTTTTGGGGGGAGGGGGGGGGGGGGGGGGGTAGACAGACCTTCAAGAATTACGGGGTCTTTAACGTGCATATTTGATCTTCTGCATGTTTTGAATGTTCAAACAAACAAACCAAAGAAAAAATGTTTCTCAAAACAAGAAGCTGCTTACTGGCATTTCAAACTTCAAAACAATGTGCAGAATGTTGATGCTAATTAAACAGTCAGCCAGCGTTGGCAACTGGTATTAATGACACTTAGTGACTTACTCAGCATGCACATGTGATATGCGGTGATGGGCTCCGCCAGGCTGAAACCACCCAAGAGACAGTGCCTGAAAACTCTAGAGCAGCGCTCCAGTGGCACCCAGTCACTGCCTCTACTCTGATGCTATA
>CM060341.1:19145070-19162570 GCA_030674155.1 Stramonita haemastoma | reverse complement strand
CTATAAATAATCAGATTCATGTCTACATTTTTTGAATACACAATAATGTAAATCCACATTGAAAAGCAGAAGGAATATACTGACAAACTCCGCACTATTTACAATATTTGAAAGTTTTGACTTTCACATGACCAATATTTTGTTGTCACAGAATTCAACAGTAAGATATTTCGATTCTAAGGGTTGGATACGTTTCGTTTATTGATTGCAGTAGAAAGGACTATGTTAAAATTGCACTTGGTAAGGCTTTGATAACTAGGTTTCTGGACATTCGCGCACCTGTCAGCATCAGTCATGATTTTCAGCATCACTCACAATTTGCCATCTATCTCATAAAACAGTAAAACCAACCTAAAAATAGTTCTCATTTTCATTACCTTTTTTTTTTTTTTTAACACACCAAGCTCACACATGACTGCATGCTTGCGTGCGTGCGTGCGTCTACACACACACACACACACACACACACACACACACACACACACACACACACAAGAAAAAGAAAAAGGAAGACAACATCCATGCAGAAGCTTAATAAAAATTTTGCTATCAATGTTGATGTGCTCTCCTAAACTCAGTATTAAATACAACCTGAATGTTCTGTACAGAATAGCGACAAACTTACATGACTAGAAGTTTATTTTATTTTATTTTATTTACTTACCAGTCATACCCAACTGAATATTAACAGCTGGTAACCCCAGAATTCAGCCAGTCAAATCGGAATTTAGAGATAAAAAAAAGTTAGATTTCATACTGAATTGCTCCAAATTGTCTGCTTAGATTACTGTAAAGAGATGATGTCATTAATAATGGAGCTCTCTTATCTTCACTTTTCCAAAACGCGCTATGCGTATTACTTTATCACGTCATAAACCATAATGCTGTGGATCTATGATCATCATTCTAACAGTTTCAAGAAAAAAACAAACAAACAAAAAAACAAACAAAAAAACAGTTTCAAGAATATGAAACACCCATCATCATGAAAACTACTGTCACATTTGATAACCATGATTATGAATCTTAGGATAAATCTGGCCTTCCAGTCAACTGGCATGAACGCAAACACAAGTAGAATGATGAAACGCACACACACACACACACACACACACACTCCAAACACACACAAAATCATAAATACTGAAAGCGTTAATTACAATCCAGCAAAAAATGGTGGAAAATAACGGATGAAAAGAATATCACTGTCAGTGAGCATTTCTTCACTGATTATCTCTTGACGCCATTTTGAAATTGCCTGGATTTTTCTCCCTTGTCTGGCTGGGTTGTGGTTATTGCCACAAGATACTCAGTCATTCTGAAAGCTGTATGTAACCCGTACTAATCTATTCAATGCTACAGACTAAACAACAGTCACAAACAAAATTGCCTGGGTTTTTCTCCCTTGTCTGCTGGTTATGGTTATTGCCACAAGATACTCAGTCATTCTGAAAGCTGTATGTAACCGTACTGATCTATTCAATGCTACAGACTAAACAACAGTCACACTATTCTACAGAAATAGGGTATGGGGCGATAGCCTAGAGGCTAGAGCATTGAGCATGTGATCTGATGGTCCAGGATCCAGCTATCACCGAGGTATCAATAGCAATACCAATTCTTTATCATCTCTTTAGCAGAAGGGATTTTCCTTGGAGTTAACATCAGCACTGACTGCACTCCCCTGCAGTCCTTCAGATGAGACTATAAACCGAGGTCCCGCCTGTTAATTCAAGCAGGACAACTTACGGATACATTAAAACCTGTTCTGCCTTCCAGATGAGTAGACCATTGCATGCCAGTAAGAAAGGATGACAGATTTAAAAAAACAAAAAAAACATGCACGCTGGTGTCGTGTTCAGACATCATCCCTGAAGTTGGAATGAGGCTACCTTAACCCTCTTGCATTCAGATTCTCTGAACACAAACTGCCCCATGATTTCTCATTCCATCACGAAATCAGGTCAGGCACACATGCTGGCTGGCCTTTTCCTCCTTCTAAGTACATACCAGCAGCTATAATTACTTCCAGACACACAGCAACAAGCTTTGTTTCTCTAGCCTGATAGAGCTTTGACAAGTGGTAGCAA
Organism: Stramonita haemastoma; assembly: GCA_030674155.1. NCBI lineage: Eukaryota > Metazoa > Mollusca > Gastropoda > Neogastropoda > Muricidae > Stramonita > Stramonita haemastoma. The sequence goes on along the minus strand of CM060341.1, from coordinate 19,160,480 downwards.
TTAGTGATGGTCACAGCGTGATGGAAATCTACTGTGTGCAAATCCCCGGAAATCCCTTCTGGATTGAAGGGGGGCAATTGTTCAATCCTGGCAAATCCCGGTTCGGGACTAGGAGGGTTAACAGTGGGCAAAAAATGGTCTTACAAACAAATCCTCACCATTGGTGAACCTTGAACCTCTTGGCAAGGAATGACCAACCCCCCACCCCCATAACAAAAACCAACACAATAACAACCAAACCAACCAACCAACCAAACAAACAAAAACCACCCAAAAAACCCAGAACATCTAAAACTTCCGAAGAAATGGTCTCTTCAACAGAGTCTCTGTTAAATTCACCCTGAAGGCTGAGTTACAATATTCAACAAAGCTGAAAAACATCTGGATAACCTTTTTTCTTAAAGAATGGGTTTTTTTTCTTTTTTTTTCTGAACAGACAAATAAAATCCTCTACTGTATAAACCTTGAGGTACATACATTCATCATACATACATACATACATACATACATACATACATACATACATACATACACACATACATACATACATACATACATACATACATACATACATACATACATACATACATACATACATACATACATACATACACTTCATAGACAACATACTCAGACTTTTAAGTATAGAAAATCTACAAAATCAAGGAAAACAAAACAGTCTCAACATTCATCTTTTCTCTGGTACTCAAAATCAGGTCCACAGAAAAAAAACAACCATGATTAAATGATCGTGGCAAAAAGATTGTGGTTCAGATATTCATTGATCTGGTTCATAACGACAAAATTTTGGTTAAAAAACGAACCAAGAATTTTGTCACAGATCTGTTAATTCTACTAAACGTATCCTAGCAAACAATATTTTCATATTCTGCAGACCCTGTATAATAATATTTGTTTATTGCTATCAGCTCAGCTCAAGACTTGATAATGATCTTTTTAATAGGGGGTGGCAGGGGGGGGGGGGTAGAGAGAGGAGGGAAAGCAGAAATACCCCTGGAAATACCTCTTCCCTTCTTCTTATTCCCTCCCCCCCCAAAAAAAAAACAAACCCTAAAAAAACAACCATAAAAACCCAACAAAACCCCAAAACAAATTAGACATCTATCTTGCAAATAGGAAAGCCAGTTGAGATATCGTTAGTACTGTCATCTGCTGCTTTCAGCATGTCAATGGACATAGGGGGTGGGGTGGGGAATCATGTCTCAAAGAGACTGAGATAGAGGAAATTTCCACCAACAGAAAACATGTCTCAAAACTAAGAGACTGAGATAGCGAAATTTTCCATCAACAGAAAACATGTCTCAAAAGTAAAGAGACTGAGATAGCGAAATTTTCCATCAACAGATAACATGTCTCAAAACTAAAGAGACTGAGATAGCGAAATTTCCATCAACAGAAAACATGTCTCAAAACTTAAGAGACTGAGATAGCGAAATTTCCACCAACAGAAAACATGTCTCAAAACTAAAGAGACTGAGATAGGAAATTTCCATCAACAGAAAACATGTCTCAAAACTAAAGAGACTGAATAGCGAAATTTCCATCAACAGAAAACATGTCTCAAAACTTAAGAGACTGAGATAGCGAAATTTCAATCAACAGATCCACATAGCCTTGGAACACTTCCAAATAAATATCAACAACAACAAAGATCAGATTTTAACATCCATTCAAAGCCAAAACTTATTTTATATCCTATACCACTGATTACTGGAATATTCCATACATGTACACGTTCTGCTTACCTCCAGAAAGATTCGCAAAACAATCAGTGTTTTAAACACACACACACACACACACACACACACACACACACACACACACACACACACACACACACTCACATCAGCAGTATGCTGATTTCGTAATTGGAGTATTTTTAGAAAAGAAAGCACATTTAAACAAAAACAATGAACAAATTTTTAAAAAAATGTTTTTTTAAAAAGGTACCAAGAAAAAAACAACAAATCTCATAGATATCATTCTCAGTTGTTTTGTTTTTTTTAAATCAAGTCCTGCTACAAAACTTTTCATCAAAGTACAAACCTGTGTACACTTCACACTCAACACATCTGGGGGGGGGGGGAGGCAAGACAGAAACTGATCAATAAACCCCATTCTCTAAATCAAAAATAGCTTTGAAAATCCAAACATAACCACCACTTTTCCAAATGTTACTTTCGGCAGTAAGGTGTTTTAAATTAATATAGCTCATTTTCCAGAAGAGTGGAATCACAAAACACACCAAGTGTGTAATAAATTATGCAGACATGTCTTCGCACAAACCACACATACACGCACACATGCACGTACGCACACATGCGCACATGCACGCATGTGCACACACTCACACACACACACAGAAACATGCAAATTCTGTAAAACATAGGCATGCTCACACGTCATATACAATATAACTGTATCTGAGTAAATAACGCCCTCAACATCTTTTCATAAATACTTCACAACCAACAATGACTGCACCACTGAAAGCAAGCAGACTGAAGTTACATTTATAACCACTTTTTCTGTGTGGAAAATATTGCTTACACACTTACTACATATACATACAAGTCAGCTGGCACACACTTTCACAAAACAGTTCACATATACTACTTTAAATAATAAAGGTAACGATCTTCCCCTAACCTTATGTGGTCATTGAGGAGCAAGGTGTCAGAGACCTCAGCTTCTCCAGGGGCCAGCACATTGTGGGCTGTGCCTATCTTCTCTCCCTCGCTGCTTTACCTTCCCTGTCCTAAAACAGTTCACATATACTACTTTAAAAGGTAAAGGTAAAGATCTTCCTCTAACCTTATGTGGTCATTGGGAAGTGAGGTGTCAGAGACCTCAGCTTCTTCAGGGGCCAGCATATTGAGGGCGGTGCCCATCTCCTCTCCCTTGCTGCTTTACCTTCCCTATCCTTAAAGAGGGGGGATAATCATTGACAGCTGGGTGAACTGGGGGGTGTGGGGTGGGGAGATGAGGGCTGTACTGAAGCCAAGGCGCGCAAACGGTAACCCATCCAGGAGGTAACCACATTCAACGCTGCTTGACCTTAGAATTGGGGAGAGCGAGTGCTCTGACATCCCCAGATATACTTGAAGACTCCTGTTGATAGTTACACACAAACGTACACTGACACGCATTCCTTCACTGTTAATTCCACACACACACACACACACACACACACACACACACACACACACACACCACACACACACACCACACACACACACACACACACACACACACACACACACACACACACACACACACACACACACACACACACACATACCCACCCACCTGCGCCCGTGCGCATGCACACAAACACACACACACACACACACACACACACACACACACACACACACACACATCCCCCCCCCCCCCCCCCCACACACACACACCCCTCCATCCCCCAACACACACACACACACCCTCGACATTTTCCCCCTTCAACACGATGATTGACTAGTAGAGCGACTAGGCAGTCGAAGCTTGCCCTCCTTGTTGTCCGACGGAACGATTCCGTTCACACCGTTATCGTCATTCTCCTCTTCCTCACCGTCTCTCCCATACTTTCTGTCAACATCCCCAACCTCTCTGGCCGATGCCCTTCTCTCTTCCGCAGACAACCCAGACCTACCACCACCACCGTCATCATCATCCTCCCCCACACGACCGACATTTTCAGAACTGCCCGACCTGTCCTCTGCTGTGCGAGGAGACCTCAAGTTAGGGTCAGCACTCTTGCTTCTCTGGTACCCCTTAGGTTTTCTGAAGGAGCGACTCTGGTCAGTGAAGTGAATTCCTTTGATGGACATTTCCCTCAGGGACCGTGCACTGTGCTGACGTCGGAAGGTGCCGTCCCCTTCTGCCGCTGCTGTTGCTGCATTGCGCACGTGGCGCATGTCGGGGGAGGGGGAGGGGGAGGAGGAGGAGGCGGGGCGGGAGAGGGACTCTTTGCTGAGGTAGCGGCGTAGGGAGCTGGGCAGCAAACTGGCCAGGGAGCGGCTCTTGTGCTTGCTTTGGGCGCTGCGAGTGAGAGACAGAGAGAGGAGGAAGGACGGAAAAAAGGAATCAGTGCATTGATATCATTTTTTGATTAAAATTTTTTTTTTCTTTTATATCGAGGATAATGGGATAAGCACTCATGTGCTTTTTTTTTTATCCAGTTCCTGTGTGTATGTAGTTGTGCAAATATATGTCGTCTGTTCCCATCAGCACACAATGGCCTATTCTTATGAAAATCAGAACAGGATTTAATGTGTGTGCAAGATGTTCTGCGTGTGTTCGCATACAGGGCCTCGGTTTACAGTCTCATCCGAAAGACTTTTGGGGAGAGTAGAGTCAGCACTGATGTTAACTCCAGGGGGAAAATCTCCCCCAATGGGAATCGAAGTCCGGTCGTCAAATTGCCAGCGCAATGTTCTGACCACTAGGCTATCCCGTCCCCATTATTTGAGTAAACTACCCTTATGTCATTTAAGTACTGTTGCACTACTACTTCTACTAGCAGTGGGTATTGCTGGTGTAAACTATCTTTAGGAAAGGCGTTCCTGTTACCTATAGTGTGTGGTTGTTGGGAAGCGAGATGTCAGAGACCTCAGCTTCTCCAGGGGCCAGTATATTGAGGGCGGCGCCATTCTCCTCTCCCTCACTGCTTTACCTTCCCTGACCCTGATGAGGGCAGGTACCCCTTTACAGAAAAGTGAAATGGGGGACTGTACTGAAGCTAAGGCATGTAAACAGTCACCCGTCCACTTGATAACCATGCTCAGTGCTGCTTCCACTGATGCCGCGCCCCCCCTGACCACCACCACCACACCATACCACACCACACCACACCACACACACTCCACACACACACACACACACACTCACACTCACACACACACACACACACAAACAAACACACACACACACAAACAAACACACACACATAATTGGATTGGATTGGACACACATGCACAAATACCTCTCCCCTCCCCAATGCATGCCCACAAACTCAAACTGAAACAGCCTGCCCTGTCCTGCCCTGTCCTGTCCTGTCCTGTGTAACTGACCTCAACTTGGCAGTGTCCTCCCTGTCTTGCTGTGAGGAGGAACACCTGGCCGCCTGAACACAATACTGGTACAGTCAAATACAAAAAAAAAGAATACCAAAAAACATCCTGTCCTGCCCTGCCCTGCCCTATCCTGTCCTGCCCTGTCCCATCCTATGCTGTCCAGTGACTGACCTCAACTTGGCAGTCTCCTCCCGGTCCTGCTGTGAGGAGGAACACCTGGCTGTCTGCATGCAGTGCTGGTACAGGTGAGTACAAAAATAAAAAAGAATACCAAAAAAATCCTGTCCTGCCCTGCCCTGTCCTGTGTAACTGACCTCAACTTGGCAGTGTCCTCCCTGTCTTGCTGTGAGGAGGAACACCCTGGCTGCCTGAACACAGTGCTGGTACAGGTGAGTACAAAATAAAAAAAAGAATAGAGAATAAGAAGAATACCACAAAAAAAAAGAATAAGAATAAGAAGAATACCAAAAAAAAGAAGAATAGAGAATACCAAAAAAATCCTGTCCTGTCCTATCCTGTCCCATCCCGTCCCCGCCCTATCCAGTGACTGACCTCAACTTGGCGGTGTCCTCCCTGTCCTGCTGTGAGGAGGAACACCTGGCTGTCTGAACATGGTGCTGGTACAGGTGAATACAAAAAAAGAGAAAAAAATAGAGAATAAGAAGAATTTTTTTTAAAACCCTGTCCTGTCTTGCCCTGTCCTGCCCTACCCTGTCCCGTCCCGTCCCACCCTGTCCTGTAACTGACCTCAACTTGGCAGCAGTGGTGTCCTCCCTGTCCTGCTGCTGTGAGGAGGAGGAGGAGGAGGAGCCCCTGGCTGTCTGAACACGGTGCTGGTACAGGCGCTCCTTGCTGCCCAGGTTCAGGTAGTTGGGGTTGGACAGAGACTTCCTCAGGTTCTCTTTAGCGGCCGTGCGGGCCGACACCATCTTCCGGATCTGCTTGATGGAGGGACTGGTGGATCCCCCTCCCCCCCCAGCGGCTCCGTTCCTCACTTTCTTGTTGTGCATCTTGGAGTTCACGTCAAACGACTGGCTCCGGTCTCGCGCTTTTTCCACGCCGGAGCGAAAACCGACAATGTTTTGGAAAGGAGGAGGGATGAAGTCTGGATCGTTGTTGGTGCTGCTGGTTTCTTGCTGTGGGAGGGGATGTGGAGGGGGTGGTTGTGGTAGCGGTGGTGGTGGTAGTAGCGGCATTGGCGGCGGCCAATCGTTGGCTCTGTCTCTGCTGGAAGATGACGGCGCGCATGTGGTCGCTGAGGTCCTCACAGCTGGCCGAGACCAGCCAGTCTTCCACAGGGGCGTCCAGTTTGTGCTGACTGTCCCCCACTGTGCTGCTGTCTGCCTCCGATGTCCGTGGACTGACTGAAGGCACAGGGCAGGAACTGCGTTCGGCAGATCCCACCGAGGAGGGGGAAGGGAGGGGGGAGGGGGATCCTGGGGAGTAGTGGGGGGCAGGGTAGCGGTGGAGGTGGGTGAGGGCGAGGGTGTTTTCCTCCATCCCTGTGGCACCGCTGTCGTAGCTCATCTGCTTCCTGATGGCCGGGTGAACGTCCATATCTCGAGTCACCTTCAGAGCCACTGTGGCTGGGTTTGAGTGACGTCGAGGTTCCGAACCCACGGCCCCGTCACTCAAATCCTGCCGAGCCGACCGGGGCGACTCCCTGACCCCCCCTCCTCGTGACGAGCGAGGGGTGGGGGAGGGGGGCGGCCAGACACCCTCCCCTCCTCCCCTTTGGAGGGAGACCCTCTCTGCCTGAGGGCTTCCCAGCGACGCTGCAGACTCGGGGACTGACCTTGCTGCTGCTGCTGCTCTGAACGGGCTGATCTTGGGGAGGGGAGGCCTCGGGGGACTGGGGGGAGGGGAGGGGGCGGGGGGACTGCTGGGGGGTGGGGAGGGGGCGGTTGGCGTTGATGTTGTTGGGGGTGAGGGGGGACCCTGGAGATGGCACGGGGGATGATGAGACAGGAGACTGGGAGACGGAGGGCGTTGATCTGGACCTGAAACCATCATAACAGGATTGATGGTGATAGGATTGATGGTGATAGGATTGATGGTGATAGGATTGATGGTGATAGGATTGATGGTGATGAAACACTCATGACAGGATTGTATGATCATGAAACAATCATGACAGGATTGCATGATCATGAAACAATCATGACAGGATTGCATGGTGATGAAACAATCATGACAGGATTGCATGGTGAAAAACAATCATGACTGGAAACAATCATAACAGGATTGCATGGTGATAAAACAGTCATGACAGGAAACAATCATGACAGGATTGCATGGTCATGGTCATGAGATGTTGCTGTAGTTTTTTTCATTTTCATTAAAAAACAAAGTAGTACTGCTTACACAAAAGCAGCTTGTAATTTACACCATGATGTCTGTGTGTCCTCAGAAACAAGAACAAGCCTAGTGCTTATGATGTGAAGATCATCAGTGCAGAGAAGAGCAGGGTAATGGCTAAGAACACTACAGGCAGTATTGTGTTATTTATTTATTTATTTATTTATTTATTTATTTATCTGTTAATTTATTTATTTATTTATTACCACTTTATGTCACAGCAGATTTCTCTACGTGAAATTCGGGCTGCTCTCCTTGGGGAGAGCGTGTCGCCTCAAGTGCAGCGCCACCATGTCATGAAGAAGACTCAACTCCATCCAGTATCTAGGTTCCATCTGGATGAGAGATGGCTGTTCTCCAGCTCTTAAGTAAACATCAGTCTAGTCTTTCATGGCCCAGGCCAAAAGCTGTGTCAGTCATTGATGTCCGCTTATTGCCCAGGCCTACACTACAATGTTGTAAAATGTTGTTTTGAGATTGCTTTCAGCCATGACAAGCTCTTAGCATAACAACCTACAATAAAATGTTATGTTGTAAAATATTGTGTTGAGATTGCCTTCAGCCATGACAAGCTCTTAGCATAACAACCTACACTAAAATGTTGTTATGTTGTAAAATGTTGTGTTGAGATTGCTTTCTGCCATAACAAAATCTTAACATAACAACCTGCACTCTCCTCTAAACCACTTTCAATAGTCAGATGATGTGCTCCTTCCTATGAACGCTATGCCTGAATTCTATTTCTACAGTTTGTGACATAACATCCATCATAAAAGTGAACAAGAGAAAAGATGAGAGAGAGAAAAAAAAAGACCATTCACCTGGTGTCTGAGCTAGAGGAATGGGTGTCTTCACCACTGGTGGGACTGTTGCTGGACTCTCCAGCCCCTGCACATGGATAACCAATGTCTTTATTCATTTCATTCTCCAGCCCCTGCACATGCATAACCAATGTTTATTATTCACTCTCCAGCCCCTGCACATGGATAACCAATGTCTTTATTTATTTCACTCTCCAGCCCCTGCACATGGATAACCAATGTCTTTATTTATTTTCACTCTCCAAACCCCTGCACATGGATAACCAATGTCTTTATTATTTCACTTCCAGCCCCTGCACATGAATAACCGATGTCTTTTTATTTCGCTCTCCACAGCCCCTGCACATGGATAACCAATGTCTTTATTTATTTTTCACTCTTCAGCCCTCTTTACATGGATAACCAATGTCTTTATTCATTTCACTTTCCAGCCCCTGCACATGAATAACCAATGTCTTTATTTCACTTCCAGCTCCTGCACATGGATTTAACCAGTCTTTATTTATATATTTCACTCTCCAGCCCCTGAAATATGGATAACCAATGTCTTTATATATTTCACTCTCCAGCCCCTGTACATGAATAACCAATGTCTTTATTTCTTAAAGTAAGCATCAAGCTAAAACTCACTTGCCCCTCCATATGGATAAACAATGTCCCTTTTAGAAAAAGAACACTGTGAATGCAGCTGCAGTCCACAGCCTTTGAACTTGGATAAACTGTCACAATTTTTATGTATATTCTGTGTCACAAATTTGGGAGCTATCAGCCCCTGCACATGTATAGGCAATAACTAAATGTCTCTATATTTCGAAAAGAAGGTAAAAGACTTCTAAACCCCTGCAAATAAACAAACACTGTCTCTAGAAAACTTAAGTTAAAAAAAAAAGAAGCTAGAACCATGATCCCCGACATAAAAAATTATGCAAAAAGGAAAGTCTCTATTTGCAATTTATGTCAGCATAAAGCAAGACTAACCCCAGCACATGTAAAAACTATGCATTTTTTTTGTTTTTTAAAATTCAGCAAAAAAAAGGCTTTATCAGACCCTGAGCATGGGTAACATGTTATTTTTCTTTTTCTTTTTATTTTGTTTGCTCTTTTTTCCCTAGATAGATGGCTTGGTGAAAAAAAAAAAAGCAAATTGATACTTATTCAATGTACCATCTGGAAATAAAAACTTGACTTTGATTTTGACTTTGACACACTCACACACACGCCGACACACATCCACCTACACATCCACACACACACACACACCACCGACATTCACCCCCCCCCCACACACACAAAAACACCACACACCCACCACACACACACACACACCCACAAACACACACACCCACAAACACACACCACCCACAAACACACACGCCGACACCCACCCCCACCCACCCCCCCCCCCCGAACAACACCACCCTCACCCCCCACACCCACCCCACCCCCCCCCCCCCCCCCAACACACCCACCCACCACCACACACACTTTTGTACCCAGAAAAACCACCACTCATACAATTCCCACACCACCACCCCCCACCCCCTCCCACCCCCCCCCCCCCCCCACCCCCCACCCCCACCCCCCCCTCCACCTACCTGCGTGTGCAGAGCTCCAGTTGTCCTTGAGCAGTTTGGAGACCTCCAGGTGGTTTGCCAGAGGGGTGGGGGTGAGCACGGTCAGGGAGTGAAGACAGTCAAACTCCCGGATGTAGTCCTGGATCTCCTCAGGTGTGCCTCGCTGACTGGGCTGCACACCACACAGCATGGGAACAGGACAGTTTGGGATTTGATTTGATTTGATTTGATTTGATTTGATTTATTCTTTTATATCAAGGATAATGGAATAAGCACTCATGTGCTTTTTTTACGTCCAGTCCCCGTGTGTATGCAGTTTTTGTAAATGTCATCTGTTCCCACCGGCAAACGATGGCCTACTCTTATGAAAAGTGGAACAGGATTTAACATGTGCACAAGATGTTCTGCATGCGTTCGCACATGAGGCCTCGGTTCTAAGTCTCATCTGAAGGACTTTTTGGGGAGAGTGGAGTCAGCACTGATGTTAACTCCACGAGAACAAATCTCCTCGACCGGACTCGAACCTGGGTCGTCAAATTGCCAACGCAATGTTCTGACCACTAGGCTACCCGTCCCCGTTTTGTGTGTGTGTGTGTGTGTGTGTGTGTGTGTGTGTGTGTGTGTGTGTGTGTGTGTGTGTGTGTGTGTGTGTGTGTGTGTGTGTGTGTGTGCTTGTGTGTGCGCATGCGTATGTATGTGTTTAAAAAAAGCACATGGATGCTTATTCCATTATCCTCGAAATAAAAGAATTATGAATTATACACACACACACACACACCAACACACACACACACACACACACACACACACACACACACACACACACACACACACATCCACCCAATCACACACACACACACAAGCCCCCCCTCTCCCCCACCCCCCCCCACCCACCCCCACACACACACACCACAACACAAAAATGTAACAAGCTTTTTTTCCCCTCCGACAACTGCAACTGACCTTGACCCTGTCCAGTGTGTTGATGACATAGTGGTCAACGATGTCGTACAGGCGGTTGTCCAGCCCCTGATGGGTGTGAAAGTGGAAGACCCCCTCCCCCATAGGGGCCACCATCCCTGCCTCGATGCTGAACTGCCCCTGACCCGAGCTCTCGTAGTAGCGTACACTCTTCAGGGGCCACTGGGCCAGTACTGCCCGACTTTGCTGTGCAGACAGATACAGCGCTGGATAAATTCTATGTATGTAGTAACTGTTGTTTTTATTTTGAATAAATTCCATATAGTGCTGTTTTTATTTTGAATAAATTCTGATATACATACTCATAATATAGTGCTGTTGTCTTTATTTTCCAAGAATTACTACTTTATTTTTGTTTTAAATAAATTTCATATATTACTGTTATTGTTATTTAAAATTAATTCCATATATTAGTGTTATCTTCATTTTGAATAAATTCCATATAGTGCTGGTGTCTTTCTTTTGAATAAATTCCATATAGTACTGTTGTCTTCATTTTGAATAAATTCCATATATTACTATTATCTTCATTTTAAGTAAGGAATGAAGAAAAAGAGGCAGACCAAGGAGGAAGAAAAAGAGACAGACCAAGGAAGAGATGGGAAGACAACATCAGCGAATGGACAGGCCTAGAACTTAACAAAATTTTGAGAAAGGCAAAACAGACAGAGGAATGGAGGGAACTGGTTGTCAAGTCTTCAGGGTGCCCCCACGGTCAACAGACTAAGGAATAGTTAGATGGATAGAGATATTACTATTATCTTCATTTTGAATAAATTCCATGTTACTGTTATCTTCATTTTGAATAAATTCCATATAGTACTGTTATCTTTATTTCAAAATAAATTCTGTATATCACCGTTTTCTTTATTTTAAACAAATTCCATACATTACTGCTATCTTTATTTTGAATAAATTCCACATATTACTATAATCTTCATTTTTAGAGGGTAAGATGAGCATGTTGTGGATAAAATTCTCAAAACAGCGTAGTGAAGAAGAAAAATGTCTACACAACTTCACCTAAAATGACAATGCCTTATTGGATTTTTAAAATAGATCTCACAGGAAACTATATATATATATATATATATATATATATATATATATATATATATATATATATGGGGGTAACAGCTTTCCCTCCATACTTACTTACACAAGTTTTGCGCTCTAGTAGAGCCTAGAACACAACTCCATAGTCTTCCGAGACTGATGGATGCCTACTACAGTGAAACCCTAGTGTGGAGAATAATACATGAACAGCCAAATCCAAACAAAATGTAGGTGTCAGCATTTAGCAGTTATTGATTTTTATCCAGCCCCCCCCCCCCCCCCCAAATTCCCCTAGCAAACAGCTGTTGAAAAGCGTAAAATGAGTGTAGCGTTGATGGGGTCAAGGTGGTCAAGCTGACTTCAAAAGCTTAGCACACACACACACACTGGCTGTTACAGCTGTCATACATTGTTTCACTGACGCTGGTAGTTCAGGAATGTGTTTGTTCATTAATTACTCAGCTGATAACTGGCACAGAGAGATATAATACAAGCACAACATTGCTTTTCAAATCTGAAACCTTTTGTTTGTTCATTTATTAGTTTATTCTTTTATATCAAGGATAATGGAATAAGCAGTCATATGCTTTTTTTTATATCCAGTCCCCATGTGTGTGCAGTTTTGTAAATTTTGTCACCTGTTCCCACTGGCACACAATGGCCTACTCTTTCAAAAAGCAGAACAGGTTTTAATGTCCACGCAAAATCTTCTGCGTGTGTTCACACATAAGACCTTGGTTTATAGTTTCATTTGAAGGACTTTGTAAATATGTGTGGGCTTGCATTTATTCAAAATGAAAAAAAATACCCACCCAAAAACAACCCCTGCCACTTATTTCTCTGTCTGTATGTTCTGCACACATACTAAACTGGATCTTATTGCTTTAAGACTTTGATGTCAGTTCTTTATGACAACAACAACAATGCAAAATACTTTTTTTTTTTAAAAGAGGTTTATAAAACAACCCCCCTGAAACCCTAACTTTGCCATAATGTGAGTGCAACATTATCTCTGTGTGTGTGTGTGTGTGTGTGTGTGTGTGTGTGTGTGTGTGTGTGTGTGTGTGTGTGTGTGTGTGTGTGTGTGTGTGTGTGTGTGTGTGTCACTGTGTGTGTCACTGTGTGTGTGTGTGTGTGTGTGTGTGTGTGTGTGTGTGTGTGTGTGTGTGTGTGTGTGTGTGTGTGTGTGTGTGTGTGTGTGTGTGCGTGCGTGCGTGTGTGTGTGTGTATGTGTGTGTGTGTGTGTGAATGACAAACTGTGTGAATGTGTGTGAGTGCTCATTTATTTACTTTTTAAAAAATCTATTCAAATATTCTTTTATTTTGAGAATAATGAAAAAAGCACTAAAGAGCTTTTTTAATTTTTACATCCAGTCCCAATGTGCATGCGGTTTTGTAAATTTTGTCATCCATTCCTATCAGCACTCAATGGCCTACTCTTCTGAAAGATGGAACAGGTTTTAACATGTGCGCAAGATATGCGTGTGCATGTGTATGTGTGCGGACATAGGTGTGCATGTGTGCACATGCAAATGTGTGTGCATGCATGTGTGAAGAAAATAAAAAGAGTTGATGGATACCACATGCATTTCACATACATACAAAAGACAAGTGATTCAGCAAGCGAATAAGCACAGCATATGTGAGCAGACAAGACAGCCAGACAGACAGCCAGACAGACAGACAGACAGGATAAAGCCACAATGAGAAAAAAACAAACACCAAAAAGTGAGAGCTATACTGCAGCAAAGTGAATCAAAACAAACATGCAAACAAACAGACAGACTTTTTTTTTTTTTAAGCCAGCATGCCAACAGAATGAGACACAATCAGTTGGACTTCAAAAGATTCATACAGCATATACTTTACATGTGAACATGAATCGACTGAGACAGAAACAAACAAAGAGAAAACTGAGAGACAGAGAGACTGACATGCAACACGATTTTTTAACACCAAGAAACAAAGACACAGAGATGGGGAGAAAAAGCACAACAAACATGCCCACAGTCTTTTTTAAAAAAAAAAGGAAAAAAAAAAAGGACATATTTGTTGTTAAAACACATCATACGCAGACGTGACCTTTGAACTCTTACCTTGAGAATCAAGGTAAGCCCCCAAGGAGAGACATGCAGAACACAATTAACTCCCTTGGCACCTATTCGAGTGAAGACTTCTGATTGGTCGGTTTTAACTTCAACGAGGTTGTCTGTGACCAAAAAATTTAATTGCTCAGCATGTGTGTGTGTGTGTGTGTGTGTGTGTGTGTGTGTGTGTGTGAGTGTGTGTGTGTGTGTGTGTGTGTGTGTGTGTGTGTGTGTGTGTGTGTGTGTGTGTGTGTGCTTGAGTGTGTGTGTGTTGCAAATGCGCATGTGTGTGTGTTGCAAATGTGCAGGTGTGTGTTTGTGTTTGTGTGTGTGTGTGTGTGTGTGTGTGTGTGTGTGTGTGTGTGTGTGTGTGTGTGTGTGTGTGTGTGTGTGTGTGTTTGTAAGCAAACATTTGAAAAAGTGAGTGAGTGAGTGAGTGAGTGAGTGAGTGAGTGAGAGTGTGTGTGTGTGTGTGTGTGTGTGTGTGTGTGTGTGTGTGTGTGTGTGTGTGTGTGTGTGTGTGTGTGTGTGTGTGTGTGTGTGTTGCATGTGTGTGTGTGTTGCAAATGTGCATGTGCGTGGGCGTGTGTGTGTGTGTGTGTGTGTGTGTGTGTGTGTGTGTGTGTGTGTGTGTGTGTGTGTGTGTGTGTGTGTGTGTGTGTGTGTGTGTGTGTGTTGTTGTATGTTTATGTGTGTGTGTGTGTACTTGTGCGTTTGCATATGTGTATGCATGTATATGTGGCATGCGTGTGTGAACACACAGAGATACACATGTCTGAAAATGTACACACATCCTACTCACAAATCACTTAATTTGTCAATGCACAGTTAAAAGTTAGTTAAAGTCTGTCCCGAGCCTAAGGCTCATCAGGCCGGTGCTTATCCCGGTTTCTGTGGCGCTAAGCGACTGAGAGTCATAGACTCCCCCCTGGATAGGACGCCAGTCTATCGCAGGGTTAACCCCCAACACAAGGTTGGTACCCCTTTTACACCTGGGTGGGGTGAGAAAATAGCCGTAAAGTGCCTTTTCCAAGGGCACAACGCCATAGCCGACAGCTGGGATCGAACCCGCAACCTTTAGATTACGAGTCCAACGCCCTAACCACTCGACTACCGCGGCGGCTGTCAATGCACAACTTTCTCCAAATTTTGCTGTCATTAGACTCAGGGACTTTACACATGTATGTAACTGTATGTTTGTATATACATCTGTGATCACATCACATAATATAAACACAGTTTTGAAAAAAACAAAAAAATGAAAGCATGCAAAGAAACAGAAACATGTGACATGCATACTGTGTACATATATAACAACATACATACCAACATTTTCCTTTCATCACTTTTTTTTTTTCTCTCTTAGTCTTTTGACGTGAAAAGTGTAGCATAGTGATAGAACTATATGATACATACAGTGACGTGCCACTTCATGCA
>CM060341.1:19119498-19131998 GCA_030674155.1 Stramonita haemastoma | reverse complement strand
AAATGTTTGTTGTTGTTGTTTTATTTGTTTGTTTGCTTTTTCCCCTTTTCTTTCTTTTGTTGGCTTTATTGTTTGCTAGGGATTTTCTGCTTTGTTTTTTGTTGGCTTTTGTTTTGTTT
Source organism: Stramonita haemastoma (assembly GCA_030674155.1). NCBI lineage: Eukaryota > Metazoa > Mollusca > Gastropoda > Neogastropoda > Muricidae > Stramonita > Stramonita haemastoma. The sequence goes on along the minus strand of CM060341.1, from coordinate 19,131,879 downwards.
TGGATTTGATTTTTGCTATTGTTTTGATTTTTTTCTTTTCTTTTCTTTAGATAGATGGCTTGATGGAAAAAAGCAGATTGCTGCTTACTCAATGTACCATCTGGAAATAAAAATTTGATTGATTGATTGATTGATTGAGTCAAGTTAAGCAGCATCAAGCATTGTTACCAGTTGGATGGGTCACCATTTGCGTGCCTTGGCTTCAGTACAGTCCCCCCAGTTCACCCAGCTGTAAATGGTTACCTGCCCTCTTTAGGGTCAGGGAAGGTAAAGCAGCGAGGGAGAGGAGATGGGTGCCGCCCTCAACATTCTGGCCCCTAGAGAAGCTGAGGTCTCTGGTGCCTCGCCCCCCCTATGACCACATAGGTTATGGGGCACTTTTACCATTTTTTTTTTTTTTTTACCTTTTATAATATACTAAACAAGAACAATAAACAAAAAACAAGTTTTGACTATGATCTGCATGTAACTGATGTCCACTTGTAATTTACCATATGGCCTTGAGACTTTTCTGATGGAGCTGTGTGCATGTGTGTGTGTGTGTGTGTGTGTGTGTGTGTGTGTGTGTGTGCATTCAATAAAGTATGGTTCTTTTAGATCATGTTTTATCAATACACACACACAAGCATGCACACTGACAAGCTTCAACATTGCCACAAGTATCTATCCACCCCTTCCTTAGTTTAAATCACTCTCTTCGTCATATTCCCACCCCTACACCCCCTAACAAATCCACAGTGATGTCACTTCTCTACACTAATCAGTCATGAATCCAGTAAATAATGCAGCAATTACAACAAAAAGGAGCTCATCATCATCATCATCATCATCATCATCATTATAAAGTACCGATATCTATCTTTCGTCATTTTTGTGTCACACAAAGACTGAAGCCGTTGCTTCTTCAAAACAACTATGCTGCTTGCTTGCTGCTTATGACTCACATTATTGTAATGTAATGTAATGTAATGTTCAGTTAGCCAGCCAACTAGAGCAGTAATTACAGACATTATTATTAACGATCTCTGATGAGTAATGATGTTGAGCAAATGAGGGTAGTACTTCATAGAGTCAACTTTTACGCCTGCCCGTAATCCAGTCTGTTTCTTTGTGCCCTGTTCCCTTTTTTTTTTCTTTTTTTTTTCACTTTTTTTCCTTTGTCTCTGTTTGTCACTGTGTGTGTGTGTGTGTGTCAGGGCCCTAATGGCTTGGGGAGGAGAAAATAAAACGGCGCAGGTTGATTTACTATGTATGAGGCTTACGACAGACAATTGAGGAAAAATTTCTGGTTTGATGATCACGAGTGATGATACGGTCCAGTAGTTGTTCTGAAGTTGGTGTGTGTGTGTGTGTGTGTGTGTGTGTGTGTGTGTGTGTGTGTGTGTGTGTGTGTGTGTGTGTATAGTGTGTGTGTGTGTGTGTGTGTGTGTGTGTGTGTGTGTGTGTGTGTGTGTGTGTGTGTGTGTGTGTGTGTGTGATGGAGAGAGAGAGAGAGAGAGAGAGAGAGAGAGAGAGAGAGAGAGAGAAGAGGAAAGAGAGAGAGAGAGAGAGAGAGAGAGAGAGAGAGAGAGAGAGAGAGAGAGAGAGAGAGAGGAGAGAGAAATCAAGTCAAAATAATAGATATGATCTATCTTTATTAGGGGTAATTTTACTAAAAAATTAAGTTTACACGACTTTTTTTTCACCCTGCCCTCACAAAAAAATTCCAGAAAATTGAAAAGTAAGTGTGTGTGTGTTGTGTGTGTGTGTGTGTGTGTGTGTGTGTGTGTGTGTGTGTGTGTGTGTGCGCGCGCGCGCAAATATCTGTATGCTGATTGTCAAATGTCAACAGTAAAATGTTCACATTCGATTCAGTCTTTCCCTCCAGGTCTTTTTTTTGTGAGAGTCTGTCTGTCTCAATCATACTCATAGGCCGTGTGTCTGTGTGTCTGTGTCTATGTCTGTGTGTGTGTGTCTCTCTCTCTCTCTCTCTCAGTCTCTGTCTCTCAGTCTCTCTCTCTTTTTTAGTCTTTACATTCTCTTTATCACATCACATCTGGTTTTTATCTTGGCATTGGGCACAAACATGTTATCGACAGTTGCTGTATATTATTCTCTGTATATTGTTTGTTAATGTTATAGGCATGCTCTCAGAGGAGACAGAAGAAAAAGTCCATGCACAGACACACTTGGCTCAGGCTCATATTATTCATTTTTGCTGATGGCTGCATATAATACATACATGCATACATATATATAATATGCAAGAAATGAAGAATGTTCTTTGCACTTGAAGACACACAAATGACACAAAAGCATTTTACTTTTATGCATGCATTTATGTTTAATGATGAATACTAAATCCTTTTCACACCTTTTTCACACATGTGTGCACGCAAAATATATTGCGCACACATTAAATCCTGTTCCACTTTTCAAAAGAGTAGACCACTGTGTGCCGGTTGAAACAGATGACAAAACTGACATAACAACATTCACATGGGGACTGGATGTAAAAAAAAAAATTTTTAATTTAAGCACATGAGAGCTTATTCCATAAAAAAAATCATCCTTGATATATTTAAAGAATAGATTTTTTTATAAATAAATAAGACTGTCCTGCCTCCCCCCCCACCCCCAGCATATTATTTTTATTCCCTTTTCTTCCCCTTTCCTCCCTTTTGCCCCCCCCCCCCCCCTGTCTCTCTCTCTCGCCTAAAAGATAAGGCAGGGGTTCCAGCTCATTTTTCTTCATTGGTCTTTGGCCTTTTTGGCTGCAGCAGTTTGCTCTGAGGATAGTGTGCTGGAGATTGCTGTAACTAGTGTCTGTAGTGTAGGCTGTAGAGTTAATGAGCTGTCTTTGTTTGCTGCGCTGTTTCTGTAGAAATATCATAATTACAAGTGTAACAATGCCATAACTTAGGGATGAGGCTAATGATTCTCTGTGTGTGTGTGTGTGTCTGTGTCTGTGTGTGCTTATAATCTTTTATTTAAAGGATAATGGAATAAGCACTCATATGCTTTTTTGCATCCAGACCTTGTGTGTTTGCGGTTTTGTACATTTTATCATCCGTTCCCACTGGCACACGATGGCCTACTCTTCTGAAAAGCGGTTTTAAGATGTGCCCAAGATGTTCTGCATGCATTTGCACACAGGACCTCGGTTTATAGTCTCATCCAAAGGACTTTTGGAGGGAGTAGAGTCGGCACTGATGTTAACTCCAGAGGAAAATCCTCTTGAACAAGATTCAAACCTGATGGTGAAAACTAGTGTTGTATTCAATATCATTTCTGTAAATTTTTAATCTGTCATGCAGGATAATGTCATTAGTGTTGTATTCAATATCATTTCTGTAAATTTTTAATCTGTCATGCAGGATAATGTCATTAGTGTTGTATTCAATATCATTGCTGTAAATTTTTAATCTGTCATGCAGGATAATGTCATTAATGTTGTATTCAATATCATTTCTGTATTGTGAATAATGTCATTAGTGTTCAATTCATTTTACGTCTTTTCACAAAATGGGATATTAGACATTTAAAAAAAAAAAAAAAAAAAGTGAGAGTGTGTGTGTGTGTGTGTGTGTGTGTGTGTGTGTGTGTGGTGTGTGTGTGTGTGTGAATGTGGGGAGGGGGGCGGGGGTAGGAGGAGGAGTTTTGGAGGTGGGGGGGGAAGTGGATTAATTCACTAAATCTACACAGAACAGTTAAGAAAAAAATAAAATAAAATAAACACAAATGTACATAATTCTTGAATACAGAATAGTAAAAATTCGAAATTCTAAACAGAATCTAAGGCATGAACAATAAAACTATTTATAACTATAAACAACAAAAGAAAAATCTAATGTATGTTGTGTTGTTGTCATTGTTCTTCAGGGGCTGGAGGGGATGACTCGGCCCTGAGCTCTCTGCGGCAGTACATCAGGGCTCTCAGGAACAGTCCACACGCCCGTCAGCCCTATGATCTGGATGAGAGTGGTATGTATACATGTCAACACTGGTGACTCTATAATATATCAAATATAATACAGTACAGAAAGCAAAAGTGTGTGTGTGTGTTGTGTTGTGTTGTGTTGTGGTGTGTGTGTGTGTGTGTGTGTGTGTGTGTGTGTGTGTGTGTGTGTGTGTGTGTGTGTGTGTGTTGTGTGTGTGTGTGTGTGTTGTGTTGTGTGTGTGTGTGGGTGTGTGTGTATTTTTATTATTTATTTTTATTTGTTCTTTTATATCGAGGATAATGGAATAAGCAGTCTTATGCTTTTTTTCATCCCGTCCCCGTGTGTATGCAGTTTTGTAAATGTCATCTGTTCCCACTGGCACACCATGGCCTACTCTTACAAAAAGCAGAACAGGATTTAACGTGTGCTCCGCTTTGTGTGTGTGTGTGTGTTCAAATTCATTTAACGTCTTTTCACAAATTGTGATATTAGACAGGAGGGGGGGGGGGGGAGTAGGTGGGTGTATGAGTGTCAGGAAAAGAGGGTGTAGTTGGCAATGTATGGGATAAAGAATTTCAGGGAGTCAATACTTGCTAAGTAAATTAAAAAAAAAAAATAAAAATAATAATAATAATAAATAAATAAAAAAACACCTTTTTGTCACTAACCTATTGAACTACATACAGTAAGCAAAAACGGGAAATGCAGTTCTAACAATCTCTAACAAAATCAGTAATTCCAATAAAAAACGTAACTAAATAGTTACTTAATTTCACATAAGAAAACACAAAATACCCCTCCCAGAAAAAAGAACGGGAATACCCAACAATAACAGCGAAAAATCAGCTACAATCAGCAACATCTCCAAGCCCTCACCCCCCAAAACCAAACAAAAATAAACAACAGTAGAAATACAAATACCAAGTACAAGAAAAATACTCCCCCCCCCCCCCCCCCCCCAAAAAAAAACAACAACAACAAAACAAACGATTAGAGCATCTTTAGAGTCCAAAGCAATCACAATAACAAACCAACTGGACTATGAATCAACGATCTAAAAAAGTCATACATAAGTGATAGATTGTTAAAGATAGCTGATGGAGAATTTACCATCAAAACGGGAATATGCCCTTTTAAGCTGCTGCATGTTAGTACATGATCTACTGTTATATTATTACCGCACATGCAAAAAATATTTCCAACATATTTTGTCTTAAAGCAATTCAATTTCCATCTACAAGCTAAGGAAACAATCTGCTTTGAACAATATACATCACGTTCTCGTGTTTTAACAAAAGACTCAAATTTACGTAGTTCTTTGTGAGCTCCTAGACACCCGAGCCTCATTTCCTCGCACTGAAATAACTTTTCTTGTGATTTTATTACAATATGATAACACTCTTGAAGTGAAAATGGGAGTACTAAATGTGACACCTCCAATGAACCCTTTGCTCCTTTCTTTGCTAGGATGTCCACTTTTTCATTGTAGTAAAAACCACTGTGGGATGGAATCCAACAGAAGGTTAGTTCCGAGCCCTTTAAAGATAAAACATGAATTAAATGACAAATTTCAATAACAATTTCAGATCTAACTTTTGTTTGCAAAGAACTAATGGCATGAATTACAGATTTAGAATCTACACAAAACAGAATCTGAAAGATTATTTTAGGAAAACTAACCAGAAAATTTAGGGCCATCAATATTGCGATTAGTTCCGCTGTAAATATCGAGATATCTTTTCCAAGATGAAATTGGTTTTCAGTTTTTAGATCTGGTATAATATAAGCAGCACCAGCATTATTGTTTAATACTGAACCGTCTGTGAACACTTTTAAGTGATTGGGATAATTGTCTTCCAAATGAATTTTGGCATGAGAAGACACTAAATTGATATTGTCTTTTTTCGCTAGATCAATATAATTGATGTCAAACTTTGCTCTGTTGAGTTCCCAGAATGGAACTGGGGGCACTACATCCCGCTGTGCTATATTACCTGTTGGATTCAACCCAGACTTTGTAAAAATGTCTGATGTGTATGTTCTCAATGTGATATGTGATGATATAGATCTTGCTCTCTTTGGAAAATGGTTATCCGACTTAAGATTAATGACTGATTCCAAATCGTTTTGAACAGTCAGACTTCTCAAAACAAATTTACTGCAAGCAACACTCCTATAATCTTCCAAAGGTAAAACCCCTGAGGCACTGTATGTTTTTAAACACGAAGCGTGGATAGGTAGGCCAAGAGCAAGTTTATATGCCCTGCAGTCTATGCTTTGGAGTTTTTTCAAAGATATTTTGGGGCACCGAAAAATACTTCCTGGGCAAAGGTTAATTTTGAACGAATTAGCGATGTTGAAAGATGCAACAAGGTGAAAATATCTTGGCCCCATGGCTGGTTACTGACAATTTTCAAAATGCTTAAGCTTTTGTTGTGTGTGTGTGTGTGTGTGTGTGTGTGTTGTGTGTGTGTGTGTGTGTGCGTGTGTGTGTGTGTGTGTGTGTGTGTGTGTGTGTGTGTGTGTGTGTGTGTGTGTGTGTGTGTTTATTAATTTTTTTATTTTTAATCTTTTATATCAAGGATAATGGAATAAGCAATCATATGCTTTTTTACATCCAGTTCCCATGTGTATGCAGTAGTGTAAATATTGTCATCTGTTCCCACAGGTGCACAATGTGTGTGTGTGTGTGTGTGTGTGTGTGTGTGTGTGTGTGTGTGTTGTGTTGTGTTGTGTTGTGTTGTGTTGTGTTGTGTTGTGTTGTGTTGTGTTGTGTTGTGTTGTGTTGTGTTGTGTTGTGTTGTGTTGTGTTGTGTTGTGTTGTGTTGTGTTGTGTTGTGTTGTGTTGTGTTGTGTTGTGTTGTGTTGTGTTGTGTTGTGTGTGTGTGTGTGTGTGTGTGTGTGTGTGTGTGTATTTATTTTTTTTTTTTTATTATTCTTTTATATCAAGGATTATAGAATAAGCAATCATATGCATATAAATGCATGTATTGGATGTATGTGCATTTGTGTCCATTCCCATTGTTTTTCGAGCAGACATTAACCATATAAATTATAGATATTGTCTGTGATGTTTTGTTCAAATTTCTTGTTACAACTTTTTTCCCCTGATAATGATGACTATGGTAAATTCTGGGATGGGTACTAGATATCCTTTCTGCGATATTGTTTGCCTTCTGAAATGTTGAAAAAGTTTTTACTTGTAATTTTTTAATCAATCCTGTGATGATAAATCAGTGAGGTGTTCAAAACAAAGGGCTGGTGTCTGCAGTGCTCGTAGTGTGATCAATCTGATTTGTCAAAAGAAGCTTTTTACAGATTAAAAAAAAAAGAAACTGACATGAAGTTCATTTTTACAGATCATGTCTTCAGATTTGTCATGGCTGTGTGCTGTATCACAAAGTGCTGTATTGATCTGTTATAAAATCTATCTATCTATCTATCTATCTATCTATCTATCTATCTATCTATCTATCTATCTATCTATCTATCTATCTATCTATCTATCTATCTATCTATCTATCCCTATCTATCTATCCCTATCTATCTATCTATCTATCTGTCTGTCTGTCTGTCTGTCTGTCTGTCGGTCTGTCTGTCTGTCTATCTATCTATCTATCTATCCCTATCTATCTATCCCTATCTATCTATCCCTATCTATCTATCCCTATCTATCTATCCCTATCTATATATTATATATATATATATATATATATATATCCCTATCTATCCCTATCTATCTATCTATCCCTATCTATCTATCTATCCCTATCTATCTATCTGTCTATCTATCTATCTATCTATCTATCTATCTATCTATCTATCTATCTATCTATCTATCTATCTATCTATCTACCTGTCCCTTAGTCTGGTGACCATGGGGGCACCCCTGAAGACTTGACAACCAGTTCTCTCTCATTCCTCTCTCTGTTATAAATGGCTGGGTTAAAAAAACCCAAAAAACTCCATGGACTTAGCAGAGAAAGGAACACGGTAACCAGCCTCCACCCCGCCCAGGTGGGTAAGAAGGAAGAATTTGGTCAACAGCTCTTCACTTCATCATGCGGTGTTGTAACAGGGATTGAAGAGGGTGAAGGAGGGAGAAAAGCAACAACCCTTTGTTTGAATAAGAACTATTTACACACAATATCAGCTATTATTGTATTAATTAACAGTTAACATGTGTCACACCTGCCTGTGTCATGTACAGTTTACTTTACATTCATGTATCTTATTTAATCATTTATTGATTCTTTTTATTTTGAGGATAATTGAATTAGCACCCATGTGATTTTTTTTTTTTTACATCCCTGTACATGTGGTTTTGTAAATGTTTGTCATCTGTTGCCACTGGTATACAAGGGATTACTCTTCCGAAAGGCGGAACAGGTTTTAATGTGTGTTGCAATGTGTTCAGCGTGCATACGCACAAGGGTGCCTCAGATTATATTTATAGTCTCACACGAAGGACACAAATGTCCTCAGACATGTATGCATGTACATGATGTGTGAATTCGCAGTGTAATTTAACCCTCTCGCATTCAGACTCTCTAAACACAAACTGCCCCTAAATTTCGCATTCCATCATATGAAATCAGGTCAGGCACACATGCTCGCTGGCCTTTTCCTTCTTCTAAGTACATACCAACAGCTATAACTACTTCCAGACTCTCTACAGGGTTTCTCCCTCTAGCCTGATAGAAGGTTAACATGATGTGGTAGCAATTAGTGATGGTCACAGCATGATGGATATCTCACTCACTCAATCCTCATGGCCCCGCTGAGGGGGGCATAAGGCACAGACAAGGGACCTCCAGGCAGTCCTATCTTGGGCGAGCCACCACAACTCATTCCAGGTCTTTCCCATCATCTTCATTTCCTCCTCCACAGTCCTACTGTATATATAAATCCAGGGTAATTATTCAATCCTGGGCAAATCCCAGGATCCGGGACTAAGAGGGTTAATTAAACATTTCCTGTCCTGTTTCCCACACAGATGCCCGGGTCGCAGACGTGGAGAACAGTGAGCGAGGAATCCTTCCAGACGATGACAACAACAACAACGACAACAACGACAGCGAGGGCAATGATCCTCAAGCCCAGCCACCTTCCCACCTAGGCACTAGCGGCAGCAGCAACAGCAACAGTGGCGGCAGCGGCAGTGACAGTGGTGGTGGTGGGCAGAGGTCGTCAGACAGGGGAAGGTCAGGGAAGAGCCATGAGGGCAGCACTGTGGAGGCAGGGGCCGGGCCCCAGGAACCACTGGCTCTGGCCATCCGGGGGTCAGAGAGCACAGGGAGCAGCAAGGGCCTGAGCGATATCTCTTTTTCCAGCAGTAGCTGGGCCTTTATCTGTGAGTGGGCTCCTACCACCATCTTTACATGAGGGTTCTTTGGGGCAATTAGTTTTGTTTTTGTTGCCAGCTTTTGTTGTTTGTTTTTTATATTATTATTATTATTATTATTATTTATTATTATTATTATATATATATTATTATTATTATTATTTAATACAATAAATAATCTAAATATCTATCTATGTATAGATAGATAGATAGTTAGCATAGATAGTCGAGAGAGACAGAGAGACAGAGGAGAGACGAGGAGAGAGAGTGAGAGAGAGAGAGAGAGAGAGAGAGATAGATAGATAGATAGATAGTATAGATAGATAGTTAGATAGTTATAGTAGTTAGTTAGTTAGTTTAGTTAGTTAGTTAGTTAGTTAGTTAGAGAGAGGAGAGAGAGAGAGAGAGAGAGATAGATAGATATAATAATAATACTTGTGTGTGTCTTTCACATCAACTTAACCCAGTTTTATATATTTTTTGTCTGTTCCCCTTGCCCTGTTTGTTTACAAGTAAAAGGATTTATTTGTGTTTGTTTTTTATTTTGTTAGAGTTTAAGTTTTAAACACTCTGGAGTGTAGAACTGTGTATTGCAAGTATGCCTTTTTTGAATGATGCCGTGAAAGAGTAGGAATAAATTCTGTTTGATAAATTTTAAGTTGCGAACTCATATAAAACAAAAGGGCATATATACTTGGATCTGAGAGTAATATTTCAAGAATAAGAAACACGCTCACACACGCACGCACGCACGCACGCACGCACCACGCACGCACGCACACAGCACACACACACCACAACACACACAACCACACACCACACACACACACACATACTTACACACAACACACACACACACACACACAACACACATTCACACACACACACAACACACACTCACACTCACACTCACACATGTACACTCACACACGTACACACACACCACACACACACATACACACTCACACTCAACACACACCCACACTCACACACACACACACACACACACACACACTCACACTCACACTCACACACATACACTCACACACATACACTCACACACGAACACTCACACACACACACAACACACACACACACACACACACACACACACACACACACACACACACACACACACACACACACACAACACACACACACACACACACATCACATCACATCACATCACATCACATCACATCACACACACCACACACACACACACACACACACACACACACACACACACACACACACACACACACACACACACACAAGAACTCACACACACACACACACACACACACACACCACACACACACACACCACACACATGCAGGTATGTATCCCTCTGTGCATAAAAGTTAAAGTCTGTCCCGAGTCGAAGGCTCATCAGGCCGTGCTTATCCTGGTTTCTGTTGCGTTAAGCGACTGAGAGTCATAGATCCCCTGGATAGACACCATCTATCGCAGGGTTAACCCCCAACACAAGGTTGGTACCCCTTTTACACCTCGGTGGGGTGAGAAAATAGTGGTAAAGTGCATTTCCAAGGGCACAACGCAATAGCCGAAAGCTGGGATCGAACCCGCAACCTTTAGATTACGAGTCCAACGCCCTAACCACTATACTTCAGCGGTATCCCTCTGTGCATGCATAATCCATTTTGGCTCAAAAGTGTGCTGATAGTGATACATCTCTATGTCATCCTCACACATTATGCTTTTTTTTTTTTTTCTCTTGTTTTATTGACAAATCTAGATTTAATATTAATAATGTTATGTAGAATTACCACATAGGCAGCAGAAAATGTATTAATGTAGAACGCTCTCTGTGTAAGACTCGTAAAACAAAGAAAGAATCTTTTTGTCAGCCCCCCCCCAAAAAAAGAAAAGATTTTCTTTGTTTTACAAGTCTTACATAGAGAGCGTTCTGATTTGTGAGCTCCACCACGGAATGAGTCGCTTAGCACATTACCCACTAGGAGCCATTAAAGGCAGATGGGGGTCAAGTTGTCATATTTTGATGTATTTTTGATTTCATTTTTATATCTAACTAAATATACCTTTTTTTATCCGTCCCTTTATAAAATCGCACCCAATTACTCACAGGGGCACTAATGCTCGTCATTCGCCTTTTGCTTTTTAAATGTGTGTTTGAAAAATACCGGCTCAACAACCCCATCACATGTCCTGACAACTTGCCTCGTTTTTATCCCAATTTTGTCAACTTTTTAGCATGATCTTATCATTTCAATTTGTAATAACTTTGCACAGAATTGTCCGATTTTCAATTTGTTTCTTTTTGTATTGGATAGCCCTTTTATTGAAAATTAAAAAGTCTGTCATGACTAAAAATTGACCTCTGGTGCAAAGCGACTCCTTTTGTGGTGGAGTGTCACATTTTTTTGCTTAAAATTATTTGTTGACTTGACTGATGTGATTTATTCCTTCATTTTCAGTGATAGTGGCGGGGTGCACGGTTCTGGCAGCAGTGGGTGTGGTGGGAGCGGGCGTGTGCTGGTACAAGTGAGTAATCTTTTTATTTTATTTTATTTTATTTATTTTATACCACTTTATGTCACAGCAGATTTCTCTGCATGAAATTCGGGCTGCTCTCCCTGGGGAGAGCGCGTCGCCACAAGTGCAGCCTACCCATTATTTTTTTTTCCTCAGGGATGGTGATCTTAAACAGACACCTGTGTGCATGCGTGTTTTTTTATATATAATTTTGTCATCTGCTCCCACCGGCACACGATGGCCTGCTCTTTCGAAAGGTGGAACGGGGCTTTAACGTGTGCACAAGATGTTCTGCGTGGTTGCACACAGGGCCTCGGTTTACAGTCTTGTCCGAATGATGATCTTTGCTTTTGCCAAACATCGAGAAAAAAAAAAAGCAACAACAAAACATCCACATACAATATGCACATCAGTGCTGAACTCCACTCTTCCCCCAAAGTCCTTCGGATGAGACTAAAAACCGAGGCCCCGTGTGTGAAGCACGAGAACATCTCACGCAGCATGTTAAACCTGTTCCGCTTTTTGTAAGAGTAGGCCATCATGTGCCACGTGGGAACAGATGACATTTACAAAATTGCATACGCCAGGGACTGGATAAAA
>CM060341.1:19104498-19114498 GCA_030674155.1 Stramonita haemastoma | reverse complement strand
GTATGTGTGTGTGTGTGTGTGTGTGTGTGTGTGTGTGTGTGTGTGTGTGTGTGTGTGTGTGTGTGTGTGTGTGTGTGTGTAGTGAGAGAGAGAGAGAGAGAGAGAGAGAGAGAGAGAGAGAGAGAGAGAGAGAGAGAGAGAGAGAAGAGAGAGAGAGAAAGAATTTATTAGAATGTGGAAATGCCATTTGTACCAGAGTACTATCCTTTTTTTTTTTACTATCTTTTTTTTTCTTCTTCTTTAAATCTTCATTGTTTTTAATGTGTGCTGGAATGCAGGAAAATATATAAATCACAGTGAATAATTTTCTAAGCAGTTAAAATTCCATTGTTCACAAAGAAAAACAACTCACAAAAAGCTGGATTCTGTATACACCACAGCACACATACGAATTACCCTGTGTACCATTACAATAATCACTACCATGATTCCAACACAACAACAGTATTGTAAAAATGTAGCATGTTCCTTCTGATAAGGAAACACTGTCAAATACACCGTACAATGAGTGCTGACTGAATTCACACACACCATGCTTCACATAATTTAGCCTTGGTCTGGTATCACTTTATATGAAAAGACAATGTTTAAGTGAGGAATACACGCACACACAGACACACGCACACACGCACGCATGCATGCACTCATGCATGACATCCACACTTATGCATGCACTCACCTTACACACACTCTCGCATGCACACTCACATACACACACAACACGTATGCACGCATGCACACACACACACACACACACACACACACACCACACACACACACACACACACACACACACACACACACACACACACTCATGCAGCACGCACGCACGCACGCACACACTGGCACGTACACACACGCACATGCATGCACACGTCTTTTCACATGCAAGCATACATACATGTGCAAGCATCAGATAACAGGCAGGGATAGATGAATTCACACTGTCCTGAAGATTGATTGTGTGTGTGTGTGTGTGTGTGTGTCGTGTGTGTGTGTGTGTGTGTGTGTGTGTGTGTTGTGTGTGTGTGTGTGTGTGTGTGTGTGTGTGTGTGCGTGTTGTGTGTGTGTGGTGTGTGTGTGTGGTTGTGTGTGTGTGTGTGTCTGTGGTGTGTCTGTGAGTGTGTTTGAGTGTGTGTTTTGTGAGAGGAGATGTGAGTGTGTGTGTGTGTGTGTTGTGTGTTGTGTGGTGTGTGTGTGTGTGTGTGTGGTTGTTGTGAGTGAGTGAGTGTGTGTGTCTGTGTGTCTGTGTGTATGTGTGTGTGGGGAGGGGTGTGTGTGTGTTGTGTCGTGTGTATGGTTGTGGTGTGTCGTGTGTAGATGTGTGTGTGCCTGTGGGCTGGTCTGTATATGTCTGTGTGTGTGTGTGAGAGGTTCATTCAGTGACAGGGAGAGCATTGACCCCTTCACCCCCACATCTTCTCACCTTGTCTTTTTTTCTTTTTTTCTTTTCTCTGAGGACCAGGGCTAGCTCATCAGAATGGAGATCACGAGACAGACCCTTGTATATGTGCAGGCATCGCATGAGACTGACTGACTCTCTGTGCTGGGGAGGGGTGACAGATTCCCCTGTTAGTGTTTGTGAAGGACGCTCGCTGGGTGAATGGGTGTGCAGTGTGTGGGGGTGGGGGGGGGGGGTGTGGTGGGGGGGGGAGAGTGTGTGGTGGTGGTGTGTGTGTGTGTGGTGGTGGGGTGAGTGTGGTGGGGTGTGCGTGCGTGTGGAGGTGTGTGGTGGGTGTGTGTGTGTGCGGTGATGGGGGGGTGGCGCGCACGCACATACTCGCATAAATTTGCCTGCCTGCAATAGGTATCACCGTAAGCTTTTGGTCAAAGGTAGATAAAAGGGTATGATTAGCTGAATTGTTTTTGTTGTTGTTGCATGATTGCAATATATTCATGAGCATATTAAGGATCCAAGAGAATTCCTGCATCAATTCAGTGTGGCATGCATGTATGGACATAAGCTTGAAGCACACATGCACAGCTTACAGGGTGCCCTTCAAATCTGTGTTTGAGTGTTGAATGCATAGAGTACACTCACATTGAAAAGATGCACGCAGACACAGCATACACACACTTGCTCACACATCTGCAGAGCATTCATGGCTGAATATATGCAGCACACATCATGCATCACACACACAACACACACAACACACAACACAACACAACACAACAAAACAACACAAACAAACAAAACACACACCAACACAACAACACACACACACACCACCACACACAACACACACCCACACACACACACACACACACACAACACACACCCCCCCCCCCCCCCACACAACACACACCACACCACCCACACACCCCACCACCAACCACACAACAACATCACCCCCACATGAGTGTCACCCCTACTTTTTTCCCCATTGTATCTTTTTTTCCAAAGAAAGAGAGAGGAAAAAAAAAAAAGAAAGAGAAACAAGGTACTACAAAATGACTGGACCCACTCCAAAGGTGTTGGGTCACGTGCAGATAGGAACCCAGGTAAGCAGAAGAATGTTCCTGTATACAGGTAAAACATATGTATACATGCTTTCTTCCAAAGACCACTCACTGTTGGAAGCAGGTCTTAGTTTCTCTGTAGTTGTTTTCCTCCCACTGGGGGTACTACCAGTTTTTTTTTCCCCAGTGTCAGCTGATAGATATAGTATTTAGTTCAGTCAAGATTCAGAGATCCTTTCTGTGTTGGCTTACGTCGCAGTTTGGTGTGGTACTTTGTGTGCAAAGTTGTGTTTTTTTTTTTTTGAAAAGTTGTTGGTTTTTCGAGGGTCACTTTTTCTGTGCAGTTCTTGTGTGTGTGTTTGTTGTGGTGGTGTGTGTGTGTGTGTGTGTGTGTGTGTGTGTGTGTGTGTGTTGTGTGTGTTGTGTGTCTTGTGGGTGTGTCTGGATCTGGTAGCTGTGTTTCTGTGTGTGTGTCTGTGTCTGTGTCTCTGTGTTGTGGTGTGTTGAGGTGTGAAGAGTAGCTGTTTTCTTTGGTTTTGGTTTGGTTTGGTTTGTATGTTTTTTGTTTGTTTGTTTGTTTGTGTTGTTTTTTTTTTTTGGGGGGGGGGTTGTTAAGGGTAGCTCAGTTAGCTGTGAATGTAATGCTGAGTTAGTGATATCTTTCTTAATATATCTTTGTTAATTTATTGAGAATAAGGAATAAGCAGTCATGTGAGTTGTGTTTGTTTACCACCAGTTCCTGTGTGCATGTGGTTTTTGTCAATTTTGTGATCTGTTCCCTTGGCACACAATGGCCTACTCTTCTGAAAGGCGGTCAAAGTTTTAACGTGTGCACAAAATGTTTGTTTGTTTGCAAGATATTTTAGTGAGGGTGCCAGCCCACACCCCTAACCTGTCTGGGATATTGCAGGCAAAGTCTTTGCTGATGAATTTATAGCATTTCCAAGATAGGGAAACAAATACACTTGCATGCAGGAAAAAGAAGAAAAAAATGGGTAGGCGCTGCACATGTGGCGACGCGCTCTCCCCGGGGAGAGCAGCCCGAATTTCACGCAGAGAAATCTGCCGTGACATAAAGTGGTACAAAATACAAAATAAAATAAAAATAAAAAAATTTCCAGTCTCTGGTCAACAAGTTTTGTGAGCACTGTAAAGTTAGTCTGCTCTTATCCACCATTCTCTTTTGGGTTTCTTTTTTTTTTCATTTTGAGGGGAGTTGGGGTTTTTGTTTTTTTGTTTTTTTTCCTACCATTTCTTTCTTGTTCTTTTTTTTTTTTTTTTTTGTTGCTTGTTCTCTCAATTTCTTTTCTTTTTTTTTTTTTTCAAACTAGAAGAGAGGGTATAAGTATAAAGTAGCTGAGTTTTTTTTTCACACAGGGATATATTATCCAGTCTGCAGTGTCCAGTGGTCTCTAGAGGCCTGTGTTATGTAGTTTGGTCACTTCGAAGGTTTTTTCATTTTCTTTTATTGTATCATGTTGTTTAGTATGGGGATATGTAATAATCACAGGAATAGCAGATGTTTCCAGTATAATGGGTACAGTGAGCTATCTCAACCTGAGCTCATGTTTCACAGGGAATCACAAATTAATGTAAAGTCCGGTTTTTGAAGACTGGTAAAGTCAGGCTTTTGACAAGACTGGTAAAGTCCGGTTTTTGACAAGACTGGTAAAGTCCGGTTTTTGACAAGACTGTAAAGTCAGGTTTTTAAAATGTAAGCCGTTTGACAAGACTGGTAAAGTCAGGTTTTTGACAAGACTGGTAAAGTCAGGTTTTTGACAAGACTGGTAAAGTCCGGTTTTTGACAAGACTGATATATTATTTGGTATAGTTGATTATGACAGTTCATGGAATGAACGTGAAAGATGGGTTTATCACGATATTAATACAAACTACTTGCAGAAGCGATACTTGCGCAATGGATAGATTTAAGTTTCTAATCTAATGCATCGTTTTCTTGGAGCTGTCAGGTTCTGTCTGGCCCATATCTGAAATCTCTCAGTACCCTATCTTTCCTCTCTCTCTCTCTCTCTCTCTTCTCACTGCTCCTCTCTCTCTCTCCTCTCTCTTCTCTCTCTCCTCTCTCTCTCTCTCTTTTTTTTTATCGAGTGTTGTATTAACGATGATTGCTTCAGAGGCAGTGGTGGGAATGACTTGGTCTAACATCTGTATGTTGGCCACAGCACAAAACTTAATGGTAAAGTGTATTCTGGAGGATGGGGGGGGGGGGGGGGGGGGGGGGGGTATTCTCATTGTTTCACCAGCATCATAACATTTACCTACTACAACTGGGTATTGCTTAGAGCATGCGCTAGCAGCTGGTAATATAGCTAGAGAAATGTGAAAGTGTGTTTTTTTTTCCCCTCTAATAATGTCACAGTGTGTATGAACAGCAACAACTGCATAGCCAGTATCATCACAGAAGACTCGTGAATGTAAAATGCTTAGGTAACCTACCAGGACTTACAGGCAAACTGCTTTTCCTTCAAACACAGTATCGGGTTGAGAAGCAAGCACCAGTACTGTACAACAGTCATCAGAGAAGCGAGCACCAGTACTGTACAACAGTCATCAGAGAAGTGAGCACCAGTACTGTACAACAGCCATCAGAGAAGTGAGCACCAGTACTGTACAACAGTCATCAGAGAAGTGAGCACCAGTACTGTACAACACCCATCAGAGAAGCGAGCACCAGTACTGTACAACACCCATCAGAGAAGTGAGCACCAGTACTGTACAACAGTCATCAGAGAAGCGAGCACCAGTACTGTACAACAGTCATCAGAGAAGCGAGCACCAGTACTGTACAACAGTCATCAGAGAAGCGAGCACCAGTACTGTACAACAGTCATCAGAGAAGCGAGCACCAGTACTGTACAACAGTCATCAGAGAAGCGAACACCAGTACTATACAACAGTCATCAGAGAAGCGAGCACCAGTACTGTACAACAGTCATCAGAGAAGTGAGCACCAGTACTGTACAACAGTCATCAGAAAACTTTGTGTCCATACATCCATCTCCCTTCTTCTGTCTCAAGTCAGAGTTAGGTAGGCTGAAGACAACAACAACAACAACAACAACACCAAACCCTGTGAGGCATTTTGGGGGGTTGGATATTGTGTGAAAACAAACAAAGCAAAACAAAAAGAGACCATGTGTCTTGGAGAACTGTGCAAGAACCTGTTCAGGCCAAGCAAGAGCCTACACAGGTCTACTGCTGGGGAGAGGGAGCCCATCCACCCTGGGTAGGATTGTACTTCTGTTGTGTCTGTGGTATCTATAGTAGGCCTTTCTGTCTGCTGCAGTGGTGTGATTTTGTGTTTATTTTATTCTATTTTTATTTTATTCTTTTATATCGAGAATAATGGAATAAGCACTCGTGTGCTTTTTTTCATCCAGTCCCCGTATGTGTATGTGTGTATGTATGTGTGTGTGTGTGTGTGTGTGTGTGTGTGTGTGTGTGTGTGTGTGTGTGTGTGTGTGTGTGTGTGTTCTTATTTAGTAGTGTTGCCTTGTTATCTCTGCTTGTTTTGGTTTATTATAGAGAGACAGAGTCTGAGAAAGACATTTATTTATTTATTTATTTATTTATTTATTTATTTATTCTTTTATATCAAGGATAATGGGATAAGCACTCATGTGCTTTTTTTCATCCAGTCCCCGTGTGTATGCAGTTGTGTAAATATTGTCATCTGTTCAGAAAAAGTATGACTCTCTGTGTGTGGTTGTGTGTGTGTGTGTGTGTGTGTGTGTGTGTGTGTGTGTGTGTGTGTGTGTGTGTTTTGTGTCTGCATGTCTGTGTGTCTGTGTGTGTGAAAAGAAAAACAAAATCGAGGGTAAGATGTCAGTTTTGTGAACCAGACTATGACATGAACACACAGAGTGCACCAGACATCAGCTGTCTATCTGCCTTATCAGGTGCCCACACTTCTTCCTCATAACCCTGTTCCCAAAGAAAGAGACGTACTTCTCACCCTTCAGCTGTAGCTGCCTTGTACTGTACCGACCCTTATTTTATTTATTTATTTATTCTTCTATATCAAGGATAATGGAATAAGCACTCATTTGCTTTTTTTTTCATCAAGTCCCTATGTGTATGCAGTTTTGTAAATCTTGTCATCTGCCCTGATGATTTGTGCTCGCTGTCTGTCACTCAGACAAAACTTAATGCTGCCAGTGTATTGACACAGGGGCAGGACTTAGCTAGTCCCCCATTTCCAGCCTTAGAAAAGTACAGCCCTGCAGGGTTTTGTGTGTGTGTGTGTGTGTGTGTGTGTGTGTCTGTGTGTGTGTGTGTGTGTGTGTGTGTGTGTGTGTGTGTGTGTGTGTGTGTGTGTGTGTGTGTGTGTGTGTGTGTGTGTGTTGTGTGTGTCTGTGTGTGTGTGTGTGTGTGTGTGTGTGTGTGTGTTTGTGTGTGTGTGTGTGTTGTGTGTGTGTGTGGTGCGCACTGTGCGCACATGTGTGTGTTTTGGAAGGCATGTGGATGGGGGAAGCAAACATAGCATGCAGAAAAGTGGGGATTGTTATGTTTGGCTACTTTTGTTTGTTTTCTTGTTCCTGGCTACAGTTCTGAAATTCACCAATGGATAGACTGAAAAAAATTTCCTATGGCTTTGAAAAGTAATGGACAAGAATTTAAAAACAGATAGTTTGGATTCTAATTTATCCCCAACTCAGAATGCAGCTACCTTAGTGGAGGGCAAAAACAGTCACATCACAGTGCTCACACAAATCCATCATCACTCAGTAAGGCCTGGTCAAGAGTGCTAAATTTAGCGCGCTCCTTCCTTTTTTCAAGTCCACGTGTGGTCAGTTCCTGCTATAAAAATAGCAATCAGCTGGGCTGGGCTGGGATGGGATAATTAGCTGCTGAGAGTAGCTGAAAGTGGGGGAAACTGACAGCTGTGGCATACATCTATGCGCCAAAATCTGAATATTGGTGACCCTTGGAGCTGTAGCCTAGGAACGGAGACAGGAAGGGAAGATTGTAACTCTGCCAACTTCAGAGGATGGCAGCTCTTTGGCTCCGGTATTTTTTGAGAACTAGGGTCATGATTGTTGATGCTGATGCTCAGTGCTGGCAGAGAAATGCATGCAGCTATTGACAGAGGGACACAAGCTTCATCCAGTCAGTGGTCTGTCTCCTGCCTGAGAGATGAACACTGCTGCATGCAGTTGTTCAGCAAAGTGCTGGAGGGGAAGCAGACACAGTGCAGTGTGTAGGAAGCTGAAGGCTGAACATGTTTGCCTGCAAGATTAGAGTGGCCTCAGGATCAGGGCATGAACCCCCCCCCCCCCCCCCCCCCCCCCCCACACACACACACACTATATCTTGATATGCATGCAGGCATGCACATACGCATGCACGCCAGGTGCCACAGGTACACACAACATACATACACCACACATGCACACACACACACACTCACACACACACACTACACGCACGCACGCAGGTGCAGCAGCATGCACAACTCACACACATGCACACACACACACACACATGCAGGCATGCACATAACATGCACATGCACACACACACACACACATACATGCAGGCAAACACATACACACATACACACATACGCACATACACACACACATACACACATACACACACATACACACACACACACACACACACACACACACACACACACACACAACACACACACACACACACACACACACCACACACACACACACACTGTGATGTTGCCTTTGAAGTTTTACTGTGAGTGTGGTGACATGTTGGTATGGGTTGTGCCTGGTTTTGGCGAAAGGGTCTACAGACCTACGGATAGGCTATACAAAAACTGGGTGTACGAGGTATTCCTTTAGTGGTTGGTTTTGTTTGAGTTTTTTTTTTTTTTTTTTAAATCTCTCAGAAGAGATTAAAAAAAGGACTTGAAAGCAAATTTTTGAGTATCAGTCCTTCAGTGGACTAAAATTCTTGTTTGTGGCATTTTGAAAAATTGAGCCTTGGTGGTATGTGATGACTGCCACTGCCAGAGAAAGACAATGTGGAGACCCGTCTCACAGTGTACAGACCATTGGCTTAACCACTCATTCATGAAGTCAGAATGTGGCTACCTTATGCTGCCTTATCAATGGTGGGCAAAGACCAGTCACACACGCACAACTCTCTCATTTGTGGAGATCGGAGTTTGAGATGGAGGATCAACAAACAAAAATGTCTGGCTTTGTCAAAACTCCGGCCATAATCATTAGTGGGCCAGGGACCAAAACTGTGGACCCTTTTACTGCTACAGAGAGGCAAATTGAGGCAAATTTTCAGATAGAAACAACTCAAGTCCGCCATCTGTTCTCAGTGCCCTCTGCAGTCTAGGAAAATTAATGGACACTGCCACTTGTCCAGCAGCTGTAGATACTGTCACCTCACAGGTATGCAGATAATGATAATGATAATAATGATAATAAAATACATGGAATTTACATAGCGCTATATCTTGTAAGAACAAATCAAAGTGCTTGCATTCAACCTATACAACACACAAGCAATGGATAACAATTTGTAGTTTTAGCAAATTTGAATGTACACACACATGCACGCACGCACGCACACACACATGCATGCACACGCAGCACACACACACACACACACACACACACACACACACACACACACACACACACACACACACCACACTTATAAAGGTTATAAGTACACTTTGGCAGATAGGTGTTGAAGGCAGGGACAGATAAGAAATGGAAACAGAAGGAGAAAAAATCTTGGGTTTGAAATAAGTGTGTCTTGAGGTTGGATTTTCAAGTGTCATAAGTAGGCTTTTGCCGGAGGGAGAGAGGGAGGTCGGAGGGAGAGAGGGGGGTCGTTCCAGATCGACGGATCTATCTCCGTGTCCTGCAGGAAGCCACAGGCTGTCATTTCACGGCTGCAAGTTTGTGACCACCTGGAATTAGCAATCAGCCATTCATATATTCCTAGCCTGTGGCTGTAGTCAGTGGTGTGGTCAGGGGTTGTGGATGTGGTTAGAGGGGGATTACTTGTCTGATAGATCGCTTACAGATGGGTTTCAGATTTGCTGATCAGAAAAGGAAACGAGTGGGGAAGGTGGGGAGGGAGGGATGGAGGGAGGGGGAGAGAGAGAATCAGATATCAGTAGAAGAAAATTTAGAAGGGGGTAAGGGATGAGGGGTGGAGAGAGAGAGAGAGAGAGAGATTTCCTTAGGATGTTGTTTTGCAGTTGGATGGTTGCAGCAAGTTTGGTCTCACTGGAAATATGATCTTACAAGCTATTGAATCAAAGTGTTATATAATCTATATGTATATATATATATTGTGTGTGTGTGTGTGTGTGTGTGTGTGTGTGTGTGTGTGTGTGTGTGTGTGTGTGTGTGTGTTATACAGAACAGACACACTGCTTCAATAAAATTTGACATATAGATTTAAAAGTTCGGTTGAAAATCTTGCAATGTTCAAAACCAATTCTCAATTGCTGCGTTTGAACTGATTTTTTTTTCTTATCATGTGTCAGAAAATGAAAAAGATATTA
>CM060341.1:19102477-19104398 GCA_030674155.1 Stramonita haemastoma | reverse complement strand
CCGGGCCGGCACAAAACCACCCCCAAAAAAATATTAAACCGGGTCACACACAAATATACATATATATAAAAAAAAAAATGTATCGCGTATGGGGAAGGACAAAAAAGTTGAAGACAACATTATAAAACCCCCAAACCACCACACCACCACACACCCAAACAAAAAAAACCCCAAACAACACACCACACACAAACACCACAAAAACTTACACACAAAACACACCCACAAAAACACACACCCCCAAAAACACCACCCCAAAACCCACAAAAACCCAACCCAACACAAAAACCCTTTCACACACCCCAAAACACAAAAAACCCACCAAAAAAAAACACAAACCACACACATTATTTTAATACTAGCACGGGCAATAAAAGCGCCCAATCCCCTTTTTATCACGGGCCCCGAGGGGAAGAACCGGTAAGGAAACCCGGGAAAAAAATTTTGCTGTATTACTCCCACCTAAAGAAATGCTCTTTCCCACTAAAATGTTTTTTCTTTTTTTTTTAGTGCCAGCTTTTTTAAAAACCCCTTTCCCTTTTTAACTCTGAAAAGGTTGTGTGTGTGTTTGTGTGTGGGGGAGAAGAGACACAGAAGAAGAGAAGAGAGAGAGAGAGAGAGAAAAGAGAGAGAGGAGAGAGAGAGAAGAGAGGAAGAGGAGGAGAGAGAGAGAGAGAGAGAGAGTGTGTGTTGGTGTGTGTGGGTTATTTATTGAAAAAAAAAAGGAAGAAGAAGAGAAAAGAGAAAGGAGAAGAAGAGAGAGAGAGAAAGGAAGAAGAGAAGAGAAGAGAGAAAAAAATGGGGGGGGGCTTTTAGAAAAAAAAAGAAGAGAGAAGAGAAAAGAAGAAAGAGAGAGAGAGGGTAGAAGGAGAGAAGAGTGTGTTTGGGTGTGTGTGGTTTGGGTTTGTGTGTGGTTTTTGGGGGTTTTGGTTTTTGTGGGGTTGGGTGTGTGTGTGTGTTTGTGTGTTTTTGTTGTTTGTTGTTGTTTGGTTGGTTTTGTGTGTGTTGTTTGTGTGGTTGTGGGTGGGGTGGGGTGAAAGAAAGGTGTGTGGGTGGTGTGTGTGGTGTGTGCGTGGGGTGGTGTGTGGGGTGTGTGTGTTGGTTGTGTGGTGTGTGGTTGTGTGTGTTTGTTTTTATTTTTTGTTGGGGGTGTTTTTGTTGTGTTGTTGGGGTGTGTGTTGTGGGTGTGGGTGTTTGGTTTGTTTGGTGTTGTGTGTGTGGGGTGTTGTTGTGTTTTTTTCTGTTTTTTTAAAGGGATGAGGAATAAGCCCATTTTTTTTTTACATCCATCCCTGTAGTCGCATTTTTTTAAAAAAAAAACCCATCTGTTCCCTGTGCGCTTGTGTGTGGGGTGTGTGTGTGTGGGGTGTGTGTGTGTGTGTGTGTGTGTGTTTTGGTTGTTGTGTGTTTGTGTTGTGTTTTTTGGTGTGTGTGTTGTGTGTGCGCCGTACACATGCGTGCATGCCTGTGTGTGCCCGCACATCAGCACATAAGTGTGTGCATATGTGTATAGCTTGTGAAGTGTTCAAAATCCAATTGTTTTTTTCAAGTATTAGAACAAATGTGTGCATATGGGATAGCCTAGTGGTCAGAACATTGCGCTCGCAATTTGACGACCCGGGTTTGATTCCCGTTCGAGGGGATTTTTCATCTGGAGTTAACATCAGTGCTGACTCCACTTCCTCCCAAAAGTTCCTTCGGATGAGACTATAAACTGAGGCCCCGTGTGCAAACGCACGCAGAACATCTTGCGAACACATTAAATCCTGTTCCGCTTTTCATAAGAGTAGGCCACTGTGTGCCGGTGGGAACAGATGACAGGATTTACAAAACTGCATACACATGGGGACTGGATATAAAAAAGCAGGTGCGTGCTTATTCCATTATCAATATAAAAGAATAAGTAAAATAAAATAAAATA